>JAODKE010000001.1:40222282-40237416 GCA_026779605.1 Mormyrus hasselquistii
TTTTACGTCCTCTGTGGGATTTATTGTGGGCTGGGTGCACGATTTTGTTGGGGGGGTGTGGTGGGAATCATAATTATTATTAAATAAAATGCAATAACTTTGCTCCTATCAATTGTAGTGCCACCAAAATTACTATATACATTTGCAATCTTATTATGGTAGGACTGCACCACTTAGGCGGGGAAAATGTGGCTTAGTCTATTGTTAAAAGGATTTTAGTGGTAATAACATTCAATAACACTCTTACTATAAAGTGTAGTTGCACCAAAATCGCTCAACATATCTAATGTGTCGTCACGGTCATACTACAGCACTTAGTTTGGGGAAATGTTCGACAAAGTGAAATTATTGACATTATCCGTTTTCGTTTTGCACTTTGCAGACGGTCCTTAAGCTTTACTTTATTACTTTGTATTTTTATTAGCTTTGTACTTTATTAATCCCAGAGGGAAATTGCTTTGTCTTGGTTATACAGTTGCTCTGATTAATTTACCGGGAAGAAAGGAAAAAATCAGATTAGGAGAAGGTATATTAGAATGTATAGTATATTAGAAATATAAGAAATAAAAATTTAAGAAAAATAACAATAAATAGAAGTAAAATATAATAGAATAAAATATAGCACACAATTAAGTTACATAATGCACTGGAAATGCAGTGTAAATAAGAGGAAATATTGCACAACTGTTATCCATATTTCTTTAAATACATATTGATTGGACGTATATTGTGTTGTAAGAACGTTTTGTTTAAGAATCATTGAGCCGCGAAGTTCGAATCTGGGTTAAGGTAACCAGTAAGGAAGCCAGTTTCCGCTAGCGTGGTAAAAAAATATTTATAATTTAAGTTGAAATAAGGATGCAGTGAACGGCTCTGGATGTGGTCACTCCCTGCATGCTAATAAGGAACATCTGTGACTGGGATGGATGTGGGGGAGGAGTTATAAAAAGGATGCCTACCTGGGAATGGTGGGGAGAAAAACGGTGGGTGGTAACAAAAAGTGATTGTCAGAGAAACTTTGGGCGGGGACTACTGTCAATATTTTGGGGAAAAAAGCGCAGTGTGTCCGTTGCTGGTGTTAGACCAGCCTCAGATGAAGATAGTTATGAGGGGTGGTAAATGTCTAGAGAAGGATAGGAACTGCGTTGTTTTAGAGGTTGGCAGCGAGGACCAGTGACCTACAGTATATAAGCCCCATCGTCTGAGGAACTTTAATTCCCCCCTTCCCTGGAAAACGTAGGGGAGCAGTGTACTGCATGCTCTCCAAGCACATAACCGAATGCCCAGCCCAGTCTTGTAACACAACACACGGAGCATTTAGGGGCGTCGTCATTTAAACGGTCTACCATTCGGTCGAGCAGACACTTCAAGGGTTAAAATATAGCGACACAAGCACGTCATTGTGACATCAGCCTTCTAGTACTATCATCTAGTTCACGTACACATCTATTGCTCGTCATTTTGGAAAGGTCAAGCAAGAGTAACAGAAGTGCCAAACACTTCTGGGAAAAATAAAAATGGAGTACAACCTAGAGAGAGAAATGATGGCCCCCTTTTTCAATAAAATCAACAAGTGGCGGCTGGAGGGAGCTTACTGTGACGTGGTTCTTGTGGCTGATGGCGTGAAATTTAAAGCTCACAAAATAATTTTGTGTGCCTGCACCTCCTATTTCAAGTGAGTAACTGTGACCCACATACGTTAGCATCTTGCATGGTTCGAACTATGTAAGTGCGTCGCGGATGTTTCCTAAAACTATAGTTCGAACTACAGCGATAACCATACTGCGTACTTAATTAGTAAACGACACAGGTATTTCCTAAAACCATAGTTCGAAAGAACGTTTGCAGACGCTGTTGTTAAGTTGTGTTCTGGGTAAATACATCAGTGATGGTGGAAAATGCAGTCTAAGTCATCGTGTAAGTAAGAAATTTAATAATCTTTAATACCTAATAAGGAATAATTTAGCTCTACGATCACATATAATGTGAAGTTGTCTGAAAATGTAGTTTGAAACGTAATTGTTGTGTGGGTCTCTGGTCATAAATACGGTATGATTGTACATGGTGTACGAAATACGGGGGGGTCCCGGTGGGTCCAACACCCCCGATTAACCCATGAGACCCCCTGAAAGCCTCAAAAGCAAAATTTTAAAGGGGTCTCAAGATGGGTATTGCGCAACAATAGGGAGATGGGGACGCCCCAAATATTGATGGTATTTCGCATATTGATTGTACATTAGATCAACTAAATTGGCAACTGTCTGTAGTGAGCAATAGGGAGAATTCTCACACTGCAAAGTATTGTAGTAGCACAGGGGTGGCTAATTTTATCCAGAAAGGGCCATTAGGCATTAAGCTTTTCGCTGCAACCAACTGGAGAGTTCACACAATTGGGTTTGAGCAACTGTTTGAAGGGTTATCCCAAAAAAACCTGCGAACACACCGGCCCTTTCTGGATAAGATTACTCACCCCTGTAGTAGCATATGCAGTTAGTGTGTATAATAATAATAATAATAAAAAATTACTAAAATAAAAAGCCCTATGTAGACCATTGGGTGTTGTGCAGTTTCTACATTACACGCATAACTTCAGAGGGACAACAGTCGCCTTAGAAAAGAGTACAGCCCTTTGATGGAGTACTCAATCCTTAATCACTGACAGCTGTTATTGCCATAATGGAAGAGTAGAATGACACTACAGCGGTCAGATACGAATCCATGCCTTTGTACTCGGACAATGACGTCTGTGATGTTTGGATATTACACGCACCTGTCTATTCCAGTCAGCCACTAACAATCTGTAAGCGACAACATTGGACCAGGACTTTGTAATGTTAATGTTAACTTCCGTTGTTGTTAGGGAAATGCACCCCTGGTCGATTTTCATTTTGAGATCTCTGGTTCGAAAGAGTTAGAAACCCCCTCATTTCACCCAGTCTGCATAACCCATGTTTATTAAATAAGTCATATTTGAATTGTGTTTCAGGACTCTGTTTGCCAGTGCCTGGAATGTCGAGGAGAAACGTGAATATGTCATTCCAGATGTTTCCGCAGAAACAATGAGTCTCATCATTGAGTACGCCTACACGTTCTCTGTGCTGGTCACGGTGGACAATGTGGAGAGCCTCTTGACAGCCGCTGATCAGCTCATCATCCCGAGCATCGTGCAGTGTTGCAGCAACTTCTTGAAGGACCAGCTCTGTCTTGAGAACTGTGTTGGCATTTACAGCATTGTCAACATCTGCCGCTGCCTCGAGCTGCGCCAGGCTGCCTTCAGCTTCATTATGGTGAACTTCAAGGAGGTTGTCAGCACCTCAAAGGAGTTCTTGGAGCTCACCCTGCACCAGCTCTCTGAAATCATCGAAAAGGATGAGCTCAATGTCAGAGATGAGGATGTTGTGTTTGAGGCCATCCTCCGCTGGATAATGCACGAGCCTGCCACTCGCGAGGCCAACATATCAGTGTTGTTGCCTAAGGTGACTATAATCATGCATGTTCTCATTGAGATGTGGACATAACAATAGCACACTAATTCAGTGAAGTCCTCAATCCTTATCACTGTAGCTAGAGACTAAACTTCCATTTCAATGTTCTATAAGTCTACAACTTTCAAGTATTACAACACAGTGAACCGTTGGCAAATTAACCGATGGCATAAGACACTCAAAGGAGAAATTAAAATGTGGACTTGCTGTTGTATCCTTTATGTTAAGAGCTACTCTTTTCCAGATTTACTCAAAAAAACACCAATAAACTCATTAGAACTTCTCTCCTTCCTGTGTAGGTACGACTGGCTCGCATGAAGGCAGACTACTTCATGAAGACCGTGAAGAACAATGGTCTCGTGAAGGCCAGTACAGAGTGCAAGCTCATTATTAAGGAAGCCTTGAAGGCCACGTGTGACCTCAACAATGACGGTCCACCAAATTCAGACTTACAATCCCCGCTGCTCCGCCCACGCCTGCCCTCTGAGATCGTGCTGGCGATCGGTGGCTGGACCGACCGCCCAAGGAATGTGATTGAGGCGTATGACTCAAGAGCTGACCGCTGGGTCAATGTGACACAGCCGGACGAGAGAACCTGGGCCTACCATGGTGCTGTGTACCTGAAGGGGTTTGTCTACTGCATCGGGGGGTATGATGATGACATCAGCACCAACATCATGCAAAAGTTCGACCCAATTTCGCGGACGTGGCATCAGGTGGCCCCAATGCACTCACGTCGCCGTTCTGTCAGTGTCACCGCGCTTGATGGCTTCATTTATGCCATGGGCGGGTATGACGGCTCCACAAACAACACGGCAGAGAGGTATGATCCAGAGACAAATACATGGAGCTTCATCCAGGCCATGAGCCAGCCGAGAATCGCCGCCAGTGCCACCACACTAAATGGCAAGGTGGGTCACTGGGGGGGAGTGGCATCTGGCTGTGTTTACCCTCATTTTCCCCTTAATATTGATTATTTTACCCCTCCAGCAGCTCCATTTATCTTCAAATTATAGATCATATGCTACCTTAACCTAAATACTAAAGGGTTTGGATAAAACATAAATGACCTGCATTATTGATCTGAATTAGTGGCATATTGGGTAGCAGAATTGTGGTGTCATAGTTTAATAATGTGGGCACTGAGTGCTGACCTGGCTCTTCATTTGTGTATCTCCTCCCACAGTCCTAGACTTTTGAGATAGATGATGTTGCTACATTATCCATAACACATAATTTTATGCTTGTGTCACAAAGATCTTATTCTGTAAATCCCCTAGCTCGTGCCTTGTAGCTCCATAAGTAGGGTCCAACTTCCCGACCCAGTACTGGATAAACTTTATGAAAGACAGTTGGATTCAACTGTGCATTTACTCTTTCTAGGTCTGAATCGCCAGTCATATAAAGCATATAAAAGTCTTCACGTTTACATTGGTTTTCCTAGATATACATCTGTGGCGGTTATGATAGACCTAGGTCCCTCTCCTCAGCTGAGTGCTATGACCCAGTCACTGACAGATGGACGATGATCCTTCCAATGACATCTCCCCGATGTGGCTTTGGAGTCGCGGCCTATAAGGGGAAAATCTATGCGGTGAGTGACTCCTTTGTTGTACTTTGAGCCATAGGCGTGAAGTCTCTCATTTTACTTCTGAGAATGGTATTTCGGTATTTTGTCTTTGCTATTATTTCACGAGTGTGAGACGTAAATCTCATCGATTGTGATGCACTAACATTAAACAAAAAAGTTTACTTCAGTATAACCTGCTGCGAAGCACATAAAAATGTATGCTACACTATGGAGTTAACTTTCTGCCAAAAGTATTAATCAAAATTTTGAAAACCGGAAGCAAATTATTAAGTATCAGAATGAAAATATGTATTCCAAATATCAAAAAAGTCAAATAAAATAATTTTTTCCTTCTTCTTCTGTAATTTGTTTTACTTTTGGAATGTTTATCTTTGCTTTTCGTTTTTTCGTTTTGCTTTTGACTCTGGGCACTGTTTTAACCGGTGGGCGGGCCTTAGAAGCCTATTGGTCAGATGGAATTTGGCGTGAACACGCCTTTTAACCATCAGAGTACGCCCACTCCATGACGCTTCAGAACATCAATACCCAGAAACTTCCATCATTTGGCCAAAAAATATCGGCAGCATATATCGGCCATCGGCTTTCCCTGACTCCTAAATATTAACATCAGCATCAGCTATTGAAAAATCCATATCGGTCGACCTCTATTTGGAATACATATTTTCATTCTGATACTTAATAATTTGCTCGCGATTTTCAAAATTTTGATTATTACTTTTGGCACAAAATTAACTCCATTCTACACCCTTTCGCCTCCCTGCATTTCCAGATTATAAACGAAAACACAGGGGGTCTTATGTAATAAGCTTGTGTCAAATATAGACAATGGGAGGTTCTAAGAAACAAGGGGCCTCATTTATAAAACATGTCTGTACATCCTTTTATAAGAAGAAATGTTGGTACAGAAACTCAATGTTCATACGAACAGTAAAATTCAGGTTTATTAAACTAAACTTCAAATACTGCCTTGAGTCGGTTAACAGCAGCCACAGTTTTAAGAATAATGGGCAAACCGTCAACGCAAAAATCATCATTGTGATCTTGAAATATTCCATCCCTCCATATTTGGCCGTGCTCAACATCCTCTAACGAAGCTAAATATGCCACAATGATGCTGAGTGTCACACGGGTCTATTCATACCAATTACATGTGGGTGCACACGTGTTGTGACCTACTTACTCTGACCTTTCTGTACACACACCTCTAACTTAGATTGTACCCAATAAATATATTTCTAGATATAAAGTCATTTTTTTTAAATTACATATACATCCTAAGATGCTTCTTGTCTTCATTCACCTTGAGTGAATGTAGCCTTGGCCAGGAGGAGTTGATGTCATCAGGTGGTGCCCATCGTTCATTGGGTGTTTTGACCCTTATCAACCCTCCTGATGGTGGGTCAGCAGTGGTGGCCAAGTCACTGCCCATCTTCCCCTCCTGGCCTCCAGCTGACCTCCTCTCTCCTGCACTCCATTGGCTGTGAGCATTCTCCATACTGACTGCAGGGAATCCTCTACAGCCGACCTCAATGGGGAATAGCCATGCCTGCCATCCTTTCCCCCTGCAGTCCTGCAGAAGGTCTTGGTATTTGGCTTCCTTTCAAAGGCCTGTTCACACCCCTCTTCCTATGGGACCATACGTTCTATGAGGATGATCTTTTTTTTCCTCTCCAGACCACAGTACCACATCCGGCCTCAGGGTAGTCTGCACAGTTCTGGGGGAATTGCAGCCTTCCTCTCAGGTCAACCTTCATTTCCCACGATTGGGCCTTTTGTAGCAGGCTGGTTCTTGTCACTGTGGTTGGTGGCTTCTCCCCCTCCCTTACAAACTGGATTGATGTTGTTTTCCAGAGTGGTTGCCGTTTCTTTCTTCTCTCCGGCTCTAAGGTGTTAGCGAGTGTCGTGTCACCACCTGTACCTTCCTTGGGTGAGTTTTGCTTTACACCCGGACAGGATTTGCGCCACACAGCTTGCAAAATGGGTCCTCTCTCATGCCCCACTTGTGCAAGTTTGTTGGTGTTGGGAGTGTGTCATACACCGACCTCAGCAGGAAGGAGATGCAGAACGGCTCAATTTCCATAGGCCCGCCTAGGTGATTTTCCTATTGAGAAGGTCCCATTTGGTCCAGGCTCATTGGGAAGCTGGCTCCACTACCCTTGATCTTCGTCCCTCCTTTTCCAGGTTCCGTACCATCTCTTGAATCATGGTTCTTTTTTCACTAGTTCCTACCATCCCCCACTGTTGGAAATGGGAGGTTCGAAGTCCCTGTCTTCCGGTGCATGGCGCTCTAATGATATCATGTAGCCTCAGCATACTCTCAACTTGTGCAGCAGATGAGTCAGCTGCCCACTTGTGTCCCAATCTTGTGATGACACCTGCGTGTCTGACTTGTTCATCTTGGGAGTCTCTGTATATCATCACGACTCTGTACTTTGCAACTTTGAAATCCTCCACCATAGATGACAGATGAAGTTGGAGCTGCCCTGATCTTATGTAAAGGCCAACTGCAGTAAAGCGTGGAGGTGTTGATGTAGCCATTCTCTGTCATATAAGAGGTCATCCTCTTGGCCAGTGCAGAAAAGAAGATCTTGCCTTCTACACTTAGCAGTGAGATTGTTCTGAATTAGTCAATGGTTGAGGAATCCACTTCCTTCAGCATCAAACAGCCCTCTGCCTTCTTCCAGCTTGATGGAATGGTACCCCTTCTCCAGATCCTCCGGAACAGCTTCCAAAGCCTCCGAAGGAGCATTGGGCATTTCTTACAGTATCTACTTTGTAAGGTATACAGCTAGGATCGAAGGCAGATCCTGTTCTGACCTTCTTCACCACCTCTTGGACTTCCTTCCAGGATGGTTCACTGATGTTGAGCTCTTTTTCCAGGGTTTTTGTGCTAATGATGCTTAGGTTGGCATCCAGGGTTTGGTTCCTGGATATGTCATTGTGGGTCTCCCTCAAGAACGCCTCCACATCTTCTCTGGGGCTGGTCAGCCTTCCAGATTTTGCTTCACCCAGTAGTGTTCTGGTGAATCATAAGGGGTATTTGGTGAACTGGGCTCTTTTGTTCTCCCTATCCTTCCTCTTCTTCTGACTGCTTTTTGCTCTTCTGAGTCTGCAGAGGCGCTTCCGGAGTTGACTCATCAGATCCTTGATGCCTTTCCTTTCATCAGCAGGGCCTCTTTTGAACTGTTTGTTGAGAGTCTTGATTTCTCCACTTCGTCGGTTGATTTCCCTCTCTCTTCTGCTTGGCTGGTGTGCAAACTTGACGTCAACTGTCTTCTCCTCAAATCCAAAACGCTCTCTTGCCAGGTTGTAGGTTATTGTTGTGAGAGTATTGACTTTCTGCTCAGCTGTCCTTGCTAGTGTGGCTTCCTGCACTTTGTCGAGATCTTGGTCGAGTTGGTACCACTCTTTGTTGTCGCTCATTTTGGGCCATTAATTCATTCCCTCTCAGGGTGGGGATGTCTCCCTGGGACGGCATCAGGTGGATCCCTCTTGAGGTCTTCAGGTGACACAGATGCTGAACAGTAAAACAATAGAATAAATTCTAAATATTAGTTGTATATAAGATATAATAGAAATGTTTCTATATTTATTAATGCGCATTTACCAAGCAGTAAGAATAACCGTGAATGCAACTGACATGTACATTTCTATCTGAACTCTAGATCTTGCTTTTTTTGTTTCCTCCTAAACATTTGCATGACTGCTTTGGACCACTCATATATGTGTATTCTTTTTCAGGGTAGGTTTTTCTTTATAAATCCCAGTATTTTCATATAAATGTGTGCGTGAATGTCTATTATCTATTTCGTTCATATGAACCCTTTATGAATGAGTCCCCTAGTTTCTTACATTTAAATTCCTTAAGCAAGGACTACATGACTTTGGGAAAGTTGATATTTATACATCACATTGGTATCTGAGTGATCACTTTCCTTTGGTGTCTCCCAGGTTGGCGGTTTAAACGAGTCTGTGCTCCTGCAGACAGTAGAGGCCTATGATCCCGGGACGAATGAATGGCATGCTGTGGCCCACCTGGCCATGCCGCGTGCCTACTTTGGCATCGAAGTGGTAGACGACCTGCTCTTCGTGGTAGGCGGCAAAGATAACACTGGAGACACCACAAGAGTAGAATGCTATGATGCAAAAACAGGCAGTTGGAACCGCACCCAGGACATGGGCATATCCCGCAGGGGCCTGAGCTGTGTAGTAGTGCCAGCGCTCCCCAGCATCATGCGATACGCTGCCCCTCGCGAGCCCCCCTTCTTCTAGGGGTGGGCCTATATTTCACTCTAAACCGGCCCATTCATTCATTGGCAGGGCGAAACCATTAGATGGCACTTTCTTTACAACAGTCCTCCATGGCCTTGCTCCAGCCTATCTGTCTTACTGTAGCTGCTACAGCCTTATACATCAAGTCGCAATCTCAGGTCAGCTGATCATCTGCTCCTGAGTGTACCCAGGACAAAGCGTAAACTTGTTCCTTCAGCTCAGTTGAAGGAACAATCAGAATCAGCCTTATTGGTCAAGTTTGTGCACACATACAAGGAATTGGGCTCTGGTTTTCCTTTGTTTTCTGTGAACTTAAGGCAGGAATAAAGATACAGCAACAAGACAACAAAACACACAAATACACAACAAAAACAAGAGGGCTATAGAATAGACATGGGATAGATAATTAGTTAGTATACACAGTGGTAACTCGGGTCAGGACTATAATTCGTACCAAAACACTGGTCGCGACCCGAACACAATTTCCCCATAATATTTTATGTAAAAATGATTAATCCATTCCAGACCATATGAACTGTATATAAATTGTATTACTTTTTAAAAATATTTTTAAGCACAAAAACAGTTAATTATACCATAGAATGCATAGTGTAAATTAAACATAAAAACATTGAATAACACTGAGAAAACCTTGAACAACAGAGAAAACTAACACTGCAAGAGTTTGTGCTAGACCAAGTTCACGCTAGACCCTTACGTACTCGATCCTTGCTGTAGGTTAAACAGTTTTTTTATGAGTTTTAAGCACAGGGAAAAAACATTTAAGTTTGAAAAATCTTAATTACACAAAAACTAACCCTAAACAACCAAGAAAACTAAACTTGCTTGAGTCGAGTTTTGGCGTGAAGGAAGTTTGGAGGAAGCTGAGTTTAAAGGAGCTTACAGTTTTGATGGCGAGTCCGGCTTTGTGACGGGGGGATGTTAAAGGGTTTTCTCTCGTGATTTCTTCTATTTCAGGGGCTTCTGGTGTTTTTAGCCGTTTAGATGGTGGACTAGACTTCACGAAATAGCACTCTAATGTGACTTGTCTTTTCCTGCGCATTGAAACTTTTTAGTAATGCAAAACTTTGCCAGTGCTTTTGTTCGCCACCTGAGCGTATAGTCGTGAACAGATGTGAAATTTTGGCCAACTTTCTGATTGTAATTCGATTTGTATGTGTTCAGAAAAGTTCGTGACCAGAGGTTTTAAAAGTGTTTACAGCGAGCGGTTTGTAAGGCTGTAGCGCGAACTTGGCATTGCACGAGCTCCTGCAGTCTTAGTTTTCTCTGTTGTTCAAGGTTTTCTCAGTCTTATTCAATTTTTATTTATTTACATCTATATATTATATCTATTACAATGTGCATTCTATGGTATAATTAAATATTTTTGTGCTTAAGAATCTTTAAAAAAAACTTACATACAGTACAGTCTAAAAAAAAGAAACATCCCTTTTTCAGGACTGTGTATTTCAACAATAATGTTGTAAAAATCCAAATAACTTTACAGATCTTCATTGTAAAGGGTTTAAACAATGTTTTCCATGCATGCATGCATTTTTAGTTTATGGCTTATGGTGTTGACTCTTTTAGTGTTCATACAAATATTTACACATTAAGTTTACTGAAAGTAAGAACAGTTGAAAGTCAGAGGACGTTTCTTTTTTTGCTGAGTATATATATATATATATATATCACGTTACGCCGGGGACAAGTAGGCGAGCAGGCTGGCAGGCAGCGGAACGGGTACCAAGGGCTTTAATGAACACAGGTAACACGCACAAGACATTACAATGACAAGTTTGGGGAATACCGACTGAGACACGGACTAAATACACATGACAAGCTGAACTCAACCAGCAACAGGTGGAAACAATAGGCCATTAACACGAGGTAACGAGGTGGGCGTGGCACACAGGAGGATCGGACGGAGCTGGGCGTGACAATATATATATATATATATTTTTTTTTTTACATTTTCTGAGTCTTTACTCGCTAACACGGTACAGTGTTGTCAGGTTCCAAAGAGCATCACCTAAACTCTACAGAGATGTTAATGACTTTCACATATTCAGTTGACCCCCCACCCATGAATGTGCAGCCACCAGCAGCCTTTCAGACTGTTAGCCAGACAGAAAGAAAGGACACATTAAGGAATGTGTCTTTTATTTCAGCACAGTACAGAACCATAAGTTTTTCATTTCATTTTCCACTCTGTCCACCTTTATTCTCCCCAATCAACCTTATTACTTTGTTTAGGCCTGTAATTAGTCTGTTACACACATCTTGGGTCACTCTCTTCTCCCAAAATAACTCTTTGACACGCTGCTGCTTTGTACCTGGCTTGACCTCCTTGCGGATGTCTTTCATCATGTGCCAAACAAGCTCAATGGGGTTCAAACCTGTTTAATTTTCATAGTCTCTCATTGCTTGACAATATCAGTCTTATTACTGTACTTTGTTTAAGCCTGTAATTATTGTATTGCACATATCTTGGGTCTGACTCATCTCCAAAGAGAGAAGTAAAATTGTAATTTCATCAATAAACTGACTAAAAACACATTTTGCTAGTTTTAGGCCATCTTTACCTCACAACAAAAACTATTTCTAAATTTCCAAGGCCATTTATCGCAGTGTAGTTAGTCTAGATGACTACCTGTCTAGATGTCTAGATATAGGAAAATTATACTTGCTTAGATTTTCATTTTTTGCAGTGGAGTTAAAATACCTGATTTCTCGTCACTTCAGTTTTCAAGATCACTGCTCTCCCTGGTGGATGGATATATCATTGCAAGTACTTTACACACAGAGAGTTAAGGGGCGGATCATGTCGGCCCCCTTGTTCATTAAATCATCGTGGGGGGTCTCATTACAGTCAAGGACCAGCCAAGAGCCAGTCAAGGCTCCATCAGGGAAACTCTGCTGGGGGCTCCAAAGCAGATCTTCAAAGCATAACTTTAGGCTGATGAGTTTTTGCATTTATGAAATATAAGTCTTACCTGTTCCCTGCGATGAGGATCCTGTGTAATTTGGGCAGAGTTACCTTGAAGCAGGGGTCTCAAAGTACCAGCCCACAGGGCAGAACTGGCAAGCAACATAGTTCTTTCCAGCCAATGACATATTGGCAGGGCCTAAGGAACAGAAACACTGAACACTGGGAAAAATATCACGCTATGCATCATGTTTATGCCACATGAGAGACAGGGGGCATAGAGGGTCCCCCCAGAACAGTCCTCTGGTTTTTCTTGTTCCTGGTACCACAGTCCATTTGATTTTTTTAAAGGGTAACATTGAAATTATGAAAACAATAAGATGTTAAAGCTGTACTGCTATTGCCCATCCTGGAACAACCGATTTCCTTTTATGACAAAACATGAAAGCCCAAGGATATTCGATTGTGCGCATGAGCAATACTAAGGTCATGCCAATTTGTCTTCTTGTGACATGTTTTCCTGTGAGAAGCACCATCACTGTACTTATCTTGCACATGTGATACAGGCCAGATGATCCAATACAAATGTAAACACTTACATATGAAACATGTATGATGATGTTGTTGATAATAAATTATTAATAATTTCTTCAATCACTAATAATGATTAACAATAACTTGCCATGGTAACTGTGGTAACTGTGTGCAGTTCTAATTAAAAAGGGGCTGTCAAACAAAACTGCTGCAGGCCCCACATGGGCTAACCTGCATGGACCCCATTTGGGATTAGTGTGGGTTCGCCCAGCCCACACGGGCCACAGTAAACCCACACCTGCCCATGTGGGGCCCAAATAGGCATGTTTGCTGGGAATGTAGGGCAAGAACAACTATGTGGTGAAACTGTTTCAGTGAGTAAAGATTCACTCTGGAATCACTTTTCTCAGAAACATGAGAGTGTGCTACGCGAACAGGCGGAAGCCAGAGCAAAACGCGAGCAAGTTTTATATGGTTGTGGCATATCAAGCCTATAAAGTAAATATTGGTAATCAAATAAATTAGTTTTGTCATTCAAAGTAGGTCTAATAGGATTTTTTAATTTCACGTAACGCTGTCAGTGAAATTTTATTTTATAGAGACAGAGCAGCAGCATCAACAGAGAAAAATTAGTAATTTAAGACGTGGATGCTTAGCCTGTATATTCTTTAGGCTATTAAGCCCACTGATGCCTTTATTTTAAGCCTATTTTCGTGTAGAATGCCATTGCCAAACCTGTCCATTGTTGCCTATGTGCTGTTTAAAAATAAATATTTTCTGTTTTGAGTGGTAATGTTGCCGTTGCTCATATTCCTTTATGATATAAGGCTTCGGTTTAAGGTGACATTTCTTGAGCATGCAGATTATTTGTCCCTCTTTTAAATTGGAGCGAGCATGGAGCGATTTGACAGGAGCGGGAGGACAGTTTAGTGGAGCGAGGAGCGGTGTTGAGCGCTCCACTCCACTCCACTCACATGCTCTGGTATGTATATATACAATGCCTATATAGAAAGTCATAATACCCTATAAAAATCTATACCTGGTGTCACATTACACCCTGGAAAATAAAATACATTTAGTCAATTTGAAAACAATGTTTTAAAGCATTTTGTACTGTTATTAAAAATTCTTATCCACTGCAATCAACTCAAAAGATGTACAATTTACAAGGGAAACGTGCTTCATTTCCATTGTGTATTGTGTTCACTGTAATTTCCAGGGTTGCCAATAATTGTGGCACATGTATGTTTGTTAAAAATAATTGTCTCTTGATTATTTTTGAATACATTTATTTCAATGAAAGGTTGGATTTTTGTCATTCTTCCAGTGTGAGATGAAGCTACTTCAACAAAAGGTGGTTTGTCTCTAGCCCTATATATTTATTTATTTATTGTCAAGCACTAAACCAAGGAACCAAGAAAAAAAATGGAAAAATTGGGGAATACGAGGATTAATTATAGGTAAGGCAGGCAAAACGCAGACGGACAATACAATGACCGGACTGGGGAAACGAACTGAAACGTGGACAATTACATAGGATAATATTAGAAAAATTTTAAAGGTACATTTAAACTTTTAGTATCAGATTTACAGTAGTTACATCTATTGGCTTTACTTGGCAACGCAGTCATGCAAACCCTAAACCAGATTTTTCCACCTTGTGTATTGCAGCATCCTATTTCACTATTTTCTTTTCTATCCATCTATCTATCAACCTATCTGTCTATCCAGACTGTTAACTGCAAAGAACACTACAATCTTTCACACATTCCTTCAGATACACAATTTGCCCAGTTATGTGAAAATCACCTGCACTGAAATGGTAGCTACAGGAAGCTGTGGTATCATTAGGCTCAAAATCCTTCCATCTGATAGCTAAGGGCCAAGATTTCCTTAATCCGGGATCTTTGGGGAACCTTTGACAAAACCAAGGCCGTCTCAAAATCATTTCTGACATATGGCTAAATGGTACAGCCAGTTCATCAAGCTATCAGCACAGTTTTGGATTACTATATCTAGGTAATTGGGCTTAGCAAGCCTATCATGAGCACAAACGCATTTCAGATGATAATTTTCTATTAAGTAAATTATACAAAGAAGTAGGTGACTGTTAAGTAACTATAACGTGTACCCCTACAACTGCCTGTAACAATTATTCAGTAACGTTATGTTTTCGTTAGGTAGTCATCATTATGACAGTGTCAAGTAATTTTCAGGATAATCTGAAGCGATATTTCACGTTCCAAATTAGGGATGTAAGCAATTAATCGATTATCAATTAATTGTCGATAAGAAATTACTCGATTAAAATTAATTAATTGCA
>JAODKE010000001.1:40237516-40251081 GCA_026779605.1 Mormyrus hasselquistii
TGGTTTAATCTGAAGTTGATTGGGTATGTAGTGGATCAATTTTGTGGGGGATCTAGTGTAAGATCCCAAATTTATCTTTTTTTTTTTGGGGGGGGGGCGTGACTCTGACTCGCTATCTTTAATATAAGCTGCATAGACATGGTCCTCATATTGTTTTAAAGCTATTGTCCAGCTCTATAGATTGAAGAAATAGTATGCTAACCCTGTATGAATAATTACTGTGTAATAACTGATTAAATTATTAAAAATGTAATAAAAAATTAGTAAAAAAAAAATCTCTTTTTTATTAAGGCTAGTTCATAATGCCAAGAACATCTCAGGAAAATTTGGTCTTTGCCTTTTAAGTTGTTGCTGAGATATCATTACTTGTGTGAAATGTGTATCAAAACCGTGGTCCCTTATAATGCTGTTAGCAGTAGCAGAATACCAGTTAGTGATCAATGCATGGTACAGAGTTATTATTTTTCATGGCAACTACAACTATTGCCAGAACTAGCAAACTAATTGTGACCTTTACCTTATTTCAATAAAAAACATATTGCCATTGTAGATAAATCAAAGGTTATCATCGACCCTGCAGGACTTAGAGTAAGAATTGTGGGACTCTGAATACAAGGAAAAGGGGATGGTTTTTGATACAACGACTTATTGCCGTTGAATATGTAGAGTACATAGAGTTAACAAAGCATAATGTTTGTAGGCTAGGCTCAAGATGGCTGCTTCTCTGTGGGACAGTATGCAGGGCCTCACAATGAGGGCTGTCCTTGGCCTTAGGGGGGCATTTTTTCTATTTATATCATTTTATATAGAAACAGCTTAATTTCTGTATCTATGCTATGTTTTTATTTTAGTTTCAAAACAATTAAATGGCCAGCTAATGATGGCTATATCAGGAAAGTGTTGCTAATGCCAACATGCATAACATCACATAAATATGTAATTACATTAAATGGAAGCTGTAGAAAACATCTAGAGAAAAGGGGGAAGACAAGTTAAAAATGTGAATGTGGGTTAGGGCATGTCACAAGTAATAAAATAATCCAGTGTTTTTTGAATCTTTTAAGCAGCCCAGGCTTCTCCCCAAAATGGCAGGTGCTGAAACTTCTCCCATTAGGGGCTTCCATTATGAAAGACAAAACCATGAACTGTGTTGCTATGTGACATAGGTCAGATTGTCACCTCTCCCAAACAGACCCTATTTAGGTGTGATACAGCACCTTCATTTACCACTATGAAAAGTCCTATTAATTTGCTAGTTCTAAATACATTTCATAATCATTTTCTGTCCAATTGAAAAAACTTTTGCTCTGGATGTGGTTTGCAAGGTGTCTTCTATAATAGCATGGCTGGTCTTATAGTTGATGGATCAGTCTGACATTAAAAGGCCACCCAATTTGGCAAACCCTGTTGCATAAAACGCAAGTCTGAAAACGGCAGTCCCTTAAATATCATTGACAGTGAGAGACATATCTAATATTACTACTATAATTTCCCAGGTAACTGGAGAGAACAACATATATGAGATAATAATGTCACATGTGCCATATATTAACATATATCATGTTCACATATAATTTAAAATCATTTGACCAATGAGTATCTGTATGAAAGTCACCCTCTGCCTGACTGGTGCAATAGTAGGGTGATTGCAGCTTCAGTTGCTTTTGCTGAAATCTGGTTTGCTTCTAATATTGTTATCTTGTCATATCTACTTTCTTGGTAGGAGGTGTCAGTAGAGATTTTGGTATTTTTATTAGGTCTGTCAATAGATTAAAATATTTAATCATATCTAATCGCACAACTGTCCATAGTTAATCACAAATTAAATCATGAATTTATTCAACATTTACCATTAAGGGATTTTTTCAGGTGTTAATATTCTTATCAATATTAGAGTTGGCAAGGCATGATTGCTTTTTGTAAATGTATGCATTTATTATTGGAAATCAATTACCAACAAACAAAAACAACAGATTGTCCAAAGGTCATCAGAAACCATTCATTACTTAAGAAAAACTGAAGCTCAACAACAGATCGGCACATTGACCTGCTAAATATTACATATTACTTAGTCCAACAACTAATTATAGATCAGAGATCGGCAACCTTTTTAAAGCAAAAAGCCATTTTATCGTAAATGTCTGACCTAAGATTTACAAAGAGCCCCAATGGATAGAGAAGAGGGTTTGAAATATGATTTTTAATGCAATGTCAGTATATATGCATTTAACACAAAAACAAAACATCAAGTACTTACTAAAATAAAGAAATACAATTTTGGGGTGGGGGGGGGATTCTTAGTTATAAATCACTCAGACACGTAACAGCGCAAAGGTGACTAATATTACAATATTGTTCAGTTCTGTAGCAATAGTCTTCACTCTCACCCAAGTTAGTTTGGCTCTGCAGTAGTCTGCCCATCACTCTCCACTTCACTACTTGCAATGCAAAATGTCCTCACCACTCAAAACTCAAAACACTCTAAATCGGAGAAAATATAATAATTTTGTGAAGATCTGGAAAGGTGTGGTGACAATTAATTTACTACAAAAAGTAAATCAAAGAATTACGAATCCCAATAAACTTAATAAGCCTACATCCAATCTCGGACACTGAAGAAAACTCCGGAAAGCATACCTGGAGACTGGAGACTTTGAGAAAGATGTAAATTATTCAGTTAAGATGTCACAGAAGCGTGCAACGGACCGCCTCATAGCTAAAGAAATACCTAAATGAAAAATTAATAAGAAATAATTAACCCATAAATAATACTTTTGTAAATATAAATAATTTATCATAATATGTTAAGACATGAAAATGTAAATGCATCTATTCTGAGAAGAGCCACAGTCTGGTATGGTATTTAAGACTTTAATACTTTGGTGGTAACTTTTTTCACATCGACAGTAACTGCAAATAACTATGGCCTTGTTGATGGACTCATCTGACAGAGCTTTGAAGCGGAACCTGCCATTTAAAATACCCTTTTTTTGTATTTTTCCCCGAGCTGTCATCTGATTCAACACGCGTTAATGGCAAAAAAAATTGTCATATTACAATGAATTCCTGTTGACGCGCTATTATATAACTTTGACAGCCCAAATTTTTATGTATTTCAGTATTACAGACCACTGGGAAGGAGATTCACCTTCCAACAAGACAACGACCCTAAACATACAGCAAGAGCCACAATGGAATGGTTGAGATCAAAGAATATTCATGTTAGAATGGCCTAGTCAAAGTCCACACTTAAATCCCACTGAGCATCTGTGGCGAGACTTGAAAATTGCTGTTCACAGACACTCTCCATCCAGTCTGACTGAGCTTGAGATAATTTGCAATGAGGAATGGGCAAAAATTTCAGTCTCTAGATGTGCAAAGCTGTTAGAGACATACCCCAAAAGACTTGCAGCTGTAATTGCAGCGAATGGTGGCTCCACAAAGTATTGACACATGGGGGCTGAATACAAATGCACAGCACACTATTCAGATTTTTCTTTGCTTACATTTTTGAAAACCATGTATCTTTGTCGTCCCACTTCACAATTATGTGCTTCTTTGTGTTTGTCTAGCACATAAAATCTCAATAAAAAACATTTAAGTTTGTGGTTGTAAAGTGACAAAATGTGAAAAAGTTCAAGGGGTATGAATACTTTTTCAAGTATTCATATACTTGAAAATATGGTGGAAATATACAAATATGGTGGAATCACAGAACAAATGTAGACAGCAGCAGTTTTTAGTTTTACACTCTGTGTTGTAGGTGAGTAAACTAAGTAAAATAAGTAAAGAGGGTAGTACTGGAAATAGGTGAGTGGGGGTTACAGTCCAGACTGTTTGGGGACAGTGGGGATGGGGGGAGAGAGGAAGTGTTCAGTATCCTTACAGCTCTGGTACAGTCTCCCAGACGGCAGAAGACTGAAGAAGCTGTAAGAACGGTGGGTGGGGTTTCCCCCAATGCTGACTGCTTTGCAGACTAGGTGGGTGTTGTAGTGTGTGATCTCCTGAAATCAATGGCAATCACCTTTGTTTTATCTATGTTTAAGAGGAGATTGTTGCTGCTGCACCACATGGCCAGTTGGTTCACCTAATTTCTGTACGTAGTCTCATTGTTGTTTTTGAGGCTGGTGCTGTAGTTTGATGTGCAATCATGAGTCAGCCCTAGTGCTCAGTGTGATGGTTCCAGATGTATTTTTGCTGACCTGCTTGTGGTCTCTCATTAAGGAAGTCCAGCAGCCAATTCCAGAATGAGGTGTTCAGGCCCAGCAGGTCCAGTTTCTATATCAGCTGCTGAAGAATGATGGTGTTGAATGCTAAACTAAAGTTTATGAACAGCATTCTCATGTAAGAGTTTTTTTTTGTCTGGGTGGATGAGGGCAGAGTGGAGAGCAGAGGAGATTCTATCATCTGTCGCCCTGTTGGCTCAATATGCAAACTGAAAGGGATCGGGAGCTGGGGGAATATTGTTTATAATTTGCTTAATTTAAAAAGAATCTCACTCCAAATCTGCTAAAATATAAAGCAACAACACACAACAGCATGTTCATGAAGGCAGCCATGTTTGTTCCGAGATGTGGTAGCTGGAACAGGAGATGCCAGACGTGATGTAACTCACTTCAGAATTTCCGAGTTACGAGACATAATCGATCACACCATAATGGTTGTGGCTTTAAGTTAAAGCATTAAGGAACAATAGCCTGATGTAGGGAGGTGTTAAAAGCTCTTTGAGCTCCTCCACACAAACTTTCAATACATGACCAGGTACAGTATGTTGTGTGGAATAGCAGCCTTATTGGGTGTTAATCCTGTAGAGAGGACAGGCACATAACCTGGTCATGTGGTGGGGGGGGGAGAGATTGTTATACTTCGAAGCGGTCAAAGAACTTGAGATTGCTCAGCAGAGAGATATTATAGGTTGGGGTGAATCCCCTGCCACAGGCTCCATCAGTCTCTGCTGTCTCTGTTATGGTTTATCTTTTTGTGTACTGGTGTTTAGCTTTGATGGCACAAGAGAGGCTGGTCCTGACTGTTCTCAATCAGAGAAATTTTACAATTATTGATGAAAATTTACCTGTTTCACTACACTGCTTTTATTTCTGTTTGTGGCAATACATCTCCTGGTCTGGTGGAATATCAGTGGTGCAAGCATGCACCGACTACAAACACACACAGTAAAATGTAGTATGAATGCAGGCTGCCATGCACACGAATGTCCACAGCCCAAAAGTGCATGCAGAAAAGTGGCGCATGAACTGGCCTTAAGGAGCAGCTCTCTTGTCAAGTTCAAAGATGGCAAGTAGAGGTCTTCCCCCCCACCCCAATCCACTGCAGGTGTGCAGGATCTGCAGGGTACCTGGTGGGAACACAGCCCAGTCCTTAGGCCTCATAAAAGAGATGGCAGAGGGCTCGCCCCTCCCAGTCCAGCATGGAGGAAACCTTCAACAGCAAGAGGAGGTGAGCATCCACCTCGAGATCTGTTTGGAGGATTGGGTGGCTGTAGTGAAGAAAAATGATCAGGTATAGCAGGGGTGTCAAACTCCAGTCCTGGAGGGCCGGAGTCCTGCACAGTTTTTGGTTTACCCTCATTTAACACACCTGATTCAACTCCTTGTGCTAATTACAGCACAGCTCATGAGCTGAGTCATTTGTGATGGAACAAGGAAAGAACTAAACCTACATAAGGCTCCGGCCCTCCAGGATGGAGTTTGACACCCCTGAGCTATGGCATGTGTGTTTTGCCTTATTATGACAGCCAAAAATAGAAAGAGTTGAAAATTAAATTGAGAATGAAAGATTGAGGAAAGAGACTGATTGGCTGGTTCTCTTTGCCTATTGCCTAGTTTCTCTCTTCCCAGGGACTTTATTACCAGACTCAGTCTGTACTGTGCCTTCTATGGCAGCCTGGCAAACCAGCTGTGTGAGGTGGCATTGGGTGATGGCCCAGCATGCTGGAACGGCGCCGACGTTTTCAAGACTAAGGTGGTGGTATGAAAGGCCAACAGGGTGGCTGGGTCCTTAGGACTCCACTCCCAGTCCTTGCTCCATGTGTTTGGACATGTTCTCTTGTGTTTGTGTGGGCTTTCTCCTGCATCTTCTAGATTAGACTGGCCTGTAATATTGTTCAGTAATAAAACTAAAGACAGATACAATGGAGCATGGGAAATTTTAGAAGAATCAAGGTTTCCCTCTGGTGGTGGAAGATGGTATTTGCAGATAGTTTAATTTTATCAAAAGGCATGAGAAGTTTTAGCTGCAAATTACTGAGATGAGACTTAAGTTCAAGTGGATGTATTTTTATACTCTATGCCTGTGAACTCGGCGTTATTAAAAAAAGCATTTATTAAACATAAAAAAATCATTCATTAGTGCAGATGTGGCATGTAGGAATGATGCTTGCTATTATTAGTGAAATATCCCATATCAGTTTAATAACCATTATTAGATATCTATTTAAATAACATGGTATCGATTACAGTAACGTGTTTAGTAGGCTGATGGGTGTCCTCACTATAGTTGGCTAATATGCGTCTTTTTAGCTCGTGTCCTTTATTATTCGTGATTGATATAAGTATTGTAAAATACATTCCGCCTACATTCAATACATTTGCTTCATTATACATAAATAATGACCCTGTTTTTCCTTTGAAGTGTATCCTGGTCCATGTGCTGAACACGTTTTTCCCATCCAGCTTCTCTTTAAAGGGGAAAAACATTACAAAAGGCAAAAACAGTAACACTGCATTAAGTAGCAAAGAGAACAAAATAACAGTAACTGCAGGGAACATACGGGATTACTGGGTTGAAAGAACATTTGAAAAATTAAAATTGTTAAGAGGGCAGAGAAAATAAAACCATTTGATGGTGTATTGGGTTAACTCTGGCAAAGGAGTATTGCGTGACTGTCAAATGATTGATAACCTGAAAAATGAAAAAGTGTAAAAGAAAGCCATGTCATTCAACTTTTTGTCAGGCGTATGGGAAACAGAAGTTGATTTGCCAGTATATGAGAATTTGGAAGACATTCGTACATATGGCCTATGGCCATCCATCTACTGCAGCCATGTGTTATGAGGGCATCCCCTTGGCCTGGTGCAGCCGTTCAGGTCCTCAGCAATCCTGCGAGCCAGATAAGTGCACCACATGGCTGTAGTGCCATAGTTCATGCTCACTCACAATGCAGGTAATGTGCCTCATTTGGGACTCTTCTAGCATCTGCTCGTTCGACACAAAGTCAAACAAGTGGTACCCAAGAATTCTCTGAAGAGACACAGTACCACAGTACCAAAGTCCAGTCTTTGTCTCAGCTCACTGGATAGTGTCCATGTCTCACAGCCATACAGCAAGACAGGGAGCACCAGAACTCTAAAGACTTGGACCATCATCTTCTGGGAGTGCCACACACCCCTTTCATAGTAATAATGGAACTTTATTGATCCCCGTGGGGAAATTATTTTTATGCTTCCCTCAACTTACTCTTTTTTTTTTTTTTGTAGTGCAAGTTGTCCGCGAAGGGCAGCCACCTGTAGAGGCGCCCAGGGAGCTGGGAGTTAAGGGCCTTGCTCAAGGACCCACAGACATGCAACCTTATTACACCCCCCCCCCCCCCAAGCTCTCACAATCCGTCTGCTGACTTCATAGGAAGAGTCAACAGAGACATGAATGTCAATGGCGAGTTAAGTGAATCTCTCAACGTGGTCGACATTCTCCCCACAGACACACACACTACTGATGGCTGTGCCTACAAAGTCATTGCCTGTATCTTGGTTTTTGTCCTAGACCCTCTCAATCCTAAACACTCAGATTCCTCTCCAAGTCTCTCGAGAGCCCCGATCAGAGCATGCATTGACACTGTGAAGACCACAGCATCGTTGGCAAACTCAAGAGTAATAAATCTTTCTTTACTAATAGCTTCCTCACAGCTGCTGGCCCCTACAACCCTACCTAACACCCAGTCCATGCAAGCATTGAACAGAGTAGGAGCAAAACCACACCCCTGGCGGACCCCAGAATCAAATGGGAAGAACATGGAGGTTCCCTCTCCACTCTGCCCAGCACTCACAGTACCAGTGTACAGGCCAGCCATGACATCCAGCAAATTTGGGGGGATCTCCATCTCAGGATGTCTCACAGTGTAACTCAATCATCTGAGAAAAATGCTTTATGAAAATTGACAAAAGCTACAAAACATCTGCCAATATGAGGCCAATGGTAGACTTATTAGGTGTAAAACCAGACTGCTCCGGATCCTGTTAAGGATGATCTTAGCAAGGGCCTTACCTGGCACTGAGAGCAGTGTAGTTGTAGTTGCCACAATCCAGGCAATCACCCTTCCCTTTTCAGATAGGGACTATAAGTCCCATTTTCCAGTTAGTGGGCATGACTCCTGACTCCTAAATGGAAGCAAAGATCTGCAATGCCGCATGCCAGGAGGACAGCCTTCCCACCAGTCCAGAGATCCCTGCAATCTTCCCTACTCCCTGCTGATTCAGCACCCATGCAATCTCAGTGAGACTGGGTGGTTCATAGCTGATTGGAGGATCAGCCTAAAGAACCATGGATCCAAAGATGTCCAGCGTCCTAGCCAGAAGATCAAGTTTAAACAACTGCTATTTGGCCCAGTGGGTCATAACTGCAGTCTCATCCATAAGAACTGTTCTGTCACCCACCCTGGATACAAGTCTCCAAGGAACAGATTCAGATGTATGTAATACTTCGATTCCTCTGTAAGCAGGATGTGGGTCACTAGACCACAGATGGTGTGCCATCTGCTCACAGATTCATATAACAAATGCCTCCTTATCGGCCCTCTGAGAACTCACAGCTATCTTCCTCAGTTTCCGGTACAGACTGGAGTTGCCAGTAAGTTGTGCCCTGTGATTCCTCTCCAAAATATTCAGGGTGCCCTGCAAGATGAAACAGCTCCTTCTAGGAACACTGGCAACACTAACACAACCCTTAGCAACCTTCAGGGTCTTATCACAGATGGTCTCCCACATCACAGAGTCAGCAGTCGCACCCAAGACTGCAAGTTCCTCACACAAACTGCGTGCAAACTCATCAAAAACAGCCTGATCTAGGAGTATAGCCAAGTCCAGCCTCGTTCTCCTAGTAGTTGGAAGCCTACTGGACCTAAGCTGAATCTTCAGATTAGCAACACAAGTCTGTGGTCAGAATTCACAAACTGGACACTTCTGCAGACCCTGCAGTTCGGCAGGTGCCTCCAGTGTCTGCCCACAAGGATGTAATTGATCTTGTTCGCTATACAGCAACAGCTACTCCCTGAGTATGGCAGCCATCAGAACAACCAGACCAAAAGTAGGTGTATCCACCTACAGAGATCCGGCCTATGTACCTCAGAGAGTGCTGACACCAAAATGCGGGGTTTATGAAGGTCCCCGACAGCAAAGTCATCATGCTAGAGAGACAAGACGTTCCACTTCCCTACCCGAATGGGCTACCTCAAACTGGAACCCAAGTGCCCCATGCAGTAGGTGACGACTCAGTACTACAATGAGGGAAATAATTATTTGACCCCCCATTGAATTCCTAAGTTCACCTGTTTATAAAGAAATGAGAAGTCTATAATTTCAATGTTATGTTTATTTCAACATCAGAAGATTTAGATTTTCAACAAAACAAACAACAAAAAATCACTATGTAAAAATCAATTTGCCATTTATAAGTATTTGATCCCCTATTGTTGTAACCACAGACGCTGAGAGCGCAGATACAATCGCAGGATACAATAGTCAAATCAAACACGGGGTTTAATCACGGGAAACACAGGTAAAGACAGACTGACAATACAATGACCGGACTGGGGAAACAAACTGAAACGCGGACTAAATACAATGGACTAATGACCACAAGCAGGAACAGCTAGTGAACAGGGGGATTCCACACGGGGTTGATGAGGGGGCGTGGCACACGAGAGGAGCGGACGATTGGGGCATGACCCCTACAAGTCAACAAGAAATTAACACATTAAGACAAGTAGTACTTAATTAAATATTAACAGATAACAAACCAGCATTCACATTAAATGGCATTACTTTGTTTAAAGAGTATTCTTTGGTCACTAACCTTTTTAGATCTTCAATCTTATCACCATGAGAGACACCAGAGAGCTGTCTAAGGATGTCAAAGCAGGACCTCAACAATGGAGGAATGGGCTACAAGCAGCTTGGTAAGAAAGCGACAACTGTTGGTGGAATTATTTGCAATTGGATGAAAGAATAACTGTCAGTCACCCTGGATCTTGGGCCCAAAGGAAGATTTTGTCTTGTGTAGCATCAGTGATTTTAAGAACAGTGAGGACTAACCCCAGAACTACACGGGAGGAGCTCGTTAATTATCTCAAAGCAGCAGGGACCTTGGTTGCCAAGAAAACCATTGGTAACACAATATGCAGTTATAGTTTGAAATCCTAAAGTGTTCACAAAGTACCCCTGTTCTTGAGGGCCCATGTTCAAACTCATCTGAAGTATGCCAGTGAACATTGGAATAATTCCAATGAGGCTTGGAAAAATGTGATGTGGTCAGATGAGACAAAATTGATATGATGAGCTTCCAAAGTCAATAAATATTAAATTAAAAAATTGCTGGTTATTTTTCATAAATATTTTAGGAGCCAGTTTTAAATCAGTGAGTAGGCACTGAATTTAAAAAAGAAAGTCATGAGTTAATTGCTGGGTTCATGAATGTCAGGTAAATGTCAGGTAAATATCATATGGAGAGGTAAACTGTTGTAATCAACACCAGTGAACAGTAGAGGGCACAGTTGGCATGTAGTTAACCTCTTTTTCTGAACACCCCCCACCTTCATTTCCATGTTGGGGAAAAGTGAGAGATTCTACCACATTGGTCTCCCAGGGGAGGGATTGTATTTATGCACAGAGGAAAATAAAACAAGGAACAAATCATGTAAGAGTGAAAGGAAAAGTTCAAGCGGGACATTTTACTGTTATATCGAGGCATAAAAACAGACATAAAATTCATGCTGTAAATTCATGTGGAAACCACAAACCTCTGATGCAGGACTGTGGTGCATGTGCTTAGCTCCTTATTCACTGTTATCCAGGGTTTATGCAGAAATCCTAGATTTGATTTTACTACCTTTTTACTACCTCCACAATATGTTTTCACTACCAACAATCGGGCAGTGGTCTTTTTTTTTTGGGGGGGGGGGGTCTTCATAGCCAGCATCAATATTAGGTAAATTAATGTTTAACTGTTATTATTAAGCATTGTTATTAAATATTATTTGTTTTTTAGTAGTGTCAAGTTGACTTAATTTGACTCTACCCCTTGGGTTATACTAACCATAATCCTTAACCCAACCTAATAAAGTAAACTAGACACTTCTTAAAACAAATGACACTTGACAAAAGCCAGAAACATTAATAAAATTTTATGTGTCATGTGACACACACACTAAGACAGACATACATTCTCATACACACAGACTAAAGTAGTGAATTATTTCATCAAGAGGTAATTTGTAACAGTAACTTACACTGTGGATTTAAAAAACTGTCCATGGAATGGTAATTGGTGGTAACCATTGGTATTTATTGGTTGATGCAACGTGAGATAAAAGTTTGACCATGTCCCAAAATAAATCTTAAGAGAGAAGTTTAACAATTTTACCTGTATGCACAATACCTGTATTGTTTATAAGTAATTTCTTACAATGTGGCACAATACTGAACTGAATCATGTATGTCTTATCCTTGCCACATGCAAAACCTTTAGTCAGTGAACATGCTTCTGAATAGTTCCCAATACCCTCATTCGAATTGCATGAATGATGGCTAGCTGCGGTGTTCAGGCACCAAAGAACTGAGCCGACATTGGTGACAGTAAGGTCTACAGTCTGTCTGCTGCAGCCATTGTGGTGCTAGTTGCACTAGTTTGCTGCTGAGGTGGTGTGATGCAGATGTATGTGCTTGTAGCTGACCTTATGTTTGCATTTGCCCTGTGGCCTGTAATACGAAGTGGTGTTACTTTGCGAGTAACTTGATGACATGTTGTGTAACTTCATGATTAACCCATACTACAAAAGGTGTGTAGGTTTTACTCGAGGCATGCTGCTATAGCAATTTACTGGTCTCAGACCTGCTAGGAGCAGTTTTTGGTTAAGTCAAGGTTTTTGCGTTACCCAGCCCCATATGAGCAACGTCCCCCAACTACAATTTCTCTGAAATAAATGCCACGACATTAGCGCAAATCATGAGGGGCTCTTTCTGTCAATATGTATGAAATGGAGCAATGGCATATGTGGTGGCCAAACACCAGGCCACACTTGAGTGAAATGGGTAAATGCACACGCAGCTTCATTTATCCTTTTTATTTAACACACATTGATTTGCAATAACTATAGTAATTGGTTTAAATGCATTTGTTCTATTTGTAAGTGCGCACATTAGTTTACTGATGTATTTTTATCAATTCATTTCTATCTGTGTTGTGATTAACTCGTTTCTTTTTACTGGTTTATTTACCTGCTGTGATCCCTGGGAGTAGCCCGACAAAAGATGGTGGCCAGGGCTCAGAGCAGTTAAATGCAAGAGCGCCTGGCTGCAGACACTGTAGGTGTGGAGCTCCACACTAAGCGGAAACACGTCACCTCCACAGTAGGCAGAAACACGTCACCTCCACAGTAGGTGGAAACGCGTGACTTCAGCAGCCACTGTAAGGTGCGGAGCTCCATAGTAAGCGGAAACACGTGACTTCAAATTTGAACACAGTTACGTCGCACGAGAAATGTTTTTGTGTTGTATCCCGTATTGCAATATATTGGAATAAAAGGTTTAAAAAATATAGGATGTACTTAAAATAGACAAATTAAGAACAATAGACTTTGACAGCGAACACTATATTGCGTTTTTGTTACTGTTGATGATGCTGAGAAATAAACATGGTTCTAATTGTGTTTTTAATTTGTAAAATGTATAAAAATATTATTGATTACAAGCCAATACATTACTGTTAATAGCAACTAAGCTTTTTAATGTTACAAGTATAAACAATGCTGTTACATTTGCACTGTAATCTTTTATTTTAAATTCTAGTAGTATAATTTCCCCATGGGGATCAATAAAGTTCAACTATAAGTATGAACATGGAAACAAGTGAACAAAATTTTTAAATAAGTTTAATTGTAGTTTTTTATTTACATTGAAAAAAACAACACATTAAAAAAACAAACAGCTAGTGCCTTCCTCCGTCCATTATTTTTCAAACATGGCATTGACCCTTACTCCCTGCTCATCAACACATTCCTTTAAAAAGAGCTCCATGCCCTCCGCACACTGAAAAACAAACATGAAAAAGTCCCTTGCTTCAGTCTTAAGACCCTCTGCTGGTCCTCTTTATTTAAGGACAGATATTTCGGTGTGGTTACGTGTCCATGGAAAAGATCAGCAGTATGCAGATCTTGAACAACTGCTGGCTCCTGTGTCAAGCAAATGGGGATAAAAACTTAGATATTCTCTGAAGCAGAACGGTTATTTTAACAGTGAGTCAAAAGTCACTAACCATTTAATTACACTAATGTTTAAAGT
>JAODKE010000001.1:40266672-40277766 GCA_026779605.1 Mormyrus hasselquistii
AGGCCCCATGGGTGCAGGCCTGGCCACCAGGCGCTCGCCATCGAGCCCCACCCCCAGGCCTGGCTCCAGGGGGGGGGCCCGGTGACCCGCGTCCGGGCAAGGGAAATCGTGGATCCATGTTTTGGCATAGGGATTCAACATAGAAAATGATTTTACCCCAGTCCTCAGCAGTATAATCCCTGTACTTTTTGCAGAATATCATCCTTGATGTTTTTTGTGGAGAGAAGTGGCTTCTTTGCTGTCCTTCTTCAATCAATCAATCAATCAATCAATCAAAACTATAATTTGAGGCACGTAGAGCAGTGTTGCATAGAACAGCCGCTCTACAAGCCAACCGGCCGACCACACGAGCAGCGACCCAGAAGTTATAGAAAGAAGAGAGAAAAACTGTTTTACATGAGGAGAATAAAAAAAACAGCACCCAGACTGCACTCCAGTAGGGAGTACATCTTAGGAACCGAAAAAAACACCTCAGCGACATAAGCACATGGTCACAATATAAACGGGGGAGGGGGGGTGGAGGTAGTCCAGCACAGACAAGCAGCCATCCAGTCCTGCAGCTCCAACGTGCTGGTCACAGACTCGCCTGTCCACACCAGCGTATGAAGCAGCGAAGGTGTGGAGTGGAGGGAGTGGAATGCAGAGAGTCTCATTGCCTTGTCTTTCCGGGGGAGTTGTTGATTCAGCAGCGGCCTTGGCCAAGGACCAATGCTGATTAGGGGGAGCCAGAAGCAGATGGAATAGAATTGTTTGGGTTTTGGGCGAGAAGCTGTAATTTCACAGCTCTTCTAATGTCCACGCTGGTCTCTGCCAACCACACAGCCATGAGCTTCTCCGTGATGTTATCAAATTTGCGATCAATAGTTGCAGTGATGTGATCTATAGCCACAGTCTGAGTGCCAACAGCTCTGCCAACTCCATCAATCATTCCGGCCAGCCTAGTGGGGCTGTGAGCGGCTGTCACCATTTTCTTCAATTTCCAATAAACCAGGGCAATGCCTAATCCAATCAGCAAAATACCTGTTATCATGGTTCCGAATAGGTAGATATCTGCGATGTCCTCCACGAAAAGAGCTGCCAGACACACAACCCTCCACTTCTCCCATCCATTCATCGTGTAGCCAGCCACGTACGTTCCAGCAGGACAGTCAGGTTTCCCCGAATCTGGGCTTCTCGTCGAGAAGATGGTGTCAATTTCGTGGAGAGACCAGTTGATGAAATCCATAATTTTCTTAGTTTGGAGAGCAGGGCTGAGAGAGTCTCTCAAGACTAGACAAGACTAGACAAGAGGAACAGAGCAGGGAAGATAAGGGGAGGGAGAGGGAGAAAAGTGCGTCCGCCTCCGCTGAGAGCCAAGAGAGAAAATAAAATAATAAAAAAAACAGCACACCATGCCACCCTCACTGTGCATGTAGATGCACTCACAACTGCCTGCTGCCATTCCTGCTCCTTAAAGTTCTTGATGATCTGATAAATGGCTGATTTAGGTGCAATTTTACTAGCAGCAGTATCCTTGCCTGTAAAGCCCTTTTTGTGCAAAGAAATGATGACTACGTGTGTTTCCTTGCAGGTAACCATGGTTAACAGAGGAAGAACAATAATTTCAATCACCACCCTCCTATATAGCATCCAGTCTGCTATTCTAACTTAATCACCATGACAGAATGATCTCCAGTCTTGTCCTTGTCAATACTCTCACCTGTGTTAAAGACAATTTCCCCACAGGGATCAATAAAGTATCAATAATAATAATAATTATTATTAATAATAATAATAATAATAATAATAATAATAATAATAATAATAATAATGAGAGAATCACTGAAGTGCAGTGGAAACGGGTTTTTTGGGATTAAGTTCATTTTCATGGCTAGAAGGGACTTTGCAATTAATATTTGTATCATTCTGAAAACTATGCCATGACTGTATGCAGACTTGTGTCCAATTGAAAATCTCCCAGTTACCTGATCAAAGTTGGTAACACTGTTTTATTTTAAATGAAAATGTTTTTGGTTGAAGTGGCTTATTTAATTTGCGTTGATAACAAATATAAAACAAATATAAGAAAAACATTATGTCACATTTCATATCTTTTCGAAATAAGACCACCCACACCCAAATGTAACAGCGAATGTGATCAGTTCTTTTGGTATTTATTGGATCATTTTTTGATCAATTATTTTTATTATGTAAATGTACATTTTTATTATGATTATGTAAATAAAAAGCGAGTTAAAGTTTATCTAGCCCTCGTGATGCCTTCATGGTTATCAAAAAAATGTTAAGGTCACTTATCCTTCATCACAGCATTTTTACCTGCTACCACAATTGAAAGCCGGTTGTGGTGGAGAGCTGAACTGTTTTGGTGATAAGAAATTGACCATATCATGCAGAGGACTTTATTTCCTGAATGTCATAATATGACAGCTACCGTGAACATTTCCTAGAGTATGTCATGCTAATTTCAAAGCTATTGCAAACTCCCAGTGGAGTTAATTAATTGTATGCAATCATATTTCTTTACAGATAAGCAGCTGTTAAGAAAAAAGGCAGCAGCAAGGCTACTCTGGTACAGTTCAAGGAGGAAATATACAATCTATACTTACTGCATTGGCACAGTCAGCTAGTTACATAATAATTTGTTGTTCAAGCCATACGGACACTGGGAGGATACATTGAAACATTGCTTTCTTTTAACCAGATTGCTGATGAATCATAAGAAGTGGACACTATCAGCTGCAGAGGGGAAAATGGCTTCTTTGTCCTACACATTTGATTTCCTGGAGACAGCTTAGTACTATTGCAAAGACATAAGGGATATCATTCCAAAACCGCTTCCTGTCACCTCCTCAGCTAGACCCTTCTGTGCTTTGCTTGACATACTGTATGGGCAAAACACAGAAGTCACACAATTGACTAAAGGTAAAAAAAAAAGCTTTACTGGCCAGAGTGGATAAGTGCTGCTGTTCTTATGAGACTGGATTGTCATTCATTTCATTAGTACAAAGCTTTACTGGCCAGAGTGGATAAGTGCTGCTGTTCTTATGAGACTGGATTGTCATTCATTTCATTAGTACATGTACATAATATTGATTGTATGGAGTCTCTGAGTCTTTGGAATTTCTTGAAATCAGAAATTTTTCATGTTGGTGATGCTTTAAATTAGGATTTCATGAGAATTGTTTGAAATTTCTTGAGCGGTTTCCAGCCACATGTATTTAAATTCACAGTAAGTTTAAATATTCCTAAAACATTAAATGGAGAATGGTCTTTCAGTGCCTTTTGAAATTTTTCATGTTGGAGATCCATTAAATCAGAATTTCATGAAAATTTCCCAATAATGAGATATGTCACCTTATATTACATGAATATGCTGCTGGGTGCCTGTTTCCTTACCCTATATTTGTTCCAGTAAAACAGCGCGACTGACTCTGCGGCAGCTTTTGAGGCAGAGTATGGATTTGTGGGTCTCCGTGGACTAAACTCATCATGTTCCTGAGAAGCAAACCAACTGTCTGAGTTAATAACAATGTAGTCTGAAAAACCAAACAGAAGTATTTCTGCATGTTCACTGCATTATTTCACAAATCTATAAAGAGTTTGGGCATGAACGGAGATGATACAAGATATCAGTAAAAGTCTACACACAGGAATTTATTGGCAGTGTACGCACACCAACCATGACTGTGGTGCAGAAAGGGCTCTGACCTGCTCAGTGCTTCCCCCATACACCTCGTCTGTACTCGCATAAATGAACCGTTTGACACCAGCCTTGTGTGCTGCCTGGAGTAGCACACGGGTTCCATCCACGTTAACACTCTGGAACTCTGCAGGATACCTGAAAGAGTCATCTACAAAAATAAAAACCATAATAAAAATATAGCTTTAACTATGTACCACAGACCACCAACAGCACTCTAAGTTATGGCCTAGTGAGAATAGTTGGGAATCGCCAGTCACGGGATCAAAACTGCTCAGCAGTCTGATATTAGTCATACTCACCTACGTGTGACCGGGCAGCAAAATGAAAGACGATGTCAATCTCTTCAGTCTCAAAAAGACAATTTATTAGATACAGATCGCATACATCTCCCTTTTAATAAAAATATAAAGGAAGGCAATCAGATCACTTTCATGTCATTGAGATAATTTTAGATCCATACACATCTCTTCACTAAATCCACTTCTTACCTGTACGAATTTATAATTTCCTCTGTGCTCAACAGCTGAGACATTCTTCAAACTTGAGCATTTATCCAGCTACGACAAACCAGATAGACCCATTAATACTCGCTAATACTGATCAAACACCACTAATATGCACAAATCGCAAGAACTATGGAAGTATACTGCACATTTAAATATAGGTGTATAACCTGTAAATTTGTTTGTGTCTGACTACAAGTCAGAGTCTTATATACCATATGCACTGTATAACAGACACATCTGTAGATCAAACTCTTTGTGGTGAGGCTCAGCTAGTCCCTACATACGCAAAGATAAACAAAATATAAATTAAATTAAGGTGCGGTGAATAAATGAAACAAAAGATAGATGACAAGATAATGTGCTGCAGGGTTTACAATATGGCCAAATTCTAGCCTAAACATTTTCTCAAACACTTATTCGATGGAACCTTTATGGCTTTAATAATGAGTGCATTTAGCATCTATGAGGACAAATGATATTAAAAAGCTCTCCATACTAAAATTAATTTAATAAACACAAACAGACAACACACAAGGCTGATTTATAGTCCTGTGTTGAATTGATGGAGTAAATACAGTTTAGCCGTGGACCCTTACACCAATAGCCTTTGCTGTAGCATGCAATCAACTCAAGCTGTACGTTCATTCAATTTGTTCTGTACACGTTCAACTCCACCTACACCCTTGCTCAACTTGGCACAGGATTATATTTCTGTCACAATTATTAGCCAATCGGAGTACCGAAGTAGAATTTCTGATTGGTCACTACGCTTCTTGACGGAAGGTGATTAGAAGAGGTATAGGTGGGTGGACATGGAAAGTCCCAAATTATAATGAAAGTGAGCACTGTAAAAGGCCTACCATATGCCGTCTGTACTTAAATGCTAAGAGTATTAGAACAAAATTCATGAAGACTTTTACGACATTATAATGTAGGAATAACTGAAACATGGTTGAGTGACAATGATGGAGCAGAAGGCAAGAAGGGAGGTGGTGTTGCAGTTTATGGAAAAGAAAATTTGCAGGTAAGGGAAATCACTAATAAAAATAAAAGTACAGAAACTACTGTATATGCATTGATACCCCCCTAATATAATGGTAGGGGTATCAATGCATTTACAATTGTCCTCTGCCCTCTGTATTGTGCATGGTGTGTGCGTGCACACATCGGTGAGCACATATGGCGGTTAATTAGTGCCAAAACTCGCGTGCAAATGCGCTCGCGAGCTGAAAACCCATGATCTCTATGCACTACATGCTCGCGTCTGCACAATACTTGCTCGCTCGACGGGATGAATTTTGGCACTTTGGATGTGGCTAATGTCTTCGCTCCTTTGTGTTTTTTTTTTTTTTTAATATTGACTACGATTGGCTATTTGCGTTGGTAGACGATGAACTGGGCAAAGAAATCAAGCAATTCAGCCAAGGTACATTTGCGTTGTCCCACAGTGCACTGCTTAAATCACACTTTACAACTTATTTATGGATTAATTTATGTTGTCAACTAAACTGTCAGTATGTATGAGATGGACCCACTACATTAGCCACTGTCAAGTGAGCGAGTGTTGTGCAGACGCGAGCACGTAGATAGGGTCCAGCGAACGCGAGCGTATATAGAGGATTGGTTTTCAGCTCGCGAACACACACGTGGTTCGACTTTTGGCACTAATTTTACGCCGAGCAAGCGCTGTATGGAAGAGGATTAGGGCCACGATGAAAATATTATTTGAATTTTGACTTTAATGTCAGAATTCTGACTTTTTTCTCAAGTCAGAGAAAAGTCAGAATTCTGACATTAAAGTCAGAATTTAAATAATATTTTCATGGTGGCCCTAATCCAATATGTGAGCGTGTAGAGGATGGGTTTTCTGCTCGCGAGCGCATATGCGCACATGGTTCTTATGCGCACGAGTTTTCACACTAATTAAACGCTATAAGCACACTCCCACCAGCGGACAGAGAGCGCGCGTTGGAAAATATGTCGCATCAACAACCTGAAAAGCAGACAAAAATACCTGCATTTTTTAAACTGTAAACTGTGAGAGGGACCTCTCAACTATGATCAGGGTAATAAATGTTTCAAAATGGGATTTTCTGATTTAAACTATCACTATTTCAAGCTACAGTATCAGCTATCACTTTTAAAGTCTAACAGTTAATGTATTTGCAGGTCAAGACAAACATCCGAAATCGGTAATTGGGTAAAACTAGATGCTAAAAATTCAAATGTCGGTGTTTGTTGCAGAGCACCTAATGTATTTTCAGAGGAAAGCCCTTGCAGGCTCCTCTCCCATGTTATACAATGATATCAGGATTATGAGTATGAACATGATGCAGTAGTTCTCTGTGATTTTAATTTAACTGGGATTCAGTGAGACATATTCTCTGGCTCTTCTTTAAATGAACTTGAGATGGTGTAATTGGTACAGGATTGCTTTTTTACTCAGTCTGTTAAAACACCTACAAGTGGAGAAGCCATTCCCAATCCTGTTTTCTCTAATAACTAGGGGTGCGTTTCCCAAACAACAACGGAAGTTAGCATTAACGATACATCGTACTATGGAAGTTCAAACTAACCAACATCCAAAGTACGACTATTTCCCAAAACCGTCGTACCACAGTAGTTTGAACCACGTTAGTTAGTTGGGACTTCCATAGTTCGAACTACAATGGTTCCAGTGCTGATTGGTCAGACTCACGGCAAGTTGTGCGCAACAACTAACAGACTACTTTCACAGCTGGTCGCGTACAAAAACTCGCAAACTGTGTAAAATATATAATAACAAGTCCTGGTCTGACATTGTCGCTTACAGAATGTTAGTGGCTGACTGGAATAGACAGGTGCATGTAATATCACAGAAGTCTTTTCCTGAGTACAAAGGCATGGATTCGTATCTGACCGCTGTAGTGTCATTCTACTCTTCCATTATGGCAGTGACAGATGTCAGTGAAAAAGGAGTACTTCATCAAAGTACTGTACTCTTTAATAAGGTGACTGTTGTCCCTCTGAAGTTATGTGTGTAATGATGAAACTGCACAACACCCAATGGACTACATAGGGCTACAAATACACACATGTACATATGCAAAATAAATAAAACCCAAAAATAATTATTTTTGGGTTTTATTTTTTTCTTTTTATTTTATTAATGTTTTTTATTATTTCTCTCTCTTTTTTATTACTATACATAGCGAAGTGTACCATATGGCACAATGACCACAGGGTACACAACATCCTTTACCAATTAATACACACTAACTGCATATGCCACTATACGGGGTGGGAAATCTTATCCAGAAAAGGCCGCTGTGTTTGCAGGTTTTTTTTCTTGGGATAACCGTTTGATCAGTTGCTCCAACCCAGTTGTGCAAACTCCTCAAATCGATCGTTCCTCTGCGTTCTATTCTAAGCACAGAGTTGCAGCGAAAAGCTGCATGCCTAACGGCCCTTACTGGATAAAATTAGCCATCCCTATACTAATCAATACTTTGCAGTCGGAGAATTGTTCCTATTGCTCACTACAGACAGTTACCGTACTTATGACTAGAGACCCACACAAGAATTATGTTTTAAACTACATTTTCAGACAACTTCACATATGTGATCATATTGATATAGTTAATGAGTTTAATTATTGTTTTGCATGAGTATACACAATAGAGGATGCGAGTAACATACTGACTCATTAATAATCCAGCGTCATCTATGACTCATACAGTGTATGTATAACTAAAGCTGATGTGCTACAAAGCCTAGATGGACTCAAAATAAAGAAATCGCAGGGCTCTGATGGCATTTTACCTATAATTTAAAAAAAAAAATGAGGGATATTATTTGCCAACCTTTACCATTTCAGAAAACCTTACTGTATGTGTTGGTGTGGTACCTTCTGATTGGAAGCCTCTCCTTTCTTTCTCCAAACATAAGCAGCATCTTTATGGCCAAAGATAAGATTTTAACAACTTTGACCTATTAATTGAGTTCTCCCCAAATGAGCTTGATGGGCCTCCTTTCCTTTGTAAAGTTCTTGTGTTCTTCAAGAAAAGGACAGCTCAGCATCCATAACATGTTTTAAAACAAGAGACATGGTGGATAAACAACGTAAAAAACCACTGATTTATTAAACACAAAGATATGTCAAATTTATAGATTTCTAACTTTCTGGCATCACAGTTAATATTTTAGGTGCATTACTAATCTGCTTAGCAAATTGTGGGTAGTAAAAAGTGAACATCTGTATAATACTGAAATGTGGGCATCCATACAAATGTTTCTGCTCCTCTGCTGAAGCCCTGGTCATTTTTGTGCATGCGGCATACAATCTCAAAGAAAATGACTGTATTTAGCAGCTACAAGGACATAAGAAATTAAAAAGCTCTCCATTCTGATGCTAATTTAATAAACATGAATAGACAGCACTTAGGGTGGTTTTGCTTACTCTGGCGATCCATCATCCAGAATAACGCCTGTGCATTTTCTCTTCAGGCACTTGTGCACAGTGCTAGCACCACTGTGGTATTCCACTGAAACTTTGCACAATGTGAAACCTCCTTTTTGTTTGGTGATAATTTGAACTACTCCCATAGTTACATAATAATAATAATAATCAGAATTTTATTAATCCCCGTGGGGAAATTCCTTTTTACACCTCCCTCAACTTGCTCTTTGTAGAGCAAGCTGTCCACGAAGGGCTGCCACCTGTTGGGGTGCCCAAGGAGCTGGGGGTTAAGGGTCTTGCTCAAGGACCCGCAAACATACTGAGGCTGGGTTTGAACCTGCGACCTTGTGATTACAGGCACGCAGGCTTAGCCCACTGAGCCACATGCTGCTAATATAAAATGAAAACATTTGCCATAGTGAATTGAAGCATTTTAGAATTGATTTAGAGTGATTTCACTTTCGGTTATGGCGACCAAGTGAAAGACATGTTTTTTGCCGCTCTGCAGTTCATGTTCATTCTAAATTTAATCTAAAAATTATTTTCCTTTGCTACAAAACGAAGCTTTAAAAAGCTCTGGAGGACAAAGTCATGGACCTGGAGACGGGACCCCTGTCTGCTTTTGGAGAAGTGGCTACCAGAAGCACTCAGCACCAAAACACTATAAACTGGTTATAGAAAGTGCGCACCGATTTGGACTGAGGAAAGACAGCAACGCTTTACCCCGTACTCTAATAATGAGATTTCTTAATTACAAGGACAAGCTAGCTGTTGTTTAGCACAGGCTAAAAAGGACATTTATTACAAGGAGCAACGAGTTTGGAGTGTGCCAGCTCTTAAAACAATTTGATTCGGCTCGAGGAGAGCTACACAAATTAGGGATATGACATGGATTGATTCACCCGGTGAAGCTACTGGTGACGTACGAAGAGAAGACTCATGCCTTCAAAACATCGGCAGAAGCAGGAGAGTTTTTAAAGAAGATCCAGAAAAATTCCGATTTGACTGAAATAATGTTTCTTCTTTTCAGTAGTGAATAACAGGTAGTACTAAAGTAATACTGTATTACAAAAACGGCCCTTGATTTTTGCACTTTTTAACTGTAATGCTCACACAATACCTGTAGAAACTCGTAGCAAAGAGTAGATACTGCTTTTTATAGAGCTAACTGCAGCAGTATTAATGTAGATCTAAATAGTAGATCTAAACTTTGTAATATCGAACTACAACGGACTACAACATATTAAAAAGGTCAAACAAGTCATGAATAAAATAAAAGACATGGACTCTAAAATAATATTTCTGCAAGAGACATTTTCTGGATGATGAAAAGAGGGTTAGAAAAAGGTTTTAGAAGAAGATTTTAGACTGCTAAACATTTGGAGAGAATTACATCAACAAACTAAGGCATATTCATGTTATTCCACAACATTCCAGACATATTCAAAAATAGGTTATTTTTTTATTTCCTCAGAATTGATGTCCAAAGTCCAAAATTGTACGTATGATAATGTTGTAATTTCGGACCATGCTCCATGTTGTTTAGTATATGTTGTTTATGAGTTAAATATTCATGTTATTTCAAGTGATAATAAAGCTTACTTAGATTTAAAGTTTAATAAAGCAGAAATTGCATAGGCTATTGATAAAATGAAATCAGGTAAGAGTGCAGGTCCGGATGGTATTCCAATTGATGTATATAAACAATTTAAGGATAAATTACTAACACCTCTTTTACATATGTTTACAGAAGCATTTGAAAAAGGCAGCCTTCAGCCTTCTATGAATCAAGCTCTAATTACTCCAAAGCCAGAGTAATTGCTGCCAAAGCCAGAGTAAGCCTTCTAACAAATGTGAGAATATGAGACCTATCAGTTTACTAAACTCCAACCCTAAGATTATCTGCAAGCTGTTAGCAAGACGGGGGGAAAAAGTCCCTGCGTCTTATGGTCCAAATATAGCCTACACATATGCTGTTAAAAAAAAGTTTCATCAGCCTCCATGCCTCCATGTCAGCCCAGGTGCGGTGTACGGTAACTGCTCCACTGCGGTGAGCATACCGTAACCCATAACCCTCACTTCTTGCCGGCTGCAGACTCCGTGCCCGTAAGAATTCGGGGGCCACTCCCCCAATCATTCCTCCGTGCCCAGTTAAACTCCGCCTTCCGTTGGATGCCATGCTTGATTACTGGGTAGGCGTACAGTAGATCTCCGCCCACCAGTAAACTCCGCCCTCTGCTGGATGCCCTGCTAGGACGTCACACTGCTACGTCACACAGCGCCACTGTAAGCACAACAGAAGTTCCCTATTCTCCCATCATACTATACTGGTAACTTTCCAAATGTTTGTACTGCAACAAACTTCATACTGGTATATCGTATGCGGAGACTTTCTGCTATTTAGCAATAACATTTACCGTAATGTCGCAAAGTGTAAAACACTCTCC
>JAODKE010000001.1:40277866-40294610 GCA_026779605.1 Mormyrus hasselquistii
TAAGGAAGCACTTCTTTACGCAGCGTGTAGTCAGAGTATGGAATAGTCTTCCGGATAACGTAGTGCAAGCTGAATCCGCAGGTTTCTTTAAATCAGAGCTAGATAAGATTTTAACAACTCTGAGCTAGTTAAGTTCCCCCCAAGCGAGCTTGATGATTATATTATATTATATTATATTATATTATATTATATTATGACCCATTTTCAGCATAGACGTCATCCACTACATCGACTAATTGTGGCAGCCATTATTCTTACTAGTCAAAATGTAATTACACATGTACAATAAGAGTTCTTACTAGTAAAAATTGAATTATAGACCTCTACTATATTACGTTTTACTAGCAAAAATTGAATTTAGGATACAATACTATACTAGGAAAAATACCATGGAAGTAATATATGACTCGCGAAATTTGAATTATGGAGCTCTTTGATATGAATTTTTATTAGTAAAAACAAAATTCTTACTAGTAAGAATTGCATTGTATTACATTAAACTGAACATGTGATATCCTCTACAAATGAATTAAAGCTACAACGGCACGCCTAACTTTTCTCGTGTTTGTCGGGTAGGAAAAAAGGCAAACACCTGTAAGTGTTGGACAGGTGTTTAGTGATCTGCAATTCGAACCTTAAATGAAGGTAGTGTAATGGTATAAAAGAAGAAAATCTTACCTTGTCTAAGTTGATAATCAGCCATTCTGGATATTTCTCTACAAGTGCAATAACCACGTGCGAACCACTACATAAAACAAAAAAATTTAAACAGTAAAAATACTATTCAAATTGTAAACACGACTAAAGACAGTACTCTTTGTGCTCCAAAACAAATATAAACAATCATCAGAGCATTAGCTGCTAAAGTGTGCTATTCCTGTACTTACATAAAACCAGCACCTCCAGTCACAAGAACACATTTACTAAAGCGCCTGTTCGCATTTGAAGCGCTTGAGTTCACAAACATCCCTGCCGATCTGTTTATCTGACTAAGAAAAAAATAACGGGAATTTCAGCCATACAATTAAACGCACGATAAATCCCTGCTTGTCCTATCATCCCTGAATGGAAGCGGGTGGTTGCCGTGTCAGTTTTCTGTACTTATTTAACTACACTTCCGATGATAGAGTCCAACTGCCTTGAAACTGTGAATCAATCAGCATCAGTACCAACGATTAGTAGGCGACGTGGCAAATCGCTCATGTAAAATGCATTTTCTAGTCGGTTTACGTGACTGAAACTCCTATTTCTCCAAAATAAAAAATGGTTAGATTAATGCTAAGGTATTTCAAATATCCCAACTGAATAAGACGTGGTGGTCTAAGCTTTCCAGCGCTTATTTGCGTCGTCGTCACAACACAAAACCATTTACGGCAAAAGACAAAGTAAATACTCGCAGTAACGAAAACAGCACTTTGAATCAAATCCACGTATAAGATTCGATATTTATTTTAGATCGCGCTGAGTTAGTTATTTCGAACACATGAAACCAGAAGAATATATCACTTTTGCGACAGTATCTATCTTTTAACGATAACGCTGACACGTTTCAGCTCGAGCTCTGAGTTGGCTACTTTAGCTCCGGTTCCCCTTTGATGTTATTGGCCCCTTCTTTTGACAGTTGGAGAAAGTCGGTGGACGATTGGACGATTCGTCCGTCATTCACGATCTCCGGGCAATGAGAAACTGCGCGTATATAATACATTCATTGACAGTTGTAGTTAAGAAGTGTCCATATGCAAAAGTAGTTATGTGGACAATTAATACCAAGTATCGGTTATTTGTGGCTGCGGCCGCTATATGTTTACATGCTATTCCTCCAGCGCACGGGAAAACCGTATCGGGCATCCTCAGGAGCGACGCTGCAAAAGAAAACAATGGGCAATACATAACAAGATTTCTGTTTCACGGTAGGTGCGTCCGGCACAGCTCAGTCACACTACTAGATTGGATACATCTGGATTAAATCACTCCTCAGTTGAGGGCGTGCGCAGGACACATTACGTACTATCGGTTGACAGTGTCTGTGCCCCTGTATTAAGCACGCCGGCGCGATCGAGAAACACCGGAGAGCCAGATTAAACGCATCAGCCCTGTTCACAAACTATCGGTACTAGCAGCCGACAGGAATGGCCACATTTCTGTAATCATTACTCTGAGCAGGGATAACTCGCACTATTTGCTTCTGTTCCCGTTAAACGAAGATGTGCGTAGGCCTACTTGATGTGTTCACTGCGATTGCAATTATCTGATTTACTTTATGTATGGAAGGTTGCGTGAATACTTTGTTTTGTGCATTAGATTTTTTTATATATATTTCAGAAACATCCCAGTCTTGACATTTTTTCTTCTTTTGATAATGATATAATGCATTGATGCAGAGTAGTAAAAATCTTAACTGAGCTGCTGACATTTCATTGAAAATAGCCGCACTTGTAACTGCCAAGTGTGAAAACATAAAAATGATTGACTTCAGCAAATAACCCCCATATCAAACTTTCTTTTTGCCTTCAAAGGATAGGTGTAGACTCTAAAGGTCAAAATCACATGCATCTTGTGAAAGTGACATGCATCCATCCAACTTCTGTAGCTGCTTGTCCTTTTGAGGATTATGGGGTTCCAGAGCATATCATCCAACTTTTCGGTGCAAGGCAGGGAATTGCCCAGGATGGGGTGCCAACCCATCACAGTGTACACATACCATTCACACCTATGGACAATTTAGCAAATCCAGTTCACCTTACCATGTTTTTCAACTGCGAGTACCTCGAGCAAACCCCAGAAAGACATGGGAAGACCATCCAAATTCCATATACGTACAGCCAGGGCACAGATTTAAATGCCAGTCCTACAGGTGTGAGGCAACAGTGCTAACCACTGTGCCACCACACCACCACATAGTGGTGATATAATTGCACAATGTTAGCCTTAAGCTTACCTCGGCACTTCATCCATAGGCAGCAGGATTCGCCATATTCCCTGGCATCCCAAAAAGTGCTGAGATATATAGTGCCATGGATGTTCTGTCCAAATATATGTGTAGAAAAACTGTACAGTGAGGATGATTACATTTTTCTTATACTCACCATTGCTATTTGGTTTGGCCAGTTTTATGATGAAGGTCCCAAGTACAATTAATATGTGTCATTTGCCTGGTGGATAAGCTTGTGCCCTGTGCTGCTTTTTTGTACACAAGGTGGCAGTAGAGTGCCAAGTAGCTCTCTGAGCAAATACAAGTACGTGTAATCGGAAGCACATTTACATGGTCAAGAGGCCTCTGGGCTGTGTTCTACAGTGGAGGAGGGTGAGTGGGATGATAAAAGTTGTCAATAGGGGTGATTGATTTAAGGTTCCTTTTTAATGGAGGTCCCTGGGCTTCACTGGACTGGTACTCCGTCAAAGGTGTACTCCCACCCTGTGCTGTCCACAGTGAGCCACCCACCAGTAATCAACTGATCTTTCTGATTGCAAGCATATTGCATTTACCTTTCCCTGAATCCCACAGGGGAGAACGCTCTTGTGGTCTGCAGACTGGAGGAGGCTGACGTCGCCATGGCTGTGAGGAAGGAGGCCCGGCTGCTGCTCTTCCAGCACCAGGAGGGGTTTGAGAACCTCAGCTGCCTAGAGCGCTTGTCTAAAGCTCCTGTTGCCAGTGAGCCTCATTGAAACATGAATCACCATGTGTGGGATTAGGCTGCATTTTGGCTTAAGGTGCAGGGCTCCAGACTAACATTTTACATCGGTTGCACTGCTGTGCCTATTATATTTGAGGTGCACTGCCACAAAATTTAGGTGCACACAAATTTGTCAAAATGCCTTTAGCTCCACAATAATACATTTTAATGATTACATTTTTGTCATTTCCCATGCACATTCATAGTTACATAAATAATTGTAAACAGGAACAAAGGTGCAGGTCAATGTTTGTCTTTATATGAATCACAGCACAAACAAAGAAATGCAAAAACTTCATTTTTAAAAAACGAAATTTACAAGTGCTTTTTAAAGTGCTTGACAAACTGAAATTTTCAAAAACTCTCCTGACTCAGATACATATAGCTGCTCCTAAATACTTATAGAAAAAGTTTTGGTTTGTCACTGCCTGCAACTGAAATGCTGCGAGGAGGGGGGTCACTCTGGTGGTCACACACTTGTCATGACACAGAATGTGTTTCTTAGACCAGTGTTTCTGAAACTGTACATTTACGAATGTTTGAAGGTGTTTTATATTTTTAAAAATCACTTACATTTAGCTTTGTAGCATAACTGACATATTTTATTAGATGTATATTGGTAGCATGTCTGACGTTTACATCTGACATTAGATTTTTAGTGCATATTTAGCTCAATGCACCAGGAAGTATTAATAAAATAGGCCTACATCAACAAATGTTTTTTAAAAAACTGGGTTTGTATTATTTAAAATCATTTATATTTAGCTTGATAATGTAACCAGTATGTTTTTTTAGAATGATGTAGCCTATATTTAGCTCGGCAACAAATGTTTACATCAATAAAATAGAGAACAATCATAAAAGTTTTTAAAAAGGTTAATGTAAATATAGCATATCACTATCAAGTTAAATACATTAATAATCTAATAAAACATGCTGGTTATACTATCAAGCTAAATGTAAATAATTTTATAATGAATAAAAACATATGTTTTTAAAACATTTGTAAACATATGGTTTCAGAAACACTGGCCTAATGTGGTGTCTTTGATTGGTTAAAACTGGTGAAATGTTAGGTGCACCAGTATGACCAAGAAAAAAATTGAATCACACACGACAGATTTTTGGTCACGTGTGACCAAATTGGTTGCATTCTGGAGTCCTGTTATGGACAGGCACTGACTGGTCAAGACGCGGTCCTGAAATCGGAATAAACATAGAAAATAAACATTTTTAAGGCAAGGTCACATGGAGTAGCTACATTTGATTTCTGCTGATTTTTAGATAGCTTTTTGTATCCATTTATTTAACAACGTTTTGTTGCACACATTTATATGAGGAAGTTTCTTTTTATTTTGGCATCTCTCATAATCGTCACCCATTTCCAGTCACGCTGAACGCAGTGGAGCTCAACTGGACCATGCCCAAGATGTCTTCACCCCAGCTCTGGCACATGGTCTACGCAGACCAGAGCACCTGCCAGGAGGGAGAGGCTGGCGGGGATCTGGAGGAGATACACTTTCAGGCCATGCTTTTTAACCCTGACAACGCCGGCAACCCCTTGGATCACTTCAGCGCTGAAGAGGCGGGTGAGTCTTCCTCTATGTGCCCAGTTTCTGGTTTAGCTTAGCTGCCCTCTCCTGGGATGGCTGTTCAGTGTTGGCTGTTATTCCTGTGGGTTCTCTTTTACCTCTTTTGCACTAGTGCCATGGTGACGTTGACATGGGAGCTGGTTCTCAGGTGGTGCTGAAGTGGCACAACCTGAGAACCAGCCCAAATTTCTACTAGTTAAAAACAACATTTATAACAGATGGTGTCTAAGCACATAACAACAGGCATGTAATATTTTTAACTTTGTTATAAGCCCTGGTTCTTAAGTAAACATTAATTGAAACATTCTTTTTTTTAAGCTTTTTTTTAGCTAGCTACATTACATAGCCCTACTAATTAATATTTATAACTATTTCATGTATTTTTGCTGTTTTGATTTTGGAATTGTACAGAAGACAAGTGTAACCTGTTGATTGGGCATATCCATAAACAAACCATTGGTGGGGCAAAAAAAGTCCCTGGATTCAATCTGGTGCAGTTCATCAAAAAACTTAACTTGACTACACGTCACTGGCATCAGCATCGGCTATCTGGGGTCTTCCAAAAGCATGTAGTTAGCTGAATCTTGGGTTAGCCTCCAGATTCCTGGAGATGGGCAGACTGTTGAGGATATTGAGGTCTGTAACTCCCAAATCAGCCTGTTGTCCTGCCATACTGTGACCCCTGATCTCTCCCCCAACCTGCCAGGCCTACACAGTTTCTACTTCTTGCTGATCCTCACCTACTTTGTGGCAGTCTGCATCTGTGCCCAGCCTTTGTGGCAGGCATTGCACAAGGGTGGGCCCATGCACACCGTGCTGAAGGTCCTGTCAGCTGCTCTCCTGCTGCAGGTTGGCTCTGCCTTCCTCAACTACATCCACATGGCCAGGTGAGGCTCTACTGCTAAGAGCTCTGTCTACCGCTGTACGTCCCACTGGACGCAACACCGTACCTTCCTTTTGAAGTACAGATTCTCCTCAGCCTGTGAACAAGATACATTTCAAACAGCTGCTCATAAATGGAAATGTTCGTGAGTCGTTATTCAGCATCATTTTCAGGGTATGCGCAAGTACAAAGAACTAGGATGCTGGGAGTACGTACACCGCGCTGCTGCGCAGCAAGAGTAGCAGCCAGAAGTCATACTTGGCGTGCAGGAAAAAAAATTGATGTTGTGGACAGGAAATGGGAGCCCAATGAGCACAATTTGGACTTACAGTCCTCTTCGTTCATATGTCTGAAAGTTCGTAAGTAGAGGAGCATCTATATTAAGGATTCAAAGGTTTTATTTGTCATATGTTATATGTAAGGTATACAATCGGAGTATAACCGGAAGTGAAATGAAAGATGTTCAAATAGTAAAAGATTTCAAGCAAAATAAAGATACTGTAAGTAAAAATATAATACATATGTCATAAATAGGAAAGTTAAACTAAAATAAAAAGACCAGAAATGTGCAATGCAGATCAAATAAAGTGTGAATAAAGTATAAATAATGACAAGGAGGAGTTTTCAGCATGTATGCCAATGAACTGACATATCCCAATACATGCATACATCGACATTGACCATTTAACACGCATATCATTTATTCATCTTAGGGTGTTGATTGCTGAAAACTTGTCATTGTGGTTTTTTTCGGGTGTGTTTTATGTATATCATATATCATAAGAAAAATGACATTTTCTGGAAGTTGAAATAAATAAACTTGCGTTTAATTGTAACGCAACCCTCTCAACGCCCTTCTATTCCTGGTGATGATAACTCCCATCCTGCCATTTCTCAGGTACGCCAGGGATGGTATTGGAGCTCCCATGGTTGGCAGCTTTGCTGAATGTGAGTATCTACCTCTCCCTGATTTTGCCCATGCTGTTGTTATATGTAATGATGTACTGCTGGCATTGGCATAGCTACAATGCCAAACCTTGACTTTGATGTGTCATCAGATTCAGAAAAACCTGTAATATGAATCATACTAGTTTATAAAATGGATTATGTATATGTATTAATTATGTATAATTATGTATAGAGAGGTGGAAGTACATATGGTACACATATAAATATTTACTGTTATCCATCCAGTGCCAAGGTGACCTGGAGTTGCCAAATTATCCACAGACATGAATGTGTGTGTGAATTCCCTGCAATGATCTCTTGCCTCATTCTGGGTTAATTCCTGCCTTGAGCCTGTATCTTCTGGGGCAGACTCTGGACCCCCTTGACCTTGCAAAGGACAAGCAGGTTTAAAAAATTGATGAATGGGTAATCCATACATCCATGTTCTATAACAACTATTCAGTGCAGGCTTACATCAAGCCTGGAGCCTTGATGTAAGCCTGGAGCCTGTCCCAAGAAGGCAGGGTGCATTCCGGAAGGAATGCTCAGTGACACAGTCACAAGCTACAGATGAATCAAGAACACTCATTTGCCTGTCAGTGTTTTTGGACACCCCCCCCCATTTAAATGATGATTGTTGTCGATATTGAAAGGCCACAAGATGGCTCTTGAATCTTCCCCCCCCTCTCCGATGTGTAACCCCTCAGTGAGACACCTTTTTGTTGTGAACTGCAGTCTGCGACATGGTGTCCCAAATCCAGATGCTCTACCTGTTGCTAAGCCTATGCATGGGCTGGATGCTGAGCCGGACACACAGATTCCAGAGCAAGCCCCTGCAGTGGGACACCTCGCCCACCTCCACCACGCTTGCTCTTGGGGGTGTGGGCACCCAGGTAAGCCCTTCCACCAAAACACCCGTCCAACGTCACTTTTCTGCAGCTCATAGATAAATGACTGGCTCTTCTTATTCACTTGTTTTGTTTTTCTAATCAATTTAGAATCTGAAATCAGAATCAGAAAAAAATTCTTTATGCTACAACTACACTGCTAGACAGAGACACCACTGGACACACTGAACACCATATAACAAAATGAAGAAAGTAATATATCACTAACAAAAACTAAATGAAATTAAATAAAATAAAATACAAAAGATAGAATAGTTGTCAAATAAACTACAATATAATCTCTTGGAAAAAGGTGTGTAATCTGTTTTCTATTAAACTATTATATATAGCTATATAACTAGTTTGCAGTGTGACTGGTTTACTGTGGAAGATAAATTAGTTAAAATACTGTACGGCAAATGTATTTGATCATTTTACCTGTTAATATTGCATATAGTGTTGAGGTATTCCACATTCAGAGAAACTGAAAAGGTTATTGCACAGATTAACAGCAGCAGACCAGTTATTGTACAACCTAGAAGTACATAAAAGATATACTGAAAGACATGGTAATGGAGGGAGGTGAGGGAAATGGCTTATTTTCTGGATGAGTGGCATTGGGAGGAGTTATAGAGCCTGATGCCTGTGGGGATTAGAAGGATTTCTTGTGGCATTCAGTGGTGCACTTAATATAGATATAAATAGTTTCTGTACATTGCATTATGCATGATATCCAAACTGCTTGGTCCAATCAGACTGGTGTCCGCGCTGAATCAACCATGGATGGACGTGGTCAGTCATTCCATTTCCTTATTGTTCTTAACCTGCAGGGTGTACTGTTAGTCTGGGAGCAATTCGAGGACACCAAGCACCATAGTCACCATGCCCATGGCAGTGTACCGGGCCTGCTTCTCATTGGTCTGCACATTGTCCTAGCCCTGCTACTTGCCTCCATTTTGTACCAGATCATCGTGGCAGAAAGGAGTGCTCTGAAACGAGACTTCTACCTCTGCTTTGCAAAGGTACCACGGGCGGCATTGTGGGGGACAGACCTTAAACAGACCATTCCCAGATTTCCACAGGACAGTCATATCCCTCTCATACAATGTGTGGTCATGGGGAAAACGCAGATTCGGCCTTAGTTATTGTCCCGGAGGGCTGGAGCCCTGCATAGCTTAGGTCTTTCCCTGTTCCACCACAAATGACAAATGATTCAGCTAAATAACTGTGTGGTAATTAGCACAAGGAGGCTCTAAGAGTTGAATCAGGTGTGTTAAATGAGGGGAAACCCAAAAATGTGTAGGGCTAAGGCCCTACAGGACTGGAGTTTGACACCCATGTTGTAAAGGATTCCTTTTGCACAACTTTTTTTTCAGTATTTTAAATTGTTCTCTGTTGTCCACATAGAAGGTTTGTGAACTGTGTTTGATTGAAAAATGCCGAAATGTATAATGGATGTGTTGGTGTGTTTCAGGGCTGTTTCTTGTGGTTTCTGTGTCACCCGGTTCTCGTCCTGATCTCTATTGCTGTCCGTGAGCACCAAAGAGACATGGTAAGAGGGTATCATTACTATGGGCGGAGAGAAAGGCTGTCCATCTCTCTCGGTGTACTGAGCTTACTAATCTGGTCTGCACTCCCCGCCCCAGGTCATCACCATTGGCATGATACTTTGCCAGACCACTGCGGTGGTCGTACTCTATAGACTCTTCCTTTCCCGTAGCTTGTACTGGGAAGTCTCCTCACTCTCTTCAGTCACACTGCCACTGACCATGTCTAGAGGGCATCGGAGTCGTTATTAGCTTCCCCCAGATGACAAGGAACAGCGGAACCACTGTGGGGGACAGCTATCCAAGAGCACTGCCCAAAAAGGACCAAGACACCTACAGACATGGATGGAGCTTGTCCATCCTGCGAGTGACAGCAACCAATGATCAATGGATTTCAGCAAGGTGTTACTGGGCAGTACCGATTTTAATGAGGACCCGACTGCCTTTCACCTCAAAAGACATGCATATAGCATAGAAATAAAAATGAAAATTCAAGTGACTCGTGAGAATTGGACACAATCCTTCTGTACATCTAGGACTTCCAACCTACAGGGCAAAATTTGGAGGTTGGTAATGGATTAGCACTTCAGCCACTGTAAAACTTCAACCAGCTGCAAAATTGCAGGCAGGACTCTTTTCTATTCTCCACAGGTATAGCTCTGCTGTAACCACGCACAGGAAGCCACATTACCGGAGGAGTAAAAACCACCACCAGAGAGCCAATGGAGTCTAGCCTGTTGGGGATCAGAACTGTTGTGGTGATGAGGCATTGTCTGCTACACAGCTGCACTCAGGATCCAGTTTGACCCGGCCCATCCAGCTAGACATGTGGAATATCCTGACTCTCCAGCATGGTGACCATCTTCCCCTGTTGTCGGAGGAGCTTTGTAACTCCACATTTCGGAGGTGGCACTCTCTGAGGTATGCAGACCAGGGAATGGCCAGATCTATGTAGGTGGGTAGTCTGTTCGCTCTGATGGCTGCCATACTGTTGCTGTGGAGGATCAGCTCCTCCCAATGGTGTTCAATATCACTCCTTTCAACAAGTATACTTCAGTACGACCATTGGCACTGACACTGTTAAGAGAGAGCTCAAAAAAAAATCTCCCTTTTTGGGTTATAGGTTATATTTTATATTCTGTACATTAAGTTTTCAGAAATAAAAAAACAATAGCATAAATATGTCAGTGTATGTGTGTTTATTCGCTCATTATATTTCATTTTCTGAATCATTGCCTCCACTATTTAACACAATTCTGTGTCTATTCCTGCTGTAGTCATCCCTGCTTGGCAGTGTTGCGTTCAAATTATAGGTCATCATCGACTTACAACCTCAATTAGTTCCAAATGAGTAGTCACAAGTCGATTTGGTTGTAAATAGAACCTTTATTTTGTATGCAAAAATTATCATATGTATAGCTTAATGAAGTTATATCATCTTTATGTCATATTGTTGTTAATGGTGTTTTTTTAACCTTTTTATCACCAGTTTCTTAGTTCATTGCTGCCGGTAGTTGGAGTGGAAAACTGTCATACACAGGCTAAGCAACACTAGCGCTGCTAGACATGCCACAGTCATGGCGACATATTTTGTGTCTCAGAACGGTCGTTAAGTCAATCAGTTGCAAGTCGCCAAGGTCACAAGTTGACTACAATCTGTACTTCATTTGGGGCAGGGCAGGTCAGGTCAGGTCAGGTTGGGGAGCACACACTGGTACAGTGCGTTGCCACACCCACCACATAACAATACACCTCGGGATCCCGGTTGTCGACCCCCCCAGGCTGACACACGGTCCAGACACATTCTCCAGAAATAGCCTTCTATCTGCCGTAGGCAGGTGTTTCATAGGCATCTGCTTGGCCAATTCCAGCTGCTTGGGTCCTCAGCAATGAGAATCCTGGAAGCTGGATCACCCTCGGGAATTGCGCCACATGGCTGTAGTGGATGTGCAGGTAACTGACGCTCCCACACAATGTGCCTCATTCAGAACTCCCTGACCAGCTGTTCATTCATCACAAAGTCAAAACAAACAGTGTTTTTTTATTTAATATTTCAGTTTATGGATAGCCAGAATGTCAAAATGAAAACAAGCCTGCCAGAGTGACAGAGAGGAACAGAAGGAATGAGAGGTACCTGTCAGCCATAGACAGCTGTTTTATTTGCTGTGGTTAAAAACAAATTGGCTAAATAATGGTCAACTTACTTTTGTTCAAATCGTGTTCTTGAAGGAGTGTGTATGAGAAGTAGAAGGATGTTACCTGTGTCCCTTTGCATTGTGATATTATTTGCTCTGATTAGGCTATTAAGCTTCTTGCATGATTCTATTGTTGTTAGTATTGTGACTACATGAAAAATTACTGACAGTATTAACTACCTGCTGTTAAAAGTACAATGTTTTTCACAATAACTCTATTATTGACTGGCAGTTGTGGTGCATACCAGAAAATATGGCTCCCAGAAAGCCACTGTGTAATTCAAGCCCAGAATATATCCATAAACCTTGATGACAATTTTTTATGGGGAAAAAGTTAAGCACACGTGTACTGTGTGATAAGGGGACTTGCGCAGAAGTAGCTGAGCTTACATTATAAACAATTTCAAAATAATGTAAGACCTGTTTAAGTAAAAAAAGAAGTCATACAATTAAAAGATGCCTGTCAGTGACTTGAATTTTGTACTTTACTTGAATAAAAGGTATTTGAGAGCCTGTTTAACTCAAAGGTGTAACTGACCGTGTTGTTAACCTTTAAGTATTGCACGTATCAGTGCCTAGGGGACACGTATGCATGTTTTTGTATGGTTAAATTATTTTTTTCAATAAAATATACTGCATTTACTGTAGTTTACGGTTTACGGTTACTGTACTAAGCTTACTCATCCATTTCCTAATAGTTAACATTTTTTCAGATGTGACCAGAATGTGCAAATGTAACGGGTGGTAAAAAACTTAGTTTTATTTTTGGAAATTAACCAACCACTTTGCAAAACCCCCAGCGTTCCATGGGCTGATAAGTACTGGGGTGGGTTTTTGGAAGCCCTAGTGCAGGGGTGGGCAAACTTTTTGGGCCATGTGCCACATAGAATTTTTCAATTATAAGGCAGGCCACTTCCATTACAGACAGCCTAACACATTTCATTTCCAACACATGTGTACTTTTAACATAACTGTCATAGTGAGGAATAATTAAGACAATTCTGAATAAATACATATAAATATACTTAATCTGGTATTTTAATGGTGTGCATTGTCCCCATAAGAAACTTAATAAACTGACGATGCTTAAGTGCCCTTGCTCGAATAAAATTAACAGTAAGAGTTTTACAACTGGCTTCACTATGTAGTCAAGCTGCAATATGGATTTACACAGTACTTCCTAGTGGGTTAGGAACAGAGTTCCCCAATTCTGGCAGAATAAATTTCCATGACTTTCCCAAAACTTTTCCAGTACCATACAAAATTTTTCCAAAACCCACAAGTTTGCATTGATTTGATGATCCTGCAGTTTTGCATAGTAATACTACAATTATCGGTATGATAATAACCAGTCTGCTTAACAAATAAACACAGATGGTGGACAACTTTTGCCAATGTGCAAATAGCGTTCAATTATTAAGAACATTAATCACAATTATATTAAAATGATTATGCGTACCTTATGATTGGTAGAGGCAATCAGAGTCAATAACAGGTAACTGATCAATAAAATTCAAATTGAAAATTATTAAAATAAATAAAACAATAAAAACTGGAATAGCAAGCAAAAAAGCCGCGGTCTCAAATATGCGAAATCTGAGCCAAATCACCAAATTTTATCATAAATAAAAGTAAATGTATTAAAAGATTAAGAAACGTATATATTTACCTTGTTTTATACCTAAAACACGTAAATTATTTTGTTTCTTGCACAGCTTTACTTTTAAGTAAACTTTAACCATCCATAGTGTGTTGCAGAACGAAGTGGGAAACAAAAATGAGCAAGGCTGGTTTCCAAAACTTTTCCTCTCTATCCAAGAATTTCAAAACTTATCCAGGGCCTGGGAAATCATTTCAAAATTCCAAAACTTTTCCAGGTTTTCCATGACGGCAGGTACCCTGTAGGCAGTGTAAGAAAATTACCACCTGCACAGGGTTGTCCTCCTTCACCCTCTCCTGGATTCTTTTGAGCAACCTGACATTTTTTCCAGTTAGATTTAGAGATCCATCTTTAGTAATGTTGATGAATGTACGCCAAGGTAGCTAGCGCCTTTTGATGACCCCTGACATGCTGTCATACAAGTCCTCTCCTTGTGTTTTCCCCTTTATGGATACCATGGCCAAAACAATCCTCCGTTATCTCAAAATTGTCATTAATCTCTTTGATAAAAAAATTAAAAGTTGAGCGGTGTCATTCATGTCATTACTTTCGTCCAGTGCCAAGCAATATAATGTGAATGACTTTTTTGTTTAGCTTGTCAATTCGTCAATCATAGCTTAATGCGGCGAATCACTGTCCTGCGTGATAAGCTATTTTTTTTTCAAATCTGTTCTTGCTTGCAGGACCCAAGATACCTGCTGTCTCTACTGTGCACTTTGAGAAACTCCCCTTTGTAGAATGGCTTGATGGTCTTTGCTAATTTGAATGTCTGCACATAACTTGCTTTTGTGCTTGATTCTTGGATGGCAGTTTGTCGGATAAAGGTGTTTTACTGAGCCTGCAAACTAGCTGCCAACCTCTGAGTGGTAGTCGTCTGTTCATGCGTTGACTGGTTGTTAGCGTAATTAGCATGCTTGGTGGAAAAGTGACGGCTATTGTTGTATTCCTTTAAAACCGCAGCGGTTTCTTGGCTAATAAAGCATACAGCCTTTGACCGGACTTCAGTGAAAAAGTATTTAGTTATCCATTCCTTATTAAACACTATGCACTCACTATCGACTTTTCTTTTCTTTGACCCACTCATTGTTGCAAATGGGTTCAAGAGCAATAGCAGAGTAATAACAGAGAGTAGCCTGGGCTTTGCAAAATCAAGTCAATGTATCACTGCACCTAATGCCCCACCTGGTGGAATGCCAGGCATTACAGGACAAGTGTTGTGACCGGTCGGCAGGCATGCGGGGAAGCAGGCGAGCGAGCCGTAATTGCATGGTAAACGAGGTTTATTAAAGGCTGACAGGACGACTGGGGACACACAGCAACATTAATGACGGATATGGGAATCAAGGGGAAGACATGGACTGATATACACAAGACAAGCAGAAAATAACAGGTAACAGGTGATCACAATTGGGGTAATACACGTGGGTAATGAGGGGACGTGGCACACACGAGGACTGGACGCACGGGTCATGACAACAAGGTCAAATAAATGCAGTCATAATTATGATATGATATGATTTGGGTATGGCCTGCACAGGGTGTACCCCGCCTCTCGCCCAAAGCTGCTGGGATTGGCTCCAGCTTCCCTGTGACCCAGATGGACAAAGCGGTATAGATAATGAATAGATGGATGATTTGGGTAATTCTGTACCAATCTTCGGCAGGCTGGATTAAAAAGACCAACGGGTCAGATGTGGCCAGCGGGACATAGTTTGCCCACCCCTGCCCTAGTGTAAAGGGTCTGGATGTGGTTTTGGTTTAGAAGCACTGCCTTTACTGGGCCAGTGACAATCAAAATCAAGGGCACAGATTAGGGTGTGTCCCTACAAATATTGTGGGAGTGCAATATGTGCAGCACAGGTGACCAAAATCTCTCCATTGAACTACATATCGAATGTTGGGGGGTGTAGGGCAAAATCTGCTGACCTGGGGACAGGGGGGTTCTCTGTAAATTATCGTGATTTTTTTGTAGCAGTCTGTTATCAAAAGGGAAACTTTGTTAAATGTGCTGACCGGGGGTGTAGGGTGGGAGTCCTTTTAGTAAATTTTGCAGGCCGCCCATAGTTATGAGCCTGGGGGCATGAAGGTTGGAGCCAATCCCAGGAAACACAGGGAACCAGGCTAAGGTACACCCCCAACAGGATGTCAGTGCAGCCAAAATCCAGTTTGTATATAGGTGTTAGTGTCCCCGACCTAGTTCCCTGTGTTTCCTGGGACAGTTCCCGAAGCCTGTATTGGATGAGTGGTTTTGAAAATGGGTGGACGTCAAGAGGGTATACTTTAAAAGACACTTGCAATGACGCAGTATAGCCTGATGATGGAAGCAAAGTCGAGGTTAAATGTCGTGGAATCCAACGCCAGCGCTTAAATGCACAAACTTAAACACGTAGTATACTGGGGTGTCAACTCTCACGCATCTGGCAGGACACTCACGCTTTCTGACTCTCACGCAAGAAATCTTACTGAAAATCTATATTATTCCATTATAAATCTAAAATTAGCTACATCGAAAGCGTGAGAGTAGTTTTCAAACTTCACAGACTATTTACAGGGTAAACTGTTACATGCATGTAAAGGCGTGTGCTGACTTGTCTCAAATTGTCATCTCACTCCAGTTTGTTGACCGAAGTTGGCAACCCTGAAATGTAAGCCCAGAAATGTAAACAACAGCCTCGTTTCAGCAATATAAATGACATCGGCGTTTTTTCTCTATAAAAGAAAAAGACAATGCCATTTTAACTGATAAACGAATAAAAGATTCCATACTGCCCTGATGCATCCAAACTATTGTCATTTAATAATATTTACATTTAAGTTAAACCTTGAAATAACATAATTCTCATTCAGAATTAAATGTAACAAGACGTGCTGTAGGTTTTCGTAGAAGTAGGTGCAAAATAAATAGGTTCATTTTGCAATCGTTTTCATTCTGTACGGTTAGAAGTGGCTATATTAATTAACATCTTTTACGCCAGCACAGTACAAGCTCTGAAATGATTACGTGTGACTTAAGTTCTTTTTGTAAACAAGTTTTCGCAAGTTCCGCAAGGGAATGGTCTGATATGTGTAATAAAGTCACTGATTAATTGATCTTTATATATAGTTCTCCTGCCTCTTTTAGACAAAAAACATACAACATTCAAAACATGAAATGGTAGGCTACGCAATAACGAACGATCAAACAGGAAAAGCTGGTCGACTGTCGTGAATATATCGTGAATCATATTCACATCCCATTACTCAGTCCATGGTTTGCATATACTGTGCACACATTCTTTGTCAAATAGGGGAGACCGGGTATGGTTGTAACATGGGGAGAGTTGTAACACCCCCAATTCCACCAAACAGGGATAGGATA
>JAODKE010000001.1:40324955-40361379 GCA_026779605.1 Mormyrus hasselquistii
CAGGTGTGAGGACTCTTCAGCCAATCAGTCCTCTAATTAGTAATCTAATTAGGGAGTTTCAGCGAAAACCCACATACGCACCGGAAAAGACTGCCCACCCCTGTGTTAAACCTTGTGTAGCAAGATCTATCGCTTTCTCCAAACCCCAATTTCTGGACCAACATCTCCAAAAACACCTTTTGAATAAGTACTAACACGAACATTCAGCTTATATAACACAAGGTCATTCACAGAGTTAACCCAACCAGTAATAAGTTGTTCAGAATGGGACTGACACAGTCTGCTTTCAATGAACTCTTAACACTCAGGACATCTACTTAGATGTCTTTTGGCTCTGAAGACCCATTCATCTTTTTTGGGAAAAAGTCATAAATTTACTATCACTCTTCCTGGGCTGTCCCATCCCTCTGTCACTGGTACTCTGTCCGCTAGGGGATACAACAATCAATCTGAATAAAGAATCCAAGACTACTTTTCTTAGCCTTGGCTGTCGCCATTCTTTTAAACTGAAAACCCCGGAAAAAAGTAAACATATCACATTGGAAAAACCTCCTAAATTATTTTCTCTGACTTTTTCCCACCTTAAATAAAACTAAATCCCCAATCTATAAGAACACTTGGGTGTGCTCTTATATACATAATCTATGCTAATTTCATATTTTGCTTCCCTGTCAGTGTCATCCTTTCACTCTGACTCTACCTGGGTACGTATCAGTGTCACCATTAAGATTTAGTTGCGATCGCTGATGCATCTTCTATCAAACAAGTGTGCACACACACACACAAACATACATGCTCATAAGCAACATACACACTTATTTCCTTCAGTCTCTACATTCTTCTCCATTATTCTGGCTTCATACACATATTGGTTCAATTACGAAATCAAGGCCTTTTAAGTCACTGCATATACTGCATATATTTGTATTCGGGAATTACATTATCTTGAATTGCCAGTCTAATTTTCTACACAATTACTATTGCTTAATTTTTTTTTCATACCACCCAATTCTCGTTTTCTTGTATAATTTATTATTCATTTATATATTTTTTTTCTTCTTTATTGTTATTTCTTTTTCTTTTGTGGTTAAGGTATCCTTCTCATCATTATTATCATTATTTTGGAATTGTTTGATTGATTGAATGATACCTCATTGGTGTATTGACTCATGAAAAAGCATCTTTCTGTTTTTTTCTCTCTCTATTTTCCCTTCCAATCTTCTCTTTATATACTAGTATCAGAGTCTATATTTATATCTATGTACACTGGTGGTTGCAGCAAAATGCAACGTTTTCCCACAACTAATATTAATGTTAGTTATTTTTTGTATTTTCTCCTTTTTTTCTCATTTAATTTGCACTACCTGCAATACTGCCCAGCTTTCTTCCGTTCCTTCCCTCTCCCTTCTTTTTCTTCCTCTCTTTACTTCCTGCCCTCAATCTCAACTTCGCCAACTCCCCAATCCCACCACTTCACCTTTCCAGAGAAAAATAGGTAATGGACCCAGTAGGTGCAAAAGGGGTTCCTGTTCTAATACATTTTAGTTTAGATTACCTGAATTCTTCACTTCAGCCACCCCCTTGCCCTATGCAGGGTCATAGGGGTCCCAGAAGAACCTGTAGGAAACCTCATGACTAAAATGATGGTCCTACAGGTCTGAAGCAGCAGCACTAACCAATGCACCACGATGTTACCCTATTGTTAATTGCTTACCGTAAATGTGTCAACTAACCAATTGAACTTGAATACATGTAGTAATGCAACAACAGAAAACATCAACATTAGTGGAGTGATACCTCACTCCAAAAACAGGCATTATACATGTAGCATTGTAAACATCAGCTTTCCATTGGTACAAGAGTAGTTCTCACCTCTCTCAGTCTTTTTGACTTGCCTCTAACTGAATCACTGGTACTTGATTAATAGTCTAATTCCAGTACATAGGCTATTTATGCACTTCCTATGGAGCCATAATTTAAAGACAGGTACTATTCTCTATGTTTTGTTGTTGTACTGTGGTACAGGACTGTGAGTCCTTCCCTGGCAAGTAAGTGACTTGAAACATAACAATCAACTGTAACCTTATACAACACTGAAAGCAGTCTAGCACTGAGTCACAGTGCTAGACTGACTCTTTACATCATACACTGCCAGAAAAAAAGGATAAAACCCTGGTAAAGTTTTGTTCCCCAACATTAATTTAATCCCAATAGTACAAAAATGTTCCTCAAAGTTCATTTTCTGTACCTTAAAAGGTACATTTGCCTACAGGTATGATAGAACTGAGGGTACAGTCCCAGTGATAAACCCTCAAAGATACAAATTGGTACTTTTTTTGACAATGTACTAGACTGTGATTCTGCAGTGGTAGACTCCTTGACTTCTGTGTCTGTATTTTTCTCTCAGTGCATTTTCTGTTTGTCTTGTTCCTCTATTTGCTATCTGCCGCAAAAAGCCAAGGGCTGTAATGACCCTCCCCTGAGATACTAGTTTATCATTGAATCCATAATTACAGTTGTTTCGTGCGAAGATCTTGAGGAAATTCCTTTGTCAACTCCCTGAAGAAATCTTGTTTTACTGGTTGGCTTCGTTTGGAGAATTCTTTGCCTGGAGGTAAATGATGAGTAATTGAGATGACAATACAAAAGTTAAAAACACACACACACCCAGTTGTCTATAGTTATGTTTGCAGTGTTTACTCTTCATCATAAACATTTACAAAGATTCCAGTAACTCCCAAGTAAACCCTTTGACAATCATCTAAAGACTTTGCTGATGTCGACCCAGAACTATAGGAATAATGCATTTCCGTCAACAATGCATTTTTACGTTGTTTAACTTGAACTGAAACAAAGGATAACACCCAAACAATTCAAATGATGTTTTCTGTATTGCAAGTGAATGTCCTTGCACAGTTCAAACACCGAAATGCCACTGGTATTTTTGGATTCTACCGTGTTTATATGGCAGAATTATTGTTTCACATAAGACGTCATTTATAGAGTTGATTATTTTATCAGATATAAACCGACACCCTTTTTGTGCGTCTTCACCTGATTGAAAGAAACTTAGGGCTTAATCATTTTTGTTAGGTGTATGTAGCCATGCTGAGGGCAGCCCTACCCACAATGGATAAACAGGACACCTGTTCGCTATTTTAATGTACCCAGCAGAAATCATTCAACCAGAACGAGGCTTTCGCGATGTAGCCAAACACTCCCAATGGTTAATGTCACATGCTCCTACCGAATAATTTCAGATGGAGCCTGCTGAGGCTGCCGAGATTAGACTACAAAATGTACATCATTAAAATAACGTTTGTCGGCCATAAAAATATCAGCATACACAGAATGCTTGCATGTTTGTATGTGCATATATATACATATATATGAGAGAGTGATACAAGCAAATTCTTATTCAGAATGGGGTCTTTTTTGCCTCTTGGGTCTAGGTTCTAATTTGAGATCTGTATGTCATGGCAAAGGTGCAGTGTGAGATAATTTAGATGCACTTTTCCTCCATGGAGCATACAGGATGGGCAAATGTGGCAAATTCACTTGAAAATTACAGGTAAACACAGTAGTGGCCATAAACATTCCCTCCATAAAACCAGCGATGGGCAGATTGCTGTTGGAATGGCCTTTCACACTTTGATGACCCTAAAATGAGATGAGAGGGCTGGTGGTGTCTTTGAGGCCCAGCAGATGGGTGTGGGACCTCCCTCATCTCTGCCACATAAGTGCTGCAGAGAATGGGGTGCCCGCAGAAGGGCCAAAGTTTAAAACTGCAAGTGAAAGGAAAAACGGATAGAAAAAAAGTTAAATACATGTGAGCATTGAAATATGGCTACAAACTCTAAAGCAAGGCAGTATGGCACAGAGTATCCCTAATACAGCAATGTCAGTTTTCGAAGCCAGGGTTTTACTCTGAAGGCTGCCCGTGTGGATTGCAGCTCTTCTCGTAATGTGGAAGCACATAGAATGTTCAGCTGGGGTTAATACAGAGTTTAATCACTGCCATACATACATCTTAATTCACATAATCTTGCATTTATATATGTCTTACAGGCATCAAAAAGGGTTTAACACTGACTGATAACAATATTAAGACAGGAAATAATGGTATGAACAACCATCTTTTTTCACAGCAGGTACCCTGGTAAAAAACAAAAAACCCACAGATAATCCCCTCATAACTTCAAGGTTGGGTTTCCCGAAAATGGTACGTCTTCGTACGAAGACTCTATCTTACAAAAGGTATTTGTGTTCCCAAGTATGTTATCCTAAACATTCTTTTAAGAGATTGCTCAAGGGAGAGCATCTAAATAAATAAATACATAATCAATAGCATGTTCTTTATCTTTATCTGTCATTATGAATGTACACGATGGTGAGGCCAATTCACTGCACATTCAGAGTGCAAGGATGAAACCTAATGATGACTGTAGTCGTGTATGTCAGGGTCAGTGCCCACCTGAACCTGCCCTCGGACCTTTCCCAGCTTGGCCAGCAATGGCTGCTGGCCATTAAGCATTCCCCCCCCTTCTGTTTTGCTTTTCAACCCTATTGTGTTTTCCTAATTGCCTGGGCTACTATATAGCTTAATGGGTTCTGCGTGTGGCTTGGAGAGTAAGAACCCTTTAGTTGTGGGTTCTAAGCCAGCCACCCCTGTTTTGTTTGTTTTCCGTTTTTCCCTAATGTGTGTTATTAGTTATCTTTGTTAGTGTGCTTCTGTTTTGTTGTATTATGTTCCGCTTGTACTTGTACTCCTTTTCCTACTCATGGTGTTTGTTAGAGTTGTTATGTCCAGTTCTCATTTATTGTACTTTATTGTACTTCATTCTACCTGTTGCCTGTTGCCCTGCTTTGTTGTTTGATTGGTTGTTTTTGATTATTCACACCTGCTCTTTTTTAGCCCTAATTATCAGTGTATTTAAGTGCCTGCCTTGGTCGATTTCTCCATTCAGTCATCGTGATTTGTTCTGTCTGTCTCCCTCTCCCCCTCCCCATTTCTGTATTACCTGTTTCCCTGTGTCAGTTTATTTTTGATTGAGTTTGTAGTGTTACTTCTCATGATTTTTTTTTTTTTTGGTATTTGTTCCCAGTATGTTTGGTTAGTTCTGTTTTTAATAACCCCTCTGTCTTGGAGCTGCTAATTGATTGTCACTTCATTCTGCTTGCCCCATGCCCTGAGTCCATAAGTGTATCAGAAAAAAGTAATTTTATGATATGGATGTTATTTTATAGTTCATTGATGTTTGGTCATGAAAGTGTACTCTTACTGTAACTATGCCTTATATTAAATTAGCAGTATGAGCTGATAACGGCAATAAGAGACAGGTAAGAGAGGCCCAGACTAACCTTGTGAAAGTATATCTTATGGAAAATATACTTAACTAAGAATGTTTCAGTTAGTGTTAAGAGAGAGTTTTAAGTTAGAACTTATGAGCAACATAGCATTAAGGTTTCAGGAAACAAACCCCAGCACATATTTGTGTGGATTTCAGTGGATTTTCAGACAGCTGACCTGCGCCTTCAGTTATAGCTTCCAGAACCAGATCTACTGATGAACTAAAGAGCACTAATTTCTATCAGGTAAGACCAGCTGATGAGGTGCATTGGTTTCATCTGGAATGTAGGAACATGCTACACTTAAACACTCCAGCTAAGCCAGTCCAGGGGCTCACTTGGGTGAAGATCACATCCACCTTAGCAGAATGATGCTTTTGGAAAACTGAGCTTTACAATTTCAGACATCAATTGGATGCTTTGCTTTACAAAGTCATTTGGAGTACGCGCAAAATGCATACTTTTTTTAGCTCCAGGTGCAGCAGCGAATTCATTTTACTAAAAGTACAAATAACAGGCTTTCAGTGGAGAACAACCAAAGAGTTTACCAACCTCACTGAAAACCACTTCTAAACAGAAAGCCTTTGTTCAGCATTGTATGTATAATGTATAAGATATTGATTTTTTTGACAAGCCTCTAACAAACACACTGTCAACTGTAAATGGCATTTAGGAACAGTTCATGTTGCCCAAATTACAAGTAATACTGGCCTTTGGAGACTAAGAACCCTTAGATGCGAATGAATTTTAAAGCCCACAAAGCATTTACAAAACCCTCAGCATTAACGTTTAACTTGCTGGAAAAATAAAATATTAAGATTAAGCCTAATCAACAGAGGAGGTATGCCACATTGAGTTGAAACACTGCACCAAAAACGCGGGCATAATAACCTGTCCCGTTCTTTCATGTCACCTTTTGAAAAAAAATCATTTTTATTATAGAGACAAACATATTTCAGACACACAAATTCAGCTCTGAATCAGCTGAAGATGCTGCAAACAAAAGAGTAGTGTTTTATTAATCTAGTCTGACAATATTTAAATTGCTAATAACAGAGACGTTTTCAAATGTAAGGAATGGTCTCATTTTTCAGGATATAAGTCATAATGAAATAACTGAGGGTAGTCTGCATTGCCCGTGTCCTTTTTTGTTTCTGGGCATGTGAGCAAGGCAGAGTCTAAATGAAAGTTACATTTTGTAACACATAATTATGGTAATTGTGTCGCATTTGAAAAATCATTAACAGCAATCATAGTAATATGCTCCCACAACAGCGACCAGGATAAGCAATTAGGCCTAGTAAATTGATGGATGGACGGATGATTATATTTCTTAGTTACTGGGTTTTAGCACGAGGAAGACCAGCTTTATGGTTTTATTCCAATCCAGGAATCCAGAACCCGGACAGGACAGGCATTTCATCTCACCACAGTGCAGACCCGGAGTGGAATGACACTCAGGAGAATTCCTGGAAATATAAGAATTTCATAAGTTTAAAATTCAGCCGGTCGAAAACAAAATAATTTTACAACTTTTACAGCGATGCTGTAGAATTTTAACCAGCAATTTTCTCACGTGCACACCCATGTAGACACAAAACAGACCACGATTGCTCTGCATAGAGAAACATGGAAATACTCAGCGTACGCATGTGTTTGCCTGTAGTTTAGAACTGAGTGAGAGCAAAGCGCGGTTGTGGAGGTACCAGTAATCGCTTATCAAACTATGTGTGTTAAGGAGACCAGGCAGGGCTGGAATGGTCAGACTGCTTGAACAGTTCAATATTCTATTTATTATTTATTTTCTTCTTGAAATGTCAGTAATTAATTTATCTGGATAATAAGACTTGAATTGTGGTATCATTTATCAGGGTTCCCACACATCAAAGGCAAAACGGGCAGGTCTTGGGCATAAAACGTCTGGCCTGAAAATTAGTTCCACTCTGTGCCCGTCACATTGGGTAGTGATGTGGTCACTGAACAGGACTTAAAGACAAACAATGCCACCCTGCACCAGCAGGACACCATAAGCAATTGAGCCGTTGACCAGTCCAATGCAGATTCAAGTCAAAGATGTGATACCTTTAATAAAGCTATCAAAATTCTTAGAACAGTCTCCTCCCCCCATCTAAAATCTTGTCCCATTACACTGCACCACACATTTTTCTATATATAAAGCACAGCAAAAAATAAATGAAATAAGAAAAGTGAACAAATATGTGCAATTCTATATATCAGGGCTATATACAGAGCATCTGTTTCTGAAGATGACATACAAAATCTTACTTATGTGCTGCTCCCATAGTAAGAAAATATATTACGTATTTACCATACTGAATATGATTGCAAAACGGATAGTGTAGCCTACATAAATATACACACATCAACCCGACACAAGGACAGATGTGATAATTTTGTAGGATGCTTTCATCAGTTTGGAAAGCAGATAAAACATTGCAAAATTAAGAATACAATATGTTGCGTATCCATATGACTCACGTTTAGGTATGAATGACAACTTTATGCGGTTTATAACACTTTAAATTAATGTCTCATCACGTTTAAGTTCTTATCCAAAGCATCACTAAATTCTTAGATAATTCTTTGGCTTCCAAATACGGAATACGTCCAATTATTGTTGAAATATTTGTCATTCCCGTTAAATAGTGCTTAAATGACTGAAGTATTATCTGAATATTTATAAACTGAATGTTCATTTATTCTTAAATTGCAATGCATTTTATTGCAGTACCTTTTACCATATCCCCCATGCACCTGCAACAGTGGCATTAGAACTTAACGCTTTCTCCGAATACATTACAATTAAAGTTAAACATGTTTTAAAATAATATTTTAAAGCCGAATTCAACTGACGCATTACTAATTTCACTAAAGAACAAATACATTAACTTGCGGTTAAATTCTACAGTGAATTAAGTTTAACGTCGCATATATCACAAATTAAAATTTAAAAAATTAAATTTAACAAGTGACAAGCATATTTGCACTCGAAAACGTATCGTTCTTACCAAACCGCAAGCCAACACTAAACACATTTTAGCAAATAACGCCCACGACCTAAATCTAACCCAAGGCAGACGATAATTTTCAGAAATCATTAATAACTAAGTAAATACATTTAAACCACTTATTTTAACACACTTTACGTGTAGAAAGGGGAACGTTAAGAAATTCAATGCGTTTCGTAATATGACAAACTTTAGAAATCAATATGAGGAAAGCAGCGTGACCTTTGCGAACTGGAAATTGGCCGTTATATTCATACTATCGGACTTCGGGAAAAAAGGACTTATTTTCCTTATTTATCTCCTAAAAAGTTTTCTTACTTTTTATCCATTTGCATGGCTGCATCTCTACCTTTTCAGTCACATTTAAGCATAGGATAAGCATATCTATTCAAAAGGCATTTAGTCTATTTCTTTCTTGGCCGGTAAACCTATTCATCAATTGTTCTGCCTTGTAGATGGTATTATAATGCTAATCTAGCGTGTTAAATATCTTTTTGTTCCCTTTCACCATCTTGTCATTCAGTTTATCCAGTTTTGGTCACCCATTTTATTTATTTATGCGCCTGCTCCTATTCATGCGCTCATGTATTTTTTATTATGTTGTTTCACTGTCACGCAGTGTCAACTCACTCTATTGAATGCGTGCTACTTGAAGGCCTTGGGGGGACAAAGCTTGTACACATAGCAGCGCTATTCACTCCGGCCAGCTGGATCGGCTAAAAAAAAGACCGCTGTGAAAAGAAATCCTCCATAATGGACACAGAAGAAGTGCACAATGCTAACAGTTTTCCAAATACCACTGATTGCTTTCATCACAATGAGAGAAAGCAGGCGGTTTTAGCGAAGCTCCACTTCAACAAACAACACCCTTACAAAAACCTTCCAACCCTCGTTTTGTTCCCAGACAAAACCCCCTCAACTGTCTAAACGCTCTCCCTAAAGAAGGAAGAAAAAACCTTTCGGGTATCTTCGCAGCTTTACTTAAGTAAAATCCAATAAAAAACGCAGACAGAAAACGACCAGTGAGCTGATAAAAATTATCCTTCTATAAAACAAATGACATTTTGTTACCTTTTGATCAGTATATGACAGGTATGCCATCTTGTAACCATATGCATTTAACAGCATACAGTAGTGTAAAGGTTTAAATACCAGAATGTTATTAGTAACATAGTTTTCTGTTTGACTATAAGACGCACTGTCGAACTTTAAACTTTAAATTATGTAGACGTATATTAAGCTGCAGACTTGACTTCAGCTTGACCTGCACGGAACAAGGTCACGTATATTTCACAGGAGGGGAAAAGTAGGAAGTTCCGTATACACGAGTAATTGCGTTACAATACAGAAAGAGGAGTGAAAGGGTTTAATTAACCGTGTCGGAGATAATTATCCTTGGACGGTCCAAATTAGTCTTGCTTAATCGCTCTGATCTGTATGAATTAATTACCTAATATCACTTAACAGGGGAGTTCGTATAATTAACATATCGTATTCAGTGTGAATATTTATAAGCATCGTACGTTTTCAAATACACATGATATACAAATTATGTAAACTGTCGGGAAAACGTTTGTTTTTTAGAGCAAAATCTGCGCAATGCCCGTTCTCCTGCAAGATTTCGCCAGTTTTGGAACGTTCTAGAAATATGTATTCACATTCCCTGTTAAAATGTGACAAATCAGGTTGCTAGCTCTTGGTTACAACGGGTTTGATTTAAATTAGGCTACCAAGTAATTCTATTCGGAGGCTGAACAAAAGCGCCCTTTGAGGATACCTTACATTTCACATCGAATAAGCACTATTCTGATAAAGATCTTGTAAGCAATTCGCCACGAATTTGGAAGTTTTTTTCCCTGCTATTATTATTGTTTTCTACGTTTCGGTATTTTGTTAGGTTTCTTTTTAATTATAACACAGCAAGAAAATGATGTAACTGTAAGGCAAAAATGTGCAAGTTAACGAGTTTGTAAAAAGAGTGATGTCAATCAATAAAACCCAGTGGTCGTAGTGAGCTGCAAAGAAATGTCCAATTTATATTCATTTATTAATTGCATTTTCCATTAAAAAATTAATCCAGTGCATTTCCATTAAATCCTAAGTGTTAACATAGTAATAAGCACTAATATTTACTGTGCAAAAGTTACAGTCGGGCCCGTATTTGAATCAAGGAGGTGACCATAAAAAGATTTTAAAAAGCCAATAAATATCACATACATCTCTAGAACATTTCTCAAAACTCAAAGACTTAATCGTACTTCTATAACCCAGCACAACCCAGCATTTTCTAAATGAAATGCACAGATTCTGGTAACACACACTCCTTCATTTTAACTGTACATATTTACATATTTTATCATCCTGCATAAAAGCGGGGAGGTTGACATTACACTAGACTGAGTAATTTCTGAATCAATCTACTATTCATTGTGAATCATATTCATCTATTAACAGTCATCTATACATACGAACGTTACCAGTAGAAACACAATGAGTCATTTTTAACAGTTATTGCTTAACATTGTATGACACTGCGGACTACTTGCGATTCAAACAGGTCCGTCCGGCAGGTGCTTCTGGAACAGGTTGAAAACAAATACGGAGTACAGCGTTCACCATTTGCCAAGACAAGCCGGTCTTGAACACCTGTCATACTCTTCGTCGCAATCATCCCAGTACAAGTCATTAATTGTTTTTTCCTTCTGAGATGCAATAAGATATCCCGCTAAATAAAAACAGCCTTTTATAAAGGCATTAATATCTACATGAGCATGTAATATGTAACAGTATTACATGTTTAGATTTGTCCGTGCATTAGATAATCCTTCGCACTAATTGTCTTTACGCGTTTAAACTTGAAAGGATTAACATATCATAACGCTGATGCGTAGGCAGAATACGGTTCAAGCTGCGGTTTACCCATACCGGGCAGCAAAATGTACGCCAAGGGTGGTTGGATACCTGCCGAAGACCACCCCGTACAGTTACAGGGAATCATATAACCAGGATTACTCGGGGAAGGATGAGAGTGAGTGTGAGTGCTACTGCCAACGGTGCCCGTGCCGGTGAAGGCAGTCGCACCACTAGGGTATCCAAGCGGGGAGGGATACGGAAACGACGGAGAGGTGATCTCTGCCATCTTCGACCCAAAGTCAAAGAAAGAGTATGGATTTGAGGACATGGACGGGTTGAAGAATACTCTGGCTGCCGCGGCCACGGCGGCAGCGGCAGCTTTGTCTGGATTCCCAATTAAAGAATCCGAGAGTACTCCTCCAGTCAAACCGCTTGCCTTCAGTGCTTCGTGTTCTCCAAGACTGTAAGGCACCGGGAACGCAAATTTGTCTTTTTTCATTAAAGTCTTCGGCTTTCGCCTCGGTCTGTATTTGTAATCGGGATGTTCCTTCATATGCATGGCTCTCAGTCGCTTTGCCTCGTCGATAAACGGCCTTTTCTCGGACTCCGTCAGAAGTTTCCAGTCCGCGCCGAGTCTTTTGCTGATTTCGGAGTTGTGCATTTTCGGGTTCTCCTGAGCCATTTTCCGCCTTTGAGCGCGCGACCACACCATAAAAGCATTCATAGGACGCTTTACGTGATCCATGGGTTTTGCCATGTCGTGCAAGGCACTTTACACGTGTGGACTCGAAAGATCTTTGGATTGTTTCGCGTCTTCTCTTCAGCGTTCAGTTTGGCTGACCTTCAACAAGTTCAATTAGTCCGCTCTGTCAAACTGTTTTAGCCCTCTGCATAAAATGCGTCATGCACGACGGTTCAGTCTTCGTTTATGAAACGAAGGTATTGCGCTTCAGTGACTATGGCCAGTCATAAGTGCACTTACTTCGATGCCCGCGTTGTAGGGCTTTATGCTGTAGATGTGTCCTAGGAGCGACAAAGAGAGGGTGAATCGCTGAATAAGCAAAGGTCCATTTGAATCCCCTTTAAAAGTTCGCCTAAAAAAATTGCTTTCAATCCGACATAAAAACGGCGGTATTTTTACCAAAATTCAAATGATCATTTGTTTGTTCACCCGCCCATTTGACGCCCCAGCGTCCTACTCTTGTAGGTAGTATTAACAAAACTGATTCGTACCTTAGGGTTGCCCCATGTGAAATAATAGGAACCGAACTAGCAGGTAGCGCGAGGGTTTTGGCGCGTGCGCAGTAGCAAGTGTCCCGAGCAGAGCATTCACTTTAGGTAAATGGTTGCCGAGTGAACTCAGGAACGAAGATAACCGGATACATCCGGATAATTTCGCAGTACATCTACGGATTCGGAGACTTTTTGTGTTCATTATTAAGCGACATAAAACACACGTTTACAGATTATCTAAAATATCATAACCGTTTTTGAATAACATATTTGACAGTCACACATATAATGCATTTATAAGAAGATTGATATGCTAATTGAATTGGACTACTAAAATTATACAGTTTTCGAGCCTAGTTAATCAGTATAGTTGTATGGGGAAAATCATTTGAAATGCCCAAAGCAGAGGTTTATATCGGTGCAAGTAATCATGGTTGCTGTAAAACTTCGTCGTTTAGGTCCTCATGTGTGACTGCATTTACAGTATTTTTAGGAACTATCGTCTCGAGTTATTTTTATGATCTTACATTTCTTTTCGACGGAGGTTTTTTTTTATTAAAAATAACTTAAAATCAAGTCAGACTCCCAACGTCTAATAGGCAAAACCTGTCGGTTAAATAGTTTTGCAGTGTATTCGGTCTTCTTTGTTTTATTTAAAGTTCGTGGTGCACTAGAAATGTTAGAAGAAATACAAACACGCGAGAACTTACGGTATTTCGGCCACCGGAATTATAACCATAAACGAATACCGATGACAGGTCACCCATGACCGCTCAGCCGTTGGCTTATAGTCAGTCTAAAATCATTTAAGTTCTCTTGGACGGCAACTAATAGCAAAGCCGGTTAGAGGCTTGAATGGTATAATATGTCCAATATTAAAACAAATTTTAAGTAGGCCTAAACGTTCACAATCGACATGTGATTGTAATAATGCAGGAGTGGGCAATCTTATCCGCAAAGGGGCGGTCTGCATAGTTTTTCGGATAACCTTTAAATCAGCTTTTCAAACCCAGGTTTGAGGATTCTTCAGCCAATCAGTCCTCCATTTAGTGACAGTGCCTACCCCTGTAATAATGCATCTGATACGTAAACGGACACGGACTACAAACAATTAAATAAACTTATTTGTGATTCGTAATTATAATTATTAAAAAAAAATAATCTTGTAAAGTGAGCGCTGGTCCATTCCTCCAACTCTATGCCCGACACTTGAATAACAGGTAGAACTGTTACTTGTTGAAAAAAGTTAATCGCGGTTTGACAAAATGATACAATTTCAGTCAGATGTTAAGTTTACAGTCCAGACATAAATTATTATCAGGGTTTCATATTAAGATAACAGGGAAACAGGGATTATTGAAGCGCGCACACTTTAGCTTTAGTAATTTTTGAAATAACATATACTGTACAGGATGTGTTCACGATTTGTAAGGAATGCTACAACGCCCTGTTTAAAAAGTTATATTTCTATCAGATAATATATTTTTTTTCTTTGAAAATTACACTCGATAGACAGATGATGCTGCAACTTAACATAGTTAACGTACTGTAAAATTGTAAACTTTATATACCGTGAGAGCACTTTCTTCTCAGTGAACTTGACTATTCTTTATTAAACGGATTTATTTTCGCAGATATAAAGAGCTAGCTATATGCATATGTTAAATACTACTATATGAATATGTCTGGGGGGAAAGGTTGCGCGGGGAGAAGGATAAATTAAATCTAGGCTACATTAAACCGTATTTCTTAATAGCTTTCTTTTGTTTACTTGTACACTAAATCCACAGTATAATTGATAAATCGAAAAATTGTAACGCCAGGCAGCTGAACCAGATATTTTAAATGGAGTGATGTAAAATGATTGCCAAATTGGTATGCATTTTGACTGCAATAAGTGCGTCATTTAAACGAGAATACGTGAATCGTTTCTTCTTTAAGTTTACAAATAAACCGGTTCAAAACGGAAACTTGTTTTATGACATACAGTCATTGTTACTATTTTGTCACGTGCGTAAAAAAAAAAATTAATGGAAAAAATACGATATAAATTCTTCTAGTTATAGGAACACCTAAAATGCCAACCATGAATTTCGACTTGCAGTTACAAGTTTCTTTTAAGGTCTCATTCTTGTCTTAATCAGGCTGAGTTTAATTAACAGAGAGCCCCTTTGTGAACTCTCTCGGATGTTGGGGGTGGGGGATCAGAATGAAAACACTTGACCTGCAAGATGTGATTCGGACACCCCTTTGCACAGGACTGAAAAGATATTGTGTTATGAAAAGACGCACTCGGCCAAGCAAATGTACTTCCTAAATAAACTGCCTGAAAGACCAAAACCTGAATTATCACAAAAAGAAACAAATCCAGATCATTCAAGTGCGAGACCATAAAAGACATTTTCTTAACATTTTTGTGTCTGACATAACTTTTAGATGGGGTGAAGTAAAAAATATCGACTCGTTATTAATAAGTTTATAGCTAGCACATTTTGAATACGCTATCGGGAGTCAATATTAAGATAATTTCCATGAATAAAAAAATTCTTTCATTATTTTTTTTTCTGTTGGTACCCAGAAATTACATGGTATTGTATTGCTGAAAAAGGAAGGAGGGGGGTTCTATTTGAAACTGGAAAATCTTGGGATCTTTATGTGACATAATGAACGGAGTTAACCGTAATCAATAGCTTGCTTCAGACTCAAGCATTTATGTGTATTTACATTAACATGAAAGTTTGAAAAGTTTTATTCCATTTCCATTTTGATGTAAGCCTTCCTGCTTCTTACACAGAAACACAGCTTTCTACAAGAGAACTCACCCTTCCTATCTATAACAGTATTTCAAGTTAAAAGCTTAATTAGGGTTTTTTTTCCCCTCATTGACGAGAAAGAGCATGGGCGTAAATTACGGGGGGTTAGGGGGTTGTGCCCCCCCAATAAATCAAAACCAGCTAATACACCCCCCCTAATAATCATTTCTCTCCCGTAATGGGTGGAGACCTCAACCCCCCCCAATGTCAGCCAAAGTTGCGCCCTTGAGAGAGAAATATAGAGGCAACGCAACGAAATCACAATTTTATGATGACTAATTCTACATTTTTTTAAATTAAACCTGACGAAATGTCACTTTTGCTGTGTTTAAAGTTGGATTTCACTCCGAATAATGCTTCAAAATACTACTCCATCAGATTCCGAGAAGCAGTGAGCTTATACCTGGCGTTCCCCACCCCCCTCCCCAAGCAACGAGCCGCGCAGCACAACTGGACGCTCCGACAATGGTGCTGTTTGCTGCGGGAATAAAAACATTTCACAGCATGTACCTTAGCTGAAAGGTATGAAGTATGAGTATGTAACCTGCAATATACTAGCACCCTGTCCTGTCCAAGGTGTCAATTTAGGGTGTCCTTTATATGGAGTTGAAAATTAACGTTTCGCTCCTCCCTTAGAAAAAAAAAAGTAAAATTTTACTCAGTTTGAATTGCATTTAGGGTGTACTGAAGGTATACACATGTTCATGTGCAAAAGGTGCACAGAAAAAGCTCTATTGCTTTAGCAACAGGTTATTGCACTTCAAATAAGAACTGGGTGCAGAAGTAAAAAGTAAACAAGTAAACAGCTGCATAAATTTGTTACCAAAAACTAGAAGAATTTCTTCTGTATTTCATCCATTCCTGAGTAAGTTCATCCAGTGACATGAGCTGCAAATTTGTACTACTTGATGGCTGAAGAAATTGTGCATGAACTTCATGTTATAGCTGAAAGGGCCCTTATGCAGGAATATAATTGTCCACTGAGCAAAGATGATAAACAGGTATTGTTTGCTCTGTAGGCTATCAGTCAGCACAGCAAACTTTATCCAGGCAGCACAAAGTCCACTATAGTCTAAGGCAGTTCAGACACTTCACGGTATTTGAGCACATACAAAAACAATTTCATCCAAGAATAACTGCAGTAAATAACTTGTCAAGTCGTTGTTTGAAACCGAACTGGATCTGAATCTGAATACTTAACACATGAGGAGTGCTCACCAGGTGAGGCTGGCATAGAATAAAACCAAATTGAAATTAAAGCTAAATGCATATTTTGATGCAGTGAATAAAGTGACCTATTTACAATGTGTGGTGAACACCTCGATTGGCTGCCTGAAAACTATGCCAATGTTCTGATGGTTGTAATTACATCAACGATCTTAAATCTACTCCTACGGTCATCATTCCACTCACTTCTTCTGCTTAATTATTGTGTTGACTCCTACACAGTGCCTTAGAAAACTACAGGTACCTTATGACTACAAGTCAAAAACTGGGATGTATAACAAGAAGACAAGTTCTGGTAAGCATCTGAGATATTTATTGCCTCTGATTGCATTTTGACGTACCTATCCAAATATTTCACATGCAAGATTTCTTGACCCAAATTTGCCAAGATAGTTTCTTTGTACTTTCAGTTTCTCAGTCTCTAAAAATAAATTTGGCAGGCATGCTATGCTTTTAATGTATTCGGCATACCACATACTCAAGGTTAAGGGTAGAGAGATGGAGAAATTACAACTACCGTCCAAAATGGATGATGAGTAAACTCAAGTAGAAAGATGTTGGAACAATGGTGCCCTACTATGTACATTCAGAAATCCTGCTGAATCAGACAGAAGACACTTATTTCTCAATCATGTTCTGAACCTCAGACTTATTTGCCTGGAATATTTGCTCTGCACCATTTTGAAGCATTAAGCCATTTCCCTGTTTTTTTGCCCTGGTTTCCCCTCCTTATCGTGTCGACATCTGCACGCAGCCCAAACACTGAGCTGTAATTACCCCGGCTGCCTTTGGACAGCACTGTGACTATCAACTTCATCACTCAATGGGCCACATTGTTGCATCACAAGAGCAAAAAAACAGTAATAAAATAGCTATGCTATTGACACCCTCCCTCATGAATTAGTCTCTGAGATATTATGAACAGTTTCTGAAAAGATCAATTGAGGGAAAACACAACACATCCTTAATTTTTTGGTTTTGTTTTGTTTCAGATTCATCACATTTTACTCTTTAATGCCCTCCTATCCATCAAGGCAGAAGGGCTCTTGATGCCGATTAATATCTCATATTAGAACTTCCACTACCCTCATCCATTTTCATCTCAGGTGTCTCAGGTCACCTGTGTCTGATTGAACTCTGTCCTTAAGAGTATTTTGAAGATGCAGGTATTTCAGTCACACATACAGACTTTTATAAGTACAAATATGTTGGGGGCTCATTCATATCTCTTACTCGGCATACACTCATCTGGGCAGCGTGGTAGTGTGGTGTGTAGCTTTGTTGCCCCACAACTCTACAATAGGGTTTCGGAGTTTACACTTGCCTTGTGCCATGTATGGCCTGAAATAATCTATTGCCTCCGTGAGACTGTACTGCACAAGTTGCCTAAAATGGATTGATGATTTTCTCATATAGGGATTGATGAGAGTGACTACACTTTCCTTTACAGGGACTCTTCCAGAAGCATTCTAGAAACTACAGTCCTGATCCTCAAGTCCGAACGTCCAACCTGACTAGTTTCTAATGATGTGCAGTGTTTCCCCTAGGTTTCAGCTTTGGGGGAGCATACGGACACAGACAGGATTCATGGTGTTCATGTGTTTCTTTTAATGACAGCAGTCAATATAAAAAAATATTAATATAAAATATAAACATATTTTAAAAACGCATATATTTTTGTCTGCTTTTCAGGTGGTTGACGTGACATATTTTGCAACGCATACTCTCTGTCCGCTGGTGGGAGTATGCTCACTTGTGTGTGTGCCCACGTGTCTGTTGTAAACGCACAACTGTGTAGAGACAAAAATTACAAGCTGTTGTGTAAATAAGATAAATAACATAAGGCTATTTAGTTTGTTTAATAAAAAGACAATGTATAGACCTGTTCTATAGGAAAGTTAACCTTAAATAACTTCTGTCGCTATATATAAAATAAAATAAAATTAACCTAACCTTTAGGGGTGGGCGGGAGGTGCTGTTGGGGGGGGCGGGTCACCCCCCTAATATAATGGTAGGGGAAACACTGATGTGTGATGTTTCTGCACAAGAGCAACTGATGTCAGATGGGCTTCAAAAGTGCTAGCCCTGGAGGGTCTCAGGGCCCCGTCTCCAAGGCAACCGTTCCCATGGCCTGGATTTTGTCCTATCAAAGCATTCTAAGACAGTTTTAAAATGGAAATTAATCTCATTTGTGCTGATTAAGTGACCAGGATAACAGCCATGTAATTGTAATAATAAACGTCTTTCTGTTTTATGTAGGGAAATAACAGTATTGCAGCAAAAGACTTATTGTTGTAGTTGAAAGTCACATTTCTCACAGGGGACCCACCATTGTGGCGTTGTCTGACATAGCTGAGTGACACAATCGCTGCCAGCACTCTCTTTGGAAACTTTCTCATGGGTCCCCTGGCTCCTCGCCGCCCATGATACGGCCGGGGACCCGCGGCCCAGTATGCCATGCAGTTTTTCTCACGAGGCCGCCCCGGAGTGGCCTTGCCAGCATCCCACTGGGGGCCAGAGAACATGTCATGAAGGAATGAGGTGGACAGAGGAGAGCTGGGTATAGGCCTTCCCCTCAGAGGCCCCCGGCTGCTTACAGGGTTCACGCTCCATCAGGAAACATGCAACCCTATTCAACAAATATTTTAAAAGTCATATAAAGGATTTTCCAAAGCATATTGTTTATATAAAATGTATATGCATTATTTATATATTGAAGCAAAATAATTTGCATAGTTCGCTATGCTTGGTTTAAGCAGTGAGGGTACTTTTACACTTACAAGTGACAGTTTACCCATTATCCATTCATCCCTCTTCTAATCCAGGGGTCTGCAGGGGTCCCGTGGGCAAAATTCCATCAGCAACACAAAGTCCACTAGGTCTGAAAAAAATTATATTTTGTTCTGAATGTGAACCAGAGTGCACCAGTTGGTAACCACTTCTCTAATCGCTTTTCTATTATCCATGTACCAAATTTCTTCATCATGAATAAACACCAAAGCCACAATATGGGATTTAAATGTGATTAGCACGCAAGAGATGGAAATGTTCCTGCCAGAAAGAGCCACTTGCCACGTCGATGTAGGGTCAGTTTGACATTAGGTTTCATACACAGAAAAGTAAAAAAGAACAAAATAAATACAATTTCCACCTATGTATCTTGCTCTTCTTTAAAATGCACACCCAGAACAAGGGAGGGGGGTGGGTCAGCTCTAATCAATAGGTTAATCTATAAATTTTCCAGGGCAATAGCCACCACTTGTAGAAGGGAATTGATTTAGCTGTAAGATTCAGTGTTGGCAAAGTACAACACACATTGCAAATTAATCACAGAGCAAACCAGAGGAAGCAGTCCTGGTATGAAGCTATGGAAAAACCCAACAGTTGAGTCATGGAAGATCAGGTGCCTTGGAACTGTTTGTTTCAGGACTTATCTCAATAACTCTGTTTAATTGATACACAGAGAGAAAGCATATTGTGTCAGGGTAATTTTTCTGCATTTAGCCAGACAGCAAGACCAAACGGTTTTTGCAAGATAATACAAAGTCAGCACACAGAACTAAACATGGCGCAGTGGTTAGCACTGTTGCCTCATGCATCTGGGACCTGGGTTCAAGTCCCTGCCTGGGTTGCATGTGTGTGAAGTTTGCATAATCATCGTGGGGTTTCTGGGTACTCCAGCTTTCCCCCCACGGTCCAAAGACATGCTGAGACTAATTGGACTTAATAAATTGCCTGTAGGTGTGAATGGTAATAGAGTGTGCCCTGTCCAGGGTTAGGTGTTCCCTGCCTCATGCCCATTGCTTCCATGACCCAATATGTTAAGGCAGGATGGAAAATTACAGATAGACTGGTTAATTGCAATAAATGTAAATTATTAGTTACTGCAACCCAATTATCAGGAAAATGCTGCAAATTTACAATTAAGTTCAACAGATTTAGATAGATTTACATTATTTAAATTCTGGCAGAATGAATGATATTCTTGTCTATAGTTTAGGTTCTTTTCTCCAGCTACTCAACCTGCAGAGCTGTTAATCAAAGTCTCACAGCCAGTAGTTTCTGAAAATGCAGGAAACATTCCTTTGTATGCAAAAAACTAAATCTGTACGTATGAAGCCACAGTGACTCGTTCTGAAATATCCCTGGCTTCTGTGCTCAGGATAATTGCAGTTTAATTGGGTAGCAATAACAGAAACTTGTGCCCATATTATCTACGATTATCTCTTTCTCTTAGAAGCAACAGCAACTCAAACAAGGCCATCTATCAGACCAACCTCCTAGAGAGCAGGAGAGCGAGTCAGGAAGAGGGGAGGACAAATGAAGAGAGGGAGTCATCAGACAGCGGAATTCTGACAGCAAAGAAAAATGTTTCTTCAGCTTATTGTGACTGCACATCCGTCTCCAAGATGCATATCTTTCCAAAGGCTGTTTAATCAATAGTTATTATATTTATGTATGAAAATCAAGGTGTGGACCTCCAAAAAAAAAGTAGATTCTGTTTTTCATTTTTGCTTTTGTCAGCCACCCCAGTGCCCAGAGATTTTTAAAAAGCATCCATCAATACATAGCAAATGTTACACTTAAAACATCAGATTCACTTAGTGGTCAGCGACCTTAGTCTTACAGGTATCAAAAGAACAAACAATACATTTTCTGCCATTTCAGCAACACAAACAAAATTTTTAAAAATCACACTAAATCCCAATCTATCATACGGAGCTCGCAGAAAAGTTGTTCTTTGTTCCTCTACTTTCAAAGGGGATTGACAGCCTCAAGAGCATGATTCACTTTCAGTATTTTTGCATTATAAAAGTACATAAAGCAAATATTCCTCTCCTTCAATATGGTAGAAAGAGGCTGTGTTTTTGGTGCACTGGGAGGCAATAAACATGGAGCCATTCCAGCCCTCGGCTTGCTGCACCTTCCCTTTTGTCTGGGCCATACTCAACTTTAAAAAGGCCCTTTCAGAGTGGCTGAATGCACTTCATCTCCCTGAAAGAGCTCCTCATTGATAGCTGGGAAAAAAGAGGACGGTTGTTTAGAATAGGAAGGAGAGACAATAAGGGCCAGAATGAAAGCTCTGGGATTCCATCGTGAACAAGATGCTCTGCCCTCCTAAATTGTTTTGATATTTTCAACACAATAATGCACCCTTGCTGTAGTGTGCTGTAACCAACTTTCTGTGCAAATCTTAAAACCGCCCAACAGCCTCCTGGTTATTAAGTGTGCTGCAGGAGGACCAAGGTGAGAGGTACATCCAGTAGGAAAATGCTTTGCTGCTAGTACTCATCAGTTTGTCAGGTGGTTTAACTTACATTACTTTACACAGGATGACAGGTTAGCATGGGTAGTTGGAGTCCTGATAGTCATTGATACAACACTTATGATAGTTTTATATTATTCATTCATTCATTCATTTATCCTATTTTATGTTGACTTTAAAACAAATTTAGAATTTAAAATAGGGGTTCCCAACTATCGGGCTGCAGCATGTTGTTATATATTGTAAATGAAAATCTATGATCCATGAAAATATGCAATTTGTTCCATATTTTCATATATAGTTTACACCCTCCACTTCTTGTTCAACAATGTTAATAATATTATTGTAGACTATACCCCCTGTCCATTTTACAGGTTCATTCAATGTTTGTACGAAGTAAAGCTGTCCACAGACATCACAAAGTTGGGAACCCCCAGTCCACAGACATCTCAAGGTTGGGAACCCAACACTGCTCCTCCTCACCATATCAGACAGCCCGGTGTCTACTGTGGAGTTCTTCAAATTCCTGAGTACCACCATTTCCCAGGACCTGAAGTGGGAGACCAACATTTCCTCCATCCTCAAAAAGGCTCAGCAGAGGATGTACTTCCTGAGACAACTGAGGAAGTACAGTCTTCCACAGGAGCTGCTGATTCAGTTCTATACTGCAGGCATTGAGTCTGTCCTCTGCTCCTCCATCACAGTCTGGTATGGAACAGCCACTAAACAGGACAGGAGCAGACTGCAGTGGACCGTACGGGCAGCAGAAAAGATCATCGGTGCCCCCCTGCCCTCCATCCAGGACCTGTCTCTCTCAAGATCCAGGAAAATGGCAAGGAAAATCATCACAGATCCAGCGCACTCTGGACACAGACGTTTTGACCTGCTGCCCTCTGGCAGACGATATAGAAGCCTGCAGAGCAGGACCACCTGACATAGGAAGTTTCTTTCCCCTCACCATCTCCCTCCTAAACAGCTAAACTGTCACACTGCTAAACACCTACAGCATTGCAACTGCACTTTATGTACACTCTGTGGTATATATTTCTGTCATCTTTGTATTTTCTTTATATAAGATTGCTTTTTATATTATATTGTTCATTTATACACTTTATGTGTATATGTGTGTGTATCTATGCATTCATATTTATAAATAGTATAAATGTACAAATAACACTTATATACATTTTTTAACATTTACCTTTATATTTATAAATATAAATCCATATTACATATTCATATTGTAAATTATACATTACTGTATATTATATTGCTCAGTATATTGTTCATTTTGACTTTACATATTGTTGTTGTTTTTATACTGTTGTGCTTGAGCGACACCATCAACCGGAATCAAATTCCTTGTATGTGTTTGCTCACGTACTTGGCCAATAAATGCGATTCTGATTCTGAGAATAGAGTTTTTTAGGGATTTACGTGGGAACCGCATAGCAAAAGGATGAATACCATTGTAGGGATGGAGCCTTTATAATGGGACAGGCCAACGGGCCAAGTCATTTAGCACAAAACTGAGGTTCAGCAAGGTAAAAGTAAAAAAAACAGGAATTTGGTGGGTTGGAGGGACAGGACATTAATTGATAACCACTTAGTTAAAGGTAGAAAAAGGACCAGAAAAGCCAATGAGGCAACAATGTGCCATCAAGTAAAAGGTGGGATGCTTTTCACAAGTCCACATACTTCAAAATGTGGAAGTCTAGGGGGGCCAGGATCTCCAATAAAGCAGAATTCCCTACGCCTTATAAGAAAGAAAACTAAAAGCCATGCTGATTTATAATGATCTTTAGGGGACCTGCCAAGACTGTGTTGTAGTGATACTTAGAAAAGCATGGCACCCTCAGTAAGGGCCTCCAGAGCGAGGAAATGCAGATTAAACCTCACCATGAAAAAGAAATAGGCGTCACCTGAGAACGCCAACTTGCCCCATTATCCACAATGAGCCAATGGACAGCAGATGCTTGACAAGATCAGATGAAACTGGGAGGCTTGACACATAAAGCTGAGGTGAGTGAGGTCACATGCTGTCCTGTGGAGCACAGCAGACCACCCTGGTGTCACAATGAGCCGCTATTATGTGTGTTTGAGGCCATTATAGCTGCCACAAATATGGTTACTAATGGTCCTAAACTGCAAATGAGTCAGTGAGAGGCCAGTTCTTCTTTTCATTATGTAGATTCCCATTATTTCCTGCAATGTGTACAAAATTCACCTCAACATGTGGGTAACCAGACTCTGTCGAAGTCGGATAACGCAGGGGGAGACATTCAGATTCAGATTACTTTATTGATCCCTGAGGAAATTATGTGGGTAATAATACAAATTTACAATACCAAATTACGAATGGAATTTTAAAACAAATATTACAATAACTAAATTACAAATGGGCCAAAATTACAAATGGAATTTAATATACAAACAATATTATATAATAAATATTATATAAACAATACACAAACAATATTCTAATACGTTACAAAAATTAACTATCCATGGGGTTGAGTTGAGGATGTGGAGGCGTTGCAGGAATGATTACCTGTGTCATTCAGTGGAGCATTTGGGTAGTTGTAGCCTCTCACTGAACTGTGACTGGCCAGCATGTCATGGAGTGGGTGGGAGAAATTGTCAAGCATTGTCCTTAGCTTGGACAACATCCGCCTCTTCGAAACCACCTTAAGAGAGACGAGCTCCATCCCTACAATGGTACTGGCCTTGCAAATCAGTTTGTTGAGTCTGTTGGTATCCGTTACCTTCAACCTGCTGCCCCAGACTGGCCACAACAGACTCATAGAAAATCCAGAGCATCAGGAAAGTGGACAGAGCGGAGAGCCCATCCTTGCCCGGCAATGCCCAACACGTCCACAGAGTCATCACTTTTTAACCCCAGGCAGCAATGACATATTGGTGCAGGTAACTGGTTTGGTCCGGCTTGGCACAACAGGCATTATGCCTCATCGTGAGACTGCAAATACAGTTATATCAGCACCCAGCTCAGACTAGACCAAGGATGCATTCAGTTAAGGCTGTTGTGATCACGTCATGACACATGCACAATCATCACCAGGGCTTTAGATGACGGATGAAACATTTGTCTGGATTGTCTGGCTTTTCAGTACTATACAGATGTTTACTCACCCCCATAGTGTGGTAAGCAGTTTAATAGTGTGCCTAAAATATTAATGAGATGCATATTGTCACACCCAAAAGTAAGTGATCTGTATAAAATCAGCATATCCTTATGTTTAATAATGTGTCGTAATTTAAACTGCAAAAAGTACTACCACACCACCAACATCTTTCTACCTTATCTACAATATCTCGTCTTTCAAAAGATGTTGTGGCTGCTGAGCTGTCCTTTTCTTCAGAACTAATTGCTTCCATAATTTACTGAAACAGTATCATGTGACATGCTCCACTAACCAAATGTAATAAACATAAGGATATTACTACTGATTTTTGGTGGGCACAACACACATCTCAGTAATATCTTGAGCACACTACTAATCTGCTTACCAAATTGTGGGCATAAGTAAATATCCATAAAGTACCAAAAAAACAGAATTCAATCAAATGTTTCACCCGTCATCTAAAGCCCTGGTGATGATTACGCATGCGGTATATAATCTTGATTACATTGTGACAGTGCCCTGAACATAGGACTGCCGTGATCTTGTCGCAATGTAGGGCACTGAATGGTGCTTCAGAGGCCACATCGAGGCATGCCGTAGCAGGGGTGGGTGCTTTGAAATTCACAGCAAATATATGCTCGTGTCCCACGAGCAGGAAATATAATAATAATATAATATAATAATAATAATGAGAAAATCTGGTCTCCCACAGCTTCAAGTTATTGGCCATGTACAAACATTAGTAACCATACTGGCCATGTACGATCATTAGTATCCAGCTAAACGGGCCACAAATACATAGGGAAGTGGCTTGGTGTGACATCAGGACAGTCTGCAATGCTCCGCTGGAAGATGTGTCTGCGCTCACACCTCAGCTTTTCATCACTCCTCATGCATCTCAGATGAAGGCTTTCCTCTTGAATCTCTAGGCATGACTTACAACCTGTAGATGGTGCCGTGAGGAAAATGAGCAGTATGGGCATGTTCCAGATGCAAAGATTTTATGTTCATCATGAAATCAAAATGTTGGCTCTGCCAGCAAAAAATGGCAATTTTAAATTACTCACAGTGTGTGGGATGGTGTGTGTATGTGCCCTGTGATGGACTAGTAGTCCATCCGTAGTCTCAGTCAGCCTAGTGCCCTGTGCTCTTTGGGACAGGCTCCATGCTAACTGTGACCTTCTACTAGATAAGCAGTTACGGAAGATGAAAGGCTGATTAAAAGGATAGAAGTTGCTCCCAAAAAAAATCACCCTTGATTGTTGACTTTTGAGCACAATACCAGCCGATGCCGCAATGCACTCACTCATGCGGGCCACCAGCGCCAGCAACATGCTAACTCAATTCCCCTAGACTCTAGCACTGATCACTGGACTGGAACCTTCCAGCTGCCACCTGAACTCATTATTTCCAGAAATATCAAACTTGCATCTTTTTTGTGAATAATTCCTCCCTGTATAATGTATCAGACTAAAACATATTTCCAGAAGACCACCAAATTTAAAGTGCCAGTGTAGACCCCCCTCCATTTTTTAAAAAATATTTCAGCCTTATAGGCAATGATTTCCATACATACAGTGACAAGGTTGTGTAGAACATGCTAAATCAGGGTTAGCTGCCTGGGTGGACATACTGTTGTAAAAGATGGAAAAAGAGACCTGCTGACCTGTTGGGAGTGCCACACAGATTCAGTATGTTTGCCTCTAAAAAGAACTGCCACTGTAAAGCTATTTTATTATTACTTTTTATCAGGATTCAATGACAAGCAGGCTACATGTTAATGCAGTTTCCTGGAATACCTTTATTGTCCATTCTCAAAGTCATTTTCCTGCTAGAAACATGCTAAATGACCGTCTGATGAAGTATTTCTTTCAAAGACACATCATTACCTCCATATGGAACTTCAGGAGGTCAGCAATTTTATAATACAATAGAAAAAGTGTATCATGGATTGCCACCTTATCGTGGTGGAGGGGTTTGAGTGCCTCAGTGACCCTGGGGGCTATGTTGTGGGGATGTCATGGCTGACACGACTTCTCAACAGCGCATGAAGGTCAGGGACAGTGCCGCCGGATTAGTAGACCAGGGTGGTGGTCCCCTTATTTGAGAAAGAGGACCGGAGGGTATATTCCAACCACTGGGGGATCACACTTCTCAGCCTTCCTGGGAAAGTCTATTCCGGGGTACTGGAGAGGCGGGTGAGATCAATAATCAAATCTCGGATTCAGGAGGGACAATGCGGTTAGAAATGTTATGTGGCACTTTGGGTGGGGCCTATTTGGGCCAGCGTGGGGTTCCATCCCGTAGTAGACACCAGTGCCTGGCATATTTTAAAAGAAGAAAGCACCAAGATGTTTAAACAAGAAAAACTTTAGTGTTATTTTTAAAAGAAAGAAAAGCAGGCGGAACTTATGCTGCGTTAGTTTTTCTCTCGGAACTTGGTAATTCCGAGTTGAGTGACGTCAGGTCTGACAATCTCCCATTCGAACTACCGCAACCTGGAAAAAACATGTCTGCCACCATGAACACACTGTTGTTGCTGTTATCTGAGCACAAAAAACTCATGAAAAGAGAACTTGTCATCAAAAAACACACCAAAGAGGAAGAACGGTGAAAAAGGTATGTGTTACGTTGTGTACACCCACAAAAAACGAGAGGAATATGCAAAATTTGTATGATTCCGGCCACAATTTAGAGCTATTGTGATATAACCAATGAGAAACAAAACAAACCCTCACTCATCCGTAACGCTTTTTAAATTTGTGAAGTACATTTGAGTTCTAGTAAAAAGTAAAAAAGGTCCAAACTTAGAATTACTGTTTATACTTATTTTTGAATACATATTGTGTGAAATTCTATGGTGACGATTGATTGCCACGGTTGTACTGCTTACGGAAAATAGTGACAATAACTTGTCCAGTTCTTTCTTCGCTACTCTTGGGCACCTTTTTATCTCCAGGCCAACTTCATGCGAGAAGAAAGTGTCATCGGCCACTTTCCATAGGCTGTGCGGCATCAATGGAATTATTGGAGCCATTGATGGGTGTTACGTAAGAATCCAGAGGCCAAAGATCAGAAGAGGCGACTATATGAACAGGAAGTCATATTACTCTGTTCTACTCCAGGGGATTTGTGATGCAAGAGGGCGTTTCACAGACATTTTTGTAGGTCCACCTGGAAGGGTGCATGATGTGAGACTGCTGAGGGCCTCTCATTTTTACTTGGACTGGCGAGAAAAGATGGGGGACTACAAATTGTTGGGAGCGCATATATAGACCAAGCATGTCCCTTTATTGTCACGCCAAAACGGGAGAATGGAGCCCTTACTGTGAAGGACCAGGAGCAAAACACCAGGGTCAGCTGTGGAAGAGTGATTATAGAATAGGCATTTGGAAGGAAGAAGTGCAAGTGGAGGCGTGTGAGAGACCTGCAGAACACTCGCATGGACTTCATAGTAATGATAATAATGGCTGCATGTTTTCTGCATAACATGTGTGCTGGTGTATCTAAGCTGTGTGAGGAGCACCAAAGAGGCTGTCCAGGATAGGCAGATATTGATCCCTGTATGTCTGAATCAAGCTTGATTATACTTCTCTTGTGATGAATGTGAATTTGATGTTGATAATTTCAAAGTGGCGACAACAGCGAAGCATCTGTTATTTCAAATGAACCCCTTAACCATAACGTTTTTAAAGAATGAAGCACTTTTCTGCCAATGTGAATAATAAAGTAAAGCGCCTTAAGCATTTTGTCAAGAATCAAGGAATAACTTGGGTAATCCTTTTTAAAAAGAGCGCATGTGCTCTCTGTCTCTCTCTCTCTCACTCGATCTCCTGTAGCGCATATGCGCAGAGACACTAATTGCTTTAAAGAGCTACCTTGCTGTCAAATTGGAGGTGCAAAATGGCTACCGGCGGACAAATTGTTGTCGTGATGCAAAGCGATGGCCCTGGATTGTGATAAGCAAGCCACCATCCTGACAGAATGCACATTAACTCTATTTGTTAATCTGATTTATTTGTAAATAGTATAAAATAATCTAATTCTAATTTAAATAAAAGTCGAGCTCTAACACCACAGCCCCGGGTTGTTTAGCGACATTTAGCTCATTTAGCTTTAATTCATCTATGTCTGGTTAATCAAAAGGAATAAAACACTATAATTTTAAAAGATGTATTTAGTTGTATTTTGTTTGTTTTATTTTAAATAAGATGCATCCGATTTATTTAATTACATTTAATAGCTGCAGGAACTAGTGGATGGTATTTAGCAACACACTATGATAGAATAATGCCTTGGAAATATTATTTTTTTTTTTAAGGAATAAAAACATCATTTGTGTCTGTTAAGTATATTGCCCCGAAACTAGACTATGGCGACTCTTTTGGGGTTTCATGGCCATTATACGTACCTGTTGTTGGAAACTCCAAATATAGGTCGAGGTTCCCCATTCCCAGGCAATTGGCCATTTGCTATAATGTCATAAAGCGTCGCTCATGTTTACCCGAAGCCATGCATCAAACAAAGAATAATGATTGGTAAACCAGATGACTAGCTTTTACAGCAATTATGGTACTGAAAATAGCAGCAGTCTACTATTGTTTTAAACTAGAAATAATTCTCTTTAACATAAATGTACTGTTTTAATACACTGTTTGATATACTGTATGTGAATAGCCTAGACAATAAGTTTTAGGGCTGAACTCATGTGTTTTCACGAAATGCGGCATCAACGAAGTGCTGTCTGGCCTATTTGCACATGTCGCAGCATGCACGAGAAACATTGTGTAAAAACTTTTGCTTAAAGACTCAATATGGAAGTTAATTAATTCTAACGATTCTAAAATACGGTAAAAGATTTAACATACCTCCAGTTTAGCATTTCAATTGTTCCACTGACAGTTGATCGGCGAAGATGCATGTGACTGTTTCAAGCTTTCAGATGTATCTGTATTTCTCACTAACCTGTCTAGGAGTGATTTAAACAGCAATTAAGGATGAAAATGAGTATGACTGTCTCAGAGAATGCATGCAGCACTCATGCAAAACCTTCTTCAAGTGCCTGGTGCAGTGGCAAAGCTCATTTTAGTTCAGCAGTGAATTGTAAAGCTTTATAGCACTGTTCATTGTGTTGGTGCTGCACATTTTCTGCTATGATCCATACTGTTAAAAATTGCTGTAATTTTACAATATTGTGCTGTAAAATTATTTTGCTGTAACTTTACTGGAAATCACATTGCATGCTGGGATTTTTGTAAGCGCTCACAATACTTTACTGTAAACCCATAAAAAGGCTCGATTTCAGACTACATAAGAACATAAGAAATATACAAACGAGAGGAGGCCATTCGGCCCATCAAACTTGCTTGGGGAGAACTTTAATAGCTCAGAGTTGCTAAAATCTTATCTAGCTCTGATTTAAAGGAACCTAAGGATTCAGCTTGCTAACCGAGTGCGTTGAGCTAACCGCTCAGTGACCTTGTAGAAGAGCAGAGGCGTAGAACGGGATAGTTGGAGACAAGCAATACTGAGAAAATTCAGGATACATTATTTTTTTGTTTCATTTTTAAAGTAATATATGCAGAACAATTAATTTTTAATTATTTAGAAGCAACTGTAAGTAATTAATGTGTAGGCATGTTAGCTTAATTTGTTATCACTACTTGTCCTAAGCAGAACCCCTCTTAGTAAGCGTTAGTTAGCTTTTAATTGATTTACATTCTAATAATTTTTTAAGTTAAATAACCGGGTTATTATATTGTTAGCGTAAGTGCCATATTCAGGTCTGCTGTCTCTAAGAGCCATGGAGTGATGTCAGTGGTAGTATTACCAGAAGTTTAACAATTGATTATTATTTGAATTCAAACAGTTTTAAAAAATCTTTTTATCCAAAATGTACCATTGTAAATTCAATTTGTGTGATCATGTGTCTAATACTGTTTTTGAGTTTGGCCAACACACAAAGTTGCACAGTAACACATCTAATTATGTGTTACTGTCCAGTGTGGGGTGCCTGAATGCTGAAGGACTCTCAAAGCACATATGTATAGAGATCACAAAGCTGAGGTGCCTGTGTTGAAAATATGTCAACAATCGGACAATAATCTAAAATGTACATTGAGCTCTTGTGCTTTAAGATGTGAAACTTTAAGTGTTTTATGCATCACTTGAAATCACATATTCAACAGGGACTGTAAATTCATTGTCCTTTTAAAAGATGTGCTGTAACGTCTGTGGTAGTATCCAGTTTTGCATCCCATGTTTCCAGGAAGCACAGATACAATGGTGTGGAACATCTACAAGACTGTTTTCTTGAAATACCTGTAGTTGCAGGGTGTCAGGATCAGTCAAGTGGTCCAGAGCCTAGCAATTTTGATGATCCAAAAGAGGTTTATTCTGTTGATGGAAGGCTCTTTTTACAAAACATTACACTCTTTAATCTAAATTTTTTTTAATCTTAAATTATTATTGCCTGAATGTACTCTTCAGACAATGATTGATGGTCTTCAGAATGTCCATGACATTGGTCTGGAACATTTACTTAAGAAATAAAGTGATAATTTGACTGGTCTTGGAATCTCTGAGACTGTTGTAAGAAACATTATAGAGGAAATTAAACCGGAGGATCTCCTTAATGCCTGTAATACTGGAATTTTGAGCACTAGTCAAAAACGAAAGACTGCTTTTAAAACACAGTTCAACTACTGTATGTAGAACCTGTGTCCTTATTACTTGGCACTGATGACAGTGGTAGGGAATGTTTTGCCCAGTACATACTTGTACAGAAAACATTAGATGCACTTTTTAAAAGTGGATCAGTACAGAAGCAGTATGATGTAACCCATTCCCAAGCCTCAACAGCAAACTTATTTCAGGACATAAGAAATGGGAGAGCATTTCAGGAAAACCACTACTAAAACAAGAACCAGCTTCAATTAGTGTTATGCTCTATCAGGATACCTTTGAAGTTGTCAATCCACTTGGTTCTCGAAAGAAGAAGCACAAGGTTTTGGCAGTTTACCTTACTCTAACGTTCATTCATCCATTTTCCAACCCGCTTAATCCTATTGGGTTGTGGGGGGTCCGGAGCCTATCCCAGAAGCAATGGGCACGAGGCAGGGAACAACCCTGGACAGGGGGCCAGCCCATCGCAGAGTGCACACACACACTGTTACCATTCACTCACACATGCACACCTATGGGGAATTTAATTTTTAACAGTGCAAGCTTCTCCTGTTACTTCCAGGTCAAAGCCCAGGGGAGAAGGTGTGGAACATGCACAGAGTGCCTAGGCCAGTTTGAGTCCAATTGAACATATACATGCAGGATTAAATCGACTCTCAATCACATTATCTGGGTGTCTTAGTCCAAATAAGAGAAATTCAATTTAGTACGATTTCAGTTGGACTGATGTTTACAGTACACATGCTTTAAAAGTCTGTTTTTATTTGGACAAACACAATAATAAAATTTTCTTAGTATGCATGTAAACGTTGTGAGTGCTGTCCCAACAGGTGTGACTGCGACCCGCTTAGCACCAATTTATAGTGTTAATTAAACCCACACCTCAAATACCTCCTTGGCATCTGTTTCTGACCTGCAAATGCCTGAATTTCACAGGCTCATCAGGTGGTAGGAATGAATTAGCGATTCCATTGTCCCGATCTGGAACTGATGTTTGAGCTGGAAACAAGTTTATACCCTGGAGAAATTGAGTGGAAAAAACCGTTGTCCAAGAGAATGATGAAAATAAGCATTCTAATTGTTTGTGTTTGTTTTTTCCAGATATTTGAGTTTTCAAGAACTATGAAAAGGATACTCAATAAACTAAATGTGCCTATACAACCCTTCCCCTAAATAATCATATAAAGACAGCAGCCCCCAATGTTCAGCCCAAAGTTACACCCTTGATTTTATGTTCTGGGTATTATATGAGGTATCAAGTGTTCATTTTCATGCACAAAATACATTCTGTGGCACAAAAAACATTATTTAATGACAAAATCAAGTAATGGTTTGCTGCATTTTGTCCACAACAGCTTCTTCCTTTTGTGCACAGAAATCAAAAGGATTTCATTTTGTGCACAGAACATTGCATTTTGTGGACAGAATAAAGTCATTTTGTGGAAAACTGCATTTTGTAATGTGACATAATCATGTTATGAACAAAATGCCTTTCATGAACTAAAGAAAGTCATTTTGTGGACAAAACGCATTTTTTGTGGAATCATGAAATGCATTTTGTGTTTCAAAAGGCACCACAAAATGTATTTTATGTTTCGCTGAGCCACAAAATGCCTTTTGTCTTTCGCTGAGGTAGGCCAGCGCAGTTGGGGGAAGTAGTACCTTCCAATGACCAGAAGGTGGAGTGCCAGCTTTGATTTTGCAGATCTATGTAATGTTTAACTTGATTTAAATATAGTAAAATACAAACTCCTGGGCTCATACTTATACTGTTGTATGTATTCATTAGTGTCACTATACCATTTTCCCTGAATAACACTGTTCCCAGCAGTTCAGATCAGACACAATGAGCAACCTGTGAGTAAAATGCAACAATAAAATTGTGAATACGAATGGATTAACACAAGGAGTCACATACTGTCTGCAAATATGCTGATAGAGCTACAGTCCACAGAATGTTCAGAGGGACAGTCAAGACATATCACTGGTCAACTGCCTATTGCAAGAAGGGTTTGTTATGCTCCTAACTGGCTAGTGATTACTCTTTTTGACACATCGTTGGAGGTAGTAGTCCAGTACTAGTGGTGTGGTGAAGGAGATCGATCACATTCTTGTGGGCAAACGCTGGAGATCTTTGCAGAACTGCAGGGTCTACAGAAGTGGCCAGTTTGTGAATTCTAACCTAAACTAAACTAAACCTAGACTAAAGATTAAATCCAGTAGGCTACCACTATACTAGGTGAACGAGATTGGTCAGTCTCCAGGATCAAGCTGTTTCAGATGAGTTTACACTCATTTTGTGTGAAGAACTTGTACACTTGTGGTCGACTGCTGACTCTATTGTGATGTTGGAGACCTTCCGTGATAAGACCTTGAAAATTGCAGAGGGTTGTGTTGGTATTGTCGGTGTTCCCAAAAGGAGGTGTTACATCATCTCGCAAGGCACCCTGGATATTTTTGAGAGGAATCTCAGCACACAACTTGATGGCAACTCCAGTCTGTACCGTGAACTGAGAAGTACGGCTGTGAGGGCTCTGAGGGCAGATAAGAAGCCGATTGTTAGACAAATCTGTGGTCTAGTAACCCACGTCCTGCTTCCAGAGGACGTGGAGTACTAGAAACAATTTAGCATATTTGAATCTGTTCCTCTGAGACTTGCAGTCAGGGCGAGTGATGGAGCGGTCCATATGGATGACACTGGGGCAGTCTTGGGGGTGTTTTGGGTGGTCCTGGTGGGGGGACAGCCCACGCTTGTGGTGGTGGGCCAGGTGGGAACCTGTACTGTGATACCATGGGGCGGGGCCCCGGTGGTTGTTCAGGGTACTCTGGGGCGCTCCGTGTGCCAGCGGTGGCTTTGGGGGTATGGTCTTGGGCTGGGTGGGGGGCCTGCTTTGTTCTATGGTCCTTCGGCCAGCTTCCTGGTGGGTGGGGTGGGCTCCCTGCTCCACCTCAGCACTACTGGTGTTGGCATGCCGGGTTGTCATGGTGGGTTGTGGTCCACCCTGCCAGGGGGGTGGGGTCGGGGGAGCTCAGGCCTCTCCAGTGCATAGTGGGCCTCCCACTGGGGGTTGGCCCAAGTGTCTAGCTTTCAGGCCTTCTTGGTACTGAGCTGGGGGTTGTGGGCTTGGCTGGTGGCTCCCCATCCAGCATCTTTATACTTGCACACATGCATAAATACATATATACATACATATAGGTACATAACCACACCTACCTATACGCCACACACACGCACACATACACGCATACGCACAATGCTACCACAGATGCAGCTGCAGTTGTTACAAATGTTGTTATTGCTATTACTCTTGTTGTTGTTGCCACTCGTCCCTTATTTCAATATTCCTATTATTATTGTTATTATTTTTTTTGATTTGTCTTTGTTTTGTGTTTCTTCTTTTTTTCTGCAATGGAAATTAAAAATAAAGCAGTCCTCCGCAGAGGGGTGGTGGTGAAGGGAATATACAAAATATATATATATGATTGCGCTTCCGGGATAGGCTCCGGACCCCCCGCGACCCATTAGGATTAAGCGGATTGGACAATGGATGGATGGATGGATGATTGCGTGTCATTCACAAAATGCATTTTGTCCACAAAATGGCTTTCATCAGTCCATGAAATCTGCTGATATCAATTCTGTGCACAAAATGAAATGCTCCTTTTGATTTCGATGCACGAAAAATCTTTACGCTTTCATGAACAAAATGCAGCAAGGCGTTACTTGACTTTGTCATTAAATAATGTTTCTGTGTGTCACGGAATGTATTTTGTACACTAGAATGAGGGCTTGAAACTTGGTGCCCTATATTATTATACAGTAACCACCTATCAAATATAATATGCAGAAATGGCTAGCAGCAGTAAACTAAGAACCCAAACCTCCTGTATCTATGGTTACACCAGGCTGACCTCTTTATTCAAACATGCTTTCAGCCCATTTCTCTGGCTGCTGACAATTTCCAAGAAATCAGTGCCACTGAGCCAATCGGATGAAGAGAAACATTTTTAAATAGCTGTGTAACCACAAAAGACAGAAAAATCATACATTTCCAAAATGTACCTATAACACTGGGAAGTTTAAAGCTGACAAGCAAATTCATTCACTAAACCTATTCATTTTAATCAGTCCTGTAAGACCATGATCTGCTTTGTCTCACAGGCCCCAAGGGGGTACGCCCAGTCTGTGATGACTGAGCCCAAACCCCTACATAGCTGTTTCCGTGACCCAATCCCTGTTTTGTTTTCTCGTGTGTTGTCCCCTATGACGCTGATACTGCTTTCCATCTGTTAAGCCCTATTCATTCCTCCCACCTCTGTTACGGGGGCGCTATGCACCATCAGGCTCGGAGCAAGTCTTGTAATAGTATTGCTTCAGCTTCTAGAATAAAGTAGGGCTGGGCCGATTAACGATATCATATCGAATCGCGATTTATTTTATTTTAATAATGATGATAAGGTCTAGACATTTTTTGCTCGATATGGATTAATCTAAGAGCCAATCACACAGCAGAACAATACGACAACAGCCAATCAGCGTGCAGCTTGTGTGTGCCGTGCACGTCCTACCGCACTTTGAGAAGCAAACTTGACACCAGGAAGACAAAAAGCAGTGTGCCGAGTGGAAGCAGCGACGAAAGTGAATCTAACCTTGAGTTATTATCCAAAGATGAAGATGTTGAAATTGTCGACAAAAAAGGTAACACGAATTCCGTTATATGGAAGTGGTTTGGCTATCTGAAAAATGACGAGGCACAGATTAAAACGATCTGTAAAATATGTCGTCGGTTTGTGAAAACCAAGACTGGCAACACAACCAACCTATTC
>JAODKE010000001.1:40385437-40396067 GCA_026779605.1 Mormyrus hasselquistii
AATACGTATCAGGCTATGAGTTATTCAAAAGGAGTTTATTTCTTGTATAAAATATTTTATTTATAAGTGGTAATTAATTAAAAACAATAAGTATTGAAAACATAAAAACTTTACATATACTACACTAAAGCGTAATAAAAGTGTAATAAAAATATTTAAGTTTAGTGTAATTGTAATTTTTAAGTATGTTTACTTAAAAAATCTTAGGTATTCAGTTTCCACAAAAGATTTGAGTACTCTGAACTTATCGGGTTTTACAGTGTACTGTCCCTAAGCACTGCTCCCTGGGTGCTGAATTAGCTGCCCCCTGCTATGTCACGAAAAGTCACATACGGGTTAAATGCAGAGGACACATTTTGTTGTTGTGCACTGTGTGCTATGGTGTGTTGACAATGACCACTAATCACCTAATTCTAGCGTAACCTTTTCTTGGTTCCCTTGTCATTTCACCAGATGAGGCCCTGCGGCAGAGTATCCTTTGTCTAAATGTAGAGTGCTACCACATTGATGACCTTCTGGGAAGAGCCTGTAGTGCTACAGCATCTTTGGGAGGAATACTCAATACCCTGGCACACCTAATGCTTGCCATTCGCTCCTCTCTCTCCCCTGCTGCAGATTGGCCTTAACTCAACATTTCGGCACCGTACCGGGGCTCTCTTTCCAAGAACCAACCCTGTGTCCTACTCAGCCTTAGCCCCCAACTAGCCAAAGTCACACCTCAGCTTAGCGACTAGAATCTGTCTGTCAAGTACTGCACCCCTTTAGACCAGGTGGGGCCCCACTTCGTTGGCGCCCAAGTGGTGAAGCACAGTAAAACCACCGGTCAAAGCTGTTGACTCCATGGGGTCTACCTCTTCTACATGCTGCAATGCAAACTACAGTGGTCTGCAACCCGTATCAAATTTGAGCCCTTCAGATGAAACTACTCAGGCTCTTACAAAATGGCACGATAGCTGACCGGTTTTTACTCCACCTACTTCCTTGTCAGGAAGAAGTATGGCAGCTTCAGGCCCATTCTTGATCTGAGGGGACTGAACCAATATCTCAAGCACCCGCCATATTGGGTGCTCTGCACCAAGGATGTCATGCAGGCGATCATGCTAGGTGCATGATTCACCTTGATTGACCTCAAGGACACATTTTCATATTCCTGTTACACTGGCGTTTCTTGCAATTTGCCTTCCAAGGGCAGTTTTACCAGTATTGTGTTCTCCCGTTTGGTCTCTCCCTAGCTCTGCATGAGTTCACACATTGTGAGAAGATAGCCATAGACCCCATACAGCCCCGGGGCATGTTGGTCTTGCCATACCTGGACGACTGGCTCCTGGTTGTGTCATTTGCACAGCAGGCAGCCTTGGAGACCCAGCAGTTGCTGCAGCCTGTGACAGCCCTAACTTTTACCATCAATTGGGAGAAGAGCTCCCTTGTTCCCTCCCAGACTATGGAGTTTATCAATATGAGCCTGGACTCCAGGCAGATGCTGGCCTCTCTTACTCCACCCAAACAGCTTGCGCTCTGGACAAATACTGCACAATTCTGCAGGAACTGTCACTTTTCCTACCAGACCTTACTCTGTCTGGCAGAGTTGCTAGCTGCCATAACATGACTTGCTCAACTCAGCTTCATCCAACTGCATCCCTTTCAATGCTGGCTCCTTTCCCTCACTCCTAACCATATTACTCATAGCTGAACTAGGGCACTGCTGTGTGGAGAGAAATGCATCACTGGGGGACAGGTGGATCTGTTTGCCACCAATCAGATGTTTCTGTGCCTGCTTTGGTTTGCAGAACTGCATGAGCTGGGATCTCTGGGTCAAGATGCCCTGGCTCACGAGTGGCCCAACTATATCCTTTATGCCTTCCCTCTCCCCTCCCTCATATGGATGACTCTCAGTTGCATCCAGTGGACAAATTGTCTTGTCTTGCTGGTTGCTCCTCACTGGCTTTCCAGGCCATGGTTCCCTTTGCTGCTGGCTGCTGTCTATCATTCATTTGTCATCATACATAGTTAATTCTGAACGTTAAATTTACATACTGCTTACCAGCTCCCTGGAATGCACAATAGCTAGTTAGAGGGGAGATATTTCACGGTAACAGCACATTCACTAGAAATTGGTAACTAAAAAGAGCTTAAATTTTAAAGGTTGTTACGGTCACACCACACCCATAGACTTCATTTTCATAATAAACTTATGTTCATATGACCAAACAGTAATGTTGATTAAAAAAAATAAATGTCATATAATCAAAAAGACAGGATATGCATTAAAACAACACATAACGTAAACATGTAAACGTTTATATATAGTTTGAAACTTTAAACAGATGATTTACTAACGAAAAATCAAATGTAAACTCAATAGTAGGATGATTAAGTATGTTTTTTTAAGAATTTCATGTACATTTTGATAACAGAATTCCAAAATTTTCCTAAATTAACCATATAATTTAGGCATAATAAAATGCTACAGTATGCAATTAAAATATTACTGTATATTTTACAGACTCAAAAAAAAAAAGTTTTTACTTTGTTAAAGTGCAATGACGAATATAACTTTTTTTTGCTAAATTTTTATATAATTGCTCTCTAAATGCATGCAAAATATTCATGCATACAGTACCACTCCAAATCTGGACACCCTTACCCAAGGAAAAATATATTTATACTATTCTCTACATTTTAGAGTATTTATAAAGATCACAAAACTATAAGATAATATATATGGAATTATGCACTGAGCAAAAGGTATTATTTGTTGGGGGGTTGGGTGGCTCTGTAGATTGGGTTTTCCAGTTTCATTGGGTGGCTTCCTGGGATGCTTGTCCCGAAGAAGATCCCACATATATGTTGAGTGCTCATTGGCTTCTTTTCCCTCACTCTCTAGTCCAGGGGGGGGGGGGCAATCTTATCCGCAAAGCCGATGTGTATATGGGTTTTTGCTGCAACTTCCTAATTAGATTACTAATTATAGGACTGATTGGTTGAAGAGTCCTCACACCTGGGTTTAACAGCTGACAGGTGATCCTAAAAACCTGCATACACACCGGCTCTTTGCGGATAAGATTGACTAGAGCAGGGGTGGTCAAAATTCTCTCAAACCATTTCTACTGTGTTTAGGTAAGGTGGCCAGGTGATTTGACACTATCACTCCTTTGTAGACGCTTGGTGTGTCCAGACTTTTGACTGGTACGTTACATCTTAATTTGCTAAATGGTATAGCCATTACATGAAAGCCATTACATGTGAAACTCAACAAAGATGTACATAAAAACTAAAGCAGGCATCACAGCTGAACAGTTTTTGTTTAACACCTTTACAAACATGAATGCAAAAAGATTGGTGCTTCATTCTTCATTCAAGTGCCAGTCTCCTCCACTTGTTCCATGTCTTAGCTAAGAATGGTTACACAGGGTCAGTATACATCTACTGAGTTAGTTAAGCTACAAGCACTACTACTTTAACAGTCCCTCTGTTTTTCAAACATACTGCCTGCCATTAGCTATACCAATGTACAGCAGTTGTCAAGACAAGTGATTAAGGTACACCAAGCTCCTTCTGAAAACTATTGTGCAGAGGAGGATCTATGTTTGAGATTAAAGCACAGTGATGGGGTCTCATCCTACATGGTACACACTTCTCTCATCAGCATAGGAAGCGAGCTTGCTTAGCGATGCTAGCACTACAGAGATACAGTCCCACAGATTGATATGGTAATTAAGACCTGGAGAGATTTTTATCATTTGTCTGGTCACTCTTAGACAGGCCATTTTTGAGGACTGGTGGGATCATAAAACTGTTCTTCCTGAGGTAGTCTGGCTTACAAACACAAGCATGTCACTACTGTCTATTTACTGTCAGAACTGTGCTCACACCAAACCAAATGGTAAAAAAAGAGTTCTGTTTCCCCTATGAGTAAATATGCAGACTGATGCAAACTCTTAGTACCAAGGCTCAGAACAAGATTCTGTCAGGTCTGGCATCAGACCTCAATCTGACAGAGAACCTGATTGTACTGTAGCCCCAGCTCACCAAGAGCCCCACAGCAGAAGATCCTTAATTTTTCATAACTGAACACATTCAAGTAGCTAAAATGCACCTTGTCACTGAACCTGCTTATATAAAGCTTCACCTGCACTGGGAAAAAGAGATTCAAATTACTTGTGGGTGTTACTTTAGTACATTATGTTGATACGATATACACTGTTATGCACACAGATAAGGGACAACCCACAATGCAGAATTTTGCAGGTAAAACCCCACATAGGGGGCTTTATTCATGAAGAAAGCACAAGCACAGAAGAACTGACAAACAACAATGACCAGACTAGCGAGCATAGTACTAGGGAGCACATAAATACATGAAGAAGAAATGTGAGTAATTAACTAGGGCCAAGGACAAATAATGAGAGTAATAAACCCCAGGCGTGATTCATTAGACGAGCTGAGAACTGAGGGGTAAGGCTATGGAAGGTATTTTCTGCAAAAAATAAAATGAAAATCTAAATTAAATTAAAATGAAATAGCACCATTTGCTTTTGCATTTTCCACTCATGTATGAGTCAGATGTGAAAAATTGAAAAATAAAATTAAAAACCCTTTTTGTCTTTTCATTTTCCAATTTGATTTTTCATTTCCTACTTTGCCTTTTCATTTTCAAGTTAACTACATGCAAATATATGTTAATCGGAGCAGGGTGGTGGGCAGAGCTACGGATCACTGCTATTTCTCAGTACGTTTGCCGATTCCGTTGTCTTTGTATTTCTTGGCCATGGTGTCGCCCAAACTAATGGCAAAATCACACACCGCTTAAGTTAGCGACTTACAATATCTGCAACTTCCTATTCGTTTAGCTTCTTATTTGTAGCGTCTTATTTTGGTGCTTAAGTTTGCTTCGTATTCGCAGCACCACTAGAAGGGAATGCTTGCGCATGATGCAGTTTTTACAAGACATTTTGGAAATACAAAATAATGTATAAATAAAAGGAGCTATAGAATGTATATTTATTTTATATCAGAAAGTCTTTCTGTATTGAAAATGGTGGAATTACCGGTAACAGTAACAGTAAAGTGGTCGCATGACACTTTGATCAATTGTTCACATTCATTTGAATAAGAAGCCATATTTCCAAATGGAATGTGGAGGTCTTATTCATCTTGGGTAAGGCAAATATGAAATGCATAGTACACAGCAGGCATGCCACTCTAATGACACTGAAATTAGCCTAGGCCAGATAGCTACCTAGCTGAAAACATGGCAGCCTGGCCCAGGCTAATTTCAGTGTTTCCTTACAATGGCATACCTGCCATTATATATACGACATAATATCTTATTACTTATTTTCAAAATATCTTAACTAAAAACTGTATAGCATGTGCAGCTGTGAACACTCTCCTATAAAGAAGCTAGAAGTAACTTAAGCTGTATAATAAGTTGCTACGAATAAGAAGATAAATTAATCAGAAGTTGCCGATAAGTAACTAACTTAAGCTGCGTGTGATTTTGCCACATGGCGACACCATGGCCAGGAAACACAAAGACAACAGAATCGGTGTGGTAGTACAATTGGACATTGGTAGGCCCGGGAGGGAAGGCGTATTGGGTCTGTTATGTTTTAGGCCTTAGGCAAGAAGAGATTGTTTTAAATACTGTGTGACCTCGCTTAGTGATAGCTGCCTGCAGTTAGTTCCGCAGACCCTGAAGAAAGCTTGGACCTCGGAGAGGTAGACAGCAGAGCAAAAGGGGGGAGAACCCATTTGCAGGATGAGATTTAAAGCTACCCCAGCTGGTGCACAGAGAATCCTAGCTTTATAAAATAATTGCAGTAGACAATATATGAATGTTAAACAATTGCCAATGTATAAGTAATCATGTTAAACATACTAGTGTTAATCATGCTAATCATATGCTGACCATGTATTTGCAGTGATTCAATGGCAATACGTCAATGTGTTAATCATTAATCAATGGAACACCCAAACAGTGATTCAATGTCATATAATTAATATCTATATACATATCTCAAGTAGAGTCTAGAAGCTGAGGCTGACTCCAGTAAATTGTGTTATATGTGTGGACTTTGCCTTGCTACCAAGGTGCACCAATGGAGCAGGAGAATTTTGTTTGTTTAGCTTAGTTTGTTGATGTTTTGTGACCAATCAGGACTTAGAAGTCTTCGGAGTTATAGTTTATTAACTGGTTGCTCTGTGGGCGGGGACTTGGTACCGAGTGCCAGAGTGCGATGAGAGCACTTTGCTGAAATAAAAGAGATTTCCTTTACTTCACCGAAGGTCCAGGCTTTTTTTTTTACCACATCGGCAAACGTATTAAGAAAGTGCAGCAGTGATCTGTAGCTCCGCCCACAGCCCCGCTCCGATTAACATATATTTGCATGCATGAACTTGAAAATGAAAAGTCAAATTGGAAAATGAAAAGACAAAAAGGGTTTTTGATTTTATTTTTTAATTTTTCACATCTGACTAATACATGAGTGGAAAATGAAAATGCAAATGGTGCTATTTCATTTTAATTTTAATTTTTGCAGGAATTTTGCGCAGACTTTGGAAACTAAATGGCAAAGTGGAGATTGTATTTTCTTTTTATAATTTTCATTTTATTTTCTGCAGAAAATAACTCCCATATAAGGCTGACCTGAGGGGCAGGACGTGACATATATATATTTGTTTTTATACATAATTATTTGGAAGAATTCAACTGAATCATGACATCACAATTTGAGGTGGGGTATTTTGTACTGAATTTAAAAATTGGCTGTAGTATTTTATATGTGTCACGTTCGTGAGCAGGCGAGTAGGTAAGGAGGTGAGAGGTTTATTTTGGAGGAGTTTATTTGGATGAGACTGTATACGTGCTGTGTTGGTATATTCAACAAAATACTTTTTCTCATCCTATTTTTTCTTGTCATGCCATCTGGATCTTTTTGTTGTATATGTTCTTATGACCAAATTGCATTTTTTTTACTTTGTTCATAATTATTTGAGTGTTGTGATGTTATGTCGCGTGCCTGTCTGCCCAATTAAACCCCGTTTTCCGTCTACCCTGGGACTCGTGCCTCCTTACCTGTTTGCCTGCCTCACGAATCGCAACAGTAGGTATTGGAATCTGGTGGGACATATTTGAGTGCTTAATTAAACAGACCAATCAAATGAGAGATATTTATGAAAGAGTTTGAGCCACAGTGATTAATTAAAACAGAGATGAAACCAGGTAAACCATGCTGAGAGGAAAAGAGATCTCAGGACATCAGGAGGATGATAATGAGAGCACATCAGTCTGGGGAAAGTTATAAAATCATCTCCAAAAGACTTATGCTCCATCCATCTACTGTGAAGCAAATAATCTACAAATGGAGACCATTGAACATGACTGCAACTCAGATTAGAAGTGGATGCCCCAAGAAACAAAAGAAACATAATAATTCAGGTGTAAATCAACCCAAAAATGACTTCTAGAGATTGGCAGACCTCTCTTGCTGCATCTGGGGTACATGCGCATGCTACAATTAGAAGGCAATCAAATATACATGGCTTTCATGGAACGGTTGCTAGGAAGAGGCCTCCTTACACAAAAAACAATAAAGTTGTCCATCTCAATTTTGCCAGTTGGACCTGGAACTGGACAAACTAGAATCTTTCTAGAAGTCCATTTTATGGACAGTTGAATCCAAAATTGGTCACAATCAAAATCACTGTGTTTGGCGAAAAGCAAACGCTACTTTCCATGAAAAGAACATCCTCCCAACACTGAAGCATGGTGGTGGAAATGTGAATATATGGGACTGCTTTTCTTCCTCTGGAACTGGATGGCTCCACATAATTCATGAATTCTGGGGTTTATCAAGAAATTCATATACAGAACCTCATGCCATCAGAGTTAACAACAAGAGTTAAAACTCGGTCAAAAATGGGCGATGCATCAAGATAATCATTCAAAACATTCCAGCAAAAGAACTCAGGAAGAAAAAAAGAAAAAGAAGATTCACACTCTACATTAGTCAGATTCTGGACCTGAATCTGATCGAAATACTGTGGCTGGACCTGAAGCAGATGGTTCATGCCAGAACTGGCTGAGTTCTGCAAAGAGTAGAGGGCAAGAATCCTCCAAAACAGATGCGACAGATGGATTACTGGCTACAGAAAACACTTGATTAAAGTGCTGCTTAAAGAGGTACCTCCAGCTATTGATTTCATCTTTTTGCACACATGAAATCTGAGTTTTTATTAAATCAATGACATTTGTTACATTTTTTTGAACCCATTATCCATTATGATATCTGTATTACAAATTAGGGTGTACGAAAGGCTAACAGTTTTTGTAGCCGCACAAACCTTTTTTGAATGCACATCGGGGAAGTTGAACGTTTCGCGGAAGTTTAGGTGCAGAGTTAGTCCGTGTGCGTAATTGTCCAGATGTAAGTATAATTTTCTGCATTTAAATATGTGTTTGTATCGCTGTTATTTAGTTTGAGTAACTGTTTAGTTTATTGTAATTAACCAGCGGTGTTTATTGACGGGTATTTGCATTTGTTTAAAGTGTAAACGCGAGTCGTTCTTATATAAACTGTTTAGTATATTAGATAGTTATAACTTAGAAAGGCTAAGTATTTATGCAGCTATAATAGGGAGATATGTATTCTATTTGTGTTGGTATATAGTGAAACTTGCATTTGTATTAGCGGTGTTGTTTTACCTTTTAGGATTTTAGTTTAATATTAATGTAATTCTTAAATGATGCATGTTTTCTGGGTAAGATTGTAATTGCAGTACTGTTCCCTTTGTTACAGACCACACACATACATACACAGACCACACATTCAATCATCCAACTCCATGTCCCCCACGTCCCTGCTCATAATCCATGTGATGTCCCACTTTAGTCTGTATCTGCTTCGCATGTCCTTCAGTGAAGCTCCCCTTCTCTCCACGTTGGTGTGTTCCTTGTGCTCTGACCGGCACCCCAGGGTAAACACAACCAAATTCTCGCCAGATATATGCAGTCCTTCAAAGCATTATTGTTAAATCAAAGGCAGTACTATTCATGATATGTAAATCTACAATTAACACCACTGGTCTACAGGGGAGTGGGTGGTTCCAGGAGCTCCACGGGGTGTCACAACTCTTCTAAGACCATTCGCTTATATTACTCATCGTCCAAGGCCAATACTGGTAATATAAATGGCCTTACATCAACAAATACACCCCAGCTGGTAGACAGTCTGAACTGGTTGTATTGCTGCGAGTATAAAAAACAAATAACAAAACTCAAAAAAAGCAGTGTGCTATATATACAGACTGCCATCCTACACTAGCTATGATCAAGAATACAGGTGGTCTCTGACTCTCAGATTACAAGACTTAAAGGAAAAGTCTCCTAAAACAACCCAAATGAAAAGTGTAAGATGCAAAGGAGCACTTCATAGTTTGATGCATTTTAGGGCACTCACATTGGCAGTCTGAGCAGGGCACTACTTTTCTTGTATGCGCGCGCACACACACATATACACACACAAACACACACACTCTTGATACAATCCAGTCAAGTTTGACTTTAATATGAGAACTCCAGCTCCACATTCAGGGTGCCTTTCAGAGAAGGGTACTTTGGAATGGATGAGATAAGAGAAGGACCCCACCTGCCCACCTAAAGATTCAACCTCATCTCTCTTATTGTTTCATATGAAATGCCCTAGTCTGTTTTGACAATCCCGGAGCAGAAGTGTGAACTTGGACCAGAGGCAGGGCCAGGAGCACCTTCTGTAGACTGTTCCAGGAGGACTGTTCGCTCTGCTACAGAGCATTTTCGAAGATGACCAAATTGCCATTGCTGGAATCCACCGGTCCATTCAGACTATTTCTATTCATGTGTGCCTGGAAGGGTATTTTCAGTCTCTAATGTATGTTGAAGACTTACAAGAAGTACAACACATTTGAAAATGTTCAGACTTCCGAGGAAGAGGGTCAAGAGGAAAGCTTGAAAATGGCACCAAAAGTGCCTAAAAAACAGCACCCTTCATTTCCTCTTCCACTTAACACACAAATAATAATTAATGATGAGGGAAAAGTTATGGCTATTCATAGTTCAAAAACTCTTTCCTATTTCTTATTCAGCACCCACATGAGATCCTGACAATTCAGTGCTTGAATTAGATGGATGAGCGCATGCGCGTGCTCTCGCGCGCCATCGAGCGCCTAAATAGCCATTTAGGAGAGTGAAAAATCACGCACGCTTCGGTGTTTCCGTGAAGACGACTGGGAATTCCCCTCCTCACGTAACCCAGTTCATTAATATTCAGTGAAATTGTAACAGGTACAACGATTGGTCTATCGCCATTATGAATACACAATTGACCAATGAGAAACCGGGTTTCATGTATCGCTAGGCAGCATGAATAACAATGGCGAAGAACGAGTGCAGGGGAAATAATATTACTTACGCAACATTTTTGAAGTGGCGAGTGGAAGCCCAGGGAATAGCGCCGCGGATCGAGAGGGAGAATGGGAAAGAAATGGTCGTGGAGGTAATTCAAGCTTATTTATCTGTTCGCATACCTTATATTAGATACGTAAATAATAATTTATAATTTATTTATTTTAATAATAATTTCATTATATA
>JAODKE010000001.1:40409796-40422777 GCA_026779605.1 Mormyrus hasselquistii
AAACACTTGGGGAAATACACGTGGGGAATGAGGGGGCGTGGCACACGGGAGGATCGGACGGAGCGGATCATGACACAATGTACTGTCACATCAATGTACTTCACAGTACTAGGCTCTGTTTCAAAGTACACTTAATGCATAGTGTCTGTCCAGTCAGGTGACCAAGAAAAATGAAAAACTAACGACTAATGTGTTCACGCCCACCCCACCCTCCAGACACAAGGACAGATTCCAGCAACCATAATTACACCTTCTCCACCAACGTCATCTGGGGTGGGTGCACACACATGTGCTCATGGGCACACAAACACACACACACATACATACACAAAATCTCAGCTCAGATGACAGAATCTCAGAGGAGAAAGTTAAGTGTTGGCGGGGACAGAGACATTCCCCCTCACCAAGTTCTCTACTTCTGCACACTGCCTCACGGCCCACTAGAACATCCCCATGAGTGTCATGGCATATGAGAGGGCCAGACCACTGCACTGGCATACACGTCTAATAAAGCAAGAGTCTCACTCAATGGCTAGATGAAGCATGCGAGTTTCCAGCATGGGGTGGGTGTTACATATGCGGTCTCCTACCATTCCGGAGCAGGAGGCAGCATCAGCAGAAGTCAGTGACAGTGATGATGATGCTGCAGATCCCATACAGACAGACTGCCAGCCATTGGGAGGTGGTCAGGAGCAAAAACCAAGCCTCTGATGGTTGGAGGGAGATGGAATGACATTAGACCTGACCCCGCACTACAGCAATGTGATGGTTAGATTTATTACACATTATAATCAAATGTGATTATTTGTTATAAAAAATAATCCTAATTAATATTACATTTAAAATGATTAGGATTATTAATTTAAAAAATGACCTGAGCAGTGTTAATTTTTATCTCAGGACTAAATTGTAAATACAACGTAAATGAAAAAATGGTTGACAACAAAATTTACGGTGAAATCTCTGTTATGTTCTGACAAGTAAAGATGAGATGAAATAGCTTGTCTCTGTTTGGGCAGATAACCTATATCACAGTAGCCATCTCAAAGCATTAGTTGTTATTCTTTTTAACCAATAATTTGCATATGCAAAAATCTGCAACTGCACATACCAGTTCTCACAGTCCCCATGCATTTTTTTATTGGATGCTTTGTTTTTTCTACTTGGTGCATGTCTGCACAAATGGCAGCTTTCAGTATAACTGATGCTGAGCTCACATTTCATGATTTTGCACTTGCTGACAGTTTTTGGAAATTGCGACAGAAGCCGAGGCAAATCGGTGTGCGATCGGCACGCTATTGCTATCTGTGTACTGTTTACAATGTGACCCAACGGAGTCATCAATGCATCGCAGATGCCCATGAAATATCTAGCAGGCTAAATATTGGGACCTGCAGGTGACTCCAATCCTCCGATCCTGTAGGTGTGAAAGGTGCTGTGTCTGGTAATGAGTGCAATGAGCCACAGCCATGGAGAGCGCAAGACACAGGTCTAAAAAGGTGTAAAAAATTCACTTTGTTTAGGAACTGTTCTTAGTGTTCAGGGATACACACACATACACACACACGTATGCAAGGGTCATCTTGGAGAGAAGTAACTTCCTGAAACTAAACCAATGATAAGTAACCTCTATCTATTAAGTAGAAGTAATGACAAATAAGCTCAATGCTTAGTCCCAAATGCCACCCTTTTTTCTCATTTCAGCAATTATGCTGTTTTACGTACTTTCTGCTTTTGAAGACGGGTTATTGTGAATTGTAAAGACAGGTTTTGCACATGGTTCAATGGGTGTTTCACAGGTGTTTAGATGCCCTAATAACAAAAGATATTGCAGTATATAATGGCCACACAGTATACAGCGTGCAGTTAGAGTATGGAATAGTCTTCCTGCTAGTGTATTGGAAGCTAAAACCCTGGGTTCCTTTAAATCAGAGCTAGATAAGATTTTAACAACTCTGAGCTATTACATGATGAATCCAAAGGTGAATTATTTTCAGGACACCCGACCTGTTTTCCACACAATTTTCTGACCATAACCCTGCATCAATATGCAAAAAGATTACATGCAAGGCAGGACATGCAGACAAAGTTTTAAAACATTGTTATTCTTCAAAACACCTTCATACTGAAATGCTGCCTATTTAATATTTGGCTCTCACATTTTTGGGCCGTGTGCCTGTTTGAAAGCACACCGACAGATCCATGAGTGTGATCTGGTTTGCCTCGTGACAGGTTGACATAACGCATCACAGGAACCTCAGGTGTAGGTTCAGAGTGTGATATAAACCAACCCCTGTCTTAACCAAATGACAATGTACCTCACAGTGTAAAATGTTTCCAGTGTTGAGGGGGGGGCAGCACTTTTACCTCGGTTGCGTTGCATCAGGTTAAAGACAGGTGGTGTTAGGGGCCAGCAAATCAATGCAGACAACAGAAAGTGGTCACTGGTAACACAGATCAAACTCCACAGCCTGACAAACTCAAAAACAGAAGCAGGACTGGTGGGAGGGGTATGCAAGCATCCTCAATAGGGGAAGAGGCAACAAACAAGCCAATCAGCTCAATATTCTGTTATCCTACTGACGTGATGGGGTTATGCACATTTCTGAAATTATACCAAACCAGTTCTGTTTAAAGAGAGATTCTTTGTGACCACTGAATGTAAAATTCATGCCCTGATCCTTGGATGGATCAGAACCACTGACAAGAGCATGCCATTAATGCAACAGCATTGCTATCATGCAACATAGTTGCAATTTATTCAAAATGGAGAGGTTTGGTGTTAGAAAGTAGCAACATGCATGTGCAACAATCACATATTAAAACAGTACTGTACAATGGTTTGATTGAACAGAAAATTCCTAAAAATACATAAATACACATAGTATGAGGCAGGGAGGGGACCTGTAAGACAACAAGGACATTATTTCTTGGCATAAAAGGCCTGTCAAGCCATACGTAACACCAGGAACAAAGGGACAATCTCAAAAGGAGCTAGGACTACCCAGAGGGCATGAGCCGAAGGAGCAGGAATGAACATGCTCATGATAATTAACATGATGACTTGAGCACAGTAACTGACAAAAACAGAAGTGCAGAAATCTATCACATGCCTCCTGGGTGGGGAATGCCTTTCTCTAAGATGTGAGACTCCCTTTTAATACCCTTTCCAAATGTACAGTTGGAGGTGTCAATGAAGGTATTGAACTAAAATGCCAAGGGTCATAGCAGTACCTTGCTGTTGGAGACATGAACGCACAACCTTCTCACAAACTGGGAGCACACAGAAGACTTAAGGCCCCCCTCGATCCATCCTGGGTGGATGGGCTGCCTCTATACATGTGTCTCAACCAGCTTATCCAGCCAGTCAGTCAGGGACAGTGCCACCAATGAAGCTAGGGCTGTTCTCCGCCCATAATAAATAGTGGCACCATTCAAGAGACCCTTTGTTTCAGTGCACAACCAAAATGATTTTACAAAAAGCAAGAGAACGCCTGTAGCACTACCTTTCTCTCTGAATGCATCCTGATATGATGGCTGGCTGATGTGCACACTCCTAAAACACTCAGGTCACTCAGGTGTCCACATTGAGCAGTCTGATGTGATCCTCACAGCAAGTAGCCTAGATTCCAAGGAAAGAGATCCACCAGCTAAGCCACAGGCCCCCTGTAACAAGACAGCTTGTTTGCTCAGAACAGATACCTGAAGCACACCTATATGTCACGCCACCACTGTCAGGTCACGAGGAACTCTGCTGAATCACTTACAGACAACACAACATCCTTTACTGGCTATAATGCTTCAGGAGAAACAGGATTGGGATGAATCACTCGAACCGAATGACCGTGTTATTTGTGCTGAAAATAGGCGTCTGCCAACTCTAAAGCTCAGAGACCAGTCTTATTGTTTCAATACAGACAACAGTAAATAGGATGGTTGCTGAACTGGTCTCTAACCATTATATGACCATGACCTCAAGGTGGAAATACTGGAACAGCCCTTCAGACACATCATATAGTTTAACATCAGGTCATGTCCAGAAGAATTTAAGTGAATAATAACTTCCACTTGTCATATACACATTACAACATTGGTAAAAAGAAAAAAAACAAGCACAGAGCCTGAGAACAGAGCTGCTGCAGTGTTACAGTGTTAATGTCTATGTCCACTTTATCCTGCTTCTCTGATCTGTAACTAATAAAGCTATCAGAGCTTCTGGGCTCGACTTGTAAGGTAAACCACTCTTGTTTACTTGCCTCAGTCATGCAGGCACTGCGGTATTCCTCATAACTGCAAACAATGTGGATTCTCATGAAACAATTCGGTATGCCGCAACCCCCACCCACCCCCGTGATTACACTAACAGCTGATAGAAACTGGCTCCTTCCTAACTGGAGAGCTAAGCATAGCCAGAGAGACATCCATAATAAGGCTGCATGCATTGGAAAATTTTCAAATACCATGATAATGTGGTTTTCTTGCAATAAGTACTGTGAAATTTATAAAACAAAAACAGGTTGAAAATTTATCCAGAATAATAAGTTATATATGGCTATAGTTTAACTACCAATAGAGTTGATTTTGCCAACAAATCAGTTGGTTTTGTTCAACATCATTTCCTTTTTAACCAGTTCTTGTTCACTTTTCTCATCCTGTCTCACTTTATGTGTCTTACTAGTCTATTACTCTTAGTTTATTAGTCTTTACTAGTTCTCAAGAAACAGCACCACATGGTCTATGACTGATTGGGACAGCAAGGACAAAAATGATTATGATTGACTCAGAGGACACATGCAGAGATCATGAAAAAGAAGCGGTGGTGAAAATTTTGTTGGATGTGTTAGAAAAATCTGCAAAAATTTGTAAAGGGAACTATTCAGTTTAATTCAATTCATTTTGATATAATGCATTTCACAATAGAGTCACTCCAAGATGTTTTTCATGATCATGGTGTAGATTTTACATAAAAGTTGCAAAGCTTGTTAAGTTAAAGTAAAAATGTTATAATCAAATTTAATGACATTCTCCTTTCGGCAAATCTTATCAAACTCCCCATGCTCCTTTTATCCCTGAGTTTTTAAAATACTAGACTGATACTGGAAAAATAACTTTGCTGTTGAAAGGATTATAATAATAATGGTACTTTATTGATCCCAGTGGGGAAATCATACAGTGCATCTGGAAAGTATTCACAGTGCATCACTTTTTCCACATTTTGTTATGTTACAGCCTTATTTCGAAAAGGATTCAATTCATTTTTTTCCTCAAAATTCTACACTCATAATGACAATGCAAAAAAAGTTCGAAATTTTGCAAATTAATTAAAAATAAAAAACTGAGAAATCACATGTATATGAGTATTCACAGCCTTTGCTCAATACTTTGTTGATGTACTTTTGGCAGCAATTACAGTCTGAAGTCTTTTTGAATATGATGCCCATCCAGTTGGATGGGAAGCATCGGTGCACAACCATTTTAAGATCTCCCAGAGATGTTCAATCAGATTCTGGGCTCTGGCTGGGCCACTCAAGGACATTCACAGAGTTGTCTTGAAGCCACTCCTTTGATATCTTGGCTGTGTGCTTAGGGTCGTTGTCCTGCTGAAAGATGAACCATCACCCCAGTCTGAGGTCAAGAGTGCTCTGAAGCAGGTTTTGTCTCATCAGACCGGAGAATTTTGTTTCTCATGGTCTGAAAGTCCTTCAAGTACCTTTTGACAAACTCCAGGTGGGCTGCCATGTGCCTTTTACTAAGGAATGGCTTCCGTCTGGCCACTCTTCCATACAGGCCTGATTGGTGGATTGCTGTAGAGATGGTTGTCCTTCTGGAAGGTTCTCCTCTCTCCACAGAGGACCTCTGGAGCTCTGACAGAGTGACCATCGGGTTCTTGGTCACCTCCCTGACAAAGGACCTTCTCCCCCGATCGTTCAGTTTAGATGGCCGTCCAGCTCTAGGAAGAGTCCTGGTGATTTTGAACTTCTTTCAGTTACAGATGATGGAGGCCACTGTGCTCATTGGGACCTTCAAAGCAGCAGAAATGTTTCTGTAACCTTCCCCAGATTTGTGCCTCGACATAATCCCGCCTCAGAGGTCTACAGACAATTCCTTTGACTTCATGCTTGGTTTGTGCTTTGATATGCACCATCAACTGTGGGACCTTATATAGACAGGTGTGTGCCTTTCCAAACCATGTCCAATCAACTGAATTTACCACAGGTGGACTCTGCAGAACATCTCAAGGATGATCATTGGAAACAGGATGCACCTGAGCTCAATTTTGAGCTTCATGGCAAAGGCTGTGAATACTTACTGTACTACTTACAGTAGTTTCCTTATTTTTAATAAATTTGCAAAAAATTCAAGTAAGCTTTTTTATGTTGTGTGTAGAATTTTGCCCATCTGATCACATTTTGAATTTAATCCATTTTGGGATAAGGCTGTAACATAACAAAATCTGAAAAAAGTGATTTGCTGTGAATACTTTCTGGATGCACTGTATATGTCAGTGTGAAATCTAGTAGTATGGTATGAAAAATAAGAGACCTGTGGGGGGCTGCAGACAGGCGACCCCTGCTTTGAAGGAACTTAACCAGGAGTACCTAACACAGGTACAGACCAGAGTGGTAACCAGAGATGCACCCGGTCAAATTCCAGAAGACTTTTTGCTGTTGCACCACTGAGCAAAATAAGAACTGTCCCGGGAAATCAGTGAATGAAAAACAAGCATGATGTAACATGCTACATTTAATATGAACACTGACAGCAACAAGGAAAGTACAAAAAAGACTACATCAAACAAGCCAAAAGGTAACCAAGCAAAATGGCATCGATTCCTCCTACCTGTTTGAACCTACGGCTCCAGACTTTTGCCGAATTAATGAACACAGCTCTCATCTGCTGGCAGGGCTTGGACCAAATCTTCCAGGTCAGGGGCATCAGCAGATAATGTACAACTGATTTATCCCAAGTAATGAAATTAACCTTACTGATCAGATACTTGTCAGGTGCTTTCAGTTACAGAAAACATGAAACTGCTATCTTCTGATGAAAGGCATCAGTTCCCAAAAATATGATAAACTGTACCTTTTTCCAAAGGACCTGAAAATAATGTAATATAATAAGGTAATAATGACATTTAAAATCTCACTAGAATTAAACATTCCTTGAAAAAAGGAGAGGGAAGCATTCAAAAGAAAGAAAGACGTGTCAGACAAAGCTCACATTGAAGACAACATCAATTAATGTCCTGACCTATTTCTAGCTTTATTAGAAAACAAAATTTAACCAAATGCTGCCATCTAGTGGTGAGAAGACAAACCCAATTACCTCAGGCGTCAAAAACAGCATTATGGAACCATTGCATTTCAGTCAATATAAAGGTATTCAGTTTCAGCCAAACGGGGACTTACTAGCTATTAGGGCATTCATAGTTAATTTCTTCTGTTAAAAAGTGAGTTTGTTTCTTGTTTATTTTTTGCATAGATAATACAATTAAATCACCTTTATCTACAGATGTGATTTGAAAGAGGATTTAATATTGATATGTTGATATTTCCTAATAAAGAACTAAATATTTAATGGAGTGCCTAATTTTTCACATGAATATAGCTGACTAGCAAAGTCAGAATTGCATGTGCATAACATGTGATGTTGGCATTAATATTCAGAAGCGGACATTTCAGGTCCAAAAAGTAAAAATTCAGACCAAGATTTTGTTCCAACCAACCAGTTGGAACTCTGTGAAAGTGACTCTTTATACTCAAATGGTTGGTTGAAACAAAATCCTGGTTTGGATTTTTACTTTCTGGACCTGAAATGTCCGCCTCTGTTAATATTACATTAATATTATCGTCCAGCACTATTATATATAAGGCATATTTTAAATTCAGCACAAAGTACCCTACCTTGCACTGTGTCATTCAACACCGGTACCAGTTTTTACACCAGGTGAAAACAAACACCGCAGTACGGTGTTTATTTTATAACATCCTCAGGTCTTAGGGGAAAAAAATCCAAATCAAAACGGCATCAGAACAAATGGACTCAGACAAAAAAAAAACTTGTCATTTTTTTTTCAGCCTCAAAGCTTGGTGAAACGTCATCAAGCTACGACAACTTCAGGATGGTGAAATACTCTACGTCATCGTCGTGCGACCACAACAATCCGGGGCATGCGTCCAGATACTGTAAGCTTTTGCCGTTCATTTGGACAAAGTGAAGGACTATGAGGATCTTAAAAAAAGACTTCGAAAAGGGCGACGACTGTTTATTCAGGCCAGTGTTGAAACATTCGTCCTATTAACGTAAACCGCCTCACAACACTAACAGGCTAATTTAAATTTGATAATTAAGCATCCCTATCTAATTTACTACAAATTAGCCTCATATTCTATACTCAATTTTCTGTATTTAAAAACTTTTGACGGACGTAAAGTGGGGCGTTTGTAATGACAGAATTGTAATGTCCAGTACACAGACAATTAACAGTGCACAACGATTTTTTTTTTCGCTTCAGACCATTTCGTGATTTATGCAAAGTCGTGTTACAGTTTTTCCCAGTTGTTTGCACGCATTTTGTGAAAGCGTGCCTCATATTGTCAGGACTCTACACGCAAATCAAACAACACACACACACACACACAATGGGCAAAACCCTTCAATTCTCCTGCAAAATGAAACTTTACATTCAAAACAATGTAATTTCTTCTCAAAATTGTATTTTGTTTTCAAATGACACACACAAACCATGATATGAATAGACATTTATAAGAACCAGTTGATCACTGATGTGCTTAATGTAGAACACTATGACCACTTCTTCTCCATTCATCAAAATGACTTACTGTAAGTCTTTTTTTGTTCAGTGTTACACTTACTACAGACAGTACATAGGACTACATAAGTGCATTGTAAAATATTTCAGAATATTGTTTTTATACTAAACACAGAAATATACGGTACCAAATATATTTTACTGTATTTTTCGCACAAAAACCATGTACACAGTGTTCATCCCAACCAACACAAAGTTGCACATACCATTCTACATTTACAAACAACAGAAGAATTTACTGAATACAGTTACAGAAAAAAAGCAACTATGCTGCATCCTCTCTTCTGTTTCGTTCTGGCCACAGCACCTCATCCACATCACAAGCAATGTTTACCCTGGCCAAGCAGCGGGGCAAATATCGCCAAGCATGGCAAATCCAGCCATGAAAAGCATCAACTGCTATATCTCCACATGCATCTTCCATAGCTTGGAGATGGGATATATGTGTGTGTGGATTTCGGTCATGCACTTTCCATCTTCAGGCAGAAAAAAAATCCTCAATCCTATTGGATTCGATGGAGAATATGGAGGGAGATAACTAAAAAATGTGGGTGGGCAGTGAACCAGAGCAGCCTGGTGGAAACATTGTCTCAAATGACAACATACCTGAGCTGCTCTGGCCCATCTATCTGATCTGGTGGAATGAATGTGTTGTGTAGGATTTCCAGGAATGTGATCAGATGGACAGTATTGTAGGGGCCAAGGGTAGCATGGTGATGGATGACACCATGGTTGATAATTGCTGCACACATTGTGATGTTCCCACCATGCTGGCCAGGGACTTCAACAATGGCATGCTGGCCAATGACATTCCTTCTCCGCCTTCGTCTTTTTGTGGGGTTGAATCCAACCTCATCAATGAAGATGAACTGGTGCTCCACTACAGCCACCTCAGCAGCTCAAGGACTCTGAAACACACATGATACGTAATACAGACTTGGAGTGGTCACTATTGTGAAGCAATCAGAGTATAATTACTGTACAGTATTGAAATATGTATATTGTAATTCATACAGTGTTGAGTATGCATCAATTTTTGGATTATATGGGACTTACTTGCACATAGTTATATTGCAGTTCTTTGACTCTTTATGAATTGTGTTCAAATGGCACCCTGTAGACCTACTTCATCCTCAGATTATTTCTGTGCAAGAGACGGTCCAGTGTTGATAAGCTTACTCTATTGATATTTTGAAATATGTTGTTGTTTTCTATTATTTTTCTTTGTATTTGTGGTAATATTTTGGCATTATTTTCTAGAACCATGTTTATGATTTCAGTCTGATTTCAGGAGACAGAAGATGTTCCTGACCACCTCATGTTGGTAATCTTTCAGTTCTGCAATACAAATAGTATACTGTAAAATACTGCAAATGCATATCTCAAATACTTGAAACATACATTCATTCATTCTCCAACTCGCTTTATCCTATTGGGTCGCGGGGGGTCCGGAGCCTATCCTGGAAGCAACTGGCATGAGGCAGGGAACAACCCTGCTCGGGGGCCACACTCACACACTGTTACTATTCATTCACACATGCACACCTACGGGCAGTTTATTAACTCCAATTAGCCTCAGCAGATTTTCGGACTGTGGGGGGAAGTACCCGGAGGAAACCCCACGACGACACGGAGAACATGCAAACTCTACACACATGTAACCCAGGTGGAGACGCAAACCCGGGTCCCAGAGGTGTGAGGCAATAGTGCTAACCACTGCACCACCATGTCGCCCCCACTTGAAACATACTTTACAGTATTTTCACAGTCTACAGAACAATCTACAGGCAATACTGTACTACAGTAATGTACTCATTGTACAGTGAGATTTCTTACCTATTCTCATTTCAGAAAGTCTGGATGACGGATGCTCAAATTTGGCTGTACTCTTTGCCCAGCCTTCCTCATTGTTAGACTGTGGATGATCACATGGTCAACCAAAGTGGCTTTGATCTCATCAAAGATTATGTTCCTTGGCCTTCCTTGTCCTCCTCCTCTTATTCTCACTCCTCTGGCTCTGCATCTGTTTCCAATGTTGGCATCCATTGCCCCAAAACAGAAGAGCTCACCTGTTGCCCTTTTATAAAGCTCTTTGAAATTGCAAATATGTGTGACAGGTGTTTACCTATGTGATGAGTTAGTACAGGTATGCAAAGTAGGGCAACTAAGTTTACAATTTTGAATGACAGTGTGTTCCTTGTGAAAACAAGAGGTTTTCTTCATGAAAATTGTGCAAAATGCATAGAATTGTATGTAGTGTCTTGAAAAGTGTGTGTTAAAACTGCAGTATGAGTATAAAACAGGAATTGTGCTTGTAGTTTAGCAGAATTGGTTCTGGGGCTTGGTGCATCAGTTACATGTTGTAGTCATTGAGTCTCAAGTACAAGTTATTGTGTGTAAACAACTAAGAAAAACTAATAGCTAATATAATAGGTCCTTTCAACTGTAATGACATGGTGGCTTAGCATTTTGGGCTCAAAGCGATTGTTGCACACCCCTTTCCCTTATGAAGATTCACTATGGATTCCTATGGTTTTTATGCAGTAACCATAGTTTTACTATGGTACTTCATGGTCCTTTGGTACTACCCATAATTCTACCATGGTTTCGAAAGACCATGGTAAAACAAAGAACATAATCTTATGACCAAGATTATGCTAGGGGTTAACTGTAGCGAAACCATGATAAAACCATAGTCATGGTTTCCATAGTTAGCCAAAAAACCATGAAAAACGGCAAACCATTGTAAACCAAGGTTATTTAATCATAGTAAAACCATGGTTAATTTTCATAAGGGTTGTTTTCCAGATTTTAATCAATTTTGAATTGTTTAATGAAATATTCATTTGTTTTATGCAATGTTAAATTGATTTGCCCTTCTCGGCCACCGTATAATACAATGTAATTTCTTTTTCATTATTTTTATATTCTGTCATAGGTATCCTATATATCCATATATAAATGTGTATATATATATATATATATATATATATATATATATATATATATACATTTTCCTATATATCCTATATCCATTCTGGACCACTGCTACACTCCATTTAAGCTAGCTTATAAAACTGTGCTACAGCCTGCTTTCGGTAAATCTGATCACTCCCCAGCCTTGAGGGAGGTAAAACGCTGGTCCGCCCAATCAGAAGCCACGCTGCAGGATGCGCTCGAAGACGTAGACTGGGACATGTTCCGGTCATGCGCAGCCGACGTCGACGAGTTGGCGGATGTAGCACTAAGCTTCATTAGCACACTTGCTAACGACATCGTCTCCACGGCAACAGTAAAGACATTCGCTAACCAGAAACCGTGGGTGAATGCAACCATCCGCGAGACTGTGAACGCCCGTACCGCTGCGTACAACGCAGGACTCACCACCGGCGATATGAGCACCTACAAAACGGCATTGTATGGAGTGCGGCATGCAGTGAAGTTGGCAAAACTACGCTATAGCAAACACATCCACAATCATTTTAATCAGGGCAACACGCGCGCTCTGTGGCACGGACTGCGAACTATCATGGACTTTAAAGGCAAAACCACCTCGGCTCAGAGCGGCGACTCTGCTTTTGCCAACGAGCTCAATGCGTTCTTCGCCCGGTTTGAGGCTAATCATGCCAGCGATAGCCACTTGGCTAACACTGGCCCCAGCCTACTGCTGGAGCGCAGTGACGTCATCAGCCTTGCGGAGGGCGTTGCAGCGCGTCAACATCAGGAAGGCACCGGGACCGAACGGCATCTCTGGGCACCTGCTATGCTGCTGCACCAACCAGCTGACCAGAGTCTTCACTTACATCTTCAATGAGTCTCTGGCTCAATCTGTGGTCCCAACCTGCTTTAAAAGATCCACTATTGTTCCAGTCCCCAAGAACAGCAAGCCCTCATGCCTAAATGATTACCGGCCAGTTGCACTTACGCCGGGGGTCATGAAGGTTTTTGAGAGACTCATTAAAGACCGTATTATTGCCTCCATCCCACGCTCCACAGATCCATTCCATTTCGCTTATCGCCCCAATCGATCTACAGATGATGCCATCTCCCACGTTCTACACACCACCCTCTGCCACGTGGACAGGAAGCAAGGGAACTATGTAAGACTGCTGTTCATTGATTACAGCTCAGCGTTCAACACCATAGTC
>JAODKE010000001.1:40422877-40434512 GCA_026779605.1 Mormyrus hasselquistii
GGGTGTCAGGGTTCCACTGTATGATTGATGGGGGGAGGGGTGGTCAGCGTTGCTGAATGTAATTAATGGAAGAAGGTCATGTTGGTGTAATGAGCTTCTTTTGCCTCCTGATAAACACCGGATATTGTTGGTGAGTGACGTCAGACGCCAGAGACTTGGCGGAAAACTTGAATGAACAGCGAGGACAGCGAGGAGTATTTGGAATCACTCCAAGAATACATTGATCGGTACTTCGACGCTATAGTCATGAAGAAGAACCTAAATTAATCTTCCCCAGGCAAAAGTGAGACGCCATCATCCAAAAGAAATTGCGTGGCAGACTCCCCCAGAACAACTTCGCCAACTAGTAAAGACAACCTGGATTCAATCGACAAGTGATTGTCCAGCGAGGTTATCTCTGGTCGAGATTTTACATCAGGAGTTCAAATCCCTGAGGGAGTCTTTGGAATTCAGCCAGCAACAGGTGGAAACACTCGCTGCTGAAAACACCGCACTACGGGACTCAGTTAGGTCTTTAACTGAGAATGTGACCCATCTAAATGAAGAAAATCTCTCTCAAGCCCGTAGCATGAGAGATAACCTGGTTTTCAGGCATCCCGGAATCTGCCAAAAGAGGACACAGCTGAAGCTTTCGGAGGACACTGTGGAAAACATCTGCTTTGAAAGAGTCCATCGGCTAGGAGCTAAGAGGCCTGGTGCCTTGAGACCGCATCCTATTGTGACTAAATTTGGATACTTTAAGCAGAAGCAGCAGGTGAAGAGTCGCGGCAGGGAGCTGAAAGGAACGGACTTTGCCGTAAATGACCAGTTCCCCAAATAGATCCTGGAGCGACGCAAAGTTCTGTTCCCAATCTGACGCAGCTTCATTCAGAAGGGCTCCCAAGCTGTCATTGTCGTGGACCGGCTCTACATGGATGGGCAGCTCTACCACGACCCCAACACCACTCCCTGGTTATATTAATACCACTCCACTCCAGATAAGAACCCGTTATATTTTTCTTCTTTTTTTCTATTCCTTTTCCATTAACATAAATCTAGCTTATACATGTTAATTCACTAATTTAATGTTATGTCTTAACAAATACACTACCGCCAGTCTCCGCAGCGCCACAGTGATAACAATGTTTTCGTTTCTCTGTTTCTCAGCTATAACCTTACCCGCATGCCCCTTTGTATGTTTTTTTCACTTCTCCCTGCTTTCACTGCACCGATCTCCTGCTTTAAATTTCTACTTAGTCACACACAACACCCTCGATTCTTACACATCGACACAGCATGACCATGTACATATGTACTCAGCGTCACCACAACCACTCCGACCTCATAGTGCACACAGACATATAGGATACACACACACACAAGTGCTCACACACTCGCTCATATCTCACTCATTTGCACATCCATTATTAGCATGCACACGTATATGGGTACACAAAGGTTTGTCTCATGGAATGTGCATGGAGCTGGTTCCAGAGAGAGGAGCTTAAAATATTTAGCCAGCTTAACTACAGGCAGACATTGTTTTATTACAAGAGACAATAGACCTGCCACAGCTACAGATGAACTTAAAACACCTGAGTTTCCTAATGCGTTCTCAGCCTGTTATAACTCTAGGCAAAGGGGGGTAGCTATTTTTTATACATAAAAATGTTAATTTCACAGTACTTAACACAATTATAGATCCAGAGGGTAGATTTATAATCATTAAATTATCTATACTTAACAAAACGTTATGTATTGTTAGTATACTGTATATGGTCCAAATGTTAATAACCCTTCATTTTTCCACTTTTTCTTTACCACACTCTCTGAAAACCTAGATAGCGCACTTATTCTTGGGGGCGACCTCAACTTCGGACTAAATAAAGAAATGGACAGGCTCAGTACAGCTGCTCAGCGCAATTGGGAATCCATAAATATAGTTAAGCAGTACATGAGTGACTATGGACTTTGTGATGCATGGCGTTCTCTTCAACCCCGCCTTAGGGAATATACTTTCTTCTCACACGTCCATCACTCTAACTCTCATCTGGATTATTTCCTAGTCATTTGCTCACTGCTGAGTGACATTTCAGACACAGAGATACACCCTATACAGTAGCTGTCAGCGATCATGCTCCAATATGTTTGACCCTAATAAATAAGGCCACTCCACTAATTATAAACTGAAGATTTAATACATTATTGCTTAAAGATGGAGATTTTATTAACTATTTCAAAAAAGAGTGGGCTTTATACTTAGACTATAGTGACCCGCCTGGAACATCAGCATCTCTTCTCTGGGAAGCAGGCAAAGCTGAATTATAAAATAATCTTATTCTCATCACATAAAAAGAAAAGAGAAAACAAATGTATGCAGGAATTAGAAGAAACCATAAAATACTTAGAAGAAGCCTATATATCATCCCAGGAAATACTGAACAAAATACGTAAAGCAAAATTAGAATTAAATGAGATTATTAATTAAAAAACTCAATTCTTAGCACAAAGACTTCGCTGGCAAAATTAGAACATGGTAACAAATCAGGTAATTTTTTTAGCTAATCAGTTAAAAATAAATAAAGAAAAAACAATTATATGTGCTGCTAAAGACTTAACTGGGGATACAGTATATGACCCTGAAAGAATAAACAACACTTTCAGAGACTTTTACAAATCTTTATACTCACCACAGGTAAACCCATCTAAAGATGAATTTGATCAGTTTCTTGATAGTACAACCCTTCCGAAATTATGAGATGATCAAATGATGGCACTGGATTCTCCGCTGACACCAGGTGAACTCTAGGAAGCTTTGAATAGTATGCATAATAATAAGGCTCCAGGTCCAGATGGACTTCCAGTAGAATTCTATAAAGAATTCTGGACAATTCTGTCATCAACATTCTACAGAATGTTGCAGGAAACCAAGGAAAATGGTAGACTACCACCAAATATGAATTCTGCAAACATTATTCTCTTGCTAAAACCAGGCAAAGACTCTATATTGCCTACCAGCTATCGTCCAATATCCCTTATTAACGTCAACCTTAAAATATGGTAATCTGCAAAGCTTTCGCAAAAAGAATAGAGAAAATAACCCATCTCATAATTCATCCTGACCAAACTGGTTTCATAAAAGGGAGGCACTCATCAACAAATACACGTAGATCATTTAATCTGATAGACTATTCATGCAATAAAAACCTTCAAACTACAATATTGTCTCTAGATGCAGAAAAAGTATTCGATATAGTTAATTGGAATTTTATATTTGCAGCATTACACAAATTTGCTTTTGGTTCCCCAACAGCATGTGTCAGGACAAATGACCAAACATCCTCTAGCTTCTGTCTCAAGAGGGGCACCAGGCAGGGATGCCCTCTCTCCCCCTCACTGTTTGCAATTTTTATTGAACCACTAGCAGCAGCAATTAGACAGGCTATAGTGATTAAAGGCATTAAATGCAAGAATGTAGAACATAAGGTCAAAGGTCTTTATTAGGGGTGAGAGAAAAAAATCAATGTATCTTTTTTCTTTCTCTAACGATTCTAAATCGATTCTCAAAGATTCAGAATCAATTCTGTGTTTTTTCAAATTGTGAGTGCACGCCGGAAACATAAACATTACAACGCTCGCCTTCATTTTAACAATGGACAAACTACATCCTGCACCATCAAATTTAAGATCGTCTGTGTGACAACATTTTGGATTTTGTGAAGGCAAAGAGAAAGGGGTCGTTGATAAAAGCCATACTGTGTGCAAAATCTGTCGCGCCAAATTTAAGTATTTCGGGAACACTACTAATATGAAGAAGCATATGCTGTAACACGGTTCCACTCAGAGCTGCAGGAACGGACTTCAGTCCCGATCGCGCCCAGCGCCGGTTTCACTCAAAGGACCCTCGAGCAAGTAGCAAAGCTTCCATCCAGTTCTGAAAAAGCCAAGCGAATTACCCGGTCAGTGGCGAGCTTCATTGCCAAAGATTTGCGTCCTTACTCTGCAGTGGAGAATGAAGGATTTCGCTCAATGTAACAAGTGCTTGAGCCAAGATATAGTATGCCGTCACAACATTATTTCAGTGACACTGCAATACCCGCACTCTACAGGGAGACTAAAGCTCAAATTTTAGAATCAATAAGTAATACGGACAGGATTGCAATAACATGCGATGCATGGACATCAATTTCAACAGACTCGTATGTCACCATTACAGCTCACTACATCACGGATGAGTTTAAGCTTGCGGCTTGTGTTCGGCAAACGCTGGCTATGAACGAAAGCCACATACGCACAAATGTTGCTGAACTTTTGCAAAGTGTTGCAAACGAATGGAAAATTGCGAACAAAAAGTTAGTCATGAAAGAAAACACTGAGGAAAAAACAATGATCAGGGAGATAAAGAGGGTGATCAGTGAGGACCTCAGCAGAAGGTACACCACTGTGCAGGAGACCAATGTTCTTCACAAATGTGCTTCTCTGGACATGCGCTTTAAGGCACTGCCCTTTCTTTCCAAAGAAAACAGAGAAGAAGCGTACAAAACAGTGATTACTGAAGCTTCATCATTGCAAGAGGTATTTTTTTTATCAGTATCATAATATTAAAGCAATTGCAACAGTACAATATTACAAGGATTTTTTGTGTAATTGCATGTCAGTCTTAAATTATGAAATAACTTACTATTAAATAAATGTATTAGTCAATGTGTACGACCTCAATCATTTAACTTAATAGTTATGTTTGATCTATAATGTTTACTTTCCTCTCTTGTGATTGATTAAAAGCAGGAAACATAGGCAAAAGAGCAGGAAAAAGACTGCACAGTGACAGAAGCCAACAGCTCAGTGAGCCCACAGCCTAAAGTCGCAGAGAATCAGGATGACCGTCCTTCTACTTCAACAGGAAGAGCTTCATCTTTGCTTCACTGTCTGCTGGCACAGACCTTCTATGATGCTTCTGTTACACCACATCATCAGTCAGCTCATGCCATAGCTGAAGAGGAGATGACCAGATATCGGGGTTCTCCACTACTCTCTCTATCTGAGGACCCCCTCAATTGGTGGCATGTAAACAAGGTGTCTTTTCCTTTGCTCTCCAAAATGGCAAAGAGGTATTTATGCATTCTTGCAACCAGTGTCTCTGCAGAGAGAGTCTTTTCCACTGCAGGAGATATTGTTACGGCCCAGCGAAGCACACTTACCCCTGAACATTTGGACCAACTGCTCTTCCTTCACAAAAACTTGAACTTGGCAATATAATTACAATAGATAAACTATGGTGAGATGTTGGATATTTAATTTGTATCTTGATATTTTTTTGCAGTATGATTGAAAGATAATTCATTGCACTTTTAAAAAAGATGATCTGATTAGATGGAAGTCCCTACCCATATCACTCATGGGAAGGGTCGCCTCAATCAATTGGTTTTGCCAAGAATTAATTATTTATTTGCAATGATCCTGAGCAAACCATCACTTGACTGGTTTAGATCTCTGGACTCTGCCATCTCTAAATTCCTTTGGAAAGACAAACCCCCGCGTATTAGTTTAAAAACGCTACAAAGGACAAAGGAGGACTAGATCTACCTAACTTTCACCACTACTTCTTAGCCAACAGGCTTCAAAACATCTCAGGGTGGTTAAAAGATACCCTCTTAGATGAGCCTTGGCTAGACGTAGAACAGGCACTATGCAATAATATAGAGATTTCGGATCATTTATTAGTTCAAACATCAAACGACACAAATGCTTCAAAAGCATCAGTATCAGCTCTTCACTGACAGCTTGGTGGGAGTTTCTAAAAATGAGTCTTCATTAATCCCATGCAAACGTACTCCCATCTGGAACACTGGAACAACCCTGGCATACTACTAAACAATAATATGATAAATTTCCTGGATTGGAGTTGTAAAGGTATCAAACACTTGGAACATATATTTGAAGAAAAAGACTTTATCCCCTTTGACATATTAGTTAAAAGATATGGGATTAACAAGAATACATTTTTAGAATATCAACAAGTTAAATCTATAGTGAAAAGGAAATTCAAGTCCAATCAAAGCAAATTACAAATACCACCAAGTGTGGCAGAATTCCTTAATCTTAATCCAAAATCCCCAAATTACTGTCTAAAATATACAGGACACTTTCAAAAATGGATGAATCAATAGAATGAATGAATGAATCAATTCAATCAATAAACAGCGAGGCAATCCTGAGTCCACCAAACTGGACACCCTCAACATCTGGACTGTGCCTAGAAATCCTGTCCATAAATATTATAAATACTGTAGGACCGATGACAAAAGGCAGTCCTGGTGGAGCCCAACCCACACTGGGAACACGTCCGACTTATTACCGGCACTGCAGACCAAGCTTCTGCTCCGTTCATATAGGGACCGAATTGCCCACAACAGTGGACCCCGTACCGCATACTCCCAAAGCACCCCCCACAAAGCACCTCGGGGAACCTGGTCATAAGCCTTTTCCAAATCCACGAAACACATGTAGGCTGGATAGACAAACTCCCAGGCCACCTCCTATACTCTCACAAGGGTATAAAGCTGGTCCAGTGTTCCACGGCCAGGATGAAAACTGTATTATTCCTCCTGATTCCAAGATTCGACTATCGGTCTCACCCTCCTCTCCAGTACCCCAGAATAGACTTTCCCAGGATGGCTGAGAAGTGTGATCCCCCTGTGTGATCCATTCTTAAATAAGGGGACCATCACCCCGGTCTGCCAATCCAGCAGCACTGTCCCTGACCTCTACGCACTGTTGAGAAAGCGTGTCAGCCACAGCAGCCCCACAACATCCAGAGCCTTCAGGTACTCTGGGCGGATCTCGTCTACCCCCAGGGCCCGGCCACCACACATTTTAATTACCCTGGCCACCTCAGCCCCTCATTTTGCCAACCCTAATTTGGGGGCATAGGGTGAAAAAACAGGCTGTTGTTAAGTAGCAAAAATGCTACTAAAACATCATTGACCTATAAAAGTAAAGGATCATTGCCCTTTTTGGTTGGCTCCAGCCTCCCCTGGGATGCATGACAAGTTCTGCCAATGTTGTGAGCTAAAAATATTTCGTATAGGGGCCTCTGTCAGATGCTCTGAGCATAAACTACAATTGTCAAAAATTTTTAACAGATTAATTAAAACTTAAATACCTTATCACAGGAGAAGTTACCCATTTATTTAGTCTGTATACACAGGGGTTCTCCCCCACATGCAAAGGAAAAAAGGGTCAACCTCACAAATCGTTATTCACCCAAACTGATGCCATGAGACTTGTGTATTTGTTTTTAAAGGAACCACCAGAGGACATCAAAACTTTCTTACGATATCCAGGCGGTAATGAAAGAGCTCTAGTCTCAATATGTCTTGGATTTGAGTAAAAATGCATGTTCAAATAGGTTAGAAACACATATTAAGGGATACCACATTAAAGGAAAAGCATGTTCAGCTGTTCTCAATCTCTCAAACGAGTATACAAATTTTGTATTAACTTTTGTATGAAAGAGTACTTTTTATAAAGTAATAGTAATTTGACTTTGTACTGAAAGGATATTTCATGGCCAACATGGCATAATAGTATAGAACCTTTACAGACATGAAGTAACTTGAAAACTATCATCGCAGTCCTATTAATATCACTGTAATATCTTTATCATTACCCTTCATATGTGTCACACATCACACAGAATGTTGTAGCTGCTTTATTGTGCCTTTGCTTGCAGTGTACCCCAATCAGCATTATCATGCAGGCAAACTCCACCATCAACAGCCATCAGTGTGAAACACTTCCAGAAAGGAAAGTGCGGAGCTAAACTGATTGGACTGGGTTCACTCGATGCAGGCGCCTTTTCCCCCAGATAATTGAGCAGTTTCATTTGGTTCTGCAAAATAAGCAGGTAAATATGTCAATTTATGAAGTTAATAAATAAATCAAAAGCAATATGTTTTCATCACCTGTGGTTCCATACTGGAGAGGTATGGCAACAAAACAAGTGGAGCACTAAATAGTCAAGGCATTAAAGTTGGCTCAAGTTAAAATTGCGTAAGGCTGAATGAAACCCTTATAGACCTATGCACCCTCCTGGCAATGGTACAGCCCTGGGAGATGCAGGGACAGAAATTGCTGAGGTTGACACTATTATACTCCCTCATCAACACAAAGATCTGGGAAAAGTGCATGTTACTGCTTCTCACCGGTAATAGGTTGTGGGAAAGGGCTTCCCCTCATCTACTCCTACTATAAGGCAGGCATCCTTCTGGGGGGAGGGAGAAAGACATGATTACAGTAGTAGAGATGTTGACTGTTCACAAGTGACGACGATAGGTCCCCTGGAGAACAAACTTGTAGAAAAAAATCCCTTGGGATGAATATCCGCGTAATGCAGATATTTGGCTTCCTCTTCAATGTGCTGGGTTGGATCTTTGTGGCATGCACCATGGCCATGGAGTTCTGGAAGATCTCTTCCATTGGCGGCCAGGGTGGCTCCAGTGTCATGAAGGTGGCTTGGTACTGGGCCAATCTGTGGAAATCCTGCTACACTGACTCCACTGCCATCACCAGCTGCATCGATTTTCCCGTTTTCTGGTCTGTGGAAGGTGAGTGCTGTTTCAATTGTCATTTTCAAGACTCATCTGTTCTAGGAATACTTCTAATGGCCTACACCACACTGTGTCTGCTGAATGCTCCTGCACTTTGACTGGTGTTTGAACAGTTGTCATGCTAGGTTTTTGCTTCGTCTGAAAGATATTGCACTTGCTCCAGTACTACTTACACTCCTACTACTTAAACCGTTCTACCATTCATTGGAAAGTATACTTAGTTACTTTACTTAATTGACCTAGTGTACTATTTGTCTCACTTCTATGTTTTTGGAGAAAAGCATCTGTACAGTCGACCCTCCGTATTCACAGGTTCCACATCTGTGACTTCAATTAAATACAGATTAAAATATTAAGAAGAAAATCCAGTCAGTTCCAAAAAGCAAAACTTGAGTTTGGCAAACGCCAAGCAATAGACTGAATACATGTGAATGAAATGATTTGTACATGTACATAATTTTTTTCCTTGTCATTGTTCCCTAAACGATACAATGTAACAACTATTTACATGACATTTAATTTGTATTTGGAAGTGATTTAAGTTAAGGTATATGGTTGGCATAGGTTACTATGCAATTCAATGGTGAAAATGAACATATATTTCATATAATGCTGTTCTATTTTGATGTAATTATGATTGCAATTTTATTTTTTGCAAAATGCATTCATCCTTAATTTTTTAACTTAATTATTTTTTTGTACTTTTAGAAAATGTAGAAAAATAACTGCAATATTCCTCTGACATCCACATTGAGAGATTTTGACAATTTTACATATTCACGTTTACCTTGGAGGATGACAGTGGGTCATACATGTTATGATTGTCCTATTGTGCTGCGCTTTTGCTAGGCAAAATCACCCATATAAGCCATTCAAAAAGAAGAACCTATAAGTGTTCTCTCTCAAATCTACCTTTTATTAATTGATACTGTACAGAGCATTCCAGGCTTGAAGGCAAGAGCAGAACCATTTGACACAGGGATGAGGTATGAAATGAATAGGATTTCCCTTTTCTGGGTTGTGGGGGTGGATCTTAAGACCTCGATTCTGCACTACATGCTGAAGTGCTGGTTTGGGATCTCCAGACCACATCCAGGTGGTGAGGGGCCTGCTGATGGGTGGGCTTAGCATGGGGATCCTGGCCTTCGTGTTGAGCTTCATGGGCATGGAGTGCACCTACATCGGCGGACAGGAGCAGCAGAAAAATAGGATCCTCTTCTCAGGTGGATTCTTACATATTATTTGCGGTAGGTGAACATATCTGTAGAGGGTTGGGTTGGGCATGACCCTGGGGACTCCAAATTTACCTTAGGGCTACTTTTGATACTCTCTTTTGTCTTAGGTATGCTGACCTTCACTGGCTATATGTTCTATGCAAACCACGTCTCTGTTGAATACTTCAATCCCCTTTTTGAGGGACTGAAGTAAGTATGTCACAATAACACTTAATGTTCTAAAGTTTAAAATAAGTGTTTAGATGCAAAATGATCTGTATCATAAAATAAGTCTGTGTTGTCCTTTGTGAATGCTGGCAACTCCAGAAATCAGGTCTAGTATTGTTATTCAATAAAAAATATTAATGATTTAGTTAATCAGTACTTTAAAGATATTTGAAAATAAGAAAAAGAAAGAAATTAAAGTACGATTGAAAGACTGAAAGATCACAGAGAATGGCAGGAAAATATAATTCATAGTACTGGTGAGTGCATTGTCAGCTCACAGCATCAGAGCTAAGGGGTTCAAACCCAGGAGAACTTCTGTCTGTTTAATTTGAATACTTTCCTATAGTTAGGGGGTGTCTTGTGATTAATGGACATGTTAATTTAACAACAATAACAATACATTTTACGCCTCTCTGTTATTCAGCAGACTATTGTAATTGGAGGTTAATTTTTGGAAACTGATGTGGAAACCAAAGAAATGGAATGTTGAAGATTTCGTCTGACACCTCTCAACAGAAGTGTTGTGCCTGATTCACTTTTCCTGTCTGTAGATTTGATTTGGGAACTCCTCTGTTCCTCGGCTGGGTGGGTTCAATGCTTGAGATCACAGGAGGCACGTTCCACTGCATCTCAGTCTGCAAACTTATCTGTCAGAAAAGGTGAGTACAAGACCAGCCAGACGGAAGTAAGCAGATCTTTTTGATGCTGCAGGGAAGAGCAGCTCTCAGGAGCAGTGACAATCAGGAGATTTTGCATGATCATCAGTTACTGAAAATAGGGCACTTAGAACGTGGGGCAACTTTCATTCATTCAGCTGAATGAGGCTCAAGCATAGTCCTTTGACCCCCATCCACCCCTCAAGGGGCCTTCCCAACAAATTAAAATGCATATTGGCTACCCAGAACTAAATAAAGACTAAATTATCCAAGCCTTTATTATTATTACTGACTAAAAATAAGTTGTAAGAAAACACTTTGGCAACACAAATGATGTAGTGGTACACTCCTACTTAATGTATTAATTAATCAGAATTTGAGTGCTACATACTGATTTCATATTCATTCATCATTAATCAATGAATCATAACAGTTTATGTATTTCATGCACTTGCTATATTTGTTAATGATTCGTACTTGACTAGTAACTCATTTGCTAAATTACTTGTGCCTCAAGTAAAGTATTACCAACATTTTTATAAGCTAGAATAAAATAAGATATGAAAATTAAATGAAATATATTTAAATAAATTAAAGCTAAGCATTACTAAGTACTACATCCAAAATGCACTAAAATAAAAACATAAGAACATAAGAAATTTGCAAACGAGAGGGGGCCATTCGGCCCATCAAGCTCATTTGGGCAGAACTTAACTAATAGCTGAGAGTTGTTAAAGTCTCATCTAGCTCTGATTTAAAGGAATCCAGGCTACACTAGCAGGAAGACTATTCCATACTATTTCTACACACTGTGTAAAGAAGTGCTTCCTCAAATTTATTTTAAAATGCTCTCCCGCTTATTTCCACTTATGGCCACGAATTATAGTATTTAAACTAATATTGAAATAGCCATTCGGCTGAACACAAATGTCAAATACTTTCCATT
>JAODKE010000001.1:40498128-40508858 GCA_026779605.1 Mormyrus hasselquistii
AACAATCCAATTTGACTCTATATCTGGCAAACAATCCAATCAATCGATGTGACCGCATAGATATTGATACTTGCGCTTTTATTTTCTCGCCTGTTCTAGTATTGTTGTCATGATCCACTCTGACGTATACACGGTCTATGCCCAATACGTCAATCGCGATGTGTGGCAGATTGTATGGCATAAAAAATTGATGATGGATGATACGTTCAACCGTGCCAGTTGCTGCAAGCTACCGAGTCCTAGACTCCTAGTTAGCCTCAAATGTATCAAGAGGCTTTGGCTGCAGACTAGGGTTAATTCCTTTTGAGGAAACCAGGGGTTTATGTCTACGTTTCATATTATGGTTGCGTTATTCTTTTAAATTTTTATCATTATTAAAAGCACCTTCAAATATAACCAGCCAGTCACAAAATCAGTTCTTTATCCTGTTGTGCTGATGAAACTACTATCGAGCTTACTGGTGATCACAAGATAACCATAAGTGACCATTCGGCACAGACTAAACAATCCATATGCTTGGTAATACTGCCTTTACCACAACTGTCTCCTAAGGAGTTGTCAAATGGTTAAATCAAACAAAGCTTACAGTATGCCAAATTATAAAATGGGAAAAATCTTCTCACCGAGCAGCCAGCTACCACATACCACCCCATTTTCAAGTTTGTTTCCAAACACTACTGTTTCTAAGAATGAATGAATCATGGGTTGAGCCAGGCCATCTATCCACAACATTAATGCAGGGCATAATGCCTAATACTATGGTCAGTAACAGTTTTTCCTCTTGTCAGCAAGCCTGTTATTTTCATTGATTGCATGCTGCCCCATTTCATCTGAATATAAAATTTTGGCTCAAGATACCCTGGAAATTCAACCTTGGACAGTGACTTTTTAAGGGGCAGATGCTCAAACGGGGGCATGGGAGATGTGAGGGTCCCTCTCATTACACAATCGGGGAGGGAGATCCTCCTCAGTAAATTTTCGCAATCAGGAAAGGTCCCTCTGGGGAGATTTTGTATGATCGTACTTAGCCACACTACCATTTGGCACTAATTGTTCTCTCTGAGTGCTTCAATTTCTTAAGTCAGTTGAAGGCATGATTCAATTTGACAAAGTGACAAATTGGCATTAAATGACCAGGATAATTTCTGAATTTCAGGAGCAGAAAAGAGAAAGAAGAAAAGAAAATTAAATGGATGTGGCACTGAAAGGTTCTTTAGACAGATTTGCAAATAAAGGTGAGGAGAAAACAAATATTAGGAGGAGGAAGATAGAAAGCACAAGCAAGATCACTTAGATGGAGGTGCTGGTGAATGTTCTAGTGTTAAGGCAGGACAACCTGTCAGACAGCGAATCAGGTTCACCTGATGAAGCCACATTAATTCCTGATAAAAACCTTGCTAACTGGCCCTTTAATTTGAACAGTAAAACCATAGACTTGCTAGTCACACTGGCAGACTAGTTTTCCCAAAAACCAATGAAAATAGACATTTCTTGGAGGAACTGATTAAGAAATTGGCTGTTATACTTGAAAATATTAGATGCAGTATTTTATTTTTGCTGCAAATTATTTAGCAGAAACAGAATGAGCAGATTAACAAATGATGATATTAAAGACTGGAGGCACTTAGCTGTCAAATTAATGCTTCATGAATCAGCCAGTGAGACATACCATCATTTACATAAAAGTAAGACAATCGATGATCTCTCACATAGAAAAATATGGAGGGAGAAGGCACATTGATTGGCTGTTTTGACTTGCATTTTCACCCACAAAAGCACAATCAGGCATTTTGTGAGAGGAATGTAGACCTTTATGAACCCAATAATGGAAACTTTTTGGGAGTGATTGAAATGGTTGCAAATTTTGACTCATCAATTCAAAATATTTTGAAACACATTAAAAATCAAGAAATCCTTGACCATTACTTGGAGTCTTCTATTCAGAATGAAATTATTTCAATAATTTTTGGAAAACTTCAATTCTCTATGAAGTAAGGACCGCCAAATATTTTTATGTGATTCTAGGCTGCATACCAGACATGCGTCACCAGGAACAAATATATACTGAATGTTTTTGTAATAAATCATTTCAAAACTTTTCCCATCAATGTGACCTATAACCTACACAATGCAATTGAAAAGCATAAATCTGTTTGGGAGAAAAATATACAAAATAAAAAAACGTACAAGAAGCTCTTTGCATAAAGTGCACCTCCTTAAACTAATACTTTGTTGAAGCACCTTTCAATTTAATTATAGCATTCAGTCTTTTTGGGTACACACCTACCATCAATAAAAGATATACCATGGAACACAGTGAAGACAGTCATCAAGAAATAGAGACAGGACCCTCTGGCTCCCCAAAGCTGTCCACCATACAACCTACCTCCATGTCGCTGCCTGAAATAGGATTGCGTGCCACTTCACCAGAGTCCGCTGCACCTGACTTCACTGGCTTCCTGCAGCCACCCACAAAGGCTTCCACGGGATGCAGGCAGCTCTGTCAGCTCCAACTGCCACTGCACCTAGCCCAGAGAGGGCTGCCTTGCCCATGCTCATGACTCCTGGCCCAGAGGAGGCCTCAGCCGTGTCTGGACTAGAGGAAGATGCCCTTAGCCCAGCAAGTGCCATCGCCACGCTTAGCCCAGAAAGTGCCGTTGCCATGCCTGATCTGGAGAGGCCTGCCTTGCCCGTGATCAAGGCTCTTGGCCCAGAGAGGGCTGCTCAGCCTGCACACTACGCAGGTAAGGTCTGACGGGCCAGAAGCGCCCAGCCCAGGAGAGGCCATTTTCATTCCTGGCTCAGGAAATGCCACCACCTCGCCCAGCCCAGGCAGGGCCACATAGTACATTTTTCCAGCATAGAAAGGGTTGTTTCACCATGTCTGTCTCCAGAAGTCCCAGTTCCAACCTGCCTGTCTTCAGATGTTTTGGTTCCATCCTGGTCATTGCCTGGTGTCCTGGTTCAGCCAAGTCGGCCTCCAGGTGTCCTGTTGGCACCTGCCTTGCTGTCCCGTGATGCCTCATCAGCACCCACCATCACATGTCCTGTTGGCCCCACTTCGTCTCCTGTCGGTACCCTGGCATCTTCTGCAGGTCACTAGCCCTGCTCCCAACTCCCCAGCCACCACTAACCAAGAAAGGGTGCAAATGGGGGATGTTCCACTAGAGTGGGACCCTTTGGGTGTTGTCCTGGATCCTGGTCTGTGGGCTCCTGCTCCTGTGTACAACTCAGGCCACTCTAGCCCCTAGTTCTAGAGAGATCACCAAAATTGGCAGGGGTTTGAGAAAGGAGCAAGCCGAGTTTTCCTCTCTTGGAGAGAGAAACAGGGGCACACCAACTGTGACAGCTGTTCTAGTTCCTGCCCCCATTTTTACTCTTGTCTGGTAGGTACCTCCTCGTCCTTGGGTCCCAGTGTGCTCCCCCCTGCCCATCAGTCCCAGTGGTACATTTTTCCATTTCTGTCCTGCAGGTCCCGCAATGCCATCCTATTCAGGTCTCTTGTTTGTTCCTTTTTTCTTGGTATTAAGGTGTTTCCCAGTCCTATACTCCCTTACTAATGTTGCTCCTACATGTTGCATATGTCCTCCCTAGTTCCAGTCCCCCTATTCTGATCCCCCAGAACACTGTTTATTTCACACCCTTGTTCATTTGATTATCAAAGCCCACATTTGTTTGACTTGTCGGCTCCTTTGTCCTTCCAGCCTCACATTGTGACATGCAGTCTAAGGACATGCAACTCTATATAGCGCTGTCCCTTATCTAGGAACTAACTGACTTTCTGGAAAAACAGAGAAACAGGATGTAAATCTGCCATAGCGACAGCAATTGTGCAGGATTACATCGGAACTAGAGATTGAGCCTACTTTTAAATTATGATATGAAATGATATGAAAGAGAGATGCAAAGAATTCCTCCAATAAGGTTTCTGAAATAGAATATTCTATAGTGGTCCTCGATAAATTTGGGTTTTTGTTTGATGTGCAAAACTGACATGAAATGACAGAAAATGATATTAGAAGCCAGTGCAATGCTTTGTCAGATGTACAAATACATGGTATTTATTGTTACTGGATTTTAGCAATTTTAACAATTTTGCTTGTATAACTTTAGTTGGAAACTAGTGGAGTAACACGCTGTAATTAGAGTATGGAATAGTCTGCCAGAAGAAGTAGTGCATGCTAAAACTTGACAAGATCCAGACAACTTTAAATTATTAGCTTAATTCCCTCCCAGTGAGCTTGAAGGGCTGAATGGCCTGACTCTCACCTGTAATAGGGCTCTAAGAGGGACTTAGCTGAAAGTTTTTGCTTTGTTTTCCCAGTTTGTGTGTTTGCTAACTCCCCACACAGCACCTGTGTAATTGGTATGACCAGGAATGCGTTCACCTTCAGCCCAGTGACAGAGTTGAAGGCCCAAACTGACATTGTGTGAGTATCATGTATATGAGTAAATGCGATTTCCAGTCTTCAAATGGTAAAGGTAGCAGAAATAATTCCACCAAATGAGCCAAGCAATTCACTGAAATAGGTTTATATGTACTGATTGCTAAAATGACAAGGATTACTATCATTTGTAGAATCCAGTTCTCAAAATTTCACACAATCATTTGGGTCTAAATGAAGAATGTAATAATTCTAATAGGCTAATATCCTTTTCAACAGTGGTTCTCATACTATATTAGGTGGGGACCTCTCATACAATGGTGTTACACAGCAAGGGTATAACAACTTTTTTTATTATCACCCCCCACCCTTCCCCTGCTTGATTCCTTTTCGGTTGCCTTTTTTTTTGTACATTGCAGGCTTACCCAGGGGCTGCCTTATTCATAGAGCAGGAGGAGAGAATTGGCAGCAATCACTCCAGCTTCTCCACCCGAAGAACTGGACAAAGCAGAGGAAACCCTGAAAAAGCTGCTCTGCCCCTGCGGTGTCCCCTGAGGCTCATACGGCCTTGGCTGCCACGCCCGACATCTCGGCCCAGGCTCCGCTCATACCATGCCCATTAGCTCCAGTCCCAGCAGCTGACCCGCCGCCCCACGAGAGTCCTACCCCGGCAGCTGACGCGCCGCTCCACGCAGCCTCAGTCCCCTCAGTCCCGTCTCCCTCGGCCTCAGTCCCTCCGGTCCCGGCTCCCTCGGGCTCAGTCTCAGTTCCCGAGGTGGTCCCTGACAACCTGAACACCTCTCCTTCTGGAGCTGGAGTGAGACCCCTTGAGGATCACCCTGACCATGCCTGTGGACCCCTCCAGGGGGTCACCCCAACCACCGGGACTTCATCGCGATGGTTCACAGTCAGGTTGCCACCTTTTGGTCTCCAGGAGAGGGAGGGAGCACCAACGTCAGGGTCAACTCCCTGGCGCACCTTCACACCCCCCAGGCTCCATCTCGGCGGTTGGCCCTGGCCTCACCCAGGGCATCTTGTCAGCTGGCCATGGCCTGACCGCCGGCGTCCTCTCAAAAGCCTGTGGGTTCCCTGCTGGCATTCCCTCGACAGCCTGCGGCTCTCCCCTCGGCTCCCTCCTTGCCATCTCCACCAGCCCCTTTGCCAGCTTCCTTGCAACCATAGCCCCCTGTTCCGGCCCCACAGAGACCTGCTTCATGCTCACCAAAGGTACCCTCTGCTCCTTGTTGCCCCCTGCCCTTGGATCCCTTGGCCCCTGTGTTCACTCCTCGTCCTGTTTCACCATCATTCCCCTTGAGTTCCTTCGTGCCCTCTATGTGTGCTGCTCATCCCTCCATGCATTTGCTCCCCTCTGGTCCCTCTGTGCCCCCTGTGGTTCCCCCTTGTCCCTTTGTAGCCCCCGTGTTTTCTCCCTGTCCATCTGTGCCTTTGTCCCCTTTTGGTTCCTTTGTGCCCCCTGTGTTTACCTCCGGGCCCTCTGTGCCATTCGGTCCCTTTGTGCCCCCTGTCTCTGCTCCTCGTCCTCTTGTTTCTCCTTCGTTCGCTCCTGACCCCTTCATTCCTCCCGCCCGGTGTTGCCCCTGTGCCTGTTTGCTTTTCCTGCGGTTTGTTGATTGTTGTCTGAGTTGCTGTCTCTATGTCTGTTCTGCGTGTCTGTCTTGTTCCCTGTGCCCCGTTGATGTGTTTTGCTCTTGTTTTTCAGGTTTTGTCCCTGGTCCCCGTCGCTTTGCTCCCCTTAGGCATGCCTAGAGTGCGCGCCTTTGGGCGGGGGGGGGGGGGGTCATGCCACGCCCCGATCGTCTGCCCCTCTCGTGCGCCACGCCCCCTCATCAACCCCGTCTGGAATCCCCGTGTTCACCAGCTGTTCCTGCATGTTGTCATTAGTCCATTGTATTTAGTCCGCATTTCAGGCTGTTTCCCCAGTCTGGTCATTGTAATGTCAACCTGTGTTTTGCCAACTTCCTTTGTTGTCACTTTCATTAAACCTCGCATTTCCCCAATTCTACGTCTCACGACTTCTGATTCCCTGGTCAGCGCTGTGACACTGTTTTCGTTCCATGCCATCTGCTTGCATATATTTTTTCAGGCACAAGACTCCCAAAGAGCAATGGCGGATGAAGCTGCGACAGATGCTGAAGATGCTGGCCAAGTACCAGATTTGCCTTGAATGTATCCTTGGAGAGGTTAAGCATATGTCCCACAGGAGTCTCCAGACAGACACTGGTTTGTGATTCCAATCAACAGTAGTCATCTAAAGTAGTGACGGATCAACATAAAACACCAGAAATAATAGTCAATTCGAGAATAATTGGAATTTCTAACTGAAATGAGGGTGTGTAGTTTAGTGAGATAGGATGCTCTCCTTGTAATCAGAAGTTGTTGGTTCAAAACCAGTGGTTGACAATGTGATTTTACTGTTGATCTTTGAGTAAGACTCTTAAACTCCCACTGCTTCAGGGACTGGCAGACCCTCTTTTTCAAATGTATGTTGCTAACATAAAATATGCAATACATGAATATAATGAATTAATTTTTATTCTTTAATTTATTTTCTTTTAATTCTCCTATGGTGTCTGTGATTTATGGAAGCCCGTTTCCACCACCCGGAGGAAAAAAACACATTTATCTCAAAATTCTCACTTAAGTCGGAATTCTTACTTTTTATCTCAGAACTCTGACTTAAGTCAGAATTCTGAGTTTTTATCTTGGAATTCTGACAATTTATCCCTGACTCTGATTGGATGGTTCAATGCTCCTTGAACTTCCTGCCAAAGGCATCGCAAAATATACCATGTTGCTAAACGTGAGGAGGAGGAGGATTGAAGACATAAGTAATAAGCGTGGACGTGTGCTTTCTACTGTACGTAAGAAAAAAAAAAAAACGGTTATTTATTAGCATTCGTTGTTTGGTGCTGGTAAGCTTGTTAGCGTTATGAGCCCTTGCTGGTGGACCAGCTGATTTCAAGCAGACGTCTTTTTACAGGCTAATTTTAAACGTAATTGCAGCTTTTTAAAATGTCATTAAAAATGCCAGCCACTTGATGAAAACTACTGTAGGAGACCTCTACAATGAAACAAAGTTATCTGTGCTTCGCTGTAACTTGACATCAAAGCTGAAACAAAACAGATTAGTTCAGCCTGAGACTACACCATCAGTTCCTCAAGCTCATTCACCACCTTCAGGAGAAGACTTGAGGATACTTGATGTAGACATTACACAAAACACGGTATCATTTATTGCAATTGATGAGGAAGGGTCATGCATGATACAGAGTTCAGTTCCTCCTGAAAATTCATTTGAAAACAATTGTGATGACAGTGACACAATCACATTTCTAATAAATATGGAGTCAGTAATGTCAGAAGAAGTCTTAGATGACACATTACCAATGCCATCAGAATCCCAGTCAACAGAATTCAAGGTTCTGCTTCTTCATCGTGGAAACATACTTTCTGAGTTTTTGGCATTTTTTACTGATGAAGATCCTCTCCAGTCTCAAAATTCAGCTTGTCCTGCCTAATGGTCAACATGAAATAGCACACGATGAAGGAGGAGTACTGAGGGACTGTTTAAGTGAGTTTTGGAATGACTTCTACGAGCAATGCACAATGGGAACCCAATGCAAAGTCCCATTCCTGCGTTATGATTTTGTTGAAAAAGAATGGGTAAGCGTAGCCAGAGTGATCATATTGGGCTGGAAGAGAGAAAGATACTTTCCAATTAAATTGGCACCTGTAATTTTTGAGCAGACAATACTGGGTGATGTCCAAAGTGACTTAATTGAGAACTTTTTGCAGTATGTCCCAGAAACAGAGCGTACTGTTTTTGAAGAGAGCCGTACTGATTTTCACTCTGTTGACAAAGAGCAACTGCTTGAAATACTTGATGGTTACAGTTTTCGTAAGATGCCCACTAAAGAAAACACTGAAGAAATCTTGAGAGAAATGGCACATAAGAAATTCATTCAAGCTTTTGTGATTGATCAGTGGACCAAAGTGCTTAATGCAATCTGTTCAGACCTGGAAGAAATAAAATATGGTTATGAAAACCTGAAGCCAACTGTAAGAAAGGTGCTAAAATCTCTTTCCTTCCCCACTGATCCAGCAATAGATGGTCTTGAAAGAGAAATTCCGAATCACCTTACAAGATACATCAAGGAGTCTGAATTTCACTGCCTGTCAAAGTTCTTGCAATTTTGCACAGGCTCTGACTTGTACCTTGGAAAAACCATAAATGTAAAAGAACACCTGTATCACACACATGTGGATATGTCCTGGAACTGTCAATTTTCTATGACAGTTACCCAGATTTTCAGGCAGAAATGAACAAGATTGTAGACAGCCACATGTGGGTCATGGATATAGTGTAAAGAGGTATGCCATGGTTCAACCTAAATGTAGAGGGCAGTTAAAGGAAGTCCATTTTCCAAGAAAATGTTTCTGATAATGGAAGGATAGAAAGAATCAGTTGTAGAGTATGTACTGGAGTATTTTGATATAAATGGCCATTTATGCTTTTATGATTATTATAAAAAACTACCTCCACAAGTACAGTATGCCAGTGTTTGATTTTACCATTTTATTTGTCAAAGTAATTGTATGCAGTGTTAGCATTTAAAGCCAATGCATGTTGACTGTTGTTTTGTTTGCACTTTAAGGACTCCTTGATATGGAAATCTTTTAATTTGACCTGTTAGTACTTTGAAATACTCTTCTATTTTATGTATCATTGCAGTTTAATGTTAAGTGTTATACAAATAAATAAGTGGTTTTTCTAACATTTTCTAAAATACTCGTTAAGCAATGTAAGCCCGGCTCGTCCAATCCTTGTGTTTGCCACGCCCCCCTCATTACCTTGTGTTCCTTCCCAATTTCACAATATAAATACACAATATAAACACAAAATGCACAATGTATAGGTACAGGAGACATTGGAGGGGTATATGCAAGGGTATCAAGAATATAATAGATAAGGGGGAAGGGTTTTAGTCAATGGATAAGTGACACTATTGGGTGGGTTGGCATTTGCCAAGATATTGCACAGAGCCATAGTGAGTAGCAGTAGTGAGAACTGTATGGGTGAAATCTGACACACATGAAATCTGCACACATGTACACACACACACGTATGGTCACCATAAGTTAAAAAAAAAAATAGTAGTGAGGGGATGATAGAAGGAGTGTTGTTAGTGATCTGACGCATTAAGAGTTCTGATTGCCCACAGGTAAAAGCTGTTCTTACTTTGTTGGTAAATGGATGGATCTGAACCTTTTACCAGAGGGCGGTATGTGGAATAGGTGGTGGTTAGGATGGTGGTGGTCTTTTGTGATTGCCCCGGCTCTGGAGATACATCTAGAGCTGGCAATGGAGTCCAGGGAGGGGAGTTGACAGCTGATCACCTTCTCTGCTGTTCTAGTGACCCCCTGCAGTCTCTTCTTTTTGGCAGCTGTACAGCCAGCGTATCATACGGGGATGGCGTGCGCCAGCACACTCTCGATTGTGCCTCTATAGAAGGACACCAGCAGATTGGTTTGCAGCCTGTTCCATCTCAGGACCCTCAGGAAATAGAGGCGTTGCTGGGCTTTCTTCATTAGGGTGGCAGTGTTTGTAGTCCAAGACAGATCCTCGGAGATGTGGGTCCCGAGAAACTTGACGGAGGACACCCTCTCCACATAGTCACCTTTTATAGAGGGAGAGGGGGCATCAACTTTTGTCTTCCGGAAATCCAAGACCAACTCCTTGGTTTTTCTGGTGTTGAGGGTTAGATTGTTGGAGTCACACCATTCTGTCAGAGGCTGGACCTCATCTCTGTAGGCGGTGTCATCATAGTTAGTGATGAGCCCAACCAGAGTGGTGTCATCTGCGAATTTGATAATGGTGTTGCAGGGATGCATGGGGGAGCAGTCACTAGTGTATATGGTGTACCGGAGAGGGCTCAGTACACATGCTTGTATGGGTAAAAAGGACATTGCAGCCTTAGAAAAGCTGCAGCGTAGGGCCACAAGAATGATTCCTGGTCTTAGAGGAATGTCATACGAGGAAAGGTTAGTTGAGCTAAAACTGTTCAGCCTCAAGCAAAGGAGACTGAGGAGGGACATGATCCAGGTCTATAAACTTCTAACAGATTTGGATGCTGTTCAACCAAATAGTTACTTCAGCATTAGTTCAAATACACAAACTCGTGGCCATAGGTAGATTTAAGGAAGCTCTTCTTTACACAGCGTGTAGTCAGAGTATGAAATAGTCTGACTGTTAGTGTAGTGGAAGCTAAAACCCTGGGTTCCTTTAAATCAGAGCTAGATAAGATTTTAACAACTCTGAGCTAT
>JAODKE010000001.1:40536002-40552153 GCA_026779605.1 Mormyrus hasselquistii
GCGGCCTTAGAAAAGGTGCAGCGTAGGGCCACAAGAATGATTCCTGGTCTTAGAGGAATGTCATACGAGGAAAGGTTTGATTTGCTTGACAAGAAATTGTAAGCCTTTGAACAAGGCATTGAACCAAACACAAAACAAACAAAAAAAAACCAAAAAATAAAAAAAAAACAAAAAGAGGAAATTGACAAAGTAAAGACAAAGATGGAGTCACTGGTGAAGGAAAACAAAGAATTGAAGGAGAGCTGCCTGGAGAGCGCACGGTACCGCAGAAGATGGGACCTCAGAATACTGGGCCTGACAGAGAAAGAAAACACGTGAAACAGTAATTGGCATTCTAACAAGAGTGGTCAGTGGGAAAATTGCAGCTTGTGGTTCATACAGTACACCGACTGGGGAAAAAAGACAATGCTGTGAACAACAAAGTGCCTAGACCAATCATCATCCAGTTTAGCATGAGGACAGCTAGGGACGAAGTATGGAGGAAGTCCAAAGAGGCCAGGGTCTGCAAAGAACTGAACATAAAATTTAAAGAGGATTTCTCCAAAGAAGACCCTGAAGCTCGAATCAAGCTGTGGCCCAAGGTACAGGAAGCTCGAAACAATGGCAGAAGAGGGTTATGCAATAATAGATGGTAAAAGAATTGATCCGTGAGATGCACTTAAAGCAATGTTTTAGCTATATGTTGAGCTATAGAGTTATAATTGCTACTTAAAAAAGGGGGTAGTACTTTGATAATGTGTCTGAGTACTGTTATAATGACATATGTAGGACACTAGGCTTATTCCTGCTTGAAGCATTCTTTTTCTTCTAGTAAGTGCCTAGGAAGCCAGTATTGTTCTTATTTTGTATTTTGTTATTCTCTTTTCTTCACTTTTACATGGCTGTTCTAAGAAGTTCCTTAAATGTTCAAGGCTTAAAAAACAATGTTAAACGTAAGGCCATGTTTTTATTTTGCAAAGAAATCAAGGCAAACATTCTGTTTTTACAAGAAACACATTCTAGTAAGGAAGAGGAAACGTTTTGGATACATCAATGGGGAGAAGGTATTCTTTATTCACATGGTACTGCTCACTCAGTAGGAGTGATGATTTTATTTAACAATTTTGTGGGGAAAGTTATTGATCATAAAAGCGATGAAGCAGGACATTGGATTATGGTGTTGGTAGAATTCTGTTAACAGAAAATTATTCTTAACATGTATGGATACAACAACAGGTTTCTAAATAGAAACATGATGAAAAATTTAAGTAAATTGATTGCAAATTGGAGTAATAAGTATGGTTCTACTCAGGTACAGTAATAACTGGAGGCGATTTTAACCTGGCACCTAACTCATGGCTTGACAGACAACCACAGAGAGGGAAACAACCGGAATACGATAGCATTATCTGTGACTTTTGCAGGGAAACTAATATGATGGATTATTGGAGGATGACAAACCCTAATACAAAGAAATACACTTGGTTTAGTCCAACAAATAAGAACATATGTTCAAGATTAGATTATTGGCTTGTCTCTCAAACAACATCATCATATGTTACTAAATGTGAAACCTGATCAACCCCACTTACTGATCATTAGACTTGTAGTCAAGACCGCCTAAACCAAGACCAAGAAAAGACCAAGACTAAGACCAAGACAGACTGAGGCAAGACCAAGACAAAGTCGAGATGAGACCGAGACCAGAAAAAAAGACTCCCTTAACTTTTGTGTGCTGTTGAGGACTGACATGACGGATACTGACTGGTCCCAGAGTCATCTGACAAAACAGCTAACACCTCCAACAACTGTCTAAAGAATGGGAAATGTGTAACTGGTTTCAATTATACTTAATTTGTAGATGAAATTGTAACATCAAATTGAAGATACACAATTATAAACATGAAATTGCATCATGTCCCATTGTAGTAGTACTATCCAAATGACACTGTATGATATCAATTTCCCTGAAATGGATTAAGCCCGTTAAGTCAACACAACGTGATATGCAGATGTTATTTAAAAGTCAATGGTCACATTTATTTAGTCAAACACCACCATTTTAAGTAAAATAATGTAATCAAACAATATATATAAGACAAAATATAAGACATGCGCACACATCACATGAATCAAATGCAAACTAAAAATACTATATACCAATACAAACTGCACATCAAATTGTGCATTAATAAGAATAAGGACAAGTGCTTAAAAGATTCTGACATCTTGATGTCTGCAGTGGCATGTGATTACACATCTAACGTTTAACTAGTGCTACACATATTTTGTGTGTATAATGCGTATTTTCATTGGATGAGCATCAATGTCTGAATCACAAGAAAATGCATGCATGTCATTGATTGGTTGCATTTGAAGGGCGCAAAAGGCGAAATAATAATAATGTTGCATTATCGAATGTAACATTTTGTGTCATGGATACTTTTTGCTCCAAATCTCCCGACCACTATGTCGGTCTGAGACAGCAAGACCAAGACAGTGAGACCAAGACAAAACTGAGGGGTCCAAGACCAAGACAAGATCAAGACCAAAGACCGCCAAGACTGTGACAAGACTAAGACCACGTAAAAGTGGTCTTGAGACCGGTCTCAAGACATCCAACTCTACTGATCATTGTCTGATAAGTCACATAAACAAGTCTTTACGTAAACAAAGATATGAGAAGATATGGAAATTTAATAGTTCATTACAGAAAAGACTTCTGTACACAAGTTAAAAAAAATTAAATTAGAAATTAATAATATGATGACGACTAATGTCAGTAAATGGGAATGGTTTAAATATACTGTTAAACAATTAGCTATAGAAACAGGAAAGAAAGTATCTGCCCTACACATACGTAAACAGAAAAATCTAATTGAACAAATACATTTGTTATGTAGTAAACCTTATAAGACTGAAGAAGAGTCAGAAAGCTTACAATTCTTACAAAAACAACTAGATGATGTGTACCTGATTAAGGCTAAAGGAGCATATGTAAGGTCTAAAGCCAAGTGGATTGAACATGGAGAAAAAAAATCTTATTTCTATGGTCGAGAAACGTAGACAAAGAAAAAAAAATAACTAAAATTGAGTAAGGATGGCACTGTGCGTCACGTTGCATGATGCAGGCAATTGGAATAACAGACGAGCTCAGCCAAGGAGTCCAATAACCGGGGTTTTAATGAGCATAAACAGGCAGACAGGACAGGATCAGGTACTATGCTAGACAACATCAATGCTAGAACTGGGGAAGACTGACTCTGACGAGGACTAAATACACTACACAGGTTGAACGAAACAAGCAACAGGTGGAAACAATCTGGCATAAACACGAGGTAACGAGGTGGGCGTGGCACACAGGAGGATCGGACGGTGCCGGGCGTCACATAACCCCCTCCCCCCCCCCAAAGGCGCACACACCGGGCGCGCCCGAGGGGAGGCGACGGACGAGACAAAACTCAAAACCCATCAACGGGAGACCGGGAACAGGACAGAGACACAGAACAGGGACAAGGGCAAAAGTCAGGACAGGAGCTGACAGAGGACAGGGAACGCAGACAGACAGAGCAGGAAAGGAGACAGAGGGGGAATACCCACAGGCGACACAAAGGGGTCAGGAGGGAACGGAGGAGGCACAGGAACAGGAGGAACTAAGGAACATGGAACAGAAAGGGGAGACCAGACAGGCAGGGACGGGGGACAAAAGGGAGCCTGAGGGAGCCCAAACGGGCGATGGGCGGCGGCCGAAGGGGCCGCAGGTGAGAGGGAGAAGGGAGGCGTAGGGGATAACACAGGAGCCAAGGGAACGGGACGAGGGAGAGACGGAGGGGACACGGAGAGAGCAGGAGGGAACCCCAGTGCAGGCGGGCAGGAGGGGGAAGCTGCCACAGGCGACGCTGCAGCCAGAGCCCAGGAAGGCACCGTCCGACGTCCAGGCAGAGCAGGGGGGCCTGGAGGCGGCCAGCAGGGGGCGCCTCGGCGGGTGCCACGGGAGTGCGGCGGCTGGCGGGACAGCCACGGGCAGAGCAGTGACAGCAGGAGGTGCAGCCATTAGGACCGGCACATGAGGGTCCGGAACCACGGGCAGGATTGCCCGAGTGCTTGTCCTCACCGAGGACGGTGCCACTTTAAGAGCTCGGGGAACATGGGGAATGGCATCCCTCACCAGACTGATTCCTTTTCTGCTTTAACAGAAATAAAAATAAGCCTCTAACGGAGGTGGCGTCTCCTCGACATGGGGCTTATCCGATGCTGTGGCGACCGCAGCAATCTGTCTGAAGACTGACTCTGACAAGGACTAAATGCACTACACAGGTTGAACGAAACAAGCAACAGGTGGAAACAATCTGGCATAAACACGAGGTAACGAGGTGGGCGTGGCACACAGGAGGATCGGACGGCGCTGGGTGTGACACTATGATAGAGGACCCAAACCAAATAAGTGAGAAAATTAACATATTTTATAGCAATTTGTATAAACCAAGAATCCAAAAAGAAAATGCAGATATCCTTTTTGATATGATCAAAGACCAGGTTAAAAAATTCGAAGAGGAAGATAAAATATGGTTAGAAGAAGATTTGAATATATCGAAAATAGAATCAGCCCTAAAACAAATGAAAAATGGCCTGGCCTAACGACTGAATTTTGACTTTTTGGCAAGACATTAAAGATTTGTTATTTAAAGCCTTTTTGGATTGTTTAAATAATGAAAAATTATCTCCAACAATGAAATGATTAATTACTTTATTGCCCAAACCAAACAAAACTTTACAAGTGCTAGTTTGCGGATAATACTTTTGAAGGATAAATTAATACTTGAGAAAGCATTGACTGTAATTTCAGGTTTTTCTAAAGCTTCAGGCTTGTGTCTGAATCTAAAGAAATGTGAACTTTTGCCAGTTTATGATTGTTTGGAAAATAGCATAAGGACGATTCCAAAATGAAGTAAAATATTTAGGCATTTATTTAAATAAATAGATATCAAAAAGAGAGTCAAAAAACCTAAAAGACAAAATTGATGGTATGTCCAAAACATTAAATCATTGGTAAACGAGAGATATCACAATTTTTGGATGCAATTTATTATTCAAATCAGAGGGTGTCTCAAAGATGGTTTATCCAGCGTATTCATTATACATTACCCTGAAAAGTATTTAAAATATTAACTCCATAATCTATCAGTTTATTTGGCACAATAAAACACATTACATTAAAAAAATCACAACTTGTCAAAGATTACACCAAAGGAGGTATAAGGACAATTGATTTTCAATCAATGGTTGGAGTATTTAAAATAAACTGGATAAAAGCCTTCCTCTTAAAACTCCATATGGTTCCATATCCCTAAAAATATCTTCAAAAGGGAGGGAGGCTTTTCTCCTGAAATGTGATTTTGATATATTGAAGTTGCCTGTCAAACTGTCAGAATATCATAAGCAAGTCTTATCTTATTGGAAGATGGTTTTTGGCCAAAACTTCACGCTCCATGGCTCCACCTTGTGGAATAATAGGACCATTACAATTAATAGGTAGTCATTATTCATTAAAGAGTGATATGGAAAAAACATGTTCTTTATAACAGATTTACTTGATGAAAAGGGGCAGTTTCTCAATGCCAAATTTAACATTCAGTGGTCCCTTAGAGAATATAACAAAGTTTGTAAGGCGATCCCTTTACCTCTGTTGAGTTTGATACAAGGTTATTTATATTACTCTAAGGGACAAATAAGTTTACATTCTTTACAGCTGAATCAGATTCCTTTAACTAATAAAAAGTGTAATAAAATCACAAACGAAATATTTAAAAATATATTATTTCACGATGTTAACAGTAACACAAAATTAAAAGGGAGTCATGTTAAAATAACGAACAAATATACACATTTTTTAAAATGGCCTATTCCCCCCCCTAAAGTTAAAGAAATGCAATTTAAAATAATCAATGGATATTACCCAGCAGCAGAAATGCTTAAAAAAAGGTTTGGGTTTGAGGGGGGGGGCCATGTGGATTTTGTTTACGAAATGAAGAAAGTATTGATCATTTGTCTTTTTTCCCTGTTCAGTAACAACTAACTTCTGGCAGGATCTGGTAGGATGAGTGTAGGAATAGATGGGACGACCCCACTGACCCTAACACAGGTTTTATACAATAATGACATTCTGTCTAAGGACCTTGCCATGCTTTACAATGTGGTAATAATTATGGGCAAATACCACATCCGGAAGTGTAAATGGAAAAACAAAAGACCTTCCCTAAGTGGGTTGAAGATTGAACTAAAGTCTTTTTTCTCATCTTTAGAATTACTGAAGGAGTCATGTAAAGCTGCTGCTTTGATATGTGAAAATGTAACCCAGTTTCTATCCCTTTAATGAATGTGTTTCATTTGTTGTACAAAGTAAGCCGCATGTATGTTAATGTGTTGCCGGAAAGGAAAATGTTAAGCCAAAAGAATGGCCTTCACATATTTATATTGTTCCCCCCCCCCCCTATTTTCCCAATTTTTCTCTCAAGATGTTGTTGCACTAATGTTGTCTCCCAATGAGAGTTTGTAAATGTGTGCAAAGAATAAAATAAAACAAAACAATTGTTTAAACAAAAAAGACCATCTTATTCTTGGAGCTATGACATAAACGATCCATCCAAGCCGCCACCTCAATAATAAAAGTATTATTAATAATAATAATTATCGTTCAAAATTTCGTAATATAGGGCGGTTTCTATGGTCGCTTTTGGTGACGTATTTCCTCTGTGCCCGTCGTAACCGCTTCTTTTGGTCGGTTTGATTACGCATTTCTTCCGCGCCTCGTGATGTACTGACCTTCTTCGGCGGCTGGTTAGTAACTTCGTATGTCCTCGCTGGTGCGGTAAGCTTTGTTGTTCCATTGTAGACTCTTCGTTTCACTGTTTTTCCCCCCAGTCTCTTCTCGTTTCTTACGGCTTTAGTGCCTGATAAAGATTATATTAGTTTACATCGGAACAGATGTCCTTATTTTAATGGAAAGGTAGTCTTAATGGAAGGTCTCAGCCGGAGAATAAGCCAAAGAGGGTGTTTTACTGCCTCATAATACTTGTTTATCTTAAACGCTCAGGGTTTCATACTGATTAAAAGACAAGCGGCACAGCGGTTTACCCGTCGAGTATTCTCGTTCTCTCTTGAAGAGCTGTCTCCGTTTATTATAAATGCCCATTTTTAATATAATATTGGAACTTCTCTTTGTTCCAATCCGTTCCTCTCCAATACTAGATCGGCTTGAAGACGCGGGGTCAGCAACTCAAGGTTAAGCTCGATTTGCGACTTGCCGGCTTTGCTCCTGAACCTGCTGTCCCGATGTTCAGTGCTAAAGGAATGTTAAACGTAATAAGCCGTCATTGACGAATTGATTGAAGAATATTTTGAGAAGGCTTTTTCAGGGCAGCAAATCCATAATACTTTAATTCGGTGACTCAGACTACCTGTAACTGGCGACAATAGGATCGTTTGACACTGTGTCCTTTCAACTGGTGACCTCAGAACTGATTGCCAGCACAGCCTCCCGCTCACAGGCCATGGTGATAAGCTCCTTTCCCTGAAGGAAGGTGTCCTACTCTATGGCAACTGTATGTTTCTCTTTTTCAGACAGATATGGGTGACATAGAGAAGGGCAAGAAAGTGTTTGTGCAGAAGTGTGCGCAATGTCACACAGTGGAAAAGGGAGGGAAGCACAAAGTGGGCCCTAATCTGTGGGGTCTATTTGGCCGTAAGACTGGTCAGGCAGATGGCTTCTCCTATACAGATGCCAACAAGACCAAAGGTAAGTGGGGCAGCCATGCACAGGGCCTAATTCCTGGGCAAAAAGCTCACTTATTGCTGATGACATAACCTTATAACTGCAGGCATCATCTGGGGAGAAGATACCTTGATGGAGTACTTGGAAAACCCGAAGAAGTACATCCCAGGAACCAAGATGATCTTTGCGGGCATTAAGAAGAAGGGAGAGCGTGCCGACCTCATTGCATACTTAAAGTCTGCAACATCTTAGGGCTCCTATAGATTTATATACCTCCATGTAATGTTTTACTCTAATAGTTTTAAAAGTAATAAAAGGCTAAATATCTGTTGTCTGGAGTGACTCAACTGCCTAGCATACTAAAGAGCAGCCATAGGGTGAAGAGGATGATGTGTTGTGTATGTCCGTGTAAAAGGGGGGTTCACTGTGGGTGCCTGGCTGCCAGAGGACTGTGTGTTTATAAAGGATTCGCTGATGCTGCTTAAGTAAAAAACAGGTCATTTATTATGGCTAAATCCAGACACTTCTAAACCAAACTGATTACACGGCCAGGTGTGTGACCAAACACCCACACACATGTGTGCAGCCATACTCACACACACAGCCTGTCAATCAAAGGTGTTCACAGGAGGTTTCTGTTTCCAAAGATGTTTTTTGGGTCCAGGTGCTCCTTCACAGACCTCAGCATCCCCAAACCCACTTTGGAGATGGTCTGCTGCATCCACTGCTTCCGCAATTTTCCCACTGAAGGAGGGTGGGATCAAATTTCACCATTAGGAACAACTCCAAGACCCTTTCTGCTACTTTCATGCAATAGCCAGACTAACCAATCAACTCTTCCTCATGAAAGAGGTACTCCCCCCCTCACATCATCCACACATGGCAGTTTTCTTGCTGTTTTTTGATTGGCTGTGCAGCAGAGCCATAAGTTCCCCTGCTATGATAAAAAAAAAGCAGCTTCCTTACCATTGCACATGCCAAGGCCTACCAGCCACAGGCCATGAGGACAAAGTCTCTAAGAAAGGGTCTGCCTGACAGGCCAAGGCTGCACTGTGTGTGTGTGTTGCATAGATCACATTTGAGGACCAAAGTGTAGTAAACCTGAAATGTCCCTACTTTTGGGGACATCCTTTGAGGTCCACATTTGGATAACCTCAGTTTTATAAAAATCTGAGGATGCAATCAAAATGAAAAAGTCTTGTAAAAGGGCTGGTTACTTAAGGTTAGGGATGGGTAGGGGTTAAGGGTGTCTTGATTGGGATTAGGGTTTTTCCCATACAAATTAATGGACGGTCCCCATTTAGACAGGAAGACCTGTGTGTGTGTGTGTACCTCCATGATGGTGTGAGAGACTTCCCCCGCTGGCAAGAATCTCCTCCCTTGCAGCATGCTGGTGAGAACAGGTTGAGAGAGATCATAGAGCAGTCACCCAAAAACAGTTTGTCACATCCTGAGAATAACATCAGGACCTCTAGAAACTAGGGCCCCCCAGACTCATCATAACCTGCTTGTACATGTACACCGAGGCCCGTAGAGCCCAAGCCCCCTGACTCACCTCCACCTGCTCGTACACGTGCATTGGGTCCGATAGGCCTCTGTAGTTGAATGCAAAGTAGAAGTACACACAGGCACCAGCATCATAGATTTGGGTCACTCTATATGAGCAGGTAGAACAAGACAGAAAAATCTGTTACCACAGCAGACGGCACTGTTCATATATACAGTTGGGTCCATAAATATTTGGACAGTCACACAGTTTTCGGTTCTGTATATCACCACAATGGATTTGAAATTAAACAACAGAAGTAGTTGAAGTGCAGACTTTTGGCTTTGAAATCAATGAGTTGAACAAAAAATATAATATAGTGAATTCAAGTAAAGTGGGACATGTTTTGCCATTTTGGCTTCTAGTGCCCATTAAAACATTAACCTAATTTACTTAACCCACATATGACACCTTTCTGCAATCCTTAAGATGTCTACTTATCACACGAAAAGAAAAAAATGAAATTTCTTGCTTATGGGGGCCATGATACAGGTCTATACATTCCCTGCACCCATAAGGTAATGTGGGATGCATTTCAGGTAATGTGGGATAGGCGTTTGTTTAATACATCCAGACATCCATCCATTGTCTGAAACCACTTAATCCCAACTGGGGTTGCAGGGGGGACTGGAACCTATCCCGGGAACAATTGGCGCAGGCAGGAACCAACCCTGGGCAGTCGCCAACACACACACACACACACACACACACACACACACACACACACAATTTAATACATCAATACTGAATATAGGTGCAATACATCAGGACTGCAATGGGTTTTGCAAGTTTAATAGACAAAATAGCTCAAGGAACAGTTGAACATTAATTGTTGATTAATTTTTATCAAAAAATTGATTTTGACTTTTTTTAATGACTATTACATTTAATTTCATTTTGGATTTTTTTTTGTAGAAAAAACCTAAACCAATACATGTTCATATATACAGTTGGGAAAAAATTGGCAACAGTACAGTAAAAATTACAGTTACTTGTAATCATTTAATCCTCCTCCTGCCCCTTCACCTTTCTAACCTTATTTTCTGTCTCTCTGCTTTGGTGCCATCAGACACACAAAACAACTTGCCAATTTTTTCCCATTTCATAAATGAACACGATTTTAGTACATAGTATATTTATGTCAGCAATGTACCACTGAGGGCACCAGTGGTCTGAGCATATACATCATGGACCAGAGCATCTACCTGCAAGTAGATAGAGGGAGGAACTGGACTCCCCTGTCCTTGCATTCCCTCTCTATCCGCTCCTTGACACTCCTGCAAAGATCCAGAACCCTGGAATATAAGATATCACAAGAGAAACATCACTACTGATGCCTACAGAGCTAAAATGGCAGCCAGTGAGCCGAATGGCACAGTCGGCTAAGCACACAGGAGCATCCACCTCAAAATGGAGAAGACCAAGGCAACAGAAGCTACGGTGCAGATATAGGCAGTCTCACCTATCCCAAGGAATTGATGTCTCAAATGACTCTCCAATCACATAATATTCCATTCCCAGGTCCTGTAGGAACAGAAGCAGGCCATCATTGGCCTGCAGCGACATCCCACATTGAAAAGGCAAAGATATACAACTATACATGATGAGTTTGAATGGCATTCAGCATTTTTCATTATGGAGGGCTGTATTAAATCATGTGCCTCTACATGGCGAAACCCAATATTGCAGTTTTCCAACTTTCCAACATATATTTAAAAACAATTCTTAGAATCAAAAATGCATGGGAATAATTTATTTAAATTCCATCCATCCATTTTCTGTAACCACTTATACTACTCAGGGTCGCGGGTGGTCACCCAGGAAGGGGTGCAGACACCCTATGATATGACACACCATTCACTCACACAGTGCTAACGACTGTATAACTGTACTGTCTAATCCAGTTATAACACAAAAGTATTTAAGTATATACGAAAAAATATTATCGTTACGCAGTATACAAGTGACATCTGCCTTATTAGTACACCTTACAGGCAAATCAATTAGGCTAAACGATTGGTGCAATAAAAAAAATATTCAATTAAAATGAATTTAAAAAAAAAAAAAACCTTCAAAAGGAAGCAGTGTGTCCTTGCAATCCTAGGTTAACCCTAAACTTTCAGCAAATATTACTATTAACTAATATTTACACCATATCTGTTGGTTAGGCATATCTGCTTATGTACAGAATTGTTCTGAAAAAGGGGAAAAATGGGTTATTCTCACAAACTCATTACCTGTAACAAATCTATTTCCTCAAGTTTTTCCAAATAAGACTGACAACAGGCTCATGTTAAATTGTGTAATAATGTTGACTTTGCCTCTGTTGTTGTTAATCAATTTGAGTAAAACAATTGTTAATACAAAATAATTTAAGAAATGAACATACATGTTATATTAATTGATTGTCTACTGTGGATTACTTGCTGTAAAGCTGAAAGATTTGAAAACTTAAATTGTGTGTTGTTTGATTTTAAAACTGCAATGGTAGACCCTGTTTGGGTAAAATGGCTGAAGGATCTTTAAACAAACTACATTGATTTAGTAAGTTAAGGTAACACAGTTAAATCCAGAAGTTTACATACACTTCAGAAAGACAAAAACCTTTTTGTTGAATATTTTCTGTTTTAGGTCAGTTAGAATCACCAAATTTTTTGTTTTTGTTAACCCTCTGGGGTCCAGGGGTAGGGAACACACTTCCATTGACTGGGGCACGGCCACACATTTCATTCAGTAACAAATGTAATTCATGGCAAATAAATTATTTCTTATATATCTGGTTTTGGCATTAAACTCAACTTAATCTTAGTGTACTTTGTAAATATGTAAGATTTGTGAGAAGTTTGTAATTTTTAAAGTATAGACATTGCAAAATGCAGTTTGGAACACTTGCAGAAACATTATGAAAGGGCACAGTAAGCAATGGTGGAAGTTTGTTTTGATCCCAGATATCTGATCACCAAAGTCTTGGCTACATGAAGATGACTAAATGGTGTAGTTGCAACATTCAGATAGATATATAGCCAAGCTTCGGAAGATGCTCTCACTTCATGATGCAGAAAAATTAATACATGCCTTTGTAACTTCCAGACTGGACTACTGTAATGCCCTTCTTTCTGGTTGCCCATCTACATCCTTACATAAACTCAGCTGATACAGAATGCAGCAGCCGGAGTTCTCACAAACACTAAAAAATTTGATTGCAATACACTGGTCTTATCCTCCCTTCATTGGCTACCAGTTAAGTCTCGGATTGACTATAAAATACTGCTATTAACCTCAAAAGCACTGAATGGCCTTGCACCAGAATACCTCAGTGATCTGCTGATGTCATACAACCCTCTGCGCTTACTTCGTTCTCAAGGTGCAGGATATCTGTTAGTACCTAGGGTAGAAAGAGCTATGGCAGGTTGCAGAGCTTTCTCCTATAGAGTTCCTCAGTTGTAGAATGGTCTTTCACCGGATGTGCGGGATTCAGGCTCACTCTCAATATTCAAATCTAGACTAAAAACACACTCGTTTAGTTTAGCTTATAGGGATATTAGTTCTAGCTCTAGGTAACTCCTCACACCCAGGTAGACCTATAGTGTGAGGTGTAGAGCTAGGTGGGGATTGGTCCCATTGGCTTTGGATAAACTGAACTGTCAGTGCTGTCACTTTAGCTTCACAATCCCTTGTGGAATTGAAGTGCTGACATTTCAGGGACTCCCCATGACTGCATTTCCACTTGCCTCTCCCTCCTACTTATGCTGCCATAGTCATATCTGCTGGAACTTACACATTGCACTTCATATTGCATTCGCCTAACTGGTAGCACTGCATATAGTCTCCCCTACTTTGACTAATTGCACATTTTATTTCCCCTACTCCTCCTGGGGTGTGCTGCATGGAGACTTCAAACTAAAGATATCCAGCACATCCTGCTGTAGCAGGATGTGCTGGATATCTTTATAGTTCGAAGTGATTTTATAATGTGATGTTGCCACTACTTTGCGTCCATTCTGCCCATGTCATCTTCCATGGATAACCCGCTACTTTACTTTTGGTTGCCTGGCGATCGGAAGGAGCATCGGCACTGGCTTGTCATCTTCTCCCTGCTCGGGTGTCAAATCTCATGATTTGGACAGTATGACTTGCCACTTAGCCACCTCTCCTATTTGAGTCTCCCTGCTGGCCCTTGGAGAATGGGCCCCCCCTTTGAGCCTGTTCCCTCCCAAGGTTTCTTCCCTCTAGGGAGTTTTTCCTTGCCACTGTCGCCTATGGCTTACTCACTAGGGGCTATGAGACAGCATAATGTTGTGATCACACACTATACAAAAAATAAATTTGTTTGTTGGATAAATAAAATAAGAAAAAGCTAACTCATGTCTCTATTTCAGGTCTCCTTCAATTGAATATGTAGGAGCTCTTGTGTATGCATGAGCCATTCATACCTGGCCACGACCCCCCCCCCCCACAGGGCTGATGGGAATGTAACTGAATCACGTTTCACCATTGCATTATTCATCGAATTACCTTGTGAATATGATTTGAATACATGGCAATGTGGCTATTTAGAATACAAATAGCGATCTTCACGTGAGGGTGGTACTTACACGTCCTTGATGCAGGTAAGACAAAGAAAGGGGACATGGTTTATTTTTTGCCTATTTAACCTAATTTTAAAAACTTTAATACTTCTACCAATGGATATTTTAAAAAGATAGCTAGATTATGGATTTAGTCAGCATTTTTTTCATGTCTCTACTATAAGATTTCAGCAAGTTATGAACTGAAATACATGAAAAAGATAAGTGGCTGTCAACCCCAGAGGGTTAAATGTCAGAATCGCCGACAGAATAACCCCCTTTTCTTGTAGGCTAATTAATTATTACTTCTTGTCTGGCCATGCCTTCTTTTCGGGTTAAGTGTGATGAGTGTGTCCTCACTGATGAGAGAAGAATATACTTAATTCAAAAGCAACCCGCGTTACCCACCCGCAGGTAGGCGATAACAAAGGTCAACAGGTATCCTCTCTGCCCATTGTCTTCACCAGCTGCCAGGCCCCTGCAGCATCGAGTTAAGACAGAAAAACAATCAACCTAAAACATGCTGGTGTGAAAAGTCACCAAATATGGCCCTTAAATAAAAGAGTTAGATGCTATTATGGAGAACCAGGGGAGGCTGAAGCAGAAGCTCACCCGAATTGGGCCGCAATGTCATAGACCTGCTGCTCCTGGTTCAGCACATGTTTCCGGTCACCCTCAAAGAGCAGTGTTGCCACACACAGGCGCTGGGGGTCAAAGCCCTTAACCTTGAGGAAGAATGTGAGGTTAAAAAGGCAGAGCCCAGACAGCCTACAGGGGGTCCTATTTAGGTACAGCAATGTAAGGTGGGTGGGGGGGTGGATGTACCTTGGTGATGTAAAACTTCTTCAGATCATCCAAGAAAGATGTGAACATGGAGGTCTGCGGCCTCAGTGCATGCCCTGATGGTCGGAAAGAGATGGTCATTATTTCTCTGTGATTCATCATAAGGGAAGGGGGCAACAGGAAGGAGGAGCCAGACCTCCCCAGGTATGAAACCCTTCCCATACTGAAGAACCCAGGATCCTCCCAATGAACCAAACCCATTCCGCACCAAAGAGCCCAGGGTCCTCCCTGCCTACAAAGCTTCTCCCACACTGAAGAGTACCCCTCCTTTGGTCTGCAGCCCTACCCCCGTCCACAGGGCAGAGTGATGCTTAACACCAAGGCAGCTTACCAAAGTGAAACTGCGCGTTGTCCATGAGTCGGATGGAGGCAGGAGTGCAACGCTGGAAGACAGGCCAGGCTGAAGCCATCTGCACCAGTCTATGAAGCACCCTATCTTACTGCCTAGCCATTCAGCAGGCTGGAAATATATCCTTATGAAGTACTCAGTCTAAGCAGCACTTCATTGTGCTGGGACCACTACCATTTGTTAGTAGGGAAGCTATGTGGCAGCTCCATAACAATATGTCAAAGAAGCCAAGGGTCTGAATAACAAACTACTAATTGCTTTAAGTCTGATCACAAGCATGAGCCTGAACTCACCTTTAAAATATCACAAGGGGTCCTACCTGCTTAGCAACCTCTCTGAGGCAGGACACACCCTGCTCAAAGCTCGGGAAGACCACAGAGCCATACTTTCTGTACTCTGGAAAAGGCCGGATCTTCAGTGTGACCTCAGTGACCACTCCTAGAGTTCCTGTAGACACACACAGATCCAGCCGAACAGTCATACAAAACTCCCACACGGTACTGCCAGGAAAATTCACTGAACAGATTTATAAATATCCTATCAAGTGAATCATTACAGTTCCATTAAGGATCTGGAAAACTGTTGGGAGCAGTGTGTATGACTTATTGCAAACGCACTTCGAATATGACATGGTGTGGGGTGGGGGACACGTCCTTCTCCTATTCTGTATGGAAGTAGTAGGTTTTTGGCTTCTCACTTGGTCCTGCTCCCCCATTCATTTTTGTACCCTTTCTTAAGTCTGGTTAAAATAAATTGGAGGCTAACTAGGCGACTCGATAGCTTGCAGCAGCTGGTACGGTTGATCGCATCAATCATCTATTTTTTATACCATATGATTTTATACCCACACTACTTTTGTAATCAACCAGTAGATCGCGATCGACGTATTGGGCACGGACCATGTATACGTCAGAGTGGATCATGAAAACAATACTGGAACAGGGGAGAAAATAAAAACGCATATATTGATATGTATGTGGTCACATCGATGCATTGGATCATTTGCCGTTGACTCGATATACAGGGAGTGCAGAATTATTAGGCAAGTTGTATTTTTGAGGAATAATTTTATTATTGAACAACAACCATGTTCTC
>JAODKE010000001.1:40583481-40596549 GCA_026779605.1 Mormyrus hasselquistii
AGTGATAGCTATACATACTTGTTTATTCAAATTTATGTGAGTGTTCAAGTGTAAAGGGGTAAAATAGGTGATACTTCATGAACATGGTGGCACACAAAACACTAAGATTGTCTAAAGACATATACAAACATAACCAATCTGTATATTGAGACTTGGAGTCATGGGGATATCAATATACAGGGTATACAAAAGCCAAACTTAAAAGAAACTTTCTTTTGGGTGTTGGCCTGTTGTGTGAGTGATGTAAGGCAGGATGTCTGGGAGGGGGTTGCGTGCCAAGTCGAGGGACCCCTGTCCTTGAGGTCCACTCTGTTGCCTGTACGTCCCTAAATCTTTGGGCCATAAAAGTTAGAGTGCTGGCCTCCCTTGTTAAAAGTGTGTGTCTGGGTGGGTGTGTTTGTGTGTGTGGGGTCCCTTTCGTGCTTAGGACAATGTGTACCTCTCGTACCAGGCTAGGCCTTGTCTCAGGCCACCTGAAATTTAAGCTGTATCATATGTGCATGTGTGATCCTACACATTTTACACAGCTTCCCAGCTTTTTGGAAACAGCATTGTACAAAAAGTATAGTACACAGCAGGTATACCACTGTTAAGAAACAATGAAATTACCCTGGCCTAGATTAGTTTTATACCTGAAAATGCAATGTACTACAAATTCCATATTTTCCTGATCCAAGGAGAATAAGACCTTCAAATGAAAATGTGGCTTCTAATTCAAATTAATTGCTCAGCATGCCGTGTTTTCAGCTACTTTTGAGGTATAAAGCCAATCAGGGCCAGGTGAATTTCAGTGTTTCTTTACAGAGGCGAACCTGCTGTCTAATATGCATTTTAAATTTGTCTGGCGCAAGATTAATATGATGTCCAAATTCCATTTTGAAATGTGACTTCTTGTTCTAATGAAAATTATAAACTGTGAAGAATGTGCCACCACAAACCTTCCCCTCTAGGAAAGTTGCAAATAAAGAAGGTGACTTCAGCCTCGTCATTAGACATGGTATTTTTTATGGAATCTGCTTCCCTCTTTCTCTTGACAAATGCTGTTTGTGTGTATAATTACTTTTCTGGAGATGACAAATTTTAATTTCTCTAGAAAATAACTAATATAGGTGACATTGAAAAAACAACTCAACATGAAAAGATCCTGATATAAGACAAAAAAATAATGATGGAAGTCCTGCAGAGTAGCAGTGACAAGATACAAAGCCATTGTGTGTTCTCATGAACAGGGTATATTAAAAGTTCATTGCTTTGTTTTGTTTGTTATGCAATAAATGGAAATTTAGTTATATTTAAAGCCTTTTCATGATCCAAAAAATTGTCTGACTCATAACTGAAAAACCACGATATTGTACGAACTGCAAGTTTTGTGATCTGTTGCATTCCTGTTAATGAAAGAGATACGAAAATGACTTGTGTTTCTGTTGTTATAGCATCTGAACCCTGGCCAGAAAATGCTACTCTGTACCAGCCACTAAGGGGTGAGTATTTGTGGGTTAATTTCTGAAATATTTCGTGCATTCTTGCGGAGAAGAAATGTTCATATGAAAATTTGACATTTGTACAAAACGTAATAGTCAGATTCAGGGGTGTTATTAAAGTCTTGAAACACTGGGGGCTAAGCCCAGCCAAGAAATGTTCAAATTATTTCAGAGTACAACTATACTCGATGACAAAAAGCACCCAGATGGAGTAGTGGAAATTAAATGAATCTACACATGGTGAAAGGTCTTGTGACTGTATCGCAGTGATTGTTATATCAGTTGAAACTGTGAAATGGGCAGTATGATCACACTGCTGGTCCCATGTCAGTATGGTGTAGCCTGCCCACCCTCCTCGGGATACATGCGGTGATACGGTGCAGAAGGAACTCACACAGACGGTGTATCCTCTACTGTGGCCCACAGTTGTAACTGGCCCTCGAGATCCTGCAGATAAGCACTAGGTCCGAGTTGATGTCTGAACTGATCTTGCACTGTTGGAATAGGGAAAGATCAGGGCCCTTAGCTGGCTATGGGAGGACCTCAATATGGTGCAGGCAGTCCATAGACACACGTGCTGTGTGTGGACGTACATTGTCTTGTTGAAGGACTATACTAGTGTACTGCCTCAGGAGGGGTAAGACATACTGTACAGACACAGGGTATCACTGACATAATGCTGTGCTGTCAGGGTACTCCGAATCACTATCAGAGATGATCTGAAGTCATACCCTGTGGCTCCCCACACCATGATGCCAGGAGTAACACCGGCATGTCACTCCACAACATTGGCAGGATTCGTCCTCCCCTTGTTGCCGCCATACATGCACACAACAGACATCCGGGATAATGCAGACCCAAGATTTATTATACGATGCCACTCATCATTATTCTATGCCTCCCAGTTACAGCACCACTCCAAACGCAGTCGTCTCTGTGCTGGTGTTAATGGTCTGTAATGCTTGGCACACAATACGACAATCCTCCCTCAGTGTTGTTTGTCTTGGGTGAATGGAACTTTTACGACGTGTGTGGGTGCCCTCACATGCCCATTGGTTCCAACATCTACATGCCCCACATGTCAAGAAATTGCTGATACGACCACTTGGCCTCATGGAAACCCACAATGCAACCCCTATAAAACTCCACCAAGTGCTGATAATGCTGTCTAATGCATCTACGAGGCATCCTCTGTGTCTGGTGACTAGCTCCTTGCAAATTGAATCATACCCATCACTGGTCTGCACGTGTACCAAATTACATCCAAATCCAGACCATTAATTTTGGATGATTAACTTTTTTTGTCACTGAGTATAATACCAAAATGGATACAAAATCAGAAATATTCATTTCCGTCTAGCACTAACGATGTATTCCTTCATAATACTAAGCTATAGACAGGTGCCAAATGAAACCCCTGCATTCTTGCATCAGAGACTCTAATCTCAACATTTACAAGATTATTTTGTGAATTGAGAAATTTCAATAGGCACAAGTAGTTTTTCCTTCATAAGAAGGATATCAAGACTGTCAACATTAACACATCAATTTAGGACATCTGAATAGCCCAGAATGTCCTAAAAACAAAACCAAAAACCATGTATAAGGTTTGAAGGGTTAACACAGTACTGAGATTGGGTGTCAAATATGCTGCTTCAAAGCTCAAATGCAACCAATAAGGTACGTCTTATTTGAAAAATTTTGCATTTGTACATTTTGATATTTAAAATTGAAATTTTAAGAACTTTCATGATCCAAAGTACATTGACAAATTTTAGGCCCCAAGATAGTGCCTATGCTCCACATTTTATATTGTATTGTGTTATGTAGTCTGTTTCTGATCTTTACTTAGTCTAGCCTTGTCTCTATCTTGTCAAACTATCTTTTGCACCATCATTTTTTTGTATATTAATAAATGTTAGTACAATAGGGTACTGTATACTGCAATAAATAGAATAGAGGGAATCACTTCTAATAAACATTACTTAGTTTTACATACTGTAAATACAGGTAATCATTTTTATTTATTCTGAATAAAGACAAGGTGGAAAGGAAACTCAGACGATAACTTTGTTCTATCTACTTCCATCCAGACTGCTAGGGTGGTGCTGAAGGCACTAATGGAATTATACTTGCATTCACACTTCATTGACAATTAAAAAGTTGTGACCTCGGGACTTGGGACAAACTGTCTGAGTGCCTGCGAGTTTGTTACGTAGTACGTTGACTACCCTTGTTCATTGTGATCCCAGATGTCGGTTCGCTAGATGAATGTGGGGGAATTAGAGTGCCGTTCTTACTGTTTTGGTTGCCAGAGGTTAGCATTTAGTTTGCGGATTCATTTTTTTTCCCCTCCCTCCTTTTTTCTCCTTTGTTGCTGGGTGCTTTCTCTCTCACAAAATTAGCTTGGCTAGGTGCTCTACATGAACTAACCTAATGGGGGTTGTGGATGGTCATGGATTGCACCTCCGGAAGACGTTGTCTCACCCATGTCCTGAATGAGCTGTTATCCCGCTGGCCATGCAGCAGGGGCGACTGACTGGTATAGAATGCTTGTCAGATGACTTTCTGTGCTCTGCACACATTCCTGTACCACAGTGAAAGTGTAAGCCACTAGTGCAGGTGAAAAACATTAAAAATCAAGGGTTTCTGAATTAGAGCATATAGTGGAGCAGCTCTCTTCTATCGTGGAGCGTCTTCTGCCTCTTTTAATTAAAGCTAATGCCATGGCAGAGGTGCAGGTTAGTACAGAGGACCAACCTTTCCAAGTACTTCACTATCGCCCAAACTCTTGCAGCCAAGGCACCTTGCTCAGGAGACATAAGTGTTGTCAGTGGGTGCCTTTGGCAGCTTTTTAAATTGTGACCCATTTCCAGTGTCACGGTCAAGTGTCAGTGGCATTAGGATGGAGGTGGGGTCGGTGGAGACCACGCTAAAAGTAATGCTGAAATTGGATGCACCTTCTCCTGCAATGGAGTCTGAGAATGTGTTCCTTCATCGTTGGTGGCACACTTTAGTTTTGATACCATAGTGCCATGATTTCACCTCTGCGGTGTCTACTGCGTTGGAGGTAGCTGCAAAAGTGGTCTGTCTGGTCAGAAATCTTGTGCACTTGCAGTGATGCAGGACACAGAGACAGCTAAGCATTGTGTCTCCTGATGAGGCACTTCATGAGAACGTCCATTGCGCTAATGTGTAGTGCCACCGCATGGATGAGCTTCATTCTCGGGCTTATGGCTCCACAGGTTTCCTTGGCTGACACTTTCTAGCATGTGTACAAGTTTATGATGTTGCATTTTCTCACCATGATGTCATCTGAACCATTACTGGCGGACGTCCTACAGCTGTCATTAGAAGCTGTCGGCATCATCACCAACCAGTGTGACCCTGTCTTGGGTACCTTTTTGTGCTAGCCAGACTTGGCACCAGGCCTGCACCATCTCCTGCCTTAAGCATGGAGAAACAATTTGAGACATCTCCTGCTACCACATGGGAGAATCTTTGGACCAGCTGTGCAGGAGGCCCTTGATCAATGTGAGTCTGATATGAAATCTTCTTCCAGTCATGTTGGGACAGTGCCCCCCTTTCGGATCATCCCCCAATCTTTCTGCTTCCTGTCTTAAACACACTGGTGTCAGGATTGCTCACAGGCCTACCCACTGAGGCCAGTGTTGGGGCCCTCATCCTTCAGTCACTCCAGCCAGGCATAGCGGTACTCCCTTGCATGTGTGTCTTCCTCTCAGCAGACAGTCTGGTCATGGTCATGCCCCCCCCCCTCCACCTCTTCAGACAAATGCATTCAGGCAGCTACTTTGATTACGGAAATTCAACAGCTCCTGCACAAAGGAGCCATGCAGTTGTTTAGCCCTGCTATTCATCCGGGGGATTTTTTTTAAGTTTACTTTCTAGTTCCAAAAAAAGACTGGGTTCCGGCTGATCTTGGAATTAAGGCATTTGATTCAGTTTCTCAAAGACCTCAACTTTCAGATGTTATGCACAGTGGAGGTGTTAGAGGCAGTCACAGTTCACGACTGGTTTGTGCACATAGATTTACAAGACTACTTCTCTGATGTTCCTATATTGCTGGCACAAAGTTTAAACCTGCGACCTTGTGATTACAGCACACAGGCTTAGCCCACTGAGCCACATGCTACCCTTGGTTTTAGCGTGAACTGGGCCAAATGTAAATTTGTTCCAACATAGAAAACAAATTGCATTGGCCATGTCCTGAACTTTTCTACAATGAGTGTCCCCCCCATTCCAGATAGGATATGATCCATTCTTGCAGGGCTAAGGCACCTTCATGGAAGCACACAGCAGTAGAGTTGTAACGATACCAAAAACTCACGGTATAATCATTATCACGATATTAATAAGCAAAAAACTCTAAATAATAATCAACATGTTTGTTTATATCAAATTAGTTCTCCCTTTTTACATAAAGTGCTTCTGCCTTTATTAGTGAAATATCCAGCTATGACCTTAAGCCTTTGCCAGTAATTTGTCCTTTGCAATGAATGACTGAACAATGCATGTAATTATAAAACAAAAACAAGCAGTCAGTAGGTCCTTTATAAATATTAATTATTACTGCAGCAGCTGGATCTTTTAATCAAAATCTGCAATTCCAAAGTAGTGTTTTCTGCCATTTTTCCGCTGGGTCTGTTTTCACCACGTGAAATATAGGCTACGTCCATACATACTAACACGCTAAATAATGCGTGAATACAGTGCACATGTAACACTTATGAACCTATTTTCGGTCTCCTTAAAAGTACTACTGGCCAGTTTGATGGAAGTGGTGGGGGAAAAGATAATGACACCTCAAAATTTAGAACTGCAACCTTTAGTAAATATTAATTGTAGAACATGAAGAATCTTGAATACATTTATATTTAAATGGAAAAATTAAATCCACTTCTTTCTAAAGTATGGATTTAAATATTGGTTGTTTTGGGTTCTGAGTCCAGTGGTTAAATCAGTTATTCCTAAGTCTAAATCAAGGTATATCCTAGTTCAGTTTTGCTAATTTTTGACTGCACACAGATCCATCCATCCATCCATCCATTATCTATACTGCTTTATCCATTTGGGTCGCGGGGAAGCTGGAGCCAATCCCAGCACCTTCGGGCGAGAGGCAGGGTGCACCCTGGGCAGGCCGCCAGTCCACCACTGGGCCAACACAGACAAACAGCCACACACACTTGCATTCACACCTATGAGCAATTTAGAGTAACCAGTTCACCTAATCTCCATGTCTTTGTACTGTGGGAGGAAACCGGAGCACCCGGAGGAAACTCACGCATGCACAGGGAAAACATGCAAGCTCCACACAGAAAGGCACACTGGGTGACCCGGGTATAAAACCCAGGACCTTCTTGTTGTGAGGTAACAGTGCTAACCACTGCACGGTCGTGCCACCCTTGCACTTAGATCATATAAAACAATTATTTTGTATCTATTTATAATCACCTAATAAGTCCTTATTTAAATTCTCTATCCAGTATCTTTAGCACCTATTTATCTTTCCTTTAAATCAGTAACCTCACCCCACATATCAAACTCAAAATTCAACAAATATAAAAGGAAGAAACAAAATCCATTCAGGCATAACAATATTCAAGAGTTCATATACAGTTCAGTTCAGTCCATCATATCCTAACTGCACATGTAAAAAATTCTAAGTTCCCTCTACTCATCCTTCACCGTTGCTCCATGGACCTACATAGACTGTAAAATCAAATTTTTACCATATTCTAAATCCCGTGGCAACACCCTCTGCAGCCAGTCTCCACAGCTTCTGCAAAAAAACAACCCACGCTCTCCATATCACTTTGTGACATCATCTCACAATCTGCATACAATCGTCTTTCATAAGGCATGGCCACGAGATAATCAAGTGGTGGCCACAAATTAATAACACGTGGCCACAAGATTTCGGAATGCCTGGAAACACATGGACAACTTTGAGAGTTGATAAAAGTAAGTATAATTTTATAAAGAAATTATATATATATTTTTAATTGATAACATATGTCTTCACACAATTATGTGAACTTCCTAAAGGTGTTATGGACAAGTGCATTAGACCAGCGTACAACATCCCGAAAATCTAACTTGTTCCCACACTTTAAGAACAACATGGCCACCACTTAATTATCTTGTGGTCACGCAATATATATTTTTTTCCCTTGTATCACCACAGGGGCTCCGTAGTTTTAATATTCTGTAAATGTGTTTTTGTTTCTGTTTGACCAATTTATAAATTATTGTTGAAATAGTTGTTTTGTAATGGATTTACTGACCTATTGTAGAGCTGTAATCGGGCCATAAAAGTTAGGCCCGACAAGGCCCAAACCTGACAGAATTCGGCCCAAGCCCGACATATTGATTGACAGCTTTTTAAAAGCCCGAACCTGTTTACAGCCCGACATTATTCAAATGTGCTCATGCACACAGCTCACGTGCTCACGTGTCAAGAATGTGTCATTGATACATTTTTTTAAACATCATTTATTCCAGAAGCTAGTCTCCGTTTCACCTCCTCAGCATCCATTTTCGCATCTTTCTCATGCTAATCGAAGTGCATCACCTGACCATTCATTTACTGCGCAAGTCCGAGCCCGGCCCGAGCCTGTGTAAAATGATAGAAATCAAGCCTGAACCTGGGATCTTCAACTCTAACCTATTGTCATGTGGCCATTAGAGCACAAACCATTTATTAATGTAGCATGTATTTTTTTTTAGAATAACCATGTGATATCATGGTTGATATCGTATCAGTCTGACAACGATGTTCAGGTATTTTTTTAATCACGATATTAATATTAAGTTTGTTACATCCCTACACAGCAGTATGCTTCTCTACTTCTCTTGCTGTGGAAACTGTGTCATCCCATTCAGCCTTCTGTGGCTAAAGCTGTTCCAGAAGTGACTTCTTCAGCTCCAGCTGCGTCTGGTGTGCAACAAACACACACAAGTGCAGATCATGCACAATGGTTGTGCAATGGTTTCGGGTAGAGGTCGACCGATATATCGATTTACCGATATTTTTCCCAATATTTAAGCGTTTTACCATTATCAATTTTTCGGTTTTGTAATATCGGATTCACCGATAAACGTCCCCATCTTGTGGGTGTTTTGAGAATTACGTGCATGATCCCCATTGCAGCACGGTGTCTGCGGGGAAATATCAACTGCGTGCACAGGTAAAGTATACTTACTTGCTTTGCTATATTTAGTAAACTTTATTTAACATAACAGCTATTAATGCACAAATTAGATGTTACATAAATAACTGATATGTCTTTTATGCAGCTTGGCTCTAAGAAATAAAGACAAACTCAGTCACGTAAGATAATCCGTCAAATCCTGTCACAATAAAGACGTAACTTTGCCTGAATTAAATAAAATACAGCCATCATTAAGCACATGTTGTAAATAAAAGCGCTGAATTTAATTCTCTCTCATGTTGTCTATATGCTCATCATTAGTCTCGTGAAGTTGGTCAGCTAAAATAACCCATCAAGTCCTATCCCAATAAATATGTAACTTTGCATGAATTAAATAATGTACAATCATGGATGAGTGCATCTTGTAAATAAAAGAATTTAATTCTCTCTCTGTTGTCTACATGCTCATCATTAGTCTTGTGAAGTCAGAGTCATGAATGGTATGATAAACAGCCATGTCCTGTTCCAATAAAGACCTAACTTGCCAGAATTAAATACAGCCACTAACGAGCATCTATATGCTCATCATTCGTCTTGTGAAGTTGCTTCCATTTTGCTGTTCACTCACCGGGTTCATGCTCATGAAATGCTCCAGCACAGCCACCGCATATAACTTTTAACAAGATTCAATAAAACACCCCGAATTATATTAACATTTACTATATAACCATCATTCTGCTAATAAACATCTTCTAAATATAACTAAGAAATTGAATGCGCTTTGTCAGCACGCACACTTGTATTTTTTGCACTTTCAGACCCCTCTATTTATTAGTGTATAAATAAGAGTTTTGATTTGTATGCAAGGAGGGAGTGATTGTTATAAATAAAACAGTTTGTTCAGTTCAGTTGTGTTGTAATTATTGTGTCAAAAACAGAAGTATTGTATAATAGTAAAACATGCATAAACATGCAAATAATTGGTATCGGTAATAAAAAAATCAATGTCGTTCAATCACTAATTTCTCACCTGTGGGGTTCTGCTTGGACCCCCGCCCGGACAATGGCTAGTTGTGCAGACAGATGTCTCTCCTCAGCTATGGGGGAGTATGGTTTTCTGTACTATGAACTGCTCATACCTTGGAGCTGATGGCAGTGCTCCTGACTTTGTGCCACTTGCAGGCCATGCTGAGGGGCAGGGATGTGTTGGTCCATATCAACAACATGACCACAGTCTTTTATATCAATCACCTGGGAGGCACAAGGTTAGCTGCTGCACTTCAGGTGGCTCACAACTTACTGATATGGGCTCAGGAAAATCACTTCTGCATTTGGGCAGCGTACTTACTTGGTTGTCTCAACATTGTGGTGGACACCTTGTCACCTGAGACGGGGGCCTAGGCGGACTGGAGATTGCACATGGATACAGTGGAACTGCTGTGGAGGACATATGGAGTAGTGGCAGTGGACCTGTTTACCACCAACCAAACAACCCATTTCCCCAGATGGTGTTCCATGATAGACAAATCAGGGTCACTGGGTCAGAATGCTCTGGCCCATAACTGGCTGAGCACAATTTTGTTTCTTTCCTCCCCTGACACTTTGTTTCAATCTTTTCAATTTTCTTTTTTTTGTTTCAATTTTTTTCTCTCCTCCCCTGCCACTGCTGTGGAGGACACTGCTGCATACAGGATTGTGGTCAGTCCTTGTTACTGATAGCCCCCCATTAGCCTGTGAGACCATGATTTCAGCCTCTGCTCTCATTAGTGGTGGAGCCTCCTTGCCCCTTGCCCACCAGGCGTCATCTGCTAATGCAAATGGAGGGGAGGATTCAACACCCTCATCCTGAATCCTTGAAGCTGTGGGTGTGGCCCTTGGGATCTCAGGGGAACTGGACTACTGCTGGAGTGTTTGGAGGGGGCCCAGAGTTCTGAGTGCCCATGCTGAATCATACAGGTCTGGAGGGAGTGCAGTGCCCTATGTTCGCTGTCACTCAACATGTGCTCTGGTGACATCTTGGGCAGCTCTCTCAAGTGTTCCCCTTTCTGACATCCTGTACTTTTACCCGATTCTGCAAGCTGAACATGATTTCTATCCCCGCGTTGTGTGCAGCCGTGCTTCCAGACAACCAGCAGGTTGTGCTGGAGGCTTCCTCATGACTGTGCAGTTATTCGTTTTCCACTAAGTGAACATTTGCCACATAGTGCATAAAAGTTCCCAATGCTCTGTTGACTCAACAATTGCAGATTTCCAGACTTCCCTTGGCATTAACCCCAAGCTTCATGGAAGGGCTTTCATGGCCGAGCAGTTGCATGCAGGCTTCACATCACCAAGTGCAATGCCAAGCATCAGATAAAGTGGTGTAAAGGACACCAACATTTGATTCTGGAGTAGTGGAAAAGTGTTCTGTGGAGTGATGAATCACCTTTCTCTGTCTGACAGTCTGATGGGTAAGTCAGGGTTTGGCAGATTCCAGGAAAACATTTCTTGCCTGACTGCATTGTTCCGGAAACTTTCCATGGGAGTTTAAGCTGGAGAATTTTGTGAATATTCCACATCAAACAGGCTTATGCAAATTTTTATGAATATATACTGTGAAAATATCAAGTAAATGACTTCCTAATGAATAGAATGCTAATTTAGTTATGTATATGCTGTAACAGGTGTTTTTTCTTATAAAGAGCTGAGAGAACTGTGGAACTCCACGTGAGCTGTCAGATGCAACAAAGAAAGCAAACTGTATGAATAACAGAATATTACTTCAGCAGTATGTTTTGATGCAGATGCTTATTTTGGGGTATTTAATGCACACAATTACTCACAAGCACTTGGTTACACAGTGAAATCATGTTTAGTGCCATCAAGTTTCACATCTTAGGATTCCAGCAGTACAAAGGGTTTGTAAGTTATTGTTTTTAAACTCAGTAAATGCATTGTGCGTTGATCAGGTCCCAAAGGTTAAATTGTCAATGAAATGGTGTTAGCTAGCTTACATTTAGCATTTATGATTTACTCGCTAGCTAGCTATTGTATAAAGACATTTTGATTTATTATGTCAGGGTATGTTTTAATTAAGTTGTTCCATTACAAATCCCAAAATCTTTGTATGAATGTGCATGCAAATGTTTCACTGCTATTTTGTTTGTACAAAGACTTTAAAATGAGCCCCCAGGAAACAGCTGCCAGTGTCATTTTTTACTGTGTATAAATATGTGTACGTGTGGATTTTTAGGAAGTTTCCCTGGATGAGGAAGGATAGTGCGGGAGGATGAAGGGGAACTGCTTATTATTTGAGGCAACAAGAGCCCCCAAAAGGAATTGTCACCAGGCTTCGTGTGTGAAGCTCTCCAATCTCTGCATGCATCTGTGTGTGGTGTGCTTTAATACAAAGCATTTTTTTTTACTAATATTAAAGCAAAATGTTCCTGCCTTTTTTTCTTAGATAACCAGATTCTGCTGTCGGACTGCGCCTCATCCCTTGCTGTGCAGGTAAATCTACTGTCTGTTCTAGGTGTGTCACAGTAAAGCTTAAATGTGACGTTTTGTGAGGATGGTACGGTACCAGTCAAAAAATCCACGAAAAGGTTTATTGTACTATATAACTATACAAAAAAATGTTAGGGAGGTGGAGCGGCTCTGTGGTTTTGGAATCAGAAGGTTGCCAGTTCAAATTTCTCGGTCAGCACAGTGATTCCACCATTGGGTCCATGAGCAAGGCCCTTAACTCCAATTGCTCCAGGGGCTGGCTAACCCTACTGTCTCCTATGCAAGTTTCATGAGGGGGCCTTCTGGAATGCTTTTCCATTTTGTTTCCATTCTAAACAAAACCCGGGAAAGGCAAACCAAGCAGTTATCAATTATGTGAAGCAGGAGGCGATTACTGAGAATGAAACATAAATGTGGAGTTTCACGGATTTTGTCAACAAAACTACTGCGGTATTTAGAAGAAGAAACATGTAAGGACAATGGAAATAGTGCCCATTTATTATGCCTTCTGTCAATCCTCTGGTGTCTAGGGGTAGGGAACACACTTTCACTGACTGGGGCATGGTCACACATTTCATTTAATATCCATTCATCCATCTATACATCCATCCAATATCTCCAGCTTTATCTGAGTTCGGGTCACGGGGGCAGCAGTCTCAGCAGGGAAACCCAGGGAAACTTCCCTTTCCCCGACCACGTCATCCATCTCCTCTGGGGGAATCCCGAGGCATTCCCAGGCCAGCCGAGAGACAAAGTCCTTCCAGTGTATCCTAGGTCTTCTTCTGGGCCTCCTCCCAATGGGACATGCCCGGAACACCTCACCAGGGAGGCGTCCAGGAGGCATCCTAATCAAATGCCCGAGCCAACTCATCTGGCTCCTCTCAATGCGGAGGAGCAGCAGCTCTACTCTTCCTCCTGAATGACCAAGC
>JAODKE010000001.1:40612831-40625312 GCA_026779605.1 Mormyrus hasselquistii
ATCTTTAATTTTGTGTGATTCCTAAGTGCCTATTGAACATTTTGATGAATAAAACATAACAAAAATGTTTAAGTTTCAATTTGTTCTTCAGTTTTATTTGGTGCCAATCGGTGAAGTTGAAGTGCGTTATAAAAAAAAATGCATTATTTCATGGTCTTCCTTCAAAATTGAGTTGATTAATGCACCAATACTTGTCTCAGATATGTAGCTACATGTATAAATGTGGATTCGGCATATATTTTGTTTTAATTAAATGCGTATTAATAAAGTTATAGGCCAAACTAGCAGCATGAGATTTTCGTTTTTTGTAAATTCCTAATTATACACATTTTTGCATCCTGACAAAAAACTGCAATATTTTTTGTGGAGAACTTTTAACATAGAATCCATAAGACTGTTGTCTATCCAGAAATTCATTAAAAAAAAGTAGTGCCCAGACGTGGGAACGAAAAGTGATTTCTAGCCACTTTTTCTAGGTTCACCTTATGGCCTATATATATCACTTTTTGTCTAAGATGGACCCATATAATTTACATGCTGTCCTTACAACTGGTAACAAAATACATATGTAAAAGGAAATATTATTGTGACGATACATTTTGAAGGCTTGAAATGGTTCTCATTTAGTTGTTAAATATTTTTACATCCTTAACACAAAGGTTACTTAAATCATGTTCTTACGCATTTAATCTGTCAGTCATTTTCTGCCATGCAGCCTCACGAGATTTGATGATGCAGCTTGTGTTCCCCTTTCTGGTTATTATGTCTTTGTAGTCCTCATAGGCTTGCAGTAATAATTCTTGCTGCGCCTGGGGGAAAAAAACCCTTCCCTTCCCTTCTTACTCATCCAGCATCGATTAACAAGGCTGCCTATTAAATTGCGTGGGCGCACACGACCCTTGCTTGTCAAGCTAGGCTTCAATGAAATGTATTTCATTTTAGTGGAAATGAAATACATCTGAATTTTGTTCGTGGAACTCAATGAGCCTGAAGTGAACTGTTAGGCTAACTCAAGCAAGGCTATTACAAATAATCCTGGATTTTATAAGCTCGCTTCGTGGAACAGCCCCCAGATGTGCAAATATCTGCAGTTATTAAAAAAAACACATCTATACAACAAATATTTAAATATCACATTATTATAAACAAACAAGAGCAGCTTAGAAACAGAAGAGAACCCTGAACCCTATTTCAAAGGAATATATTCAAACTGGCTGAACATCACAACAATACAAACACAAATATATAATACAAAATAGTGTTGGAAAAACAACTTCCTCTGACTGGAGAGTATGGAGCATGTGTCTTGCCTTAACCCTGAAGTGCCAGATTTGTGCCCGTTGTATACAAGCACTTTAATTGCCACACTTCTTGCAACACTCAAAGTCCAGCTTTTTACCTTCTTTGCTTGTAACAATTTTAAAACTTTTCCAGATATCTGATTTTCCACTCTTTTCCATGATTTCATACTCTCCAGCCTTAATTTTATTATCAACATCAGTTATATTTTCCATCCTGCCAAAAATCTCTGGACCCACTGTTTATTTTTAGCTGCCCCGCAATGCAGGGCTCTACCCTGAAGCCTTCTTCTCTACAATTGAACTTCTCTTCTTGAAGTTCTTTATAATCTAATAAATGGTTGATTTAAATGCAATTTTACTAGCAGCAATAAGCCTTTTTTGTGCAAAGCAATAATGACTTCACGTGTTTCCTTGCAGGTAACCATGCTTAACGGAGGAAGAATAATAATTTCAAGCACCACTCTCATTTTAAAGCATCCAGTCTGCTATTCTAAATCAGTCAGCATGACAGAGTGATTCCCAACCTTGTCCTCCTCAACACTCTCAGCTGTGACCGAGAGTCACTGAAATGTCAGCAGGTCCTTTTTTGATAGGGCTGAAATGCAGTGGAAATGGGTTTTTGGGGATTAAGTTCATTTTCATGGCAAAAATGGATTTAGTAAGTAATCTGATTACCCTTCCATAACATTCTGGAGTATATGCAAATTCCCATCATAAACTTGAAAATTAATATTTTTGTCATTCTCAGCAATTTTGCCCACGACTGTATATTTTTATTTGCAGTTGCATATGTCTGATATGACAATCATATAACATATTTCACATTGAAATACATGGGATCGATGTTGCTATGATTTTCTTACGAGGAGGCTGGGAAGTACTACTCAAAAAAGTACCATTCAAAGTTTGTTCGTTAATTCTGTTATAACTGTTTTCAGGAGACCTCTCTCGTTCTTTACTTACGCCACCCCCGGCTTGGCTTACAAAATGCTTCTTCATGCATTTGTCCTTGAATTACCCACCTATAACTCATAAGTTATTGATTAATACATTGAGAAAGGCTAATGATTACAAAACATATACTAGAAAGTCAACAGCAAGGTAATATTTCAGAAACAGTGGAACGGGCAGGAAAGCAAATTTCACAAGGATCGTCTTTCGATAGCACCAATCGCGTGTTTCCGATCTCTTTTGCTATTAGTACACCAATGCCAATCAAAGATATGGGGCGGGTCTAAACGAAGAAACGTATCCGAAAGCAGAGTTTTGAGAGCTTTTGAATGCATTGGGTAAGAGAGAGTATATCTGTAATCTGATTGGCTCTCTGAAAGTTGAGTATTCGACAAGGGCAGAGCCGAAAAGGCTTAGCGGCCATGATGAAATTATAACTGACAGTTACCCCAGAAACATTGTATCGAAACAGTGGCGTGTCAATTTACAAATTTTACCTTGATTAGGGTATGGATCAAGAGGAAAGACCACGAAAGCTGGAAACTGGGCGGGCTAAGGTGTGTGTGGTACCTGTATTCTCTGGCAGGTAGCTAATCTGAAACCTGCACAGATGAGAAGTTTGGCTGTTACCATCTGACCGGTAACTAGATTTTGTAGTTTACAGCATGTGTTTGTCATTTTAGGTTCTTAAGCTCCCAATTAGTCGTTTCTTTACTCCGTAAACTGAATTTGTTTGGGTACCCGTGGTCATGGAAAACCTGGAAAAGTTTTGGAATTTTGAAATAATTTTTCCAGGCCCTGGGTTTTGGAATTCTTAGATAGAAAGGAAACGTTTTGGAAAGTAGCCTTGTTCATTTTTGTTTCCCGCTTCGTTCCGCTACGCGCTGACGGAAATGTACGAGCGGAAGTCAATAGTCAACTACCTTATACAAATACTGTTCTATCTACTTTAGTTCTACGAACTTGTGGGTTTTGGAAAATTTTGTTATGGGACTGGAAAAGTCATGGAAATTTATTCTGCCAGAATTGGGGGAACCCTGTGAGTAGTTCACGAACTCCAATCACTAACGTGAATTGTAATTCGGCAATTTTTTTAAACGCGTGGAAAGTGCTAGGGATCCCTGTAGGTGAACTAGTTAGCTAGTTAATTGAAAGTGGTTATCCACTTGCCAGTGCGGGAGGCTTGCTTGATGGTCATATGAATGAAGTGCAGGACCACAAAAGTTCCCTTTCAGGGCTGTCGCTCGAGGTGGTGTGCCGACTAGTTTCCTCGGTCCTTACTGCAGGTACTTGACGCAGTTCAATGTAAGATTCGCACCTGCCGCCGGGATTTGTGCCTCAGATATAGGAACAACAAAACAAGTGGAAGTGGAGCCCAGCAGTGAGAGAGACGCTGAACATGCTCAGCGTATCTTTTACCGCACTTAACTTATATGCGTGCGTGCGTGTGTGTGTGTGAGAGAGAGATGAATGGGCAATTAAACCCTTATGGTCAATTGGTTACACTTTTTTAGGTTTTATTTAGCAGTCGCTTAAAAAATACAGCGACATGCGTTTGAGAGAAAGAGGGAATAGACAGTTCCTGGAGCAATTGGGGTTAAGGGACTTGCTCAAAGACCCAATGGTGTGAAATAGCACTGCTGACCTTGGGGTTTGAACCAGCTACTTTCTGATCACAGGCACAATGCCCTCCACATGGTAGTAGTTATTTTTGGTTGGGAAAATACTTATCTCAAAACACTAATGTATTGTTTGTAATGTTCGGGGGGCAGCATGTGGCTCAGTGGGCTAAGCCTGTGTGCCTGTAATCACAAGGTCATGGGTTCAAACCCAGCTCCCTGGGCGGCGCAGGTTACTCTACAAAGGGGAGTGGTTCAAAGTTTGTATGTCTTTGGAGAGACAGCCTTAGTATGTGCCATCAAAAAATCTCACGGTATCCTTTAACCTATTTTCTGTGCTTGAAATTTCTATGATGTATGGTGGATGCTGATTTTTCTGGTTCCGGCTCCCTCACCTACTTTGTTCTCTACCTCCTTGACAGCTTGTTTGCTTTAGATGTTGTAAAGCCAAGGCTGAAGGCATGTATTCACAGAGTAAAGTGTGGAAGAGGAACACTAATGAGCTTCCAGCAGAGGGGGGTGAGCCAAACCAGGGGGATATGACAGATACCCAGGTGAGTATCTGTGCTTTATTGGAGCTGCACAGATGTGCTCATATTTTAGGTCACATGCAAAAATCCCCTGCTGCAGCAATTTATGTGGGGAATAAGCCTGGCTTCACATTGTACCTATTCTGTAGCCAAATGTGCCCATTTTTAATGGCATATTAAATAATTTCTTTATCCATGTATGCCTGGTTTCCCATAGATTAGTTGTGTAAAAACTGCCCTTTGTCTTAGCTACTGGTTGGTACAAAGCTAAAATGTTTTATGGATCCATCTTCCTAGTTATCGGTTTGTGGGATTATACTTGCAGAATGATTGGGGCCAACTTGAAAGCTTTTGTTTGTAGGAAAATTATTGCAGGTACAATTTGTTTATGAAACTTATTTTCTCCTCGTGCCCCATGATTATGGGAGTACAGACAAATGTATGGACTGAAGCTGGTGTTGGTTCTGACCTTGTAGGAATACCCGGAGACTATTGATCTGGCTGTGCTAAATGACAGATGGCTAACCAGCGCAATGGAGCATCGGATGCAAGGACATCAGGCAGCTGGCCATACCTGTGGAAAGGTGGAGGAACTTGAAGCAATGGTGAATGATGGGCACCAGCAGCTACAGGTATGCCATCAGCACTGAGATGTGAGGAATCCTTATCATGGTTTTATTTCCATTTTCAAAGTCAAAGTATCTTTGTGATCTAAAGTAGGGTTGGGTGGTCTTTCCAGAAAATCATATCGCAGTCTTTATACCGCAATCTCTGGTCTGAATTGCGATCATTCTTCCCAATTTTAAAATGCACTGTCTAGAATACCCAGACCTGAACAAGCATAAGGCCATATCTATTAGCACCATTTAAAATGCAGTATTGAATTGTTTTCAAAGTGGTAATTAAATGATGAGTTGAGTTGAGCTTTGTCTTTTTCAATAGTAAAGTTGTTTTGGATGCTTTATTTTAAGGTGGTTGAATAGTTTGTTTTATCTCTGGGTTGACAGTTTCCTGATAACTTAGCATTGTGATATAGTTGACTCTATATGCCAAATTAGTACCTTGCAAGTCATACAGCGTTTTTTTTTTACTTGTACCGTGTTTCACAACTTTTCCATCACTCAGCCTATTCCGGTTTTCCTTTTCACTACATCAGGTTCATTTTATAGACTGAGTGATCTCCAGCAGTCTAGAATGGAATATTAAGCTCAATATTCCAATTGTGTGTTCTTTATTTTCTTTTTGTTTAGTGAAAGTTTTACATAGCAGCTGTACTTGTATCTGCGTGCGTGTTTATGGGTCTTGTTAGGCACCCCAGTCATGGTGGGGTGACTATATAGTGCACTGTTCAGTACTAATATATAGCAATGTACTTCCTTATTACTGTATTATGTTGGTAATGTTTTACTGTGCTTAATCAAACTATCCTATGTAATCAAAAATCATGTTGCACAGTTCCCAGGTTATTAACAAGTTCTGTTCTCTAAATTTGTCCAGAAATCAAATGTAGGTAAGTCAGAAAAATAATACAGTACACGATATTAAACAAATAAAAGTAACTACATAGGGTACTGTACTGTATGTTGAGCCGACAAACCACTGAAGCCGTGCAGTGTTTTCTTTAGAATGATGATTCTGTGTGTGCATTTGTCATAAGTGTATCAAACCCAGATTTTTAATATGATTGGCTTTATGGCAGTGAGGTTTTTACGAGTTGTCTGCGAGTTGGATGTTCTTAACTTGGGGACCACCTGTATATATGGGGTTTGCAGATGGTTCACTATTAGCCATGTTTTTGGCTATTCATTGTTTTGGAACATGTCACCTGTGTTTATGGGGGAACTACTGCACTTTTATAAAGTTGCATTAACTTAAGTCTTGCTTATAAATGTTTTGGGGTAAAATTTAGTATTGTATCACATTTCAATAAACGTATAAAAAGAAACCGGCATGGAACTAATAACTGGTTTCGTTTTGTAGTGCTGTTGTGGAGCTTGACATGGCCATCTCCTTTTATTACAAAAATGCTGAATGTTTGTATAAAATGTGAATAATTTACTTTTATGCTGATCCCCCCCCCCCCCACACCTTCATACTTTTTTGCCTGTATAAATGGGATTTGGGTCTTAAATTACAATCTCAAATGGTCTTGAAAATGTCTTAATGTCTCACATTTAGCTTGCTAGCTTACACAGAGTTTCTGCAGATTATCACCGTGGCGAGTGAGGAAATGTTGTGCGGATTGCGTAGTGGCATGATATTAATGACCATCGAAGTATTATGTTTAAGTTTGGAAATGGGAGGACACAATCTCTCTGCTTTGCAAGAAAAGTAGATTGTGGACATGGGCTTATGATATAAAATCGTTGGATCACCTATCCCTACCCCAATAAAGTATCTTTATTGTAATTCATGGGTCACAGGCCAAGATGAAATTACGATTTTGTTGGTTATAGCACATTAAGTGATCATTTATATTCATTTTAAAATGAACCTGGAAAAACCCAGAAAGCTGAGGCATGGTTTAAGATGTTGGGAAATACAACAAAAATTGTTTTAAAATTGTTGCAAGGTTAGTTTCATGGGTGTGTGTGTGTGTGTGTGTGTGTGTGTGTGTGTGTGTGTGTGTGTGTGGGGAGAGCACCATTTTTATCGTGGTGCTAGTAGATGTATGTTCATGATGGCCTCCTCTTCTCAGGAGCTTCAGTGGGCTGTGCAGAAGCGCAGTGAGATTATCTTGCAGCTCACCACCAGCCTGCAGGTGGTCCTGGCAAACCGACAGCAGCTGCAGCATCAGGCATTGCAGCTGAGTGACGAAATTCTTGTCCTACAAGAGCAACTTCAGCAGGTGACTCCTTTTCGATGATGTATCACCATTTATGCCAAGCTGCAGGCAGTCAGGGCTTTGGGGCCATGAGGCTGTGTGATGTGGCTTGCAGGACTTCTGAGGAGTTTGTTTTTCAGGCCAGCGAATTGCTGATGAGCCGCAGTTGTAGCTGTGTGGAGCTCACCCAGACGCAGGAGCAGGTCTCCAGCTTCCTGCTCTGCCTGCGAGGCCACCGGTGTCAGCTAGATGGGCTTCAACGGCAGCTAGAGGAAACCCATCAGGTAGTGCTGTGTCTCTGACTGGCTGCTGTATTGGAGATTTTTGGCTCATTATAATCCATTGGTTTACCTCCTTTAACACCTTTTCCCTTGATACTTGTTAGAGTGCTAGAGACCAGCAGCACCTTCTCGCACAGAAGGATGGTATAATCTCAGAGTTGGAGGAGAAGCTGGCTGATGCAGAGAAAGCTTTGTCACTCTTGAACCAGGAGCTAGTGGCGCTCCGGCAGAGCACCTATGTGGCTGAGGGCTGCTGCTTGGATGAGCTGCATATGCTGACGTCAGAGCTGCAGAAGGGACGGGGTGACAGCTTTCGGGAAACGTGGCACACCGCAAATCTGCCTAAGGCCTCTGTGAAGGAGAAAAGTGGACTGAAGGAGCAGTTGGTTTCTGAGCAGCCTGCCCAGGAGCAGCCTGCAGTGTGGGCCCTCAAGATGCAGCAATGCCTGACTGAGACTCAAGAGCTGCACACAGAGATTTTTCGGCTAAGCATCTTAATCCTGGATCTCCAGCAAAAGCTGGAGCAAGAAGAACAGTCAGGCCAGGACCTTAAGTTTACAACAGGCAGATCGAGTTCTGGATTGCAGCTGCAGGTGCTAGGTGAGGAAGAGGTGATTGATGTTGCTAACTTGGATGGGACTCATGAGACTGCCTTACAGTGCCTGAGAGAGGAATATAGGGACAGTATTAAAAAGCTTAAGGAACATCTGACAGCTCTGCTATGCTACAGAGATGAATTCTGCCAGATTGCCTTAGAGGGCCCAGCACCAATCCCTTGTGTAAAGTCGGGCAAGACCTGCGTAGCTATGGAACTGGCCACTGGTTGTGACAGAGATCCAGTACAGGAAATCCTGGGGTGGTCTTCTAGTGAGAACCATCTGATGGAGAAGTATCTCATGTCAGAGAAATGGGACTCTTCCTGTTTGGAGAGAAGCAATGATGGACTCAACCTTCTAGAGCTGGTTGGGAATTACAGATTGGAGTTTGGCAGTGAGGTAGAACTTGAGAGGCTGACGTCTGTAAACTCTGATCTAGAGCACACTGAACAGGATCATGTTGACCAAAGTCTAATTCCAGAAGCTCGGGGAGGATCTGTCAGCTCACTTATGCATGATACTGCTTTGCACAGGCTGTCAAATAGTACTGAAGCTGTTGATTTGGGAAATGCTCTTCTCATGCAACAGTGCAGGGATTTGAATGAACAACTTACAAAACGAGATGAGCAGCTTTGCGTTTTGCAAGAAGAACTACGAAAGTCGGAAGCGGATGTTCAAGAAGCTTTGCAGAAGTGGAGCAGTGTCACAGAAACTCTGTACTCTGTGCAGTGTGAGCTGGAACAAGAGAGGAAACGGAGGATGTTCTACCAGCACAACTTGAGGAATGAAGTCTACTCCCCAGGAAACCATTCAGAAATTGACAGAGATGTGGACAACCTGATCCAGAAGCAGAAACAGCCTGGTGTCTCTGTCACCAGTGATGATCACGTACTTTTTGGTCACCAACCTGCTACCCTACAAATGCAAAAAAATGGGCTAGAACCCCAGATAGACATGGATATGGCTAAGAATCAGACTGCTTCTGAGCCCCTTGCACAGAAGACCCTAGTCTCCATTGAAAATGGTCTTCATCTCCGTATAGAACTAGAGAAATGTAGAGAGAAGCTGGATAAGGCTACACAGGAGAAAGCAGAGCTGGAGTCTCAGCTGCTTTGCCTTCAGCAGAATTTGGCTAATGCTGAGACGTCTATTGGGCAAAGTTCCAATGAAAAGACTGCTCAAGAGCAATGCCTAATGGGATTGGAGTTCAAAGCTAACAATATGGAGAGCATCATGATGTCTCATTCTGAAGAGTATAATAGTCTGCTCAAGGAAAAGACATCTGATCTGGAAGCGCTTGAAGAGGGCAGAATGACTGAGAAGCATGAGCAGAAGGAAGCTGAGTTAGCAGGACTCAGGAAGTATCTGAGGGAACAGGAGCAGCTGTACAAGGAAACTCCAGAGAAGCTTTGCAGCTCACACCAGGAGGAGAGACTAAGCCTGGAACAGAAACACCAGCAAGTAGTGAGTTTCAATGGGGTATCTACAGCTAAGCTGTTCTGATCATTCATTTGGGTAGAGTTTCGGTGATGATTATATGCCGTCTGTCTGTTACTAGGTAAAGAAGCTGCATGAAGAGATGGAGAGCAAGCCAGTAGAACTGAGGCACACAATGGAGAAGAGACAGAGAGAGCAAATCATGCTCAAACAGGTTATAGAAGTGTTGGCTTCAGTATTCTAGAGTAATCAGTGTAGTTCATTTGGCACCTAATTTTTTAGTGAGAGATCAGGGATTGGTGAAGTCTTTGCATATCTCAGAAGTCCTTGCAGACGTGTAGAGTAGGTTATGTTCTGGTTTAAACTCTGCATTTATCTGCTTTTTAATTTGAGATTCATGTGCGGAAACATGAGAGGGGGTGGGTGGAGCTGGCCTGCAGACAGAAGGCGGAGTTGAACCACCTGGGGGCAGACCTCCGCACTGAGATGCCCGAAAGCCTGGCAGCTGCACATCAGGCAGAGTTGCTCCAGGCACAGGTTAGCTAATTTGACAAGTACTGCCTCCCTGCGAATACACTGGGTACTACAGGCATGTGCAGTACTGACAGTGAATTTTTGAAGCAGGAGCAGCCTGGTCTGGAATTGGAGGCCCTGTGGCTGAGCCTAGGTGAGCAGCAAGTGGCCCAACTGGAGCAGACTCGGGATGACCAACAGCATGATTGTGTGGTGGCACTCAGCGACCTGCAGGCTAGCCTGTGTGCTTGCTGGGCTCAGGAGAGCACCTTGCTGCAGACACATCACCAGAGGGAGCCAGTAGCCACTGGTGAGGATCACTAGCAAGAGCTGGGCCAGAGGCTCTGGGTAGTACGGGGGCCCTGGGTCTGGTGAGTGCCCATGGTGATACTGAAGTACGGGCTTTCTAGCCTTAATAGGAGAGAGAAGCTGAATGACTACGCAGCCCATGGCCACATTGAAGTACTACAGGGAACAGTAGTGAGGCTTACAGGGGCCTGATTAAAATGAACCTCCGTGGGTTTCTACCCAGACACTCGTGTCGTTCTTTTGATGTGATTAAGTTTCTTCATTAAAGAAGGAATCAGTATTTCCCTCTAGGTTGTTGTATGGTCACGTGGTCTTTCTGACACCTCCAGAGGAGATGAAATGGGCATGGGAAGCCAAGCTGTCTAAGCAGGAGGCCCTGCTGGAGAAGCATCACACCACTGAGATGGAGGTAAACCCAGACAGGCTTCCGCAGATCGCCATAGTGTGTTTTGTCAGGCTGCAGAGTGGTTATGCAGCGTTTCTGGTTCCAACGCCTTCAAGCAGGATGAGGACTGGGCCAGGGTTGAGCTTCAGACCTCCCTGCATGACTTGTTAGCATCCCGGGAGCAGGAATTTCAGCAACTAAAAAATGACCTGAAACAACCCTGGTTGGACTGGAATGCTGCTGCTAGTAAGTGATTGGGGGGGGGGGGCTGCTCAGTGAATGTGATGGTCGTAAAACATGTGGTCTTTCCCACGGCCTCTGCTGTTCCTGCAGGTGCAGTGAAGGATCTCGTGGCCTCCCATAAAGTTGTTCTGCAGGAGCAGCAGCATATCTCTCACCTACTGGAGGAGACAGTCCGAGCTGGCGCGGAGAGAGAGCATCGTCTGCAGCAGCAGGTGAGAGCAGAATTAGATTATTTGGAGCCTAGCTGCACTTGGGTGTTTTCCCTCCAGTTTTTGCTGATCTCTGGCTTTCAGTGGTTTCTGTAGTTCTAAGCTCTGCTGTGGTGTGGTTCACCTATTTGTCTCTGGTCTTGTGGCAGGTGGAGCAACTGCAGGCTGAGTGTGTGTTTCTGAAGTCTGGCCTGGAGCAGAAGCTTCCCCAGTTGGGTGGTGAGGGTCACTCTTCATGCTGATGATTAATCATAACCACATTAACCTTTCTTGTGTTAAAGCTTCCCTTATCACTGCTGTGGTCTGGCTGCAGAGCCGAAGGTCCTGCCTCTAGCTTGCTCCTCCTGTGTGGAGGTTGTGGAGAACCTGAAGCAGGAGTTTGCTCAGCAGCGTGAAGCCATCCAGACACACAACAAACTGGAACTGAAGAACCTGTGCATCAGTTTTGAAAAGCATCTCTGCACCACAGAGGATAGCTACCAGGAGGAGATGGCTGTGCTCCAGCTTAGGCTGTTGCAGCGAGCCACTGCTTCATGTGGCAGGTTCGAAACCTCCCCCTTGTTTCAGTAACCATTACTGCAAACAAGCTAGATCTGACCAGCCATGCTCTTATGTTCTGCAGCCTTGACTCTGATGGGACGCTGGAGAAGGACCCCATGCTGGGAAACACTACCACCAGCAAGGTACAGGAAGCTTAGCATGGATGTAGACCCCTTTAGGACAGGACTATACAGTGCAACATACGTTGCACATGCTCCAAAAAAATCAGCTGTGCAATGAATGAATTTACTGCCAATTTACTGTATGCATCAGACAAAGCGGCTTGCTTGTAGGGCTGTGCGATATGACAAAATTAAAACGTCTGCCATTTCATATTATGCTCTATCATTAATTTCATGGTTTGTCTCAATAGTTTTGCAGTCGCAGTACAATTGCTCTTTGCTGCATCTTGACCACAGGGATAAGCCTAAATAGACAGTGTGCTTTAAGTATTAAGCTGTAGGGGACAATATATAAAATATATAAATATAAAGCTAACTTCATCATGGTTTTGGAGTTAAGGTTTTAATTTAAACCTGTTTTCTGAAATATTTCTGTATACCGTAATTTCCAGACTATAAGGTGCACCTAAATATAAGCCGCACCAGCTAAATTTGGTGAAAAATACAGATTGTTCCATATATAAGCCGCACACGACTAAAAGCTGCAGGTGTTTTAATGTTTAATTACCGTATATAAGGGTTCCTGCTACCACGGAGGAGATTGTCGGGACAGAGATGACT
>JAODKE010000001.1:40647067-40659230 GCA_026779605.1 Mormyrus hasselquistii
CCCAACATCCTATTGGCCTTTTTTATTGCTTCCCCACACTGGCGAGAATGGGACATGGAAGCATCAACATGCACACCAAGGTCTTTCTCATAATCAGCTACCTTTATTTCAGTAGGGCCCATAAAATACCTGTACTTTATATTTCTGCTCCCTACATGGAGCACCTTTTGTATCTTTGTCTATGTCTATGTTTGTCTATGTTAAATTTAATCTACCAGGTATCGACCCAGTCACTAATAAAATTAAGATCCCGCTGTAGCTGCTGAGCTGCTAGTGCAGTATCTGCTACACCACCCACCTTGGTGTCATCTGCAAATTTCACAAGTTTACTGTATATATTGCTGTCTATATCATTTATGTAAATTAGGAACAATATTGGTCCTAAAATCGAACCCTGCGGTACCCCAACATCTTATTGGCCTTTTTTATTGTTTCCCTACACTGACGAGAATGGGACATGGAAGCATCAACATACACACCAAGGTCTTTCTCATAATCAGCTACCTTTATTTCAGTAGGACCCATAAATTACCTGTACTTTATATTTCTGCTCCCTACATGGAGCACTTTGCAATTGTCTGTTAAATTTAATCTGCAAATTCTCTCTCTGTCTCAGATGAAGGATACAGCTCTGACTGAGCTACATATTGTCAATGAACAGCTGAAGGCTGAGCTCAGGGGCCTGCGGGGGAAGTGGCAGCTACATGGGCAGTATGACTTGCAGACTATGCCGTGGTACTCACAGGAAGCAGCAGTAGGAGGCAGCCTCCTGTTGCTGTCCACAGGGGTGTCTGCCCACTCCCCTGAGCATCTACGGTGTGAAGACCCCAGCATGGGTCATGGTTCGTGCCTGTCAGACTGCAGCAGCCTGGAGCTGTGCAGCAAAGAGCCCTCCTTGCCCACAGAGAGTGTACGAATGGACACAGAGCTGCTGGGCAGCTGCTCGCCAGGGCCTCTGTCTGATTCTAACACCGTCTCCATGATGGAAACTCTGCATTCGGAGCAGGTATGTGCCGTACCTGCCTAATGGCAACAGTTTGCCTGCATCGTACCGTCGCTCTCAACCTGCAGATGGCCTCAGTTGTCATCTCTAATCCCATGTAGGTTGAGGGGCTGCTGCACCTGGACCTGACCCCCCCCAGCACCCCCAGAGGCCCGGTGGATTTTACCAGTGACGGCTATGGCAGCAGTAAGGGGCCGGTGACAGTGCTGCAGCGATGCTCCTAATGGCACTGGGCCTGTCAGATGGTCGGAGTCCAGCAGAGCTCAGGCTGACCCCAGGCTCATTAATCTCTCCCCCCAGATATGAGGTCAGAGCTCGCTGCTAGGCTCCAGATGGAGCTGGAGGCCATGGAGCGCCTCGATGCCAACTTCCTGGAGTACCTGCAACAACGTGGCATGACCGTGGCAGACAGTGTGGTCGCCAGCAACAAGCTGCTTTCTCCAGAGCTGCAGGTAGGGGGCAGTGTCTATGCCTGGGTCAGAGAGTATCTTGTAGCTTGTTTCCAGTTTGTCTGTCCACCATCCAGGGCCTGCTGAAAAAGTTGAATCAGGAGGCCTACCAGGTGCTGGCCCTCTCTCAGCGTCCATGTACAGATGCAGTACCCCCTGGATGGCAGAGAGAGAAGCGTGCTCTGCAGGAAACTGTTATGTCCCTCAGAGAGCTGCTGTGTAGGATAGCTGAAGATGGGCCCATGGTGCGTATGTGTGATGCTGCAACCTCCTGAAGTCTAGCTTGAATGTATGGTCTAAGGCTGCACGTGTATGGAGAGCTTTGTGGCTACTGTGGGTTGACAGACTGCCTATGTGCAGGGTCAGAGCAATGAAGCTGACTGGCGTGCAGAGCTAATCCGGGCAGTGAGCACCATGTTAGCCAGTGAGTGGCACTGGTTGCGCTCGGAACTGACCACCATTATGGCTGCCCATGTGGCCTTGGATCCTGATACACTCACAGAGCACCTGGAGCAGCTGCTCAAACAGCAGGTCAGGGTTTTGGAACCTATGTTTTGGTGGGGAGGGTTTTCTGAGGGGGGTGGCTGCTGACCTCTGCTCTGTGAGCGGCTGTTGAAGCCTCACCCACCTGTCCCTCAGGATGAGCACCAGCGTTCGTCCCTGCAGCAGCTACTGTCTGCAGAGCGTCGTAGCCTCCTCTCTGAGCTGCAAAGCCTGCAGGCTCAGCTGCGTATTGCAAGTCTGCAGAATCAGGAGCAGCTGCAGCAAATGCAAAACTGTCTGAGTGCTGCGCAGGAGGAGGGAAGCCAGCAGCAGCACCAATTGCGCAGACAAGGTCAGACAATATGCTGTTTCCAGCTGTTATTCTTGTGACACTTCTGACTGCAAGCCTCACACAAACTTTTGTCTGCGCATAGTGGAACTGTTGGAGTTTCAGCTGCAGCAGGAGCAAATTCTAGTGCAGCAGCTGCGCAGTTCCCTGTCTCTGGAGCAGGATATTGCAGCCCAGCTGAGGACAGAACTAGAGCAGAAACATACCCTACTTGAAACCACTGCCAGTAGCCAGCAGGAGTTGCATGGTGAAATCTGTAGGTTAAGGTACAGCAGTCCAGAAGCTTCTCTCTGAAAGCACATTCTTGCAAATGCAGGTCTTGAAACACGTTAACCCTTAACCCTCCATTTCAGGGCGCAGCTGGAGAGCCAGGCTGTCAAGTGCCTTTCCTGGCAGGAGAAGGCAAAGCATGAAGAAACTATGGTGCGGGAGCTACAGCAGCAGGTGCAGCATGGACAGGCCATGGTGCAGGATCTCCAAGAGGAGGTGCAATGTGGACAATCCAAGGTGCAGGAGCTCCAAGAGGAGGTGCAGCGTGGACAGGCTACAGTGCAGCAGCTCCAGCAGGAGGTGCAGCATGAACAAGCTAAGGTGTGGGAGGCGGTGCACAGGGAGCAGCAATACAGTCAACACACCCATGTGGCACAGAATCAGGTTGTGTGTAGACATGGTTTGGAATGGGAATTGGAAACTTCGTTCAGTGGGGGTTCAGTGACTAAACATTCTGGCTTATTCTACAGGTACTTCAGTGTGCCCTGGAACATGAGCGTATACAGTGCAGCAACCTCCGCAAGGAGCTTGAGATTGAGAATTCCAGATGTGAGGCGCTGATTTTGCAGGAGAGCAGAAGAGCCAATCAGGCAGTACAACAGCTGGAGAAGCTGACAGACTCCCTCACTCAGGAGAAGCAGGATCTCACTGTGAAGCTGGAGGAGGCATGTTCTCTCTGTGCTCAGCTGACTGCCTCCCTCACTCAAGAGAAGCAAGAGAAGCAGGATCTCACCCTGAAGCTGGAGAAGCAGCAGGGTTTCCATGACAGACAGCAGCTTGATGCCGACAAGCAGGAGCTGCAGGAGGAGAAAAGGGACTGGCAGCAGGAGCAGAGGCATCAGAGGCTGGTATGTCAGTCTGCTGGGTAGGGTGGAGGCACCAGTTGGCATCAGTTCAACTTCTTCCACATTATTCCTTAGTGGAAATGTCTCCACCAACAAAATGCTGGCTTTCTTAGGGCTTTTTAATGTATGTGCATGACTACTACCCTGTGGCCCTAGCTGGAGCTGGAGGAGCAACAGCAGCACATCAACCACTTTCAACAAACACTCCAAGACCTGCAGGGGATGTCAAGCCACGCAGCTGCCTGTCCACAGACCCAGAAGCAGCTCCAAATTACCCAACAGCAGTTGCAGTTGGCCAGGGTTCGAGTGACCAGCCTCCTTCACAGAGCCCACAGCAGGTGTGGCGTAGAGGACCGCCCCCCCCCCCCCCCCCCCCCTCAAAGATGTAACTGTGGCTGACTGACTAGCTTGGGCTCACCATGTTACTCCTGCTGGGGGTAACTGGGGAGTGTGAGTGGGTGTGGCTGTGATGATGGGGTAATGTGGAGAGGATGGGGCATGGGCATGCCTTTTAGGTTTGTGTTGCTGTCTGCAGCTGTGACAGTGGGTGGCTGCAGCAGAAACATGGCCTACAGGAGCTGCTCTGCACTTTGGCTGACTTAGAGCAGGACCTGCAGCAGCTGAACTCCCAGGTGAGGACTGGTGATCAGTGCATGCAGAGTAGTGGTAGTAGTGCTGCTGGTGGTGGTAGTAGTAGTGGTACTTTTCAGAATGTAGCTTCAACCAGGAGGCTGTAAGAAACTGTTTCACATGCCTGTTCCCTAGGGGCTGTCGGCGGAGGAGGCGAAGGCTTCACACGCTGAGTGGACATCCCTGCCAGAGGTGGTTGGCCCAGTAACAGTCACTGACTGTGCAAAGTTCAGGGCGCAGGTCAGCCATTTTTCCACCACCTCTGTGTTGCATTTTGGATTTAAGGCTTAAAAGTGAAATTCTGCTGCTAGTGTCGGTATTCAAACCAACAACCTGGACGCAGACTCTGAACCTGCTGGTGCATGATGGCTGATTTTGGATTTTAGCCGTTGTGTAATTGGCACTTTCTATCCTCGAATTGTGTGTTAATAAAAGATCTTAGATGTGGAAAATGCAGCAGGCTTGTAGGGGGTATTTCTTCTGGGGGTTCTGTGTGATCCACAGGTCCAGCGGCTCTATCTGAAGTACCTGCGGGCTGAGAGCTTCCGCAAGGCACTTGTCTACCAGAAAAGGTACCTGCTGCTGCAGCTAGGGGGCTTCCGGGACTGTGAGCTGGCCACCCTGTCCCTCATTGGCCTTATGGGTGCATGTCCCTCCCCTGCTGCTTTGAAGACCCGCTCCACTAATCGCTTCAGGACCATGGTCTGTGTGATAATCGCCATTTCACGGTAAGGTACCCTGAAATCCATTATGGAGCATGGTTTCCCTGCCCTGCAGCCACTCAGCATATTCCCGCTCTGCATCCCCTGCTGTTCCAGGCTCCGTTTTCTGGTCAGAAAGTGGCACAAGTCCGTCAGAAGGGGGGCAATGAATCGGGCCTCGAACAGACATGGACCCGGCGTCAGTGAGTAACCCCCTGCTCCACAACCTGCATGCCCCGTCATTCCTACAAACCCCATCTCATTGTTCCCCTTGCCTTGTTGTCCCCACTAATCCTATCCTTCCTGGCCCGTCATCCCCCTTGCTCATTCATCCTTGCTAACCCTGTGCCTCCTGTTCTGGCATCCCCACTATCTGTGCCCCATGCCTCCTGCCCCATTGTCCCCACTAACTGTGCCACGTCACTTTGCAGGCACTACCCGCACAGCTTTACCAATGCGGCTACAGCCCGGTGGCATCTGTTTCCCACCCGCACACAAGCATGGCGCTGCCCAGAGGGTGGCAATTTCTCCTGTGCTTCCTCCTGTAACATCAGCCTTTAATCTTCAGCACAGGTAGGGTGCCCCCTGGCTCTTTACCCAACATCAGTGTGTGTTTATTAGTGTTAAAGCTCCCCCTGTCCATGTGTCCCCAGGCCACCCCCATACCCAGACTCAAAGCACTCGCTCAGCGAGTACTTCCAGCACCTAGAGGCTGTGCAGCAGCCCCTGAGAGCCGTTCAGAAAGGTGAGTTTCTAGCATCACTGGACTGCCATATTGGCAGTGGGGGGGCATGGTGATGCAGGGGGGCAGCAAGCACCTCCTGTGCTGGAAGACAAAAATTATACCAGAAAGCTGCTTTTGGACTTCAGGTGTGACTTTGCCATGCCTGGTCTCTGTGGCCAAAAGTGATAAGTCCTCTCTCCAGGCTTGTTAAGGTGTGTCTGCCTTGGGCTCGCACCTGGGACCAAATCCACAGGCTTGCTGCCGCTCTGGTTTCAGTGCAAATAGCTTCTGTAACTGTTGGTATGACTCTGAGCGCCGGGCTTCAGTCTTTATGAATGGCTGTATACAAGCACATGTAGTGTGGCTGTAACTTTACCCTGATGCTAACTGCCTTGTTTACATGATGGTCTCAGGGCAGCTTGGCTCAGTGTTAACCCCCCCAGATTCTTAATGCCCCTTTGGATACACCGTCCATTGTAACCCAAGTGGTCGCCTTTTGATTCCACATATTCCATCCACTCATCCAGCATAAAGACAAAGCTTTTATGAACAGCCAGGTGCCCAAGTAACTCTTGTTTCACAGCCTGCTCTGTGTGCTGATTGGCCTCTTAGCCTCTGACTAAATACAAAGACAGTGAAGGCGGACTGAGCCTACAGGCAGGCGATTTTAACTGTTCATTTTCACTGTCCCCTGGGTCAGCCAAAGTGCCCTGAGAACAGGTGGTAGTCACATGACTTGTGCTGCAAATATGGTGGAATATCAGTAGAAGTGGCTGTTTGAAAATAGAAGCCGGTTGTTTTTGAGTTGCCGATCTCCCCTGGTGCATCCCAGGTGAGTGAGCTGCAACCCTCCGCAACCCCATGAAGCACCAGTCTCTGTGAAATCATTCACCAAGGTGGAGCATGGCACGGTGCATGAGGGGTGGGTTCTGGATTGAGGTCTGTAGGCCTTCATATCTGACACTCCCATGTCTCTTTGTACCTACAGGCTCAACAGTTGCTGTTTCATTCCTTGTATCTCCCCAGCAACCTGATCCATAGTGGCAGTCTGCTTCAGCATTTATGTTTTTCCATTAATTGTATGCGGATTATACTTATGCTCATGTACCAACTTTGACATGAATGGCTGTTTTTAATGGGATTTTATGGGATGCTTCTAATGGTCTGTATGCATTGGCACAGTTTGACATTTGTGGTAATTTAAAAATATTCTTCACTGGAAGCAATGCTGGAAAAAGTCACTTAAAATGCACAAATGTGAACACAGGCCTTTTTAATGTTTAAATGACAGCATTTATTAAATTATTTTAATCGGGTGTCTGTCTCTGGTTCATGTTTTGTTGCTCAACAGCCTGGGGAGGGGAGGGACAAGTTGGGCCACTTCCTGCCTCCTAGCTATTCTACCCCGATCCCCCGAGGAGTGGTTCTGCTTGGTGTGTATCATCATATCACCTGGAAGAAATTGCACCTTCACCACAAGGGCTAATGAGCCTTCATTTGTTCAGATCTGCGCTATTAGTGCACAACTCCCAGTGCCTGTGTGAATTTGTGATAGTGAACGTTGAGTATAGTCATCAGAGGTTCATGCATCAATAAGTGGGGGACATCATGCCCTCGTTGGAGGACAGTCATGAAGCAAAGGCCAGTTCAGATCCTCCTGACCTGCTGTGGGATGGGTCTTGTACTGAGATCAGGACAAGGATTTTATTTATGAAAACAAGGGATTCTGAGAGCTTCCAGGCAGCCCATTTAGCAGTTATGGGGTCTTATGACTTGATGCCCATGGTTGGAATTCTAGGTCTGATCTCTCAGGGCTATTTTAAACCTAACCTTGAATGTTTTACCCCCAATGCCAGTCTTCCTTCAAAAACAAGTAAGCCCCAAGTAAACTTGACTTTTCAATAACTAGAAACTGCCCTAATCCCAACTAAACTTGATATCTTGACCGTAACAGTAATGTAAACTGAGTACTTACTGTTCTTCTTTTCACTGAACCAGTGCTGGATAATTTACTTTCAGTAAGACCTGTACATGTGTTTACCTGGCTGCTCACCATACTGCAGTGAAAGAACACGGCTCGTGCATAAAGCCAGGAAACAGGAGTTGACCCGGAGTCCAGAATGGAGGATGTGTGGGCATCATATCTTGTGAAGGACAGGTAGGCTCGGCTGCCATCCCCTTAAATAGTGCTTGCAACTGAGCTCCCCAGGTCTCATTTTTAAAATGTTCATATGCACAGGTTTGATTGGCATGGATTTGACTGTACACAAGGCACAAAGTTCAGATTTATAGAAATGGTTTGATGTGGAAAAATACTCATATCCACATCAGGTTCAGACTTGGCATATGCCCCTTTCCTTATAGCAATGTTGGGGAACTGCAGATAGTCAGAAATCTGAGTAGTAGTAGATGCAGTTTTATTTCCAATTTGAACACATTGTGAAGGTTATATGTGATGGTCTGCACAGTTATTGATAAAATTAGCTAATTACAAAAAAAATAATTATAGAAATACATTGGTTTTCCAAAACCCTATTAGTGTAATTGTCATATTGTTGAAGTAAAGTTATTTAATAGGCTATACAAGGTTCAAAACATTTATTTACAATTTAACAGTAGGGGTATACTGAATTTTTGTGCAAAGCTCTTACACTCAACAGTAAAGAAGAGAAACAAGTAAAAGCCAGGATAGGTAATAAAGGCACAAGATAAACACTAAGATGACATTGTATAATAGGGTGACCAGGTAATCCATGTCAGGGAGGACAGTCTGAGCTAGGACAGGATTTGTAAATTACCATTTCAATTAAAAGGACCTAGATTTCACTTGAGCACTGAGCTCTTGCTGTGTGCTGATTGGTCAGTCTCCTATAATCATGCATGTGTCACTAATGCAAATGTGAAGCGGCTGGATGCGTCTTTCAGTCAAGGAAACAAACCAGTAAAGCACAAGAAGACCTGAACTATTTAGCCGAACACAGGAGCCTTTCAGTTTGAAATTGGTTTGTTAAACCCGAAGTAGCTCTAAGTGTCCTCCCTGACATGGATTATCTGGTCACCCTATTGTATAAAATACAATAACAAACATCTTGAGGTGCAAAAACAGATAGTAGTGAAATATGTAAAGTACAGTGAAATACCCATTGTTGCGGTTCCACACATGTAAACCCTCCATAAATTGTCAGCTTACCACGGTGGAGGGGTTTGTGCACCTCTGTGATCTTAGGAGCTATACTATATGTGTTAGGACACACTTCTTAATTACTGAATTCAGGTGCTTCATTCAGGACCCCTGTCACAGGTATATAAAATCAAGCACCTAGCCATGCAATTAAGTTTGCAAACATTTGTGAAAGAATGGGTCATTCAGAAGAGTTTATTGGATTCAGGCATGGTACTGTCATAGGATTGTACCTTCGTAATAATTCACTTGGTGAAATTTCCTCCATGCTAGATATTCTACAGTGAAATAAATGTAAGTGGTATTATTGCAGAGTGGAAGCATTTGCAAACAGAAACAGTGTTCTGTGGAGTGACTCATGCTTCTTGGTCTTACAGTGTGATGGATGAGTCTAGGTTTAGTGGATGCCAGGAGAACCTTACCTGTCTGAATGCATTGTGCCAACTGTAAAGTTTGCTGGGGAAGGGATAATGAACATAAGAAATTTACAAACAAGAGGAGGCCGTTCGGCCCATCAAGCTTGTTAGGGGAGAACTTAACTAATAGCTCAGAGTTCTTAAAATCTTATCTAGCTCTGATTTAAAAGAACCCAGGGTGTTAGCTTGCACTACACTAGCAGGAAGAGTATTCTATACTCTAACTACATGCTGTGCATCCTCAAATTTGTTTTAAAAAGTTCTGCTAATTTCCTCTTATGGCCACGAGTTCTAGTATTTAAACTAATATTGAAATAGCCATTTCAGAAGAGCATCCAGACCTGTTAGAATCTTAAATACCTGGATCATATCCCCCCTTAGCCTACTTTGCTCGAGGCTAATCTGATTCAGCTCAGCTAACCTCTCTTCATAAGACATTCCTCTAAGACCAGGAATCATTCTCATAGCCCTCTGTTACCTTTTCTAAAGCAGCAATGTCTTTCTTAAGGTATGGTCACCAAACCCACAAACAATAGTGGGACATGAAAATGGGAGCTAACTTTAATAATCCTGAGTTCTTTTCAGTATCACCTTATACGGGCCAGGAGTGGAGGCCATGCGATTTCCAGCCCCACAGTGGAGTATCCCAGTATTCGGCAGCCAGATCCTCTTGCCCATTCCTGAAGTTTGCATAATGTCATATCTGGGCCTGGAGTGGAGGTCATGTGGTTAGAAAAATAGTATCTACAGTTCAAAACAAATGTATGCAATTACAGTTATATGCACGGGTAGATAAGACTTAAACGACACCCCTCAAATGGCAAACTACTTCTGACAGGTAATGACATTGTGATGTAGTCATTGTGTGTTTCACCAGCTTCACCAGATAAATTCCTTTCAGGCATTATAACTGTAATTTTAAATGAAAAACAACACTGCAAAGTCTTGCAACTTGCATTTTAATTAGCTTCAAAGACGCTTTTCCCTATCAGGTGGTACAAGAGTTGGATACAGCCATAATATGAAAATTAGAAAAGTAATATCAAACTGAAGCAGTAGTAACAAAAATAGCAAAAGCAACCTCGCCCGAACAGGGACTTGAACCCTGGACCCTCAGATTAAAAGTCTGATGCTCTACCGACTGAGCTATCCGGGCTCCGAAACGTGAAAGTCTTTCCATATATATGACAATATTTAATTAATAACTTTGAATTGTTTGTAAGCGATGTTTGACATTAAGTTAACAATGAAAAACATTTATTATTACTATTAGCCAGAATCTTTTTTTGGTGTTTTATTACATTTAAAAACCGCCAGTTCAGCCGTAAAGCTACATCACTAGGTACACATACGGATCATAACATTTATTAATCAAAAACCAATGACGTATAGAAACAAAAGAATTTTCATTTATTATTACAGATAAAAGGCTCGTGTGGGAGAAAAAACACCAAGCATCCAGGTGAAAACACCGCCGCTATTTCAGCTTTAAGTTTCTGAGTTAACTAATTTAGATTATTACAAGAGATGGGCTGTTAAGTTAACTTCGCTACAAGACGACGATATTTCTGAAGCTCATAATAAGGAACTAAAGGTAGTATTAACAAACATATGAAAAGGATAAATCTGAAAATCGCTTTATATGAACCTAACAATTTGTCCAAGTTGTGGCTTAAATTTGTCGAAACGACTATTTTGGTTGCAGCTTTACATGATAAGATTCAAGTCTAGTAATACAATACGTGTTTTAATCAATCGTATCTAATTACAGTAAAGTGATATCAGAGACACCATAAGCGTAATCTACCGAAGAAGCCAAAATTCGGGAGCTGCATCCTTCGAAAGACACTGTCTACGGCTATGTGCAGTTATCGATAAAATAGAACATTAGCTAATAGCAAAAAAAAAAAAAATACATTGGTCTTCCAAAACCCTATTAGTATTAGTGTAATTGACACATCGTTGAAGTAAAGTTATTTACAGTTTTTCTCCGTTGGTTTGGCTCATTTTTTGAAACAGAAATGACATTCTCAAAATAACATGGACAAATCTCCAAACCACCTTGCAATTGCTCACAACAGAATGGCGTTTCTCATTGATTTCATCAAACTGCAAATGTCTTAGTACATGTCTCAAGTGTCTCAGTGTATCTTCGCTAATGGTTATGTACAAATAGCCCACAGTCAGCACAATGAGCCCACATTTAGCACATTTTCCAAAAAAAATTACTGTAATTTACTGTAAATTGACTGTAGGCTACTTGTACTTAACCATTAGTGAAGATACACTGAGACACTTGAGACATGTACTATCTTCGCTAATGGTTATGTACAAGTAGCCCACAGTCAGCACAATGAGCCCACATTTAGCACATTTTCCAAAAAAATTACTGTAATTTACTGTAAATTGACTGTAGGCTACTTGTACTTAACCATTAGCAGAGATACACTGAGATGATTTGTTCCACAACTCAAAAATATTCATATAAAAATGATGAATGCAAAATATATAAAGTAAAAATACATAAAACAAAATGTTAGTCTCCTTTTCAAAGCACCAAATGTAGCTGCTGAGGAAAAAAGATTGTTATACAGTGATATTAGGATTATGAGCAATAAAACTGATGTGGTAGTTATGGGTGATTTTAATCTACCGGGGATGCAGTGGGACATTGTCGCTGGCTCTTCTCAGTTTGTTAACACCCCTACCAAGGGAGATGCCATTCTTGATCTTGTTTTCTCTAATAACCAGGACAGGATTGGTAAATTAGACGTTTTACAACCACTTGAAATTTGAGGTTAAGTTTAGTGTCCGAAGAACAAAGTCTAAATCAAAAATATATAATGTTAGGAAGGCTTGTATGAGACTAAAACTAGGAACTGTGAACTAACTGGAGTTAAATAACAAAACTGTTAAAGAGGCATGGGAATTTTTTAAACGCACATTATTGCAAGTGAACAAGGACTTCATACCTGTTTCCAGTAAGAATAAATCTAGGAAATTGCAACCTAGATGGTTTACTAGGGAAATAAAATATAAAGTAAGGAGGAAAAGGGCTTTGTTCCAGAAATGTAAATTAACTGATGATAGAATAAAGCAAGAATATCTAAGT
>JAODKE010000001.1:40721237-40731418 GCA_026779605.1 Mormyrus hasselquistii
AGCATCTGCCAAATGAATGAATGAGTAAATTATTATATTCAAATCATTCATCATTATTGCACTGGCCAGGTTTGCATTGCTCAACAATAACACATCCTCAATGTGCTAAATATATTCATTGCCCCTGTGAGACTGTTACATTATACCCCAAGGTCTTTCTCCCATCTCTCAGGCTAAAAAACTCCGGTCACAAGTATATAGCACCTAATTGACAATTTAACAGCAAAGTCATACCAGATCCACCAGAATAACATATTTTATCGTAAATACATTCATTCATTCATTTTCCAACCCACTTTTTCCCATTGGGTCGCGGGGAGTCCGGAGCCTATCCCGGAAGCAATGGGCACGAGGCAGGGAACAACCCTGGACAGGACATGCAAACTCCACACACATGTAACCCAGGCGGAGACTCGAACCCAGGTCCCAGCGGGGTGAGGCAACAGTGCTAACCACTGAAACACCATGTCGCCCCATTTCGAAAATACATATGACTGAAAATACATAAGTAAACCGAAAAAAATATGGTATTTTTTTAAAGATTATATTTAGCATAACACAATTAGACCTTGCTGTCACACCAGATACATTATTCATTCAATGCAAATGCATATAAACTTCATTCTCAGATTCGAAGCATTGCACAAACCTACTAGGGGTCTCTCGATAATTGAAAAAATAGGTTCGAAAACTCGAAACACGTTCCCACGCTTTATGGTGAACGCCTGAAAGCTTCGTGAAGCTTCATCGGCCCATCACTAATGATTGCCAATCCGGCACTAAACGTAAACGCTGGTTTCAAACCACACGAAACGAACCGTCCAAATTAGGACTTCCTTTCTGACAATGATTACAATCACACACTCACGTCTCCCTCGCAAATCTGTTGCAAAAATCACTTACTGCTTCAATGTCCGCTAAATTCAGTTGAGATGAAGAAGAATCTGGAGAATCCGACATTTCAGAGCCAAATATGTCAGAATTAGGTAAATAAACAACAGAAAGCAGAAGCACTAGAGCGGAGCCACAGCCATTCCGCGCTCCCGGCGGAAGTGACGTATGGTGCGCGTCTTTTTTTTAAATAATGCTTTATTAGTACTTCAGCCAAGTGATACAGAGCAGTGGATCAGCGCATAAAAAACAGAAACGAAATAATGACGAATAAAGTAAGGCAAAGGTTACAAAAGCAATAAATTAAATTATTTACAAATATCGATGGTCTTTATGGCTTTGGAATTATTGCAATAGTAAATAGGAGGTATTGTTAAAATTGGTTATCAATAATAAACATAGGTGTTCTGTTACAATATTTGCTTTTATGTACGTGAAATTTTGCCAGGATGACAAGAAGATTTATAAGATAATGTTATTTCTGTTTAGATTAGAATGACATATGTTATAAAAAGACTAGGTAAACAAAACAAACAAAAAACAGATGACATTCTTAGTTGCAGCAATACTGAAAACTATTTATTGTTGTACACATATGCAGTCATGAACTTTTTAATGAATTTTTTGTATTAAGGAACACAAAAATGTACTACAAAATAAAATTTGAATTTTGCCTAATAAGCTTCGTGAGGTTGCCTAATTAACTGACCATTTTAGAATTTTTAAAATACATATTGTATATATTCATGACAAAGTGTACACACATTCTGTTTTTGAAAAAAATAACCTGTGATGGCATAAAGTTATAGTTTGGCAAATGATAAGTCAATGTTTTGTTGGCAATTTTTCATACTGATTATGAAGGCCAAGGCATACAGTAACAAGCTGACATTGCTCCAGCTGAACATCTTGCACATGCCATTTGGCTACAGAACATGTCCTGCAGCTCCTGCATTGAAGTATCTTCAGCCACAATGACCAAAACGGGTTCAGTACCACCCACCTCTTCACCTCCAACAGCCCCGGTCTCCAGATTTCTTGTCTGTGGTGGCAAGTCTGTTTGGCGCTATGGCATCCACGGCAGAAGGCAAACCGATGAAGGTGCAGGACAGAACAGCAACCGCAGCAACCCCGTTAATTCAGCTTGTTATTCGTGTATATCAGTTCATTTCCTCCTCAGTCTATTGTCAGTCATTGATGTGTTATACTTTGTGTCGTTGTCTCCCGCTGTGTTTCTGAATAAACCTATGCTTGCCCATCATTCTGCCTGCCAGCCTCCTCCTTCGCTGCGGCATGCCTGCACGCCCGCCGCAGAACGTAACAGAAGGGATGTCCTTTGAGGAGTAGAAGGCACAGTACGAGGAGTCGCATTAAATTAAATATGATGTATTCATTGTCGGACTTTGGCTTGCTACCAAGTCCTCATTCTGAGCAAGCATGCTCACTCTTAAATTCTTGGAATGTTAGCATGCCCAGGGGGGTTGGGCAGCCAGTTGACCTTGGACCCCCAGAGGTTTTTTTTCTCCCTGCGTGGGAGTTTTTGGTTCCTCTCCTCATTGTCAATTGTTTTTTTTTCTTTTTTCTTTCTTTTCTATTCTGTCTTTCTTTTGTCTTATGTATCTCATTTTATATGTATGAATGTGTTCGAACACACCCATGTAAAGCGCCATGGGACAACTCTGTTGTGAAGGGCACTATATAAAAATAAACTGAATTGAATTGAATTGAACTGGATGACCCATGACCTCTTGGTCTACATATTATATCATAAATATATAATAATTAATAATAATAAATGTGATATATAATACATATATTTTGCTGAAGTAAGATACATCTTTATTTATTATATCTATGCAGTATTTATGTATAAGTAGGGCATTTTCAGTTATTTTGGAGGTACGGCTGAAGACAGATTCAAGCCCCCAACGTCATACTCCAGAGCTCCGGCTCTCAGCCCTAGACAGAACTCTTAAAGGGGCAACGGCATAAGGGTATGGGTGTAGAGCCCACAACCCCTGTCCCCCAGACAAGTCAGCTTTGGAGAGGCAAAGCGAGCCCTTTGGGGTGAATTTCAGGGATTCCTGTGGCGGGTGGGGCAGGACTGGGGCCCCTGCGATGCTCAGGGGCCTGGGCAGGGAAAGAAGTCGCCTCTTTTCTCTGTTGGCTGGAGTGAAATCCTCTGTGAAACGCAAGTTCTTTTCCTTCAGAACCTTGGATCCCTTAGCTGCCTTCCACACAGCATTTCTTACAATTCTTGATGAGCACTGCATGATAACAACATGAGGTTTAGCTTTATCACGCTATCTTTTCCCCACCCTGTAGACTGCATCAAAGTTTGTTCTTTCCTTCAGGCCACAGATATGAAGAATTTCAGCTCTAGCCTCTTCATTTTCTTTCTCGGCTAAGTCCACCAATTGCAAATTAAATCTGCGAGAGTATCATTCTAATTAGCAATACGAGCTTTTTTTATTTTTAGGGTCGGGTGGGTCCGGGCCATATCCCGCATGTGCGGGTGCTAAGCAACGGGGACTCTAAACAAAGTGTCGTGGACGCGTGTAAAGCGGTGCAGTCTCTGTAGCAGTGTGCCATCAATACTGTATTCAAACTGTAATTTCAATGGCTGGAAAAAAGAAAGAAGCGAGCCTGCAGGTACGCTTAAGATAAAAGTCATCATAATGAGGTGAACTCGTGTCGTTGAGGGTACTGGTTTGAGCCCGGACAGTGGGTATGAACGGTAGGGACATGTACCTAGCAATACTGGGGGGAGTACCGTGTGTTTATGGGTGCTGGGGGTTCGGAGCTGATTTGGTCTCTAAGCAACCTTAATGAGCGCAGAAAAGTTTTCAATTGTATAAACTATGGGAATTACGTGAAATCGTTATTGCATAAGAACAGAAGATTCACAAACGAGTATAAATATACTGAACAATAGATTCACAAGTACATTTTTATGATATTTATTTTGAGATAATGTTACAGTTTGTCTCGATTGCATTGGAGCATTCGTCATATTACAATTAACATTTTCAAAACAAGTGTAATCTGCATACCGTAATGAGATCATCATGTTAGCCACCACTTGCAAAACAGTAAATTAAGCTTTCAAAATGATTTTAAAATATATTGTAGAAATTGCAGTGATATACTTTGTTGTAATTTTAGTGGCCACGGTATAAGGTTTTGTTGTAATTTTGTTGTTCCTGTATTGCCATTTGCCAATTGTCTTTTTACTATGTGATGTTTGCTATTGTACAGTGTTTTGACATCTGAATAAGTTAAATGTACATACAAGTGCTTTCTCTTGTCAGTAATCTTGACGTGCTGCAGTATGGAACTTTGCAATGTTGATATTAGTGTGTTTGACATGAATAGAGTTTTTCTCAGTTGCTTTGGGATATTTCATGAAACACACTTAACATTCTCAAGACTGTAAGAACACTTCTCAAAACAATTCATGCATACAGCAAGGCACTATATGGTTTAGCTGCAAAACCTGTAACTTACCCAAAACAATTAACTAATTTCTCAAAAGCAAATAATTCCACCAATAAATTAATCATTGCCACCAAAAAGTACAATAAGCATCGCTTTAACCATGAGCGTCAAAATGCTTAGATATTTTGTCAGTACTGTATGTCAGTTGTCATGTGTTGAAGCGCACGGACCGGGGACGCAGGCAAAGAAGACGTAGGATCGGGGCTTTAATCGGGGGACGGAGAAGCATACAAGGCAAGACAGAACTTCGTACAACGCTAAGACGTTAATGACGCGGGGATACAGACTCTGACGTGGACTTAAATACACAGGACTTGATGAAACAACAAGAAACTGATAACATCGGGGTACATGGCACACAGGAGGATCGTATGACCCGGGCGTAACAACAGTGTAAGCATGCTTCTGTGCTCCAAAATTCTGAATGATAACCAGTTCCCACTTTTTCATTGTCACCGACTGATCATTTTTCCTTACCAAATTGTTACTGATTCATGTCAAAGATACCAGTATCAACATTGCTAGGCTTTGCATTACAACATGTAAAGTTTGTCGGCATGCACCTGTAACTTCTTCATCTCAAGACAATACAATAGCAAACAAAAAAGTTATGCAACACTGTATAACACAAAAACAAAATGGCAATACCAAATAACAAAATGACAACAAAATGTACTGTGGGAACCAAAAACACAACAATGCGGTATCACTGCAATTTATGGAATATATCTTTTTGACAGCTTGGTTAACTGTTTTGCATGGGGCAGCCAACACAATGATCACACATATATACTTTTAGACATAAAATGAAACTACATCTACTCTATTTTGACCAACAATATTAAAACAGTTGCAAATTATGTCAAATTATGACAATTGTACTAAACCATTTTGTGAACTAAAACATTTGGAACTTTGTGTGAAGCAATGAGAAATGATATTCTGCTGTGCAATGACATTATGGTGTGGGGACTACACTTATTTTGCAAAAGTCGTCATTTGAGAATTGCTCCAAATCAATCAAGAAAAACGATAAGTATCCTCCAGATTTCTTTAGTGTTTGATCCCAGCCAGTGACAGTTTGGAAACCTGGAGGTGACAATAGATATTTGGTCATACAAAATTTATTACATACTTTTGGGTAGTGTGTATATATATTCAAACTATATATATATATATATATATATATAAAACCATAATCATACCAGTTTGTTCTTAAAGTCAATATTTCCCAACTGCATTCTGATGTTCTTCAGCTCCTCAATGTCTCGCAGTGGAAATCCACCATCCTCTGAACACTGAAAAAAATAATAGATTCTTATAGAAAGACCTGTAAAAATTATTTTAAAAATCTCTGTGAGTTAATAGTAATTCGCTTAGAAATATAATTGGTATGAAATATAAACTTAAATATACCTTGAAACTTTACTATGTAGACTAAGAAAAAAAATAAACATTTCCAAAATCAATCAAAAATAATTTAATTAAAATAGATCATAAAGCAATTTTGTACAGTGTACTGGCTGTTGTTAATGGTCTGCAGGACTGTTATCCAAAAAGGGAGGTCTTTGGGTAACAATCTCGGTCAGGTACGTTTTGGACCTGGCTCGGCAACTCCCCCAACATTTGCAGAAGGATCCTCTCTGTTGCTGTAAGGTCAACAATAGAGAATACAGCATTAAATATTTAGACATACATTAAGACAGACAGATGTAGATGTAGATTTGTTTTCAACTTACGTTGAAAGGTTGAGCATGGTAACGTTAGCATAGCCATAGGCCCAATCCCAAACTACACCCTCGACACTCCGCCTTCATTTCGAGTCACACTCTCGCTGAGTCACCCTCACAACATGCCCTATACACTTAAACTGAAGGAAATTATCACAATTAAAATTTGAGACAGACTTGCCCTCACAGTGCCTTTTTGCAGTCTTCTTTACCGGAAAGAGGAAATGCATTATGTAATGATTTGACAAAATGAAGAAGCTGTATTGTATTTTCTTTAATGACATATCAGTTATTTAAAACAGCACAAAGTTTATCTAATGAGAGAAAACAACGGCTACATCATCGTATTGCACTGACTGAGCAATTTGAAGTATGTAGACGTGTCATATTGATGATTGTACAATTTCTGACCATAAATAACTTAGTTTACACGCATAAAACATTACGCACTACTTCTGTACCAAATACCGGATCAGATCTGTAGAAGAAAAAAAAACAGGCAAATATGAAACATAAATTGTTATTTCTGGTGTGATGTTGATCGAGTTTGCATACGAATGTTTCTTCACATGGTGTCTAGTTTGAAAAGTACACGAAATATCTCTTAATAGGATCACAATAAAATCTATCTGTAATGACCAGCTACAAATAGTTGCTTTCCTAATTTTTTTTCTGCAGTGATTAATTATAACATGTAACATATACTTTCTATGTGTATTTCACAGTGCTATTATAATCCAATTATTACATTATCAAGAACATAACATTGTGTATTTTTTCTTTTTTTGTGCTGTTCTGTTTCCTGTGCGCTACGAATTGTGGGATATGGAAGTGGTAGTGGAACCTACCTTTCCAACCAAATGTACGTGATGGAATAGACTTTTCTTCTTTTTTTGTCTTTTAAAGCTGATTTAACAGGGAGCAAAATATCTTTTAAAACCACGTGTCTCAACCACTGATAGGCCACGTGCGAAGGCTACAGATTGGGCCGCGAATTTAAAATCGACACTGGCTATCCGTATATGGCCGCCAGAAACACGTTTAAATCTAACCATGATGCATTGCGTCAGGACCAGAATGCTTTGCTTTATTCCAGCGATGTAAACCCAAGGCACAGTGTGTGTATTATTGTGGATTAACAATTTCAAACAAGGCTCAAAAATCATCAAAACTCAGGTGGCATATCGAAACGAAGCACCCAAAACCATTGGAGAACTGTCAGCTAAAATATCATGGACTACAACTGCATAAGCAGACCATTGTCTCCCTAACAACAAACACTAATTTAAGAACAGTTGCATGTATAGCCATCTGACATTGCCAAGTCTTCACCCACAGTGGGAGATCTCTCAATAGATCGCTACACAGGTACATTGATTTAAAATACTATCATATAAACAGGATCTCAAATAAACATTGTCGATGTCAACAAGAAATATTTAACAATGTGCAGTATATAAAATAGTTATGTAAATCGTACGATACCCTATAATATTACAAGTAATATTACTATATTAAATAATATTATTATAGTAATATGACTACTTGCAGTTGCAAAGAAACTCCTTTTTAAACAAGATCCAATGTGATGCATAGTTTTCCCTACCAACAAATAACCTTCGACTTAAATGCGATGATCCGACATTTTGATGAGCAACGCTTTTCAGCACTGCGACGGTCCAACGTTTTCACAAATAAAACGCTATGCTTCATAAGGGAACGCGATCCAATTGTGACCATCTGCTGTTTATGCGATGTATTGCCTATGACCTGTGTAGACAGGGGTTGGAACTGACTCATTCAGAATTTTGGAGCTCAGGAGCATACTTACACTGAAAAACTGACAATATATCTAAGCATTTTGATTCTCATGGTTAAAATGATGATTATGGTACTTTTCATTTTGGTGATGCTTACTGATTCTTTGGTGGAATTATTTGCTTTGTTTTGGGTAAATACTCCTCTCCTGGAGCCGACACCTTATCGTGGTGGAAGGGTTTGTGTGCTCCAATGATCCCAGGAGCTAAGTTGCCCGGGGCTTTATGCCCCTGGTAGGGTCACCCAAGGCACCCAAGTCACCACCTGTAGGAGGGGCCAAAGGGGTCGGGTGCAGTGTGAGTTGGGCAGTGGCTGAAGGCAGGGACCTTGGCGATCCGATCCTTGGCTACAGAAGCTAGCTCTAGGATGGAATGTCACCTCTCTGGTGGGGAAGGAGCCTGAGCTGGTGTGCGAGGCTGTGAAGTTCCGACTAGATATAGTCGGGCTCACCTTGCCTGGGCTCTGGAACCAGTCTCCTCGAAGGGGGTTGGACCCTCTTCCACTCTGGAGTTGCTCACGGAGAGATGTGTCGAGCTGGGGTGGGCATACTTATTGCACCCTGGCTGGGCGCCTGTACATTGGGGTTTAATGCGGTGGACGAGAGGGTAGCCTCCCTTCGCTTATGCGCCAAACGACAGCTCAGAATACCCACCCTGGAAGGGGTGTTGGAGAGCGCTTCTCCCGGGGACTCTCTTGTTCTGCTGGGGGACTTCATTGTTCACGTGGGCAATGACAGTGAGACCTGGAGGGGCGTAATTGGGAGGAATGGCCCCCCCGATCTGAACCCGAGTGGTGTTATATTGTTGGACTTCTGTGCCCGTCACGGATTGTCCATAATGAACACCATGTTCAAGCGTAAGGGTGTCCATATGTGCACTTAGCACCAGGACACCCTAGGCCGCAGCTCGATGATTGACTTTGTGGTCGTGTCATCGGACTTGCGGCCGTATGTATTGGACACTCGGGTGAGGAGAGGGGCGGAACGTCTGGCGGAATCCCCTGTCAGGGGGAGTTTCAACTCCTACTTCCGGCAGAACTTCGTCCATGTCCCAGGGGAGGCGGGGGACATCGAGTCCGAATAGGCCATGTTCCGCGCCTCCATTGTCGAGGCGGCTGACCGGAGCTGTGGCTGTGAGGTGGTTGGTGCTTGTCGCGGTGGCAATCCCCAAACCCGCTGGTGGACACTGGTGGTGAAGGATGCCGTCAAGCTGAAGAAGGAGTCCTATTGGGCATTTTTAACCTGTGGGACTCCGGAAGCAGCTGATAAGTACCGACAGGCTAAGCGGAACGCGGCTTCGGCGGTTGCTGAGGAGTTTGGCAAGGTTATGGAGAACAACTTCCGGATGGCTTTGAGGAGATTCTGGTCCACTATCCAGCATCTCAGGGCGGGAAAGCGGTGCAGCATCGACACTGTTTATGGTGGGGATGGTGCACTGCTGACCTCAGCTCGGGATGTTGTGGGTCAGTGGAAGGACCAATGAGGAAGCAGAGTCTGGGGACTTGGGGGTGGACTCACCTATCTCTGGGGCAGAGGTCGCTGAGGTGGTTAAAAAGCTCCTCGGTGGCCGGGCCCCGGGGATGGATGAGATCCGGCCGGAGTTCCTCAAGGCTCTGGATTTTGCGGGGCTGTCTTGGTTGACACGCATCTGTGGCATCCCGTGGACATCGAGGGCGGTACCTCTGGATTGGCAGAATGGGGTGGTGGTCCCCCTCTTTAAGAAGGGGGTAAGGACTATTCGGGGGTGCTGGAGAGGAGGGTCCGTCAGATAGTCGAACCTCGGATTCAAGAGGAGCAGTGTGGTTTTCGTCCTGGCCGTGGAACAGTGGACCAGCTCTATACTCTCAGCAGGGTCCTTGAGGGTGCATGGGAGTTTGCCTAACCAGTCGACATGTGCTTTGTGGACTTGGAGAAGGCATTCGACCGCGGCCCCTCGGGGAGTCCTGTGGGGAGTGCTCCGGGAGTATGGGGTGACGGGCTGCCTTATAAGGGCTGTTCGGTTCCTGTACAACCAGTATCAGAGCTTGGTCCGCATTGCCGGCAGTAAGTCGGACTTGTTCCCGGTGAGGGTTGGACTCTGCCAGGGCTGCCCTTTATCACAGATTCTGTTCATAACTTTTATAGGACAGAATTTCTAGGCGCAGCCAGGGTGTTGAGGGTGTCCGGTTGGGTGACCTCAGGATTAGGTCTCTGCTTTTTGCAGATGATGTGGTTCTGTTGGCCTCATCAGACCGTGACCTTCGGCT
>JAODKE010000001.1:40735779-40751092 GCA_026779605.1 Mormyrus hasselquistii
AGAGAATTATATAAATAAACTGAACTGGTCTTATCTTACCTTACATGTAAGGGCATGCCTTACCTTGATTTTGTTTTCCATTATTTAGCTTAAATAGAGATTCCTGACAAAGTCTAAAAGCTTTGATGCAGTATATCAATTAGAAAAAAGGTTCTTGGGGTGCTATATAGAACTATAGGGGTTCTAACCAGAGGAAATGGAACCATTGCCTTCAAAAAGGTGCTATTTCTTTTAATTTAACCCTCTATAATGGTTCTATATAGAACCTTTGAGGGTGTCACATATGTACCAAGCTATAGAACCCTTAAAGGTTCAATATATGTGCTGCTTTTATGCATTTTAAACTTAAAGACTGGTCGGTGCCGACCCTAACAGCACAGGAAGGTTAATAATGTCTCTAAGGACGGTAGGAAACAGGGCTCTTCGACCCTCATTCACCAGACGCTGCGGGTGGCGAGTCGTGTTGAGCGAGGTAGTTTTCATAGGCCACGTTGTTGATGTTGTCAATTTCATATAATAAGGCTTCAGGTATAGGAGAGGGCATTGCTCCATCCATACCTGCTGTTTCAGGTCTTTCATAGATTTTCTCTTGACAGACCCCCCTCGATCCTCACGTAGTTGGAACACAGAATACCACAATTTCTAAAAATAAAAAATAAGAACATAAGAACATAAGAACTATACAAACAAGAGGAGGCCATTCGGCCCATCAAGCTCGCTTGGGGAGAACTTAAGTAATAGCTCAGAGTTGTTAAAATCTTATCTAGCTCTGATTTAAAGGAACCCAAGGATTCAGCTTGCACTACGTTATCAGGAAGACTATTCCATACTCTGACTACACGCTGCATAAAGAACTGCTTCCTTAAATCTAGTTTGAAATGTTCTCCTGCTAATTTCCACCTATGGCCACGAATTCTTGTATTTGAACTAATGTTTAGTCTCCTTTGGTTGAGGCTGAACAGATTCAGCTCATCTAAGCTCTCCTTATAAGACATTCTTCTAAGACCAGGAATCATTCTTATAGCCCTGCGTTGAACTCTTTCTAAAGCAGCAATATCCTGTTTAAAGTAAGGTGAGCAAACCTGCACAAAACATTAAAGGCGGAGTCTAACCAAGGAATTGTATAATCTTAGCATCACATCCTTAACTTAAGCTTAAACTCCGCACAGATAGAGATGTAACTCAGCATCCTATTGACCTTTTTAATTGCTTCCCCACAATGGTGGAAGTGGAACATAGAAGCATCAACATACACACCAAGGTCTTACTCATAATCAGCTTCCTTTATTTCAGTGGAACCCATAAGATATCTGTACTTTATATTTCCATTCCCTGCATGGATTACCTTGCATTTGTCTACATGAAATTTCATGTGCCAGGAACCAGGCCAGTCACTAAATCAAGATCCCGCTGTAGCTTCTGTGCTGCTAGTTCAGTATCTGCAACATCACCCACATTGGTTTAATCTGTAGATTTTTCATGTAAATTAGATTTAAATCAAATACACTGCTCAAAAATTTAAAGGAACACTTTTTAAATCACAGTATAGCATCAAGTCAATCTTCCGGGATATTTATCAGGTCAGTTAACTAGCAGAGGGGGTTGTTAAATCGGGTTTAGTTGCTTTGGTGTAAAATTAACAGGTACACTAGAGGGGCAACAATGAGACAACCCCCAAAACAGCAATGGTGGAGGGCACTGACATTTTTCCCTCATCTTTTCTGACTGTGTCACTACTGGTAGCATGATACCTGGACCCTACAGAGGTTGCACAAGTAGTCCAAGTCATCCAGGATGGCATGAATATAATACATTGCCAGGTGATTTGCCGTGTCTCCCTGTCAAGGACTCGGGCGGGTTTGGAGCAGGGACGTGGCATGACACAGGCAAAAAAGGTGTATGACCCACTGGCGGTTTCAAGAACAAAAACAGAGTTTATTAAATGAAACAGAAAACACTATGAAGCAACAAAATCAAAGGACCACGAAGGGTCAAAAACTAAAGGGGATTAACAGAGACTAAATAACAAAAACCTAAACACAGAGAATCTCAAGCTATCTAACATCGCAAACATCTTCCAACAAACAAGAACCACCAGGGAACAAGCCAGAAGCACTAAAACACTAAGGGGTGATAAGACTAACACAGGACAGGTGAGGCTAATTAACAAAGACCGGGAAAATGGGGTGAAACTAATAAACTCAAAGCAAAGCTAAAACAGGGCAACTAAGAACTAACAAAGGAAACAGGGAAACAGAAACAAACACTGGGGAATTACGGACAGGTAGGGCACAAGGAACAAAACCAAATACAAAATCAGACACAAGAACTAGAAAAACTGAAGTGAAACACTAGGGAACAAAATACAAAAACAGAGGGGGTGGGATTCAAACACAGGACAAGGATCATAGGCAACCACATGCTCAACACATTGAGCCATGTGGCTAAACATGTAAATAGGGGAGACCAAAGACTAACATGAAGAACTGATGACCAGCAACACCTGCTAGCTAAACGGGGAAGGGACATAGAGTGGGACCACAAGGACTGACCCTGACACTCCCAGCACAGTGTCAATGGCATGGAGGAGATTCCAGGAGGCAGGCAGTTATGCTAGGAGAGCTGGACAGAGCCATGGCAGGTCCTTATCTCATCAGCAGGTCCAGTATCAGCTCCTTTGCGCAAAGAGAAACAGGATGAACACTGCCAGGCCCTTACAATATTTGCTCCAGCAGGCCACTGGTGTGAATATCTCTGACCAAACAATTAGAAACAGACTTCATGAGGGTGGCCTGAGGGCCAGACATCCTCTATTGGGCCCTGTGCTCACTGCCTGGCACCGTGGAGCTCAATTGGCATTTGCCATAGAATACCAGAATTGACAGGTCCACCACTGGCGATCTTTGCTTTTTGCAGATGAGAGCAGGTTCACTCTGAGCACATGTGAAGTTGTGGAGAATGTTATGCTGATTATAACATTGTTCAGCATGACTGGTTTGATAGTGGGTTAGCGATGGTCTAGGGAGGCATATCCATGGAGGGATGCACAGACCTCTACAGGCTAGACAACAGCACCTTGACTGCCGTTTGGTATTGGGATGAAATCCTTGGGCCCACTGTTGAGGCATGCAAACAAGCATGTGCGGGCCATACAAACTACTGAGTATCATTTTTTAGTTGCTGCAATGGAATTTCAGCAAAATGGACTAGTCTGCTGCATCATCTTTTCAATTTGATTTTCAGGGTGTCTTTGAATTCAGCCCTCTGAAGGTTGATAATTTTCATTTCTGTCAAACAATGTGGCATCCTTTCATTCCTAACACATTACCCAGTCCATATCAGTAGAATGATTTTTTTCCCATTGAGATCTGATGTGTTTTCAAAGTGTTCCTTTAATTTTTTGAGCAGTTTATGTATGTTATAACTTGCTAGATAAATCATAATGGTGTGTATTGCTGAATTTGTTTACAGGTGGCTATTACTAATCAAGGGCAATGGGATGAGTTGCTGGCAACAAAGGGATTAATAGGTAAGATGCCATTGCATACATTTATTTGCAAGTAACACTGTGTTGCATTAGAATATACAAGTATGTTTATTTATTCATCTTTGCATTATATTGTATATTAAGAATTTCCCTCTGGTACTGCAGCTGGTATCAGAGAAGTTAAATTAATCTGTTATGTGGATTGGGGGGAGGGTTACAGCCCTGCCCTGGTTTCTGGGAGACCTTGTCGATATGTCTTTCTGCCACCCCCTGCAGTGGTGGATGTGTATCAACGGTGGTGTGGACCCTGCTGTGCTGTCTTCAGTCTGTTCCGTAAAATTAAGAATGAACTGGGGGACGACTTGCTGCATTTCGCTACGGTGAGCACTCAGATGAGAGTACTATGGACCCTGGGTAATCAGTAGCCTATACAGTCTAAAGCCCTATTATTGAAATCATGGTCCTCGAGGTCCGAGCACTGCTGATTTTCCAGCCTTCCTTTACCTGTGAGCCAGGTGTGAAGCCTCTGACCAATCAGAATCGGTAATTATTATACTAACTACCTAGGAAAACTGAAAACAAGGCCTGGATTTGGAATTGAGGTCCAGATTTGAAGAACCCTGGTCTAAAGTATTAGTATCTCAGTACAGACAGCAGGGCTGTTAGCAAAGATCCTGCACCCTGTGCTTCATTGAGGAACACTTCATATGTGCTGATGTTTAATCATTTTGATAAAATATATAACGAGATGCCAGATTGTAGTGTCCCTAAGCACTAAGTTTATGTCAAGAGGTTCTTGTGCACAATCTGTTTTCACTCTTGCCCATTGACCTGTTGCTTGTATCAATCATGTAATTAATACTACAAATCTGATTTCAGTTACTTGACTGATTGATTTTGAGAACTACTTTGTGAAATAGCAGCCACTGTGTGATTTCTCTAGGCAGAGGCAGACAGTGTGGACTCCCTGCAGAGATACAGGGGGAAATGTGAGCCCACCTTTGTGTTCTATGGAGTGAGTGTCACCTGATCGGATATCTGTGTTTTTATATTGTTTTCTGTTTGCTATGTTTAGCAGGTAAACAGACAGCAAATGAATGTGTGATTTGGCTGTATGATAGATGTATGATAGAGCTCTGGTGTTCGACACTTGAGAAATGGTGGCCGGCAGCATTTTGGGATCTGTTTGCTGTGAGACTCATTGCTGCTGTGGGGGTGCCATCAGGGGGGGAGTCTGGTGGCTGTGCTGCATGGGGCTAACGCCCCCCTCCTACAGAAGATGGTGCTGGAGCAGCTGGAGCAGGAAAAAAGAGTGCTGGAGCAGGGTGCAAAGAGAAGGGTGGTGAGACACAGACACTTAGAAGATAGATTCAAACACACATTCATGTATCATGACAAAATCAGCTTGCTGGAACCACATGGTCCATGACTGTCCATCACAGTTCATTATATTTTATCACGGTGCATCACAGTAGCTCTCTGATTTACCAGGTGCAAGAGGAGCTGATGGAGAAAGACCTGGGCATCATACACAATGAGAAAAGTAATGGATGTTAACCTGGGACACTCTCTTGGACTTGATTAATTCATGCATTTCTGTTTGTAAATTATATGTGAGTTATTACAATACTGAAGCAACAACTCTTTTGTGTCAAGTTCCTGTCCATAAATCTTATACAATAGCAGTGATAAAACCAGATGTCGTCACACATGGCAAAGCCAATGAAATTATCATGCAGGTAATAATTACAGTAACACCATGACGGAGCACACAGAACAAGGTTACTAATGGCATGTTGGTGATCAGGTTCAGGAGGCTGGCTTTAAGATCACAGGGTATGAGGTGTAAATGCTCACCAGGGCTGAGGCAGAAGACTTTTACCAGCTTATGGCTGCAGAGATAAAGACATAGGGTGTGTCCGAAATCGCACACTTGCGTCAGTGCACTGAGATGTAGTGCGTAGTGTGCACTGTGCACTTCCTTCTATAGTGCACACTACCATGGGGAAGTGCTGTCCTAAATGGAAGACTAAAAATTTTGCACTTACGATTCTCCAGCGCACCAAAATATCTGCCGTGAAAACTTGCAGAAGGTCCCTCCCATTCCGCTACATAATCAAAATGGCATCTGCTTAGTGCGAGTAGTGTTCATCATTCTGCACTGTGTTTTCTGGCCGATTTCAGTGCGTCATCTGGGTACTTTCAGTGCATTGATTTTTAGCTTAGGGAGGGAGAGGAAGAAGTGAGACAGAAAGAGAAAGTGAGACAGAAAGAGGAGTAGGGAGACAGAAAGAGGGAGGAACCTGATGTCATCCAGGCTTGGAGGAAGTTAATTGACACAGCAACCATGGAGGGGGCCAAAGGGGAGGAGCTCATAGATCTGTCTGTGCTTCCAACAAAGGTTGGATGCAGCACCCATCCACACCTAAAGTGATGCTGGGGAAGGGGTCCCATAGTTCAGCCCAGCCACCACCTCAGCACCAGAAGATATACATCCTTAGCAGGAGAAAACACGGTGATGAATGTACTGCACCATCAGATATACAGGAAAAAAAAACGCCCTGCACAAAGGAAATTTAGATTATATCCTTATATATTCTGGAGTTAATCCTGGAAGAGATTCCAGCTCATCACCAGACACACTCACATGTTGTCACCAGTTCACCTAACTGCAAGGATTTGGATTTTGGGGAAGAAAGTATCTGGAGAAAAAAATTAAATAGAAAGGGAATGCACATCCAAACAGATCTAAACACTGAAGACTATGCAACTGACATTATTTTGAATTGTTGAAAACTTGCTTGCTAATTTGAATCAGTTTTCTGCTGGTTGGAAAATATGAAATAATTTTACTGTGTTATATCTACAAGCTGGGGGCGTCATGGTGGTGCAGTGGTCAGCACTGTTGCCTCACACCTCTGGGAGCCGGGTTTGAGTCTCTGCCTGGGTTTACATGTGTGTGGAGTTTGCTTGTTCTCCTTGTGTCGCCGTGGCATTTCCTCCGGTGTCCCCCCACAGTCCAAAGACATGCTGAGGCTAATTGGAGTTAATAAATTGCCCATAGGTGTGCATGTGTAAGTGAATGGTAACGGTGTGTGAGTGCACCCTGTGATGGGCTGGCCCCCTGTCCAGGGTTGTTCCCTGCCTCGTGCCCATTGCTTCTGGGATAGGCTCCAGACCCCCACAACCCAATAGGATAAAGCGGGTTGGAAACTGAAACGAATGAATATATACAAACTAAATTTGCAAAGGTGCAGCCTTATTTTTTTTTTTGACCAACATCTGTTTTTTTTTTTTTTTTTTAAAGTATAGTCTCCTTTAATCCTTTCAGTTATTTTCATTTACTGATGTTTAGTCTTCTTTAGCTATGCTATTGGTCCACTTGATCCAAAACTTGCATTTTATACTTTTGGATTCTCTCAGAGCTATGACATGTTAGTACATTGTTTGGACTGGCTGCTTAATACACTAACATAGCACCAAATAAGCTTCACAGTCAAGGTCATGGTAATTATAACAGTACAGATAAGAAAGACAAACAAAAATGCTGTTATGTTCCATTTCATGGAAGCCCTCATCCAACAAGTTACAGAAGAGTCCCTGACAAATGTTACGTTAGATACAGCAGCTATCACTTTTTTTTTTTTTTTACAGAGACAAATTAAAGGTTACTTCTAAATCAGTCTAAAAATTTATTTCTTAGTCTAAACTCTAAATCAGTCAAAATAATTTCACAGATGCATGGTTAAGATGTTCTTGTTACAGTTCTGAGGGTTAAAGTACCAAAAAACCTGCATGTTGCAGCTTTCAATACCAATTCCCCATTTCATGTAGCAAGTCAGCAAATTAGCAGCAATTTAATATTTATTACTAGTGATAAAACTAGTTTAAACTAACATTTAACATGTAGTTAGTAGTAGTAGTAATTATGGTTTGGACAAATTTGTCTGTAGCATTATATTCCATTGATTTAACAAACCTTTACATTGGTAAGTACTTTTAAAACTAGTGTTAGGCTCGGCTAATCGTGGTAACACAGACTTCACATCTAGCGGCTCGCAAACATGAAGCGCTTCAGGTACGCCGAAAGAGTAAAGCTGAAATGCATCAACACAGATATTTTTCCTGAACACCGAAATTTGTTTTTCCCAGTCATCATATAACACGTGTTAGCCCTACCTTCATGCATTGGATTACTGGCCCACATTATTCACCAGTTGCATGAATATGCATCATATAAAGCATTTACAATAAATGAAATGTCAGGTTCATTCACTATTGAAATGAGTCATCAAATTAGTCCTATATAAAAATCCAGAATACAATTACACTACCTAGTATTTTAAATTTCACTTTTAATGTACAACCACAGAGGAAAATTTATACGGTGATGAAAACACATATTCCAGTAAAATAAAATATTGGTTGTTACTTTTTTTTAATATAAAAACCCATTATCAGAAAAAATGTTCAAGGCACGTTTTTTTGCACTGGCTTTTTCCTGACTTATCAGAAATTCTTTCTGGGTCACAGTCTTCCCATGCACTGGCTGCTGCCAGAAGAGCAGCTTCATCTGGGTCTGGATCTTCACTGAAGGACCTTTGAAACATCTCAGCAATTGTTCTCTTCTGTGGGTCCTGTTGTAGTAGAAGCACAACATAACATTAACAAAGGCATCAAGAGCTGGATTTGTATGAGGAGAATCTCCCTTAAAGGCACACCTTGGACTGGAAGCTGGTCAACTCGGCACTCTCAGAGAGACTGGATTCTGAAAGCCCTGCTTCTTTCAACACATTCATCTTCTCCTGGATCATTGGCCTGGAGTGTGTGCAGGGCAGTGAGCTGAACCACACAGACCCATCTCATTTCCTGAACACAGTGTAGAAGGTTAATCTTTACCAGAGATAGTCATCAGCTGTGCCTTTGGCCACCAGATAATGAACATCCACGCTGTCCGTCTGTCCAATGCGATGGACTCTGTCCTCTGCCTGAATCAGTACCTGCGGAATAGTCAGCAGGTTGGTGATGGTAGAGAAAAGCAACAGAGTGGTATGTGACACCAAGTGGAATGAAACTCACCCCCGGGTTCCAGAAGAGCTCCGCAAACAGCACCAGGTTAGCTGAGTGTAGCGTGATGCCCATGTTGGCTGCTGTGATAGACAGCACTGCCACACACTTTTTTTCAGAGAACTGGAACCTATGGCACAGTGCTTGGCGCTCAGCTGACGGTGTGGCTCCATCAATACGTATACAGCTAATATTCTGAAGGGGATGACATGGTCAGCTGGGAAGATGGCTGAAAGTATAGCTCTTTTCCTGAACAGATATGTATCCAGGAGATAATGAAGTGAACCTTAACAGCCACATTTAGGTAATTTTTCTTAGGGAATAGCAAAATCTCTGCATCCCTCACCTTCTTGCCTAGTTCTTTGGAGATGCTGTCTAGCATCAACTTGTGGTGGGCAAAGACCAGAAATTTCTCCCGGCCACATTCCAGCAGGTCCATCATGTACTCTCTAATAGAAAAGAGAACCCATTGACAGATTATTTTTAATGGCCACTAAAGCAAAAGTTCATCGATCTTCCATCCTATACTGTGCAGGGTTACAGGGAACCTTGAGCCAATTACAGATAGCCCAATATAGGGCACTGAGTGCACCCTGTAAGGCAGTAGTCTCCAACATTTTTTAAAATGAAAATAATCTGGGGAACTACAGAGTCATGAAAGTACATTTGGCTAATCAGGGGGTCTTATGGTAGATTTTGCTAATACACAGGGGGTTCTTGAAGATGTTGCAATGGAGTTTAAATGTCTTGAAGATAGACCTGTCGATCATAATCGACTGGTTGGCTAGCACTGCTGTAAAGGATGACAGTCCTGCCATGGGTTCACTCTAGAAGGGATTCCAGTCCATCACACACACAACCAGACATTATGAGAAACTTAGAAAGATAGATTGCAAGAGGATACTGGATTACCTGAAGGAAACACAAAGAACTTTAAATATACAACAAAGGAATTTGAACCTCCAACCCTGGAGTTCGCTACCCACTGAGCCGCCATGTAACTGCCACTAAATCGGTCACTTAAATCCACAGCTGCAGGTACTACTCCAATCCATCAGATAATCTGGAAGAGAACTTACATGACAGCTTGAGTCTTAGCCTCCGCAGTGTGGCTGTAGTAAACGAGAAGAGCTTCTTTATCCTGAAGTTTCTGTAGACAAGAGGATACCATGCACACAGGGACCCTGATACAGCCTAAAAACAGACACACCTTGTTGACCTGACCTGACGTATGATTGGTTAAGTCAGGTAGGGGAGCATGTGTGGATGCAGTGTGTGACCACACCCACCACACGGCGAAACTCCTCGGGATCCCGGTCAGTGATCCCCCAGGCAGACACACAGTCCAGTCCCACCCTCCAGAAATGGCCATCCATCTACCGCAGCCAGGTTTTACATAGGTGTTCCCTTGGCCTGGTCCAGCCACATGGGTCCTTAGCAGTGAGGATCCTGCGACTCAGATCACCCTCAGGGAAACACGTCACATGGTCAGTAACTGACACTCCCTCACAATGCGGGTAATGTGTCTCATTCGGGAATCCTGTAGCAACTGAACATTTGATACAAAGTTAAATCAGCCGTACCCTAGGATTCTCCGAAGGGACACTACTTAAAAAGTCTTCATCTCAGTTCAATGGGTAGCATCCATGTCTCATAGCCATACAGCAAGACAGGGAGCACCAGGACACTAAAGACTTGGACCATCGTCCTCCCGCAAAGATATTGGGATTGCCGCACACCCCTTTCCTCATGACCCCCCATGTTATTCCAATCCATCTGCTGACTTCATAGGGAGAGTCACCAGAGACACGAACGTCACTGCCGAGGTAGGTAAATCTCTTGACAAGATCAACATTCTCCAGACAGACACTACTAATGGCTGTACCTAATAAGTCATTAAATGCCCGAATCGTGGTCTTTATCCAGGACACCTGCAATCCCAGACACTGACTCCTTGCTTAGTCTCTAGAGAGCCCTGATCAGAGCCTCCATTGACTCCGCTAGCCGAATCTTCAGCAAAGTCAAGATCAGTAAAGCTTTCTTCACCAACAGATGCCCCACAGGTACTGGACCTCACAACCAAGCCCAATACCCAGCCCATACAAGTACTGAACAGAGGCGCAAGAACACACCCCTTGCGAACCGCAGAATCAACTGCGAAGAACGCAGATGTCCTCCCTTCATGCTGCAGAGCACTCATAGTACCAGTGTACAGGCTGGCCATGACATCCAGCAACTCTCAGAATGTCTCACAGGGCAACTCGTTCAACACCAGCTGAACGCTTTATGAAAATCGACAAAGGCTGCAAAGAACCTCTGCTGATATTTGCACTTGCACTTGATATACGCACTTGCGAACCCTCAAAGCAAGGATATGGTTTATGGTAGCCTTCTTGGGCGTAAAACCAAACTACTTCAGTCGCTGACAGGCAAGTGAGATGCTGTTAATAATGACGCCTAGCAAAGACCTTACACAACATAGAAAGCAGTGTTACCCCTCTGTAGTTGCCACAATCCAGGCAATCACCCTTCCCGTTCCAGATAGGTACTACAACTCCCATTTTCCAGTTGGGATCACACCTGACTCCCAAATGGAAGCAAACTTTGCTTGCAATGCCAGCCAGACAGCCTTATCACCAGCCTGGAGAAGTTCACCATGGATACCACAGACCTGTGCAATCTCAGTGAGATTGGGTGGTTCATAGCTGATCGGAGGCTCAGCTTCAAGAACCGTGGACCCAGAGACATCCAACATCCTAGCTGGAGAGTCAGCTTGATCTTGGAGCCTGGTTAAGTGCAGCCTCAAACTCCTAGTAGGTGGTAGCCTACTGGATCTAAGCTGAATCTTTAGAGTATCAACAACAAGTCTGTGGTCAGACTTCACAAACTGGGCACTTCTGTAGACCCTGCAGTTCTGCAGGAGCCTCCAGCGTCTGCCTATGAGGTTGTGATCGATCTCCTTCGCGGCATCACCAATATTGGAGTACCAAGTCCAACAATGCGGCTCAGGGTGTTGGAACCAGGATCTAGCGACCCGCAGCCCCTGACATTTCACAAAGTCAAGGAAAATGGAGCCATTCTCTCCTCAGATTCCAGACCCATAAGGACCTATACAATCCTCATAGCCAGCCATGTCAGTGACATGTCAGTGACTTCATCCCTGATCAGAGGAGCGTCATCTCGTGGGCACTCTGCAAACCACTGAGCAGAGTTATGAGTATAATGGCTCCCTCAACGTGAGATCACTAACAGCAATCGGAGCATACACTGATACAGCAGACAAGACACCCAAAGAGTGCCTTAGCCGGAGTCTCATAATGTGCTCATTGAAAAGAGTGACACTATTGGAAGGAGCCGATCTGCAACAGAAATAGCTGCTCCCTGAGTAGAGTATCATGCTTGTTTGAAATGAGCAGTTTAGAGTCGTTTTACATTGACTGGAGTGCCAATCCTGCCACCAACCCCTAAAAAAATTGTTTCCCTCCAAGTTGGAGGACTGCTTGCAGGGCTGGATGCAGTTATAGCCACGATTTAAATAACTTAATGGCTGGCTTCAGAAAACACATGCTTACTAGGAACGAGTACAGAACCATAACATCACTATAGCACAAACAATTTAAATAATCCAAATGAGGCAATTAAACCCACCTCATTTTGTGAAGAGGTTCAGGGAAATAAGTCACATTTTATGAAAAGAAGTCACCACTAGCAATCACACACCTTTCCCCCAGGTTCCCTAAAGAGCAGCTGTATTTCTTCCCTGTCCTCCCCAAACAAACCACTCCTCAATACCTATAATTCTTAACACTAGTACATACACTACGCTGACTCTTGGAGAGCTCCACTGCCGCAGCACTGAGTGCAGCCTTGATATGGGCATTGATGCCGTCGGTTGTCACGGTGATCACTTTGCGCTGCTTGGCCGGAAGCTGGGAGAGAACTTCAGACTTGAGACGCCGGATCATGACTGATTCCTCAAGTAACAGCTTCAGCTCCCCCAGATTGGAGGAGCCAGAGTAATCCCACCCCCAGGGCATCTGGGGACAAGAATTAGAGGTGGAATGTAGAATGGTAAATGGTAAATGGGCTGCATTTATATAGCGCTTTTCTACTCCTACGAGTACTCAAAGCGCTTTACAATACATGCCTCACATTCACCCATCCACACTCACATTCATACACCGGTGGCGGAGGCTGCCATGCAAGGCGCCAACCTGCTCACCAGGAGCAATTAGGGGTTCAGTGTCTTGCTCAAGGACACTTTGATGGAGTCAGGAGGAATCAGGGCAGAGAGATGAGAAACAAACTAAAGAGCATAGTAGGGAAGGGTACCAAAACCTGGTAATAAACGAGCCCTGGGGCTAAACTATTAAAGACTACAGTACCAATAAGCTCCGACATTATCAGGTTCTGTTTTCAGTATTGGAAAAAAGTATTTATGATTGTTACACATTTCATCTCACCAGCTCTGTTTGATTGCATTTTCACCATTCTTAATGCAGAAGAGAGAGATCTTTCTCGGAGCCTGTCTATGAGGGGCATGGGGCAGTTCACTCGCTAATTTCTCGCTCTCACTCATGTGAAGTAATGTGCCGCACACACACACAGATTCTGCTTTTAGTGATGATGGTGGAGAGAATTAAACATTCAAGTGTAATTACATTTCACTAGAGTCGATGCTGACTTGCTGGCTTGTTGCCACAAGTGAAAAAAGTCTTTTGCAGGAAACATAAGCAAACATCTAGCAAAGGTCCATCACATGCATATAGAAAAATGCACAATTTTTTTCTGCCTCGCTCATACTTTATCTGTTGCTGCCCCAGGTATGTTATGTATGCTGGTGACGTGGAGCCCACAGACAAGCCCAAGTTAATGATTAAAATAACCATTAGTTAATACATTTTCATATAATTTAGCCAGCTGATCGTTATGGGTACATTCATAAATGTAATCTGAAAGGGTCAGAGCATCATCTGTAGTTCAGACATTTCAGTTTCAGATCACACATTAACTGATTCGGACAAGCTAAGGCTACCACACAGTAGAGTAACTATCAAAGAAAAAGGCCCTGCATTCAGTTCATCTACTTAAAAGTGAACATTGTTTATTACTGGAGATACACCAATAGGTCAGCCAAAGACTGGAATTTTCAGCATGCTTAGCCCGGACAAGAAACAGGCCAATCAGTCTCATGTATTTCAAGTACCAAACTGGTCCATTTTACGCATGCACTACACAATACGCACAGCGGCACAGGCAATAGCCATACAGCCACATGCTAACATGTCGTTAGCGTGGCAGTTCTTCACTGTGAGTGAAGATGACACAAAGCTTGCAATTTGTAATACATGTAAAGACAAAGTAAACTGGAGGAGAACCACCATGAAAATGTGGTGACACATCACACACACTTTAAAATAATTGTTAGACATATACGGTACTAATCTTGCTAAAGCTAGGTTTTTTCTTATGAGTAAAAGTGTTTTAGCAAAACGAATGCGTTATCATGACAGTACAGCAAAAAAAAAGAAAAAGACTCATCTTAATCTATTTTACTATCAATGTAAGAATTGTATGCGCATAACATGAGATGTTGGTATTAATAATGTTACCCTGCCTCTATTATTATTTGGAAGAGTATAATACACTTCAGTTTTATTTGGAGGTTTGACAAGTAAAAAATACAAAAAGGTCATTGTCATATTATCTGGTGAATTAAAACATACTGGAAAATGATATACTGCACCTGCTCTTGTTTGGTAAAGAAAAATGTCAGATAAAGTTGGGTGTACAGCAACTCATTTTCAGTTAATTGTTATTTATACCTCTTTCCTGTCATAAAGCACCTTATTAAAGGGTCCAAAGCACGAAGTGCTTATGGAACCTTATTGCTAAGGGTCCAAAGCACGAAGTGCTTATAGAACCTTATTGTTTTTCTTAGGATTATTAAGGGTCCAAAGCACGAAGTGCAATGGACCATTATTGTTTTTCTTAGGATTATTATTATTAAGGGTCCAAAGCACAAAGTGCTTATGGACCATTATTGTTTTTCTTAGGATTATTATTATTTTTTTTTTTTTCCTGCCCTATAACTGAATGTACAGCCTAAACCATAAGAGCTACACCAACCAAACTTGGTCAGATGATGTCAATTCCCACCCGCTACTCAGATTATCCAACCCAGTCCTGTCAGCCAGCCAACACGTTTTGGTCGATATATCCTGTCCTGTTAGTCCTACAATTGAATTTTTTTTTCTGATGATGCAGACAGGCATGCTCTACCAACTTGCAATATGGACTATGAAGTTCCGCCTACTTAGATTTTTTGCTAATTTGCTAATTCTGCTTCTGCCTTCATCTCCTACCCTGTCTGACCAAATTAGACATGTCAGGTGTCAAAACAATCAGTCCTGTGACCTGACCAATAATCACTCATTAAACTCAAACACTCTGCCAGATGGGGGCTTGTAGATTAATCAAGACACTGCCTTACAGATAATATTTAAAAATAACTTGACTTGCCTGTACACTATGGTCACCACCCATACCCTACCTACACCAGTTTCATACTCATTGCAATCAACCGCATAAATCTTAGCTAAGCCTCAGCCAATCATAACCAAATTTGACCCACTAATGTATCGCTAGACTAGAAACAGTCCCTCCAACTTTGGTGCTGATCGGTCAAACTAGGGCGCTACAGCCACTGTTCATATGCGTCTAAGACCCACCTTAGTAAATTCAGCTGAAATGTCCTTA
>JAODKE010000001.1:40786376-40803576 GCA_026779605.1 Mormyrus hasselquistii
AATACTTTTCTGTGAGAAATACTTGATTTTCTGGAAAAATTTCAGGGGTGCCAACAATTTTGGCCATGACTGTATGTATGTACATTATATACACACACATACACATACATACATATACATACATACATACATACATACATACATACATACATACATACATACATACATACATATGTGTGTGTGTGTGGGTGTGGATGCTTGGAAAAAATAGCCTACTTTTGTTTGTGATTTAAACTTAAAATATGCAAAATGTACAACGTAAAATTTCTGTTTTTTTTAAATATGAGTGCGCACTATTATGTTGTTAATTTAAAAACATTACATACAATATTTAGAATGGTTTATTACTGGAAATAAAAAAAAAATCTGTATGTATATCTATTGCTCAAATTTTTAAATAAGGACATATGCAATATCAGATGAAGGCATTTGTTCCCCTATACTTTACTGGGGACAGACGTCGTCCAGTGTTGCTGTATGCCTGTTTTAACAGGGGGCAACCAAATGTCCTGGATGTCAGGATATAATGTTTCCCCTAATATTTATGAGGTATGTGTGATGCCTGAAAATCACTCAGGCACATAATTACATGTGAATAAATTAGATAGTCACGCATAATTATATAGTCGTACTAGCAAGACTACCGTTTTCATCAAGAAATATCTCTATCCAGCAAATTCAATAATTTCATGTAGTATCTGTAAAACAAAGAAACATCAAAAAAGCATGTGATGTTTTAAAATATATGGCTTGTTTACCTCGACAACTTCGTAGAAAGACATTAAGACGACAAAGAACCCGTTTAACTAAAGAGAAGCCGTATAACACTAAAGTAGCGGGTGACGTCATGATTTCGAATCGGCGCGCGACAGGGGAACATGGGGGAGCTGAATTTCGCGTAACACCTGTTGTTTTGCGTGAACAGGATATTTGCTTCTTGCTTTGTATTTTTTATTCATACCATTGGAAAATGTAAAACCAATTAAAAGTGCAAAATATTACCCTCGTTTTACTTTGCAATCCGAGCCCAATCTCAAAGGAATTATCTGAAAGATATTGCCGTTTAAATGGCAAAAACTTAGCAAATATCGAATATAAAGCCAACTTCACCGCCGTTGTTCAGAAAACGTTTTTACCGAAACGTCACGAAAGAAGCTGAATTCTAAATGGAAACTTACCTCCGCAAAGCTTCCCATTTTCACCACATATCACCACAGCTTTCACCATGGGATCCCCCAGGGCTCGGGCCATGGCGTCTAAGAGCGCCTGCCGGACCGCGGAGCTGGCGGAATAGGAGCGCACGGTTTATTTTTATATATACCTATTTACATGGACGTGCTGTTTGCACAGACTCATCCAGACATTCAAAATGTGATTGCTGCTTATATGGATGCTTTTGTCTTAATTATGTGTTCTCTGGATAGGCCTACATCTAGGGTCTATAACTAGGTCTTTTTACAAAAGTAATTTTCCACAATAAAGTCGGAAAAGTAGTGCTGAAGCTGCGAGGTGTCTGTAAGTAAAGTTATTTATTCAATAATTTCACGTTTTTCCTGTAAGATCAGGAACAAAATGAACCTGTAGCCTACATGAAAAAGGTCTTTATGCATTTCCGTATGTTTATAGATAACTCGCGTATCTCTCAGAATGATACAAGGATAAACACCTATATCCGATAACCAAGGCCTCTGTAAACACGACTTCAGGCACGATTTAAATCGCCTGAAAGTCTCTTTAACGACTACACGGGGTCGGAAAATCCTGCATTTCCGTTAACAATTTCACCAAGCCAGTACGGTATTGCCTTCACTTTCAGGCCAGCGGGACTCACCTGAGTGCATTGACGGGCGGATTAACCAGGGTGATCAGAGCCACCGAGTGCGAAGCGACCGTGTAGTGAGCCATGCTGCCCGAGATCCGCACTCCACTGACGGCACTGGACTTTAACCGTGTTTAACTTTGAACTGTTACGCACACAGCATGTAGATATACCGCTAATCAAGCGATAAAGTTTAACAGCTATCCTTGAACAAAGATCGTGTGGATAAACATGACCTGAAACTTACATTTTAATGTCAATTAACCACATTTTGACTACAACCTGAAACCCGAACCGTATATGTACAGCTTATTCAGTTTTGTGAAATTCAAGTTTAATTTCTTCTTATTTTATTTTATATTTCTTATACCCTGGAAACATGGTATTTATTAGGAATCACAAAGTCACATGGGATATGGGATATGAAATGATCGACTCGGTGTGTGTGCGTGGGTATTTCAAATCAAATCAAAGTTTATTTATAGAGCACTTATAAACAGCCGAGGTCTACCAAAGTGCTGTACAGATTTGCATCAATAAAAGAAAAACAATGGCCTACAATACGAAACATAAAGACCAACATGCACAGATAAATCTGCCAGCTAACCCTAAATTAAAAGCCATCGAGAAAAGATATATCTTCGGGGACGATTTAAAAATTTCCAGAGTTGGGCCAGATTTAACATGCCAGGTTATTCCAAAGTCTAGGGGCTGCCACCCTAAAGGCTCGGTCGCCTCTGGTCTTTAGCCTGATCTTGGGAACTTTGAGCAAAAGCTGCTGAGAAAACTAAATTCTCTGGCCGGAGTATAAAAGTGTAGCAGTTCAGTTATGAAATATGAAATGAGTGGGAGTGTTTGCAGGACACGTGGTTTCTGTCTGTATGTTTGTATTCAGCCTCCGCTTGTCGTGCCAATAATACTTGTGCCAGTAAATTGCGGTGGTGTTGGGTTCCGTGCGTCTCTTCATGGGACCATGCGATCCGTGTTGGGCTTAATCAGCGTGGTCGCCGCGGCTACTATGTATCTGTACCTCCTGTCCTCCTTTCTCCCACCAGGACCACGGCAGCCAGTCAGGCGAGATGAAACGGGGAGCATTACTGGTGACACGGACGGCGACGTGGAGGTTAAAAAATACAGGTGACTGTCTGTCAGATGTCATGTGTATTGATTTGTGCTTCACATTAATATGACTAGTTACTTTTTAATAGTTTCTTTAACTTAAATGCTTAGTGCACTTTTTTTGTGAAAGTGTCATTTACAAGTAGATCTTTGTATTTCTAACCAGTGTGGGTCTTACACAGGATGCTGACATTTACCTACTTCATATAAACTGTACGCAGTTTATATAAATATTTGTGGACCTAAATACTGTCTTCCCAACCTAAGTCTATGTGTGTCAAACTGCATTCCTATCTATCCAGGACTGGCAAACTTTTACCAGTCTTCAAAATATGCTGAATTTGTAGGCCTATAAGTTTTTTATTCTTCCGACTTTAACTGTATTATTTATAATATGCTGTAACAGGTATTAAGGTTAACTTCATTTTAATTACTTAAGGTATATCTCAAAAGACAATATAATGACTAAATGATGTTGATCATTCTGAACTCAACAGTTAATTGAGATGCCTCCATGCCTTAGGTATTACTGCTTGAATTACTAATATGTAAGTGACCAATCATTACTGATGAGTCTATAAATAAGCACAACTCTATACTGATAAGAGATTGCAGGAAATGTATGGATGGAAGGATGTATAAAACTTCAGAATATAAAATCAACCAATGACCAATACACTTGCACCCTGTATTAAGTAAAACAGGTCAAAAGCAGAGGAACCTCCTCCTGTGGAATTATGTACGATTGGGGCCAGATTCCTGAACTAAGCCAGGGTTACTCCTCCCGTCAGCAGGACAGCTGGGCCTTGCAAATGAGTGCAGTGTCTACATTTCCCAACTGGAAACTGGAGACAGTGGGGGGGGGGGGGGGGGGTATGCAACCAAAACGACCAATAACATAGAAGAGCCCCAAAGAGCCAGGGCCCAGAGGGAAAACAGCCTGATCCCAAACTCAAGCCTCAAGACTAAAAAATGAAAACACCAGGAGCGAGAAGCAAGCACCCAAATTGCCAGCTGGCCAGTAAATACTGCCACTGACACTTAAAATAACCATCTAGTTACAAGACACTTTAAGACCTTAAGTACATCTTTAAAAACCTGGTTTCATTATTTTTTCCAGACTAAAATTAGTATTGGGGGATCCGTATCAGAGTGACGTACTGCGGTCTTCTATGATAGCCAGGCTCCTCGTACTTTCTTGGGGAAACATGGCAATTGTCATTATGGTTTAAGATTTTCAAATTTATTTATTCAAAATGTAAACTTTGAAAATATATATTTTTTATTTTATTTTTACATTTAGCATCCCAATGAGTAACCGCTGTTCTTATAGCATAAAACTGTACTAGCATAAAGCTATATGTACTGACTGAACAAATTTTTAATTTTTGCTTACTCCCCTGCAAAATACATTAACTAATTTAAGAAAACTTAAGCATGGTATTTACTTTCTTTAAGTACCTTGTTCATAATAATGGCATTTGTCTTAAAATCAGCTCATTTAAAGCTTTTTAGCTGGTAGCTTAGCTGGAATGAAGGCAAGCATAAAAAGCATTTGAATTTCTATGCTGCACTGACCAATAACAGAAGACTGTCGGGCCCTCTGATGATTTGGGGATTGCTTTGTGGCCCTTAAAGAAATGGGGAAGGATTGTCTGACCAATGGGATATGGTATTAGGCTGAACTCACTTTAAGTAGAGACTCATATGACTGTCTTGTAAGATAGCAAATGTTTCAGCAGAGTTTCATCCATTTTATCAGACATTTGATATTTCCCATGTCTGTAGGGTGGGAGGTAAAGTCCCATCTATTTCTGTTCTGATCACACTATTTCTGTCTTGAGCTCAAGGCGTCGCCTGAATCTTGTAGCAGCTGATGACATGATTATACCACATGCCACTCAGCGCCCCCTGTTGCCAGAAGAAGCCACACAGACATCTCCGTTTACTGACTCTGTCTGCCTTCACTGACTTTGTGTCTGTTTCCTAACTGCGCATCTATGATTCCTAGCTGTGTGTCTGTGTTTGTGTTGCAGACTTAAATTTCCCTCAGATCTCGATGACCTCCGACAGCTGGCCGACACCCTACAGTTCTACAAGCAGGAGCATACCACCTACGTCATGCTGCTTTACTGCAGCGCCTATCTGTACAAACAGTCCTTTGCCATACCTGGATCTTCCTTATTGGTGAGCATTCACACACACGCACACACCCCAGACATACACTTTCACACATCCGTTCAGTACATGAGTGTTAAAGAAGACCACCCCTCACAGAATATCTTTGCCCCTTGTCTGGTTGGAGGCTCCTTTACATACACTAAGCCACTAATCAAGTCTGCTTCCACTGCTTTATGCAGAGCTGCCGCCGTATTCTACTGGCTGTCTTTGCTGCTGCTATGTTTCCTCCTCTCCAGAACATGTTGGCAGGGGCTCTCTTTGGGCCCTGGGAGGGCCTGATTCTGGTCTGCCTGCTAGCTACAGTTGGATCCACCAACTGCTACTTCCTATCCCATGCATTCGGGAAGCAGCACGTGATACGACTCTTCCCTGAGAAAGTGACCATGTTGCAGAGGAAGGTGAGATGTCCTGCATGAAAGCCACACACTATGTGGCTCTGGCTGTTTGTCTGAGACAGCCTCCACTCTCAGTAGCTGGTATTTGAGATACTCATATTTGCTTTGCTCAGGTTCAGGTGTATGTAAGATACAGGGACTTTTTTCTACTGTATCATTTTGGGACACCGATTTCTAACTTGAATATGTGTCATTGACTTTCTCAACTGTCATTTTCCTTCTCTGTACTCCTCACTCCCTGTTATTTCATTCCCCTCTCTCTCATGTCTTTCTCCATACCTCTTTCCATCTCTCCTTCCTCTCTCACCCATCCTCCCTCAGGTTGAGGAGAACAGTAGCAGTCTCTTCTTCTTCCTGCTCTTTCTGCGCTTCTTCCCCATGACACCTAATTGGTTCCTGAATGTCACATCCCCCATCCTCAGTGTGCCCGTGCCTCTCTTCTTCTTCTCCGTTCTCATCGGTCAGCACCTTTAGACACCTGCATATGTTCTGCTAGCTGCACTGAAGCCTCTGTCATCTGTTAAATGTGTCAATTGTGCTCTTGCCCAGGTCTCATCCCCTACAACTTCATCTGCGTGCGCACGGGGGCCATGCTGTCTGAGATCTCCTCACTGAATGACATTTTCTCCTGGGAGACAGTACTGCAGCTTCTGGCCATGGCCTGTGCAGCACTGCTCCCAGGAGCGCTGCTTCGCCGCTATAGTCATGCCCACCTTAAGCTTGATACACTAGAGCTGAATGGACACCCTCCTGACAAGAAGGCCAGATAGCTGGTCCTGCCTATTCCTAAAGCACTGCTGCCTCCTTGTGGGCAGTGGAAAAAAACTCAACCAGATAAGTCTTAAATTTGTGAAGCCTATGTAGAATGAACTTTGGATGGCAGATATTTTTGGAATCTGCGGCTTGAGTAGAAATGAGACTAGTTTTTAAAATATTGATTTTTTTTAAAATAAGGTATTTTATTTTTATTATCTCAAACACTGGGACATCATGGGAGCCCAGGTTTGACTCTAATCTTGTACTCTGGTGGATGAGCATCTGTCTGTCGAATAAATGTACCTTTTGCTTTCTGCAGTAATCACTGAGCTGCACATGGTGTGGGGCATGATCTCTGATGAGCATGATGAGCTCTGTCTAGGTCTCCAGTTAACCACCCCTTCATGTTTTTGAGCTTAATGTTTTATCAAATAAACATTTTAAAAGCCATTAGGTTATAAAGTTAATTTATGAGCTCAAATGTGGTTGGGCCCTGAAGATCTTATCCTGCTGGTTGTGCAGGAAAGCAGTTACAAACACAGCTATGGAATCACTGAAGCAGGCATCTGTGTGAGAAGCTCCCAGGCATCACTGGAAGAGGAGCTGCTCTGCTGGACCATCACAAATCGAAGTGTTCTCCTCAAGGTGATGCCATGAAACACATGGTACCTGAAAGCTGTCCAGCCTGCATTAGCCTATGCAAAGCTTGCAGTTTCTTCCTTCCTGGCAGTGAAACTTTGACTTTATAGGTTTTCTAGAAAGGGAAAAATAAGTAAACATCTAGATTTGCTAAACTGTAAAAGGGGGGAGGGAATCAAGTGTTTATGGGAAGACTGGTGTACCACACACAATTCAGTCCATTATAAGAGTGTCTGACATCAGCTGCACTGAGAATGTTATTTCTGATGCATGACTTTTATCTGGACAGGGATCATAATTTGTGTGACAAATAAAATTCTTAACCCTAGAACTGGATCACAGACCTCAGCATGTCAAGAACTGAAGTAGTCTCTAGACTGGGGATTCCTGTCCCCCATGCCCCAGAGATTTGTTTAGCTTGTATGTTTAAACCACCCTGCTGTTAGTTTGAGGGCTGAGACTAAACCCCAGGTGTCTTAAGATCCAAGCAAGGCTCCTGATGAGAACTGCAACTTCTGTTAAAAGGCACATGTCCACTCTGGGAATTGTGGGCCATAATCAGAAAAAAGGATAAGCTGATCCTGCTCTGAGAAGTGTGTGTGGGTGCCGTTTATTACATGAATACTGCATAACTAAAAATGACACGGATGATGCTTGACCAAGCATTGTACACCAACTTGAATACAATTAAAAATAGGAAGACATTACAAATGCATCAAATTGACAGTAAAAATATCACAAAACTGCTCTGAACACCCCCTCCCACCCTATCCTGGTCCCCCTTGTATGTCCAGGTTGGAATGGAAACAGCACTCTCAGTAATGACCTAGAGAGGAGAGTGAGGCATCAGGAGAGGAACAATGGAGCACATAAACATTTAGGGTGGGACGTGGCTCTGTTGTACTCACGAGGGGAGTAGGAGCGTGACCGGGAGCGGGACCTGTATGCCCCTCTGTAGTATGGCGATGGGGACCTACGTCTGAAAACAAAGACCCCATTCAACTGTGTGTCAGCCACTGTGCCACCAACATTCACTATGGCACTTTCTACCCACCTGTAGGACCGGTAGTACTCGCGGTCATCATAACGGTCATAGCCACGTTCATAGCCTCTTTCATAGCCACGGTCGTAGTAATCTCTGGAGCGCCGGGCAAAGCTAGGACCTCCACTGCACAGAGCACACAGAAGGTAATTCTGCAGCTGTCAGCCCCCACCCTCAGAGAATGACCTGCTCCAGATAGATATACTCACTATGTGGGCCGGCCCATGTAAATCCCTGGTGTGGGGGTGTGTGGCCGTTTTGTGATTGAAAAATCCACTCGTATGCGGCGGCCGTCAAGCTCCATGCCATTGGCTCGCTCCTTTGCCTGAGAGCAGAGACACAGCTTAGTGCATCCAAACCTACAGGGGCCACACTTCAGTGCTGCTCTGCAGGCACACCAACCTCTTTGGAATCCTCTCTGTTCTCAAAGTAGACAAAAGCAAAGCCGCGCGACCTCCGGGACTGCTGATCGTACACAATGGTGACATCCGTAAGGGGGCCATATTTGGAGAAGACCTCCCTCAGGTCCCTCTCCGTTGTGTAAAGGCTGAGACCAAACACCCCAAGGCAGCAGTTAGGGTCCGGGTTTGCCTGTGGGGGGTGGGGCTATCCTTCATAATGTGATCAACACTACAAGCTTCAATATTAACATACGGGTTGTCGAAGTGTCGACCAGGCATAAGTATGGCTAGGCTGAGCTTCCAATGAATGCCCAGATAAAAGTGTAAGCAGTACTGGAGCAGGAGCTACACAACAACTTCTTTATGGTTTTAACCAAGATGCCCTGTGGGCAGGTGGGTGGAGAAGGTTGTACCCTGCTGCCAATGTGGCGCCGCCGGTTTGACATGGGTGAGCGGCTGTGGCTCCTCTCCCGGCGGTACTCAGCGCTGTAGGAGCGGCTCCGCGACCGCCGGCGGTGTGACCGTGACCGTGAATAACGACGCCGGGAACCTCTGTGTGATCTTGACCTGCAGGACACACCCACAAACAAACCCACCCATAACTTAAAGTGTTTCCCAACCAAGTCAATCCACATTTTTGCTCCTTCCCAGCTCTCAGCCAATCAAGAACACTGAATACCTGGTACAAGTGCCTTAGGACCTGAGAGGGAGCAAAACTGTGGATTGCCCAGGCATTCTCAAGGACTGAATTGGAAAACCCCAACTTAAAGCATTAACTAAACATCACCTCCAGAAGGCATTCAATCATCCACACACACACTCACCGAGATTTTGATCTTGAGCGAGAGCGAGACTGAGACTTGGATCTGGACTGTTGCGAGCCCTCCTTAGAATGGACAGGAGACTGGGCTGGGGAGTTACTGGCAGACTGAGCAGAATGGACAGAACCCTGAGGGCTGACACTCCTTGAGGGTGAGTGGGACTCCTAAATCATCAAAACAGCCTGAGTCACCCACACCCCAACAAGACATGCTTGTATAAATGCTAAATTCAGTTCATTCAATCATGATGATAGAAATAAAAACCAGTATGACCCTAGAATCTAAATCAACTGTGGCAGCAGCAAAGTAAAACTATGAAGGGTGGTGCTGCATATGCTTATTTTTCAGAACAGGAACTTGAGCTCAGCAAGCCACCTTATGGTACTTTTGAGCACAACCATCAGCTCTTATATGCTTTTGCACTTTTTGTACACTTACCCACACGTACACGTAAATATATATTTCAGTGTTTCCACTGGTAACATTTCTCTGTGGCGGGCCACCAAATCAAAAAAAAAAAAAAAAAAAAATTATCCAACCAATCAATCCTACTGCCTTATTCACACTCTTGGGAAATCCGATTCCTACCCCTGCCCGGTGCATGCATTATGGAATTCAGTAGGTTAACGGCACTAATAGGCTATATACCGTTAGTTATTTCGAGGGAATAAAACATACAAGGTAGGTAAAGTATCGATTAAACAGTTCTGTCATTTGGTTCATCGCCTTCTTAAGCCCCATACACACACACACACAATATGGCCTGCTTAAATATTGCAATGTTACGGAGAGGTTCTGTGGGAATGGGAACAAAACGGTAAAGTCTACGCATCATTATACCCTCTGGCGATGGGCAAATTGTTGACATTTAAAAACAAATCACCCCAGTGAAGAAATTTGAAGAAGCTAGCAAAGCGAAAGCTGCTAGCAAAGCCTGTTCAAAGCCATCTATGAGCCACCAGTCTGTTATATGTTTTGTTTGTATAAACAGTGAAAAGAGCAAAAAAATTACGAGGAAAATTATAGAATTTATGGCATGGGATGAGGTGTCTTGTTACATATTTTTCTTTTACTTGCTGCACCTATTATTATTTAAACGAATATGTTAATGTTTAGTTGTAGTTTGATTGAGCTTAATTTGTTTGAATTTGTAAAGTTTAATAGGAGTTATGAAAAATTTTTGAGGTAAAGACAATGTTTTGAGGTAAAGAAAATGTGATTTTTGTATGCATTTGCTGTCCTCAGGGCAAAATCGGTATTAGCCAATCGCACATACCAAAAAAAACGCTAATCGGGATTTGTCAAGAAAATTGCATTCGGTGCATCCACAGTTACAAGTAGTTATCTGCCCTCACTAAATAATAATATACATCCCTCATCATATTCCCTCCACACCTAACCTCTTGAACAATAAGAAACACTTGACTGAAAACTGAAAAGCTGGGGAAAAACTGAAACACCATACTGTATGTGACTTCTGACCTATTTAAGTATTGTACTGTATGTATAAAGGTCATTGCCAGTGGGAGATAAATTCCCCGTTTGAGAGAAAATCAGAATAAACCTGATCCAGATTAAACGTTGGAGGGAATCCACGCTGGACACGTGGTCTAAATGTTTACTGGGTACTCCGACGTTACGTCATCGATGCCGCGGCACATGCTCACAACAGGCCACAGCACATTTTAAAAAACGCTCGCATGACACCAGCACGGAAAACAGCGAGCACAGCACATCCAAACGCAAGCTGGAGTCGCTGTATATCCTCGAGTCAAGCGGCACACCGCTCGCCTATCGTTCTGTGGTAATACTAAGATCTGGCGACTTCTCTAGACGCAGTAAAAATGCTTATTAAAATGTGTTTGATATAATACCATGAATCCAGTCTCATAATATTTAAAGATTTTTTGTCAGACACAAAGGAAGGCTAATTCTCACTGCATACAAGTAAGAATTTTAAAACATTTCCGGCTAAAGGGAAAATCAAATACTGCAATCTATCAAAGCATAGAACAAGAATACAGCGTCTAGGCGACAGATGTCTGGCCTATGAAAGCGAGGAATGTATCTCACGGTGTCTCTGACAAAAACATAATATAAACACAAAATGCTTCATGAAATCGCTTCCAAACGCTTCCATTCCCTTACGCACTCGTGCGACAAAATCCTTCTCAGCGTCGCTCATGTCTTCTGTATTGGGATTTATTTAATTAAACGAATGCACAAAGGCTGACTTTTCCCTAGGATAAGCTATAAGGCTACATCTACATTACCGGAAATGACAACACAAAGACTAACGCTGCAAACTAGCAAGATTAGAGCAGTGTGAAGCTGGCAAGAATAAGAGGGCGACTTCCGGTCGCTCTATCCGCTTGTGTCAAAATAAAAGTTCGGTTTTGTTAGGCGATTAATCCAATGAATGGTGAATTATGTGCAAGAATAATAATAAGTGCTGTGATATACTTATATCGCCAAATTTTACTATAAATAAAAGTAAATGTATTAAAAGATTAAGAAACATATATTTACCTTATTTTATACGTAAATTATTTTGTTTCTTACACAGCGTTCCTTAATTATTTGAAGTAAATTTTAACCATCCAAAATAAAAAAGTAAGAGAACTGCATAAACATTTATACCATATGTTGTTGCATAAAAGTAATCGTCAGGAAAATGCGCAATTATGCCTGATTTTATTAGGTCAAATGTACATGCATAAAACACAAATAAAGGAATGTGTCAGCTTCAAACCTAGTTAAGTACATTCTACTAAGGCTCCTTGAATAGCAAACAGTGCCATTTATATCAAATAAGCGTCAGCAAAAAGTTTGCTGGGTTTGGAACATAGTGTCCCCAGTGCGAAATTATGCTTGATTTTACTAGATCAAATGTACATGCATAAAACACAAATAAAGGATTGTGTCAGCTTCAAACCTAGATAGGTACAATCTACGAAGGCTCATTGAATATCAACCAGTGCTATTTATATCAAATAAGTGTCAGCAAAAAGTTTGCTGGGTTTGGAACATATTGTCTCCAACGTGCAATTATGCCTGATTTTACTAGGTCAAATGTACATGCATAAAAAAAATTAAAGGATTGTGTCAGCTTCAAACCTAGTTAGGTACATTCTACTAAGGCTCCTTGAATAGCAACCAGTGCCATTTATATCAAATAAGCGTCAGCAAAAAGTTTGCTGGGTTTGGAACATAGTGTCCCCAAAGCGCAATTATGCCTGATTTTACTAGATCAAATGTACATGCATAAACAGAGGTGTGACCAGAACATCATTTCTGGGTGGGCATTTGGCTTGTCTAGGGGGAAAAAAAATATCCATCCATCCATCCCCATTTTTGTAGGGAGGTCAAATAATAATAACAACTTCATTTTATATGACATATAAAAGCAAAAATTATGGCATAAATCATAACCCGTTGTTCAATAAAAATTAACAAAGGCAATGGAACTTTTATTATTTTTGTGAACAAATATAGAACTACATCTAAAAGGTAAATATCAGTAAAGTCAAATGTATACAACATATGAGAGCAAGAACAGAAACGTGACTCATTTTAGTCATTAGGGAGGCTATAGGATAACAGTTCCCAGTGTTTAATCTGGATATTATCCACAGGACCAGTCTGCGGTTACTCTTGGCAAATTCTGAAATAAATTCATTCATGTCAAGATTTTCTGTGATGTTTTTCTCATGTGCCAGAATGACTAAATTTCTCTTCCTGGAATGCAGCATTGTTCGGCGGAGTGGAGTGAGAATGCAATTCAAGGTAGAGAAAGAGCTTTCGCATGCAGCTGAAGACACACCAATGAGTGCTGAATGCATGTTTCAGAGAGATTAGCATCAGCTGGCAGTTTATTGATCAACATTGCTTTTGCCACAGCAATTTCATTTTGCAAGCTCATGCTGTTTTGCTCTGTGCCTGCAAGTGCCTGAAGTGGTTTCAGGAGAGAATGATCCAGAAATAATTCTGGCAGGAGATGAGATGTGGCCCTCAATAATTCAACATTTTTCTGAGAGAATCTTGTCTCCATTTCCACAATAGCTCTATCAAGAATGCTGAACATATCCCTTTTAAAAGTCTGATTAGGAGCAATTAGTTCATCAGAGTCACCATGCCCAAGCGTAGACACGACGTCGGCAATACTGTCATCAAGCTGTGAATTAACTTTGCTTTTTCTTTTGAGCGAATTGGTAGGCCTACTTTCACATTGAGAGAAATGCTCCTCCCAGGATGAGTCGCATCTCATCTCCTTCAGTGTGGCCAGTGAAGCTGTCACCACCTCCCCAGCAGTGCACAAATCCACTGCATGTGCCTGTAGAATTGCATTGTCTGGTTTCAGCACACCAAGCACATGAAAGAGGAATTTTCCTGTGTTGAAGAAATACTGCTTTTTTAAATCGGTCAAAAGACCACATGCCTCTATGCAAATGTCAAAAGGGGCAGTGTCAGCCTCTGCTACTTCTGAGAGAAGCCCCCTTATAGCTTCCTCATTGTTGACAATGGACCTTGTGACATCATAATGACTGATCCATCGTATTCTAGAAGTCTTTTCAGTGTGGGTGTATTGTATGTGTGTGAAACATAATGTCTGTGACAAATTGTGTTCAATGAATTTGACCAGTCAAAGAACTTCTTAGCCTGAGATTCTGATTCCATTGCATGTATCACTGCTATATGGAGCTGGTGGTTGTAGCAGTGTACATATGGAATGTACTTACCAACTTTGTTTTGTAACAAAGCCTGGACACCACCCCTTCCCCCAGACATGACAATAGCACCATCAAAACACTGACACACTAAATTGTCTGGGCTGTAACCTAGCTCAGAGAGATGTGACAGAATTTGGTTACAAATATATTCAGCATCAAGCTGATTCAGTTCAATTAAGCCAATCAGGTGTTCTTCAGGGATAGAGTTCTGGACAAATCTAATCACTACAGACAAATTCTCAATGTTACAGCGATCCCTGGTACCATCACTTTCAATGCAAAGTCCAGGAGAGTCAACTTTTTCATATTTGGTCCTGATATCTTTTAGCACCATTTTGGCAAGTCTCAATTATTTCATTTTGAAATAATTGATGTGTACTTTGCATTGTCTGGGATGTATTTTACAATTTCTGCAAGTCTTTTTTGATTGTGTAATCAAATAGCTTAAGGAAAATTCCCTCCTCCTCACCTTCGTGATTGTGACCACGCAGAGCCAGTTCATTGACTGCAAGGAACTGAACAGCCTCCTCAATGCTTTTCACATAATATCTATTCTTTTCTATCTGGGTTGTACCCAGTAGTTGAACTATGCTTTCACCCGTCTCTGCCCGGCGCCGATACTCTTGCCATGCAGACATGGCTCTGACATGCGGGATACTAGACTCGTGTTTGTGGAAGCCACCGTCTTTTTCTAGAGCTTTTTTCCAATTAGTGTAGCCATGTTTGGTGAATATGTCCTCGCGCTCCGAATTAGAAACACTAACTTTGCGGCAGGCAAAGCAAAAGCTGGCATCACGGACAACAGAATATTCAAGCCATGGTCGAGACTGATACCAGCTTGCACTAAAACATCCGAATGTCTTTCCGAATGCGCGCTTGGGATAATTAATTAAAATGGGCTGGGATGGGTAATTGTTGGAGTATGCCGTCTCCACCGGGTCTGTTGATCATAAGAGACTCACAGCTGAGACGTGGAGAAGCTGCAAGGTCCAAGTTTATTCTCTGGCAGATTGCAATCAGGGAGCGACCGTCTGAGATACATTCAGCATGTACAGTAGGAAGCTTAACCATATGTATCAGCTTAATTCCTTTATAGCTTGTTTGGGCCTCCCATGGGTATTCCATGTTCAATATTTGTTCTAATGAGCTGTTTAGCACATATCCTTCTGGAAGGTTAAAGATAAGTGAAGACCACTCACATTCTCTGTCTGCTCCCTCTATCTGTCTCATTCGGTCCCCCTGCCCTGCCGGTCCCAGTCAGTCCTTGTTTTGATGAGTTATAGCCTTATAGAATCATTCCCACACTATCCATATTTAAATCAGGCAGACCGGACTGTATATTTTGCTGAAGGCTGTTGAGGTTTGGAGTAGCCGACACGGGCGCAGAGCTGGAGGATTGTGTAGAAGTTTCAGTTCCTGACGTAGGTGAGCTGTGCCAGCGGCTTGCGGAGGGACAGAGGTTGAAGGTACAGACTTTTTAATAAGCCACCTATGCATAACTTTTGCTATTACCAACCAGAAGATAAAAGAAGAATGGAGCGTATACGCTGTTTTAATTAAGGATTGTGGTCAACAGTTTCAAAACGTGCGGCAAAATGCGTAGCGAAGTGAACTGTGAGCAGCACGGTAGATGTCTAGTGGAGGAGGCACTGACAGATACGCCCCTAATTCAAACGGGCCAATTGGAAAGCATCTCAGTTTTAAAAATCAAATGTTTTTACTGGACAGAGTATTTTGCAGGGTGGGCATGGCTTGTCTCTGGGGGGGGGGGGGGGGCACTGCCCCCCCCAGCTCCCCTGTGGTCACGCCCCCATGCATAAAACACAAATAAAGGATTGTGTCAGCTCCAAACCTACTTAGGTACATTCTACAAACTTTTTGCTGACGCTTATTTGATATAAATGGCACTGGTTGCTATTCAAGAAGCCTTACTAGAATGAACCTAACTAGGTTTGAAGCTGACACCAGCGAAGCTCGAGAATACACACTGTACTTTCCCGACGAGGTAATTTTTTGCACCATCAAATGACTTCTTCAACAGATTTAAAAAAAGACAAAAAACGGGAAATCTGCTGGGAAAACTAAAGATACAGATTCTTATGAAGATACTATGGAATTTGGTGTACGACAGAAAGGAGCAGTTACTTTAGAAACAATAGCATAGCTAATCAACAACAGATCAGATGATTTAGCATTGAAAATCGATGCTAATAAAAGCTGCATTGATGACATTAAAAAATCAGCCTTGGCTGTATGAGAGAAGACAAGAAGTCTTGGGTAACCATTGTTCAGCTTTCTAACAGGCCTACAAGGGATCAGATTTGAAAGCAAGTTAAGGAGGCTGATTACCTTGCTTCACAGCACCTGGGGATCACTGAGGACTTGACAACCACCGATAAAGCAGTCTGACAGAAGGTGTGGCCAATAATTGAAGCAGCCAGGAAGGAGGGAAAAAGGGCTTTCTTTGTTGGAATTCATGCCTTTGTTGATGGGAAGGAGGTAAAACGGCAGAGTCAGCATGACTGAAGCATCTGGGTCAGTTCTTTTTTATATATATATATATATATATATATAAATCTCATTTTCTTTCACCAGACTCTCTTTTTCACTTTATTCCTTATATGCCAGGGGCTTCAGGTACTCAATTAAATGTAAGGCCTTATTTTTGTTCTTAAAGCAGCTAAAACATGTGGTCTTTTTCTTTATTCAAGAAGCTCATTCCTTATCTGAAAATGTTAAAATTTGGAAATCCCAGTGGGCAAATGATGTTTGGTTCTCACATGGTTCTGATCATTCTGTGGTGTTCTTTAAGTTGAACTTTAAAAGGGACATTCTGTGTGCTGAATCAAATACCAGAGGACATTTTGTGATTCTCCTAGTTCAAATAGATTGTTGTAAATTTCTCATCTGCAATGTATATGGTCACAATAAGAGAGAGAATTTTGTGTTATTCAAGGTCTAGGAGTTCCTATATTGTTCCTATAATTATAAGGTGTGCTCCCCAGGGATATATACAGTGGGTACGGAAAGTATTCAGACCCCCTTCAATTTTTCACTCTTTGTTTTATATTGCAGCCATTTGCTAAAATAATTTTAAATCATTTAGGTCTTGTATAGACGGGTGTGTCGCTTTCCTAATCAAGTCCAATCAGCATAATCAAACACAGCTGGACTCAAATGAATGAATGATCAGAAGAAATGGAAAGCACCTGAGTTAAATATGTCACAGCAAAGGGTCTGAATACTTAGGACCATGTGATATTTCAGTTTTTCTTGTTTAATAAATCTGCAACAATT
>JAODKE010000001.1:40846078-40860125 GCA_026779605.1 Mormyrus hasselquistii
TTTTGAATGTAAAGTTTCATTTTGCAGGAGAATTGAAGGGTTTTGCCCATTGTGTGTGTGTTTTTTGATTTGTGTGTAGAGTTCTGACAATATGAGGCATGCTTTCAGAAAATGTGTGTAAACAATTGGGAAAAACTGTAAAAAGAAGAAAGCACTTAAACTCATTGTATTTAACCAAAATGTTTAAAAAAGAAGAAGGAAAAAAAAACTTTTTAGAGGTATTTACCAGTGTTAGGTTGAAGAAAACATTTAAACAGCAAACATTTGCCTCATGCAGCTCAGCCATGTGCGTCTGGTCCTTTCAAAGAATGCGCTTGAAATGACGCCCTAGGCGTCCCAAAGCTTGTGCAGGCGCACTCACGTAGACCTCCCATTTCAAAATGGCGACAACAGTTATTCAAAATAAACCCCTTAACCATAACTTTTTTTAAGTAACGAAGCACTTTTCTGTCAATGTGAATAATAAAGTAAAGCGCCCTAAGCATTTCGACAACAAGAATCAAGGAAGAAAGCGGGGTAATCCTTCAAACTGCTGCTACTAACATTTAAATCTCTTAATAATCAAGGTCCCCCATATTTTGCTGAACTGCTTCTACCCTACCGGCCTCCCCACAGTCTTAGATTTTCCTCTACTGGCTCTCTCCTCATGCCCCCTTCCAAACTACATGGCTATGGTGACCGTTTAGCTCCCCGCCTTTGGAACTCACTACCTACTGTCATCCGTTTATCGACCTCTTTTTCAGATTTTAAAACCAAGCTAAAAACCTTTCTTTTTGCTCAGGCTTTCAGCCTTCTGTATGCATAATGTGCTATGTAATCTGCGTCTTTGAGTTCAAGGCGCAAACCCCGGCTGCTACTCCCTCCAAGGTTCCCGCTGCGGCGGCCCCCGCTGTTCTTGAGCCGGCAGTACCTGCAGCACCCCCTGTGGTTCCTGAGCCTCAGCCGCCCATCCCAGCTGTGGCCTATCCTTGATGTGCCAGCTCTGCCCCTAGCTGTTCCTGTGCCGGTGGTTCCTGAAGTGCCCCCTGTGTTTCCTGTGCCGGCGGTTCCTGCAGCACCCCCTGTGGTTCCTGAGCCTCAGCTGTCCATCCCAGCTGTGCCCTCAGAAGTTCCTGTGCCGCCAGTTGATGCTCCACCCTCCACTGTGTCTGACCTGCCTGTGCCTAATGTTCCTGACCTGCCAGTCCCGGCGGCTGATGCGCCACCCACAGAGGCTCCAGTCCCAGTGGCTGACACACTGACGGCAGACGTGCCACCCACAAAGGCACCAGTCCCGGCGGCTTATGCACCACCCACAGAGGTTCCAGTCCCGGCAGCTGACGTGCCGCCCACAAAGGCTCCTGTCCCGGTGGCTGACACACCGCCTGCTCTGACTGAGGTACTTGGAACTCACCTGTTCCGGCTGGCCCCGGCTCCGCCCGCACTCAATGCCCCAGCTCTGCCCATCCCTGCTCCTATTCTGCCCATCCTGGTTCCTGTCCTAACTCCCGCACCACTAGCCCCTGTCCCTGAGGAGGTCCCAAACAATCTAACCACCGCTCCTTCCCCCTTGGGGGAGGAGGAGCTCGAATGGGACCCCTCAGAGATTTCCCTGATGGCCCCAATGGATCCCTCCGGTGGGTCACCCCAACCATCATCCTAGCATGGTTAATCCCGGCCAGGTTCCAGCCTGTCGGTGTCCATGAAGGGGAGAGGACACCTACACAGGGGTCGAGTCCCGCCTGCCCTACCCCCTGGCTTGCCCTCGGTTTCCTTGGTTGTGGTTCTGGGGGCGCCTGCAGGTCCTCCAGCTGCTCGTCAGTGGTTGCCTGCGGGTCCCTCTTTAAAGACTCATTGGCCACTTTCGGCCCTGCCTCCAACGCTTTCACCTGCCCACTCCATGACGCTTCAGAACATCGCAACATGGCAGGTAGCTCCGGAGCCAGTTTACAGCATGGAATTGCATCTTTGCAGTTCTATAGCAAAAAAAAAAAATTCAAAAGCAAAGAAAAACGGTCCAGAAGCAAAACAAATTAGAGAAGAAGGAAAAAATGATTTTATTCAACTTTTTGATATCTGGAATACATATTTTCATTCTGATACTTAATAATTTCAAAATTTTGAGTAATACTTTTGGCACAAAAATAACTCCATACTAATCCCTTTAATAAATGCAATGTATAAGCAGGCGGGATGGACAAACACCTGTGATTTTCAAGAAAAGCTGTGCACAAGGCGACTGCAGGTAGGATATAATGACAGTGTCCGGGAGGTTTTTGTATATAAACAGGTCGCGATAGGGAAAGGCATTTTCCACACCATAAGTGACATTGAGTAAGTGGGAAACCTGCGGAGGAAGAGGACATTGTACGTGGTTAGTAACGGAGTAGAGTAAACATGATCATTACTGAGACATGTTCATTCCCCATGCCCCTGCGGTACTTTCCTTAAAGTCTCAAAATCCTGTGCAACGGCCTGAGAAGCTAAAAAAAGAAAAAAAAGAAAAGAAAAAAAAAAAAAACGTGATTCGACAATGTGAAGTGGTTAATTTTTATTAAACGTTAATAAAACTTCCAAAAATTCCAAACTACATACATAATTTTATTGTTCAGGGTTAAAATACCATATAATCAATTAAGCAAACGAGTCTATCGGTACGTGTATTAATTTGTTATAGGCTCCCAGTAGTTGTATTGATTATATTTACTATAGTTAACGTAGCTCACCAGTTAATCTATGCTGAAACCAACTGACATATGTACAGGAGAATAGTAAAACCTGCGCAGAGCAGATTAGGTTCACTGGTTTCTTAAAGATCATTTATTATGTTACTTGCTTTCATATTCTTTGATTTGTCTATCAGACATGTCTAGAAAATTCACTCTGCGATTTTCAAACTTAAACATAAGCCGTCCATACAATACAATACTATAAAATGCTTGTTAAAGTGCTTTAAAAATACTAACGCAAAAGAAACGCATTTACCTAGTAACAGGTGAGGTCTGATAAGGCCAGCTGTTGTCCTCTACATAACAGCCTGTGCTGGGTTGTGCCGTGTCTTCTATTTTATGCACGACGGCACCTCACTACGTCTCGATTATCCGATTTCCACTGAGCGTCGTTACCCGTGTGCATTGCTTTATCAAGTTTGTCTTGGAAAATGATTTTATTTCCTGCACGTTATATGCATTATATGCATCCAAAACAAGACTCCCCCAAAATAAAACACTTTGATAGCCGTCAAACTCAAGTTGTTTTGCGCGTGTTATTCTCTATCTGCCTGTATCCACTCATGTCGTTAGCTTCAATTTGACAAATTAGAATGGGCTATTGATCCGAGGGCTTCTGTGTGACAGCTAAACAACGCCACCCACAGGCCTATGACTCAAAATCTTTTTAAGTAAGTACCCAGGAAATGCGTATGTGGATGCATGGACGGATAGATGAATGGAGAGAGACGGGTGGAATCGATTTTTGCCAGCTGTGATAACAGAAAACAATAGTCATTAGACATACATAATATATATTAAATATATTTTAAAAGAAGTGTCTGCTACCTTATTGAAATATATTTATTCAGATAATCAACATTTATACTGTAAATATACTGTATATTAAGATTAAAAAAAAAAAAAAAAAAACATTTTAAATATTCTTTTTATTATTTAGCATTTTGTGAAAAGTGTACAGCCAAGGGCTTCGGTTTCAGGTTTCGATATTGGTAGAGACCAAATCAGCCCCCACCCGCCCCCTCCTAAACACACATGGTATTCCTATAATATTAGTAATCCATACCCAAATCTACGCCCCGGTGTACTTGTGTAGAGGGTCTTGATGCTTTTAGATACGCGGCGTTGTTAGTATTAGTAGTTTTAAGGAAACATATGCGCAGGCAGTAATGATGGCAAAACCTGAACGAATATTAAAACTACACTATGTAAGCCAAGACAAGGAAAGGCGGGGCTGTCCTTGAAGGATCTGCGTCAGAGTGCGCCTGCGCGTCGCATCCAACGAGTGCTGTGAATAAATCACGACACATCTTGGTAAATTACAGGGTTACAGCGTCACACCTTTACATCGCGACATCCAGCACCGCAGGCAGGCAAACAGCAACAGAATGTCACGGGCCGCGCTTCAGCCGAGCCAACAGAAGCTTGCGGAGAAGCTGACCATCCTGAACGACCGGGGCATCGGGATGCTCACCCGTGTCTACAACATCAAAAAGGTGGGCTTCCACCGGCGCGTCCCCGGGAAAACGGGAGTTGCACCTCGTCAAGTAGTGACCGATTGGGCACCCTAGACGTGGGTATGTACGCTTGATGACCGGGGACGTGCGTATTTAACTGGAGGCTAATATTTAAATAAGTGACTTGATGATTGTCATGATTAAGCGGTTACACACCGTTGTCTTTATAGCCTGACTAATAGACAAACAGAAGCATATAATGAAATGTAGTGCGTAGCCTACATTACACGGTAAAATGGATAAAGCCCGCCGGCTCTACATTACACGGTAAAATGCATAAGGTCCACCTGGTCTGCATTACACGATAAAAATGCATCCTGGTGTATATTTTAAAAATGCATCTGGTAATATGCCCGTCTAGCTTACGTTATTCGGTAAATACATAACGTGCGCCTGATTTATGTTATATGTCTATGGTAAAATGCACAAGATGCGTATACACCAGACCATTTTTATATGCGATAGTAAAATGCGTCAAGTCCGCCTGATCTACATAAATATTATACGGCCAAATGCATTAAGTGCGCCCTTCTGCCCGCCTTGGACGGTTAAGCTGCTTTGCAGCGAACCTCGGAGACATTTTGTGTGTTTCTGCTTGGATTTCCTTTTGTGCGCTTCTGCATTATTGAAGAAATTAGCCAAATTCACGAATTTGTTAGTGAAACAGACCCTTTTGTGTCTACGAGCAAATAGACTGTATAGTAAGCGGTTCCCATGGGGACCCGCCCCCAGTTTTACTTGTGCGTAAAAAGTTCGTACGATGTAAATCGATCCGCGGGCATTAACAGGTTGGGACTCCTGCTCTGTAGGATTTGTATAGGCCTGATGTGAATAGCTTTGTACGATTTGTAACTGGCATCATGATGTTCAGAAAGACGCGTGTGAAATGCGATGATAAAATCTGGATGTCCCTGTTTTACCTGAATATGGTTAAATAAAGGTAAGTTTATATTCTATATTATAAGCCAATTTGAAGTGTTTTGTGTTTTACAAAGAATAGCACATGTAAATAAAATACATTAAAATCATAGGTAAAAAATAATAATAAAATTACATTTACAAAAAAATCCTAAAAGCCAAATTGTTACTGGAAAGAAGTTTATGTTGTAGTGATAGTGTATGACTTAACTGATTTAGTTTATTGAAAAGCTGCAGCAAACAGTAATGTTCTAAGATCTGATTTAAATGAACTAACCGTTTTAGCAGATCACAGATTTTCAGGAAGCTTGTTCCACAGATGGGGAGCATAGAAACTGAATGCAGCTTCACCTTGCTTGGTCTTGATTCTGGGAATACTGATAAAACCTTTCCTAGATGACCTCAGGGGTCCTGATGAATTCTGGATGAGCTGCAGCTGTCTGGTTGATTTTTTTGCCAATAAATTTGTTAATTACAATTAATGTAATTAAATTTAATAAATCTAAATAATTTACAGTGGAAAACCTTGCAGTTTTGGCTTTAGAAATTAATGATATATTATTTTAATTGTGCAGACAGTGGTTTCTGTCAAAATTATGGTTTAGTTTTCATGTATCACAGACCACAAAGAGGCATTGCCATAGATAAAATGAGAGGAATTAATGTGGATTAGCCTTTCAGATAAAACTGTGAGGAGGCTGTCATCTGTAACAAAGCACACCAATGATTTGTCCGTTATACCCAACCGTGATGAATCATGTTATGTACAGCTCCACCCACAGCCTTCTGTCACTGTCAAACCCAGCTGCAGAACGTCACTGGCTGGTTCACCCACAAACACCTCAGTTTGTTAACCTGGGCTTCTGTACACAGCAGTTTATTCCCCCCTTGGATGTGTTTCCCAAAAGCAGGGTTGGTAACATAGTTGGAATCATGCAACTGAATGGGTCCAACTACATGAGTTGCTAACAGGAGCTTTTGAGAATCTCATCCTTGGTGGGTAGACGTGACAACCAGGATGCTAGCTTTCATTAATAAGCTATAACGCATTGGCTAAATGAATCCCCAGGTCCCTGGTGCAGCACAGCGTGGGCCCTGGCCTCCTCCTGCTCACTCCAGCTGCTTCTTCTCTGACCTGGGTGCACATGTACTCTGTTGGTCGCTTGTGTTTATATGTCCTTCTCTCTCTCTCTGTTGCAATGCCTCTCCCAGCAAGGACAAGTTTGGAAGGTTTGCACAGTTTTCGCCTTCCCCAAAACTGCACCCCCACCCACTCGCCCTGTGATCAGTCTCATGCTCCATGACCCCACCAAATATCTCAGGGGAGTGGCTGTGGCTGGGGGGGGGACTAACATGGCTCCCTGTGTGTTTGGGTCAGCTTTTGCTGCTTTGGAGGATTGGACAGCTTAACTCCCTGGTACCACTGGATTCACAGCTTCTTTGGCCACTCAGACTTCTCTGCCCACATGCATCGGTGCTACTTGGCGAGCTTCCAGGGCTTCAAAATGGGGTGACTTGGGCATTGGAAAATTTTTATGGCATAGGCATTTTTGTGTTGTGAAGGGCCACACAACCCTAAAGTAACCCAGCACTTCAATAAATAATGTGCTAAGGGTTACTTTCCTCTGGTGTCCAATGTAGCATACCACATGATAGGTGCATGCCCAGCATCACATGACCCATGAGAACCATGTAATCATAAATGCCCGTCCATCCAGTGAAGCTGGGCCACCTGACAGGAAGCATTGTGACCGTGCCCCTGCAAGGGGTCTGAGCCACATTTCTTCTGCAAGCGACCTCTCTTTCCCTGTCCCCTTAGGCTTGCAGTGACCCTAAAGCAAAGCCCTCTTACCTGGTCGACAGAAACCTGGAGTCGGCTGTCAAGTTCATCGTCCGCAAGTTTCCAGCTGTGGAGACGCGAAACAACAATGTGAGTACTGCCATTTTCAGAGCTCTTTCTAGAGGGTGTCTGTCTCTCACCTTGTGACACTTATTAGGGCTGTATTATGTGGAGCAGGATGGAGAGCATTTGGTCATCACCTGCTGGCATTGTAGTGCACTCTGGGAAACATGGTTTATCAGTATTTTTATTTAGACTGTATTACCCAGGCCTGCGGCACACTGTTATGATGCTCTGTTTGAGTGACCCTTGCTGAAATCAGTATTCATGGTAACAGTTCTGTTTTCATCACAGCAACACCTTGCCCAGCTGCAGAAAGAGAAGTCTGAGATACTGAAGAACTTGGCTCTGTACTATTTCACCTTTGTGGATGTAATGGAGTTTAAGGTATGAGCCTGTTATTCCTCTGTCTTTAAATTTTCTATATACAATGTGCTTATATATGCATCCAGATAAAAGTGCATAATTCTAAGCAAAAACATTGATGCTGAAGGTAAGCAAGGACCCCCACATCCAGAGCATGGCGGGGGTCTGCCTATACTAGAGGCCCCTCAGTAATCCACCCCCATGTTCTCCACCAGGACCATGCCTGTGATTTGCTGAACACTATTGACACCTCCCAAGTCTTCTTTGACATTGTGAGTCCCCCACGGGGTACAATATCATCATGTCATACACTGGTTCATATATAATCCTCCATGTTCCCAACTAGCTCATAATGCTTCTCTTTGCAGACTGTTAACTTTGACTTGACTAAGAACTACCTTGACCTGGTGGTGACCTACACCACACTGATGATGCTGCTTTCTCGGATTGATGAACGCAAAGCCATCATTGGACTCTACAACTACGCACATGACATGACTCATGGGTCCAGGTACTGGTCCATTTCCTCATGTTTTCAACTGGAAGAAAAAGACTTTCTTTTCTGGATTGTACTCATTAAGTCTAACTGATTTTCATAAAGCGTCGCCAGGATCGGAAATCAGCTAATGCTGCTGCTGGGGCAGAGTGAGGATGCTTTGGGAAGCTGGAGTGTTCATATCATGTGTGCTCACTTTTGGTGAAGCTAATGTTACATGAGGCTTTGCTGTTGCCTGCCGCCCCAGTGATCGGGAGTACCCCAGGCTTGGGCAGATGATCGTGGACTATGAGAACCCACTAAAGAAGATGATGGAGGAGTTTGTCCCACACAGCAAAGTTAGTTTTGTGCCTCCCCATGTTCCAAAATGCCAGCCTCTTCAACTCTAACCCTCTAACCCCAAGTCCTCTTCCGCCCACTCCTACCACAGTCGCTGTCGGACGCCCTCATGTCCCTGCAGATGGTCTATCCCAGACGCAATTTGTCAGCTGACCAGTGGAGGAATGCCCAGCTGCTGAGCTTGATCAGTGCACCCAGCACCATGCTGAACCCCGCCCAGTCAGACACAGTAAGTGCAGCAAGGCATCCTGTGCTCATCACAAGAGGGTGTTGTCTCTCGACAGAGCACCTTTGTGATGGTTTTCTTCATTTCAGATGCCCTGTGAATATCTGTCATTGGAGACAATGGAGAAGTGGATTGTGTGTAAGTAGAGGGTGAATCGCAGATTGTCCCCATGGTTCATTCAGTGTGCTCTGTCGTTTGAGTAACTCGGTGTGTGTGGTGCCCCCCCCCCCGGTGCCGGGCTCAGTGGGCTTCATTTTGGCCCACACGGCATTGAACAGTGAGCCGGTAGCCCTCAGCTTGTGGAAGCTGGCGCTCCAGAGCAGCTCCTGTCTGTGCCTCTTCAGGGACGAGGTCTTCCACATCCACAAGGCCACTGAAGATCTATTTGTTAATATCCGCGGGTATGACCTCTCCCCACCACACACACACACACACACACACAGCACAGTTACCCTCCTCTGGATTCCTTGCTCTTTTTTCTTCTCTTTCAGCTTTAACAAGCGTATCAATGATATCAGGGAATGCAAAGAGGCAGCATTATCACATGCGTAAGTGTGCTCCCCTACTGGACACGGTGCAGCTGAACAGAAGCATGAGTTCCTGCTTGACCTGTGAACTTTCCCTGCACAGAGGTTCCATGCACCGGGAGAGACGACGGTTCTTGAGGTCTGCGCTAAAAGAACTAGCCACAGTGCTAGCAGACCAGCCGGGACTGCTTGGCCCAAAGGTACTGACCAGAATCTGGAACATTATATCCAGGCTAGAAGCCTATACTCTGCATATTTGAATACTAGACCTGTAGGTCGGTCCCATTCAGTTTGTTCCCATTGGCATCTCTCTGGTAATGTTTCTACTCGGTCCAGCCCAGTCAGCACCTCTCAGGGTATCGTTTCCACTCTCTCTGGCCCCATCTCAAGGGGTATTGTTTTCACAAAGTCCAGTCCCATCAGCATCCCTCAGGATAATATACCCTTTCTGTCCGGCTCCATCAGTGTCTCTCAGGTTAGTGCTCCCACTCTGTCCAGCCCAGTCAGCGGCTCTCAGAGTAACATTACCGCCCTGTCCAGGCGCTGTTTGTCTTCATGGCACTGTCCTTTGCCCGGGATGAGATTGTCTGGCTGCTGCGTCATGCTGATAACGTTCAGAAGAAGAACACAGATGACTTCATCGACAAGTAAGAATGGTGACCATGACAAAAAAACACAGCAGGATGGGCATAAGATCTGTTGACCCCTCCCCCCCCTCCCAAACAGGCATATTGCGGAGCTCATCTTCTATATGGAGGACCTGAGGTTCCACATTCGCAAATACGGCCCGGTGATGCAGCGCTACTATGTGCAGTACCTGTCTGGGTTTGATGCCGTCGTGCTCAATGAGTTGGTGCAGGTGTGTGTTCCCTCCCCCGTCCCCCTAATCATAAGCCCCATCGGGTTTGTGCCTCCCGAGATGGAGGATTAGTGATGATGCTGATATGTAATCATGTGCTTTTGGTTCCTGGCATTGCAGAACCTGTCTGTTTGTCCAGAGGATGAATCCATCATCATGTCCTCGTTCGTGAACACTATGACATCCCTCACCGTCAAACAGGGTACTCCTCCTTTCTGATGGAAGGTTACCCCTTCCAGCTCTGGGTCTCCACTAAACAGGGTGACTGTGATGCTGAAAGGATATAGAGATGTTTCTGAGCTGCCAGCTGAGTACTGTTTGCAGTCAGTTGGTTTCAATTCTGCCCACTTCCAGTTTTAATCACACACACTCCCCTTTTCTCTCCAGTGGAAGATGGCGAGGTGTTTGATTTCAGGGGTATGCGGCTCGACTGGTTCAGATTACAGGTAAGCACTGGGCCTGGGGGCTGGGGAGGGTGGGCTTGTGTTTGGTCCTTGGTGGTAGGTCAAAGGGATGAAGTTATTCCTTGGCAAGTCCAAGGCAATTCTCAAGTAATTTGCAATCAAGTACAAATTGAGTTGTGAGTCATGTAACTTGAGTCCCTGCCTGCACAATATTGCCAAATGTATTGGGACACCCCTCCAAATCATTGAATTCAGGTGTTCCAATCACTTTCACAGCCACAGGTATATAAAATGTAGCACCTATGCATGCAGACTGCTTCTACAAACATTTGTGAAAGAATGGGTCACTCTCAGGAGCTCAGTGAATTCTAGCATGGTACCGTCATAGGATGCCACCTGTGAGTCCATTCGTGAAATTTCCTCCCTACTAAATATTCCACAGTCAACTGTTAGTGGTTTTTTAACAAAGTGGAAGAATTGGGAACAATGGCAACTCAGCCACAAACTGGTCGGCCACGTAAAATCACAGAGCGGGGATAACGCATGCTAAGGTGCACAGTATGAAGAAGTTGCCAAATGTTTGCAGAGTCAATAGCTACAGACGTCCAAACTTCATGTGGCTTTCAGATTAGCTCAAGAACAGTGCATAGTGAACTTCATGAAATGGATTTCCATGGGTGAGCAGCTGTATCCAAGCCTTACATCACCAAGTGCAGTGCAAAATGTCGGATGCAGTGGTGTAAAGCACACCGCCACTGGACTCTAGAGCAGTGGAGACGTGTTCTCTGGAGTGACAAATCATGCTTCTCTGTCTGGCAATACAATGGACTAGTCTTCTTTTGGCGGTTGCCAGGACAACGGTACTTTCCTGACTGCATTGTGTCAAGTGTAAAGTTTGGTGGAGGGGTGATTATGGTGTGGGGTTGTTTTTCAGGAGTTGGGCTTCCAGTGAAAGGAACTCTTAATGCTGCAGCTTTCAAATTCATTTTGGACAACTTAATGCTCCCGACTTTGTGGGAACAGTTTAGGGATGGCCAATTCCTGTTCCAACATAACTGCACACCAGTGCACAAAGCAAGGTCCATAAAGATATGGATGAACGAGTCTGGTGTGGAGGAATTTGACTGGCCTGCACAGAGCCCAGACCTTAATCTGATTGAGCACCTTCTAAATGAATTATAGCAGAGTCTGTGAGTCAGGTCTTCTTGTCCAACATCAGGGCCTGATGCTCTTAAGTCAGTGATTCGAGTCCCCACCACTGTTAGGTCAGTTGTCTCTAGTCTCTAGCCTGTCAAATGCTGTCACAAAGTTGAATGAAAATGCACACAGTGCTGTATTCTATAGATAGACTGAAATTCCATCACAGGTATTCCAGCAGCTGAAAAGACTTCATACAATACAATAGGATATAACAGGAGCATAAAAAGCACCATTCATGTGAGAAACGTCCTGTGTGCAACCAACTGGGTATGAGAGGTCAGGAGTTCCCTGAAGAAGGCACTCTTATTTTGCCCAGTGTCACTCTGGGGGTATGAAGCACTGTCCCAGATGCTGAGTAATTTGTCAAGTGTCTGCTGTCAAGTGTACCAGGTGTTTCCCTGCTAAGACAGAAGCCTGTATTCCCCACAGGGAGGCCAGCTCAGCCTCTAAAACAGAACCAGTCTTTCTGATCACTTGAGTTTGTTGCCTCACCAAAGTATGGAATGGACGATATTATCTGCTATCATAGACTTCGAAGGAGCTGAGCCTAGCCAGGAAGCTCAGGTGTCTGTGTGAGCGCTCTTACTTCTTTATCACAAGATACACATGGTCTCTAGAAGGGTGACAGTTCTGGAGGTGCTGATGCAGGAGACACACTTTCATGTGTCCTCATGGAGCTCTCCTTACCAGGCCTACACAAGCGTTTCAAAAGCCACACTGGGAATCGCAGACCACCGTGACCTGGGCAAGATGATGAACACCATCATATTCCACACCAAGATGGTGGACTCGCTGGTGGAAATGTTGGTGGAGACCTCTGATCTCTCCGTATTCTGGTAGGTGTGACAGCCGGCCAACAGGGAGTGCATTGTTCCTTAGCACCGCTTCTCCGCAGGCAGTTTACCTCTCCTTCTGCCCCGTCTGCTGTGTTTTGTCAGCTTCTACAGCCGTGCATTTGAGAGGATGTTCCAGCAGTGCCTGGAGCTGCCCTCTCAGTCCCGCCACTCCATCACCTTCCCCCTGCTCTGCACCCACTTTATGAGCTGCACTCATGAACTGTGCCCCGAGGAGGTGAGGGGTCCGGGGGACCCCGCTGGGGAGTCTGGCGCCTGCGCTGCTTCCCCTTACTGCTTATGGCTGCTTTACTGCTTTGCCTGGCGGTCGTACGGGCCTTTGACTGCACCTCGTCTGTGCAGCTGCATTTACACCTTGCTTGTCTATGTCAGCTAATTCCTCCTGACCCCCCTCCCCTCCCCAGCGACACCATATTGGCGACCGCAGCCTGTCTCTGTGCAACATGTTCCTGGACGAGATGGCCAAACAGGCACGCAACCTCATCACCGACATCTGCACAGAGCAGTGTGCCCTGAGCGACCAGGTGAGGCCTAGCTGGGACTACCCCTGGGTCCTGCCACCCCACAGCCATGACACACAGCTCTCATCTTATCCAGCTGCTGCCCAAACACAGTGCCAAGACTATAAGCCAGGCAGTGACCAAGAAATCGAAGAAACCGCCAGGGAAGAAGGGCGAGCCAGAGCTGGAGAAGCCTGGCGTGGAGAGCATGAGGAAGAGCCGCCTTTTGGTTACTAAGTAAGCTGCACAAAGGGGGGTTTTAGAGGTGGTGGGGATTTTAGCTCTGCCTGGGGAGAGATGGGTGGGGGTAGTGACAGAGCTGCCTTACCTCCTCAGCCTGGACAAACTGCACACGGCACTGTCAGAGCTCTCCTTCTCTATTAACTATGCGTCCAGCATGCCGGTGTGGGAGCACAGCTTCACCCCCCGGGAGTACCTCACTGCACACCTGGAGATCCGCTTCACCAAGTGAGTGCAGTGTTTCTCCTAGGTTTACAGCTTTGGGGGGGGGGGGGGACAAACAGACATCGACAGGATTCATGGTGTTCATGTGTTTCTTTTACTTACAGCAGTCAATATAACAATTGAACTTAACATCAGAACATTTCTTTTTATGACAACTATCCATGAAGTGTGCAGTTTTTGTCACTGCAGTGTATCTTTCTGGGCTTCTGGAAGAACATTTCTAAAGCATCTCGATATGAGAAGTCAGAAACGTCTGGCCCATTTATGCAGGCTGCAAAATGGTCTCCTTGCAGCCTATTGCGGATGTTTGTCTCGACCTGCAAATACATTAATTGTTACACTTTAAAAGTGATAGCTGATAGCTTAAAATAGTGATAGTTTAAAGCAGAAAATACCATTGTGAAATGTATTTATTACTCTGTTCATGGCTGCCGAAAATACACGTGTACTGAGTAGCATTTTGCATTTCACAAGTCCGAGATAGAAGATGAGGAAGTTATTTTAGGCATCAGAATGCTGCAGCCTCCCTTCTACTTGCCTTTTCTTAATTCTCTGTGGATTATTACCAGAGTTGGGTAATTCAGGTCCAGAGAGTGTGCTCACCTGTGTGAGCGCATGTGTCTGTGTGCGTGTATCGGGGGGGGAACTCCGCGACACAGAGAGCAGAGTAGAATTGTAAACATGTGACCACGTAGAGAAAAAAATGACAAGCTGTTGTGTAAATAAGATAAATAACATAAGGCTATTTAGTTTGTTTAATAAAAGGAC
>JAODKE010000001.1:40909690-40931647 GCA_026779605.1 Mormyrus hasselquistii
TGTAAATAATATGCGGCCCGTGAGACTTGAACTTGGACATAGTGCAGCCCACTGCAAAAAAAGGTTGAGAACCACTGCACTACAATGACTGGACACCTAAGTGTCACGGGACCCAGGACCCGGAAAACAAAACGCAAAACATGAATGGGGCACAGGGAACAAGACAGACATGCAGAACAGACACAGAGACAGCAACTCAGACAACCACAGACAAACAACGGGAAAAGCAAACAGGCACAAGGGCAACACCGGAGACACAGGGGGAAGACTAATGAGAGGAACAAAGGGGCCAAGAGTGAGCGAAGGAGAAACAGGAGGACGAGGAGGAGACCAGGGGACACAAAGAGACTAGAAGGAACAGAGGGACAGGTGGCAAATACAGGGGGCAAGGAGGCAAAGGGCGGGGGGAAATGGGGAGCAGGAGGGAATCTCGGCAGATGAGGGGCGGAAGCCACAGGGGCAGCAGGTAACCGTGAGGCCGGAGCCGGAGGGAACCTTGGCAAGTGTGAGGAGAGAGCAGGAGGGAATGCCGAAGGTGGCCAGGAGGAAGGAAGAGGGACCAATGGAGGGGGTGAGGATGAAGGAGAAGGGGACACAGGTGAAAGGGTGGAGGGAGCAGCAGCCACCATCAGCCAAGGTGTAGGTGACCACTGAATCGGACGATGAGGTGCTGCAGGCGGGACTGCAGGCGACTGCTAAGCCTAAGCCAGGGGGACTGAAGGCGATCACCGAGCTGGAGTCAGGGGCCCCACAGGTGATCGCCGAGCTGCAGCCAGGGGAACTGAAGGTGAGCCAGGGGGCAGGGCGAGCGGGACCTGGCACAGGTGTCCCCTCCCTTTCCAGGAGACTGAGAGGTGGGGACCTGGCCTGATCTTGAGCAATGAAGCAGGAGGCACCGACTCAGGACCAGCAGGAGGTGCCACAGGAACTGGCGACTCAGGGTCAGCAGGGGGTGCTGCTGGAGGCATGTGAACCACTGGGGGCACAGCAGGAACAGCCGGCACAGGAACCACTGGGGGTGGAGTTTGAGTTTGGTACCGGGGAACTCGCGAGATACAGTCCCAAATGGACCTGTAAGGGCAAGGTGCATCCCAGAAAAGGGGCAAGCAGCTGACGTGGGCAGCGAAGTGGCAGGCGGATGGTCAGGGCAGGTGGTAGCAGGAGCAAACATGGCCGGGTTCAAAATCAGGAGGGGGTCCTCCGGACACCCGTCTGTGGAATCAGCGGAGAGAGAGACAGGGCCCAGACAGACCTCCAGCACGTCTACCCATCTCCGGTTCCTCTTCTTCTGCCTTCCTGCAGTGGGTGGTGGCATTTGGGGCACCTTAGATAGCTCAGAGAGCGGACTAAATAGCAGTCCGCTGGAGAGGGCTACCTTCCGCATGTTTGCTTCCGCCACCCTGCTTCTCAGCTGCTGCAAGTTGTCACGTACCTCCCCCGCAAGGTGTACGTCTCCGGATAGGGACATCTTCTCTAAGACATCCCTTCTCCGGCTGGCTATTGCCCAAAGCAGGGGATCCCCCTGGACTTCGGACTGGGCGAGTCAATAGGTAATTTCGTCGACAAGACCGAGGTAGGAATCCTCAGTCAGGGGGGTTACCTGTTTTGGCAGTCTGGTCATTCTGTTATAACCGTGCTGAGCACGGACCAGGGAAGCAGGCGAGGGCGATGAGTAATCAGGAACAAGGGTTTTAATCGACATATGGTAAGGCAGACAAGACAGAAAACATCATAACACTATAGTGACCAGACTCGGGAAACAAACTGAAACGCGAACTAAATACATTGGACTAATGACGGTAACAAGAAACAGCTGGTGAACACGGGGAATCCACATGGGGTAGATGAGGGGGCGTGGCACACGGGAGGAGCGGACGAGCGTGGCATGACAATTTGTTAGCAAAGAATATTGAGTGTATTTCTAGTAACCTGAACTTGTAACATGAAAATGTAGAAAATTTCAGTGTGCAAAAACTTATGACTAGTAGTGTAGCTTCTGAATACTATAAATTTAAGGCTTAAAATATCATTGTCACACTCAAAATTTCACAAACTGGAAAAACTTGTCAATCCGGGATGGGGTAGTCTGGCAGTAAATCAATTGACAAGACAGATTTAATAAGTTTAACCATTTCCATGTTTAAAATGCAGTCCAGTGTACAGTATATTTGACCTCTCCTACCATGATCGAGATACATCAAGATTGAGTTAGGTCCCCACTTCCAGGATGAAACCCTAATGTAAAATGATTAATACCTGTATATAATTTGTTTTGAGAAATTAACCAAATAATTAACAAAGCAGTAAACAGCACTGGTTGAAATATATGGCTCAGATGGAATTGTGACATAATGACATAGGTAAACAAGATTTCTAAATAGAAGCAAGCTTGTCCTCTGCAAGAAGAATACTTGGGGTTTGGGAACCCCTACTCTAAGCAGTAAACAGTGCTGCTTGAAGTCATGATTCCTACATAGTATGCAAAAGTATATAATTAGATTTTGGTGTTTTCTAAGTCCAAGTATAGAACAAGGAAAGAAAGCATGGAAAGATTATTGCATGCGAACACAACAAAAATTCTAGATTCTTGTTCCTGAAAAAAGGTTCCCACCACCAGAACTTTTTTCAGGAACTAGAACTTTTGTCCAGAACCAGGGACTTTTGTTGTGATCACACCACAGGAATTCAACCCAATGCTAGTTCCTCTGAGGCAGTTTCGAAACCCTTTTTTAGTACCTACTCCAGACTAGGTACTTTTCGTTCAAAAACAAACTACTTGGGAGGCACCTACAGTGATATCTTGCTGACTGGTTAACCACAAGCACTGGCACTAACTTTGAAATTACACAAAAATGCAGAAAAAAGAGATATAGCAGAGCAAAAACTGAGCAGATTGAATTATATTTTATATCCCAATTACATGTAATGCATGAAATTGTACTAATACAATTTTTGCTTGTGTCTTCATACTTCTGCATTGGACAGTTTAATTGCTAACCAATATAGTTTTGCTGGTGCTGAAACTTGCCAGCATTTATTATTAGCAGGATAATGTGTTAGGGGTACACTACCAACAAAAGGCTCCCTGCTTGTTCACGATTGATCCCCCCAATAGCTAAAAAATAACTTACTTCTGCTTTGGGGTGGTAGTGTGGTTTCATAAGAAATTATGTGTGAAGTTTAATCTACAAACTTTTAGTGTCTTCCATGCTTAAGTATTTAACATAAAGGTTCCGGTTGTGTGATGTGAAAGAAATACATAACAGTGGCCAGAAACTACAAATGTCCCAGGTCAAGATAGCTGGGACCAGGTTCCAGAACTTTGGTGTGAAAGTGCCTTGTGTGAGCTCTTTCTATGTAACCAGTCAGGAGCCTGTGCGCAGTCGAGAAATGTGGGGTGGGGGGGGGACCTTGGAAGTCATCTAATCCCAGGGCATGAGTAAATACTTGGTAGGTCTGGTCTTCACCCCCTCATAGTCTAGAAAGGTATGGAATTTAAAAATGGAAATTGTGTAGGAACCATGTGGAGTTAATATGACTGAGACAGATGAATTATGAATAAGAATGTTAAACAAGGTATAAAAATAGAAGCAAGCTTGTTCTTTGTTTGTTTATTATGATTAATTGTAGATAAATATACTAGTTGCTCATAGCATGAGTCATGTTTTGGTGTCACCTACTCGGCAAAAGGGAGCTCAGTTGTAGTACATTTATCCTAGATGTGCTACCCAGATCTGACACATTTATTAACTTGGTAATTTAATACAGTCATTCAGCTTAATTACCATGCAAAGGCACAACAGCTAGGTCTCTCTTTTGGAGTTACTGGCTCATTTGGGCTACACAATCACAAACCAGATAAAACACCGTTAAAGTTTTAGCAAAAAAATATCCCAAGAGGGGCTTATAGCTGTCAAACTGATTCTTTCTGTGATGGTCACGTAAGAATTATAGCAGGAAGGTTTTTTTCATAGTGTCGGCATCTCATTACAGTTAAAAAAGAATGTATTAGTAAAGTATGATTTTTGGCCCTCACCCAAATATCCTGGAGACTTGGTCGCGGCTAAGCTTTGGAATTTATGTTAGAAGTAAAGTTCTCTTCTAAGAGTGAAGTCTGACAGTCACTCAAATTACGTGCTCTGCAACCTTATACCTAGTACCCTGAAAAATCTTGGAATTAAACTTAAGCTATATTAATTTTATGTTCTAATTATCTAAACAGTTTAATGAAGTGGTGGAGGTATTTCAAGGTTCTGCATCCCAGAAAAGATGTGATGCTTTATTTGTCATTTCCAAAAGTACAGGTACATTGGAATGCTTCTTTTTGCATATGTTCCTTCTGTTTGGTCCTTGCCTTTAGTCTATTTGTCCTTGGAAAACCTTGTCTGCACCTAGTTTGTATGTACATCATGTGCTCTTTGTATCTCCTGAAGTCTTAGACCCTAGTCCTGCAGCAATTGTTTATTGACCCACACCTGTCCCTCATCCAGGCCTTCTTGCCTGTGTCTACAAATCCCTGTTTATTCTTTGTTCCCTTGTCAGCTATTGCGTGTTTGCTTTTAGATGGTCCCTGCTGTACTGGAAAGCACCCAAGTGCAGAGCCAGTCTCTCACAGGTCACATACATGCACACACTCACACATTATGGACACTTTAGAGATACTGAGTCAGTCACCTACTGTATTATGCATTCCACACCCAGAGACTGTAGTTGAGATTCGAACCTCGAAACCTTAAAGGATCCAGACCCTCAATCCAATAACCAAAATTAGAAAGAAGTGTGTTCCTGCACATTTCATAAAGATTTCAAAGGTACAAACACATTCCTTGATAGTGCAAAAAGTCTCATTCCCTGTATAAGGCGGTTGCTGTTGCAGCTTTTATTGCAATTTCAGTTAATCCGCTCCCACTTCAGGATCAGGACACCAGCATGCACGGTGACACACATAAGCAGCAATGTCACGATGTGCAGCACTGATAGTACCATACCAAACCTGACTGGCAAGAATTGTGAGCCATCTGACTCTAACAACATAGACTGGTATTAGCTGCTGAGAACCTGGGAAATAAGGGGCGTGTTCGCAAAGCCAAGAGGGCCACAACCAGGCTAGTCCCTATTTTGCTACCTGAGGCTATCAGGTGTGACAGCAGCTACCATTCCTCAGGTATAGATTTTCCTTCCATTGTTAACCATTGTTTTCCTGAGTTCCTCTATGTCACTTTGAGAATACAGACGGACTTCAGCTTATCAGGCATTCCTGAGACGTTTACCAAGAAGTTTATTGTTATACAGGTACATACAGTAAAAAACATATACACGTTAGAACCATGTAATTACATTCTTACTTTGCTCACCCTTTGAAAAAGATATAAAATAGAGTAAATTTTAAAAATTATAAAAATATAAGAATCAGAATCACTTGATAAAGTGCACAGTGCTAAATGACGTACAGTAAGAGTTGGATATGAATATGTGGTCAGATTTATAGCTTAAAGAGTCTGATTGCCTGAGGGAAAAATCTTTTTGTCAGTCTTGTGGTGCAGGACTTTATGCTCCTGTAGCGTCTTCCTGAGGGGAGTGGTGTGAACACGATATGTTGGGGGTGTGTATTGTCTTTAATTATGTTGTGGGCTTTCTTGATGACCCTGCTGTCATAGATGTCCTGCGGAGAGGGGAAGGTCGTTCCAGAAATGAACTTTGCAGTTTTAATTACACGCTGGAGAGCCTTCCTCTCCTGCACTGTACAGTTACCATACCATACGGTGATGGAACTGGTGATGACACTCTACTGAACCCCTGTAGAAATTGGTTAGGATTTTGGTTGGCATACCAAATTTCCTCAGCTTCCTCAGGAAGTACAGTTTTTTTGTGCACCTGGCTGATGAGTTGTGTATTATGAGTCCAAGTCAGATCCTCACTGATGTAAGTTCCAAGGAATTTAAAGATTTCCACTCTCTCCACTTCAGCCTCACAAATATGAATAGGAGTGTGCTGTGACTTCTTTTTCCTTAGGGCGATGATTATCTCCTTGGTTTGTGGTTTGTGTTCAAAGTCAGGCTGTTTTTCTAGCATCAGGCCACAAGTCCCACCACCTTGGTCCTATAATCTGTCTCTACCCCACCCCGGTGATCCTAAGCATCTGCGAACAGCGGCATTCAGGATTTCATGTTCTTTATTTAAGTTGTTTGAAACACACAGCATCCATTAGGAGTCACAGTGATTAGGAGTCATGAAATCTTATTTAGCATAAAGTTCTCCCTGTATGGGAGAAACACGAAGGTGGCCAGGAACTACAACAATTCAACAGCCCAGGAACTTGAACCCAGGTTTCTGATCTTTGGTGGGAAGGCATCTTTTGAGAAGGGGTCAAGAAACAAAATACCTATTCCGATAATGCCTTCTGCAGGGCAGATGTTAGTGGACATGCTTTTGAAATTCACACTGACTTTCCAAAGTAAGGTTGCAGGGGGCAGTGACAATGACATACCAGACTGATGGATCATTGATAGCATGCAAACTATTACAGGTATGTTGGCACCAATCTCAATATTCATTGTACATGCCAAAAAAAAAAAACTGTCACTTCATTCATTCATAAGCACTTCTGAAAATAGCTTTCTGAAAAGTGTATGTTTAAAGTTTATTTAAATGAAAAATAGAAGAAAGACATTCTGAATGGTCTCAGATTATTGGTGCAGAGTTTGTGCTAAATAAAAACACTTTGGGATAAATGTTTTTTAGATATGTGAAATATTTTAAAAATGGCAAAGCGTATCAGACTGTGACTGAGAGCCTTCAGACTCCAGAGGGTAAATTTTCAGAGAAGACTGAAATCGGGTGCAGACAGTACTGGCATAACTCAACGGGAAAACATAAATTGTAAAGGTGGGGGTTATATGCAAATGTGGGGACATGAGATGTAAATGAAAGGCAAATAATGAATTTGATCCAGATAACTAGGCCCTAAATTACACTGAACTGTCCAATAGAAGCCTAATCATTGCCAATAACTGGGGCAAAGTCAGCTTAGTAGGGATCTGTACATCCGTCTGGAAGGTTGTGGATTTGAATTCTGTAGCTAGCAGAGTAATAATATCACTACTGGGCCCTTGTGAAAACTCTTCCAGGGGAGCTGAATGCTGGCTGACCCTGCTGAATATTGATACCTCAGAAGTGAGGTCACCTGCTCATGCCATGACCCCTTCATATCCTAATGAATGTGAAAATTTGTTAATAATACTTGGGCACCTCTAATCTCAACCCTTAATAGTCTGCTAGCCTGAATTATGATAAACTATACTGTATATGTATGTGAAATTACTTTGTCATTCTCTATCAAGACCCTTTTGTTTAATATATAAACCATCAAATTCATGCCCCTTTATATAGAGTTACTAATTGAACCCTTTATTGTCCTTGTGAGGAAATTCCTTTTATGCCTCCCTTAACTTGCTCTGTGAAGGGCTTCCACCTGTTGGGATGCCCAGAGAGCTGGGGGTTAAGGGCCTTGCTGAAGGACCTACAGCCATGCTGAGACTTTGTTATTAACCTGTGACCATGTTATTACAGGCACACAGGCTTAGCCCACTGAGCCACATGCTGCCCCCTACCACATGCTGCCCCCTATTGTATATACTTGGAACTCTAAGTTTTGGACTATTATTTGGATTATTAAAAAACCAAAATTAATGGCACTGACAATTTTAAAAGTTACTGCTAAAAACACAAGATTCCCCAGTCAGCTGACGTAAGAGAGGCACGTTACTTTGACGGGAAGCTTCTTCCTTGTTGGATTCTTGCCAAACCTGAAGCTTTAATTCATGCCTTGACTGAGAATTGTAAACATAAGACATGCAATTAGTGAAATTCTCGTAAAGGTAACTTTTGAAATTGCTTAGATGCTTGAAATAACTATAAAAGAACCTGGCCTCACAGGAGATTTCCTTTTGCATAGGTAATGATGAGGTAATGGTTAGGGTTCCCTGAATAACCATCCTACTAATAACATGTATTTATTCAACACTTTATTTTTCATGCTTTTGGCGGTGAGTGAGCAGGAGTTTTGCTGTGTTTCACTGATGTTTACTTACCTACTGGTCAAGCGGGTAAGTGACATGTTGGGAAGGGATGGATGGGTGCTGGCAGCCTGACACACCTGGTAAGTTCCTTTAGCTGTGGCCTTGCACACCTTGGTTTCCTACTGCATTTTGTGTGACTGGCATTCTGCTTTTGCCTTTCCCAACCAGGCTGTAAATAATCAGCAATTTGTGGTGTTCATTCTGCAACCAGTCCCTGGATCCCACTTGTGTCCTGACAATGATTAAACTGTAACAATCAGATCTGAAACATGGGACTGCAAGTTGCACAAGACCTAAATTTTTCTGTTGTCATGAACCCGGGGGTTCTGTCACAGGGGTGAGGCATGGTGTAGGCAGGAAGGAAGGAACGTAGATGATCCACTGGCAGCTCCTCAAAACAGCAGTTTTATCAATTGAACAGAAAACATGGGGATCAGTAAAAAAAGAAAAGGACACAGTCCTTTCAAAACTAAAAAGGGGAAAAATAAATGCTATCTACAAAAGGTCAGGGTAAAAAGGAACAGGGAAACTAGTTCCTAATTAACGTAAGGAACTAACAGAGAAACTAAAAAACAGAATCTAACACAGGGAATAACAGACAAGTAAAACACAACACAAACACGAGCACAAAGCATGAAACCGAAACCGAATACAAATCACAAGACACAGGAACTAGAAAACTCATACAAATGAAACAATAGGGAACAAAATCTACAAAAAATTAAAAAACAGAGGAAGCAGAATTTTAATATATTAGTGAGGGGTTGACAAATAACCACATGCTCAACTCATTGAGCTATGTGGCCGTCAGGGAAGTAGGGGAAACACTAAAGACTAACAATGGGGAGGACAGGATGGTCAACGACATCTGCTGGCCAAACGGGGAGAAGACATGAACGACTAGGACAAATAGGTGCTGACCCTGACAACATTATTTTACACTATGCATTATATCACCTGCCCCTTTAATTGTATCAGTCCATCCATCCATCCAGCTCCTCCGGGAATACCAAGGCGTTCCCAGACCAGCCCAGAGATATAATCTCTCCAGTGTGTCCTGGGTCTGCCCGGGGCCTCCTCCCATTAGTCATGCCAAAAACACCTCCCAGAGTGCAGGAAGCCATCCAGAAGGCATCCTAGATAGATGCCCAAACCATCTCAACTGGCTCCTTTCGATATAGAGGAGCAGCAGCCCTTCTTTGAGCCCTTCCCAAATGTCTGAGCTCCTCACCCTTTCTCTAAGGCTGAGCTCAGCCACCCTTTGGAGGAAATTCATTTTGGCCGCTTGTATTCGTGATCTCTTCTTTCGGTCACTACCCAGAGTTCATGACCGTAGGTGAGGGGTAGATCAACCAGTAAATTGAGAGCTTTGCCCTCTGGCTCAGCTCCCTCCTTACCAAAACAGAATGGTACATTACAGCCTACACTGCAACAATCTGTCAGCTGATCTCTCATTCCCTTCCTCCCTCACACGTGAACAAGAACCCGAGATACTTAAATTCCTTTGCTTGAAGCACCAACTCATCCCCCACCAGAAGAGGGCAATCCACCCTTTCCAAGAACTATGGCCTCAAACTTGGAGATGCTGATCCTCATCCTGACCACCTCATACTCAGCTCACTACGTCACACACCAGCTCGGACTCATTTCCCACCAGACAGGTTACATTCCATGTAACTAGAGCTAGTTTTGGTAGCTGACAATCGGTCAGCTGAGGCCCCTGCATCTGATTGCCACCCGATCTACATTGCACCTGTCCCCCACGGCTCCCCCTGCAGGTAGTGGGTCCACAGGAGGGCGGATCCAGATTATATGCCCAGCCGAGACTCACCCTTGAGCTCCACCCTGGCCTGGCTTCAGGATGAGACATTGGTCTCCCCAGTCCAGACGTTGTAACATGGTCATTTATTGTAGTTATCATAGGAGTCTATTTCAATTGCATTTACTCTGGCTGCACATCTAGGATCACTTTGCCTTGGGAGACCCTTCCAACACCATAGCTTCTAGGATCACAGAGGCACAAAATCCGCTCCACCATGATAAGATGGTGATTCATGGAGGGCTAATTATATCAATAAATTTGCTAAATGAATGATAGAATTTCCCATTTAAAGAAATATTCCATGTAATGTCTCTTTAATTAATTATTTATTTGGCTATTTTAAGATATTTGTGTTACATAAGGTTCAGTTCAGACACAACATAAATTCAATTTCATACTGTGTGTATTCTTCTGAGTCAAGAAAGGCTGGCTGAAGAGGCTTCAACTTTGAACAGCTGATCTGAAAGTAAGGGAGGCATCAATTAGGTCCCTGTCAACTGTCATTAACTTCATATTTATTGTATAGAGAACCCTCTTAATGCTCTAATGAATACAACAGAAAGTGCTTGTATTGTCTCTGGATATTTCATAGTTATAGATATAAGACAATACATTCTTCAAAGTCTTTGACAGACAGTAGGTAAGATTCTGATTGCAGCAATTTGCCAAATATCTTAGTTGAGTGCTATTGATGGTGTTCCAGCCCAAGTCCCATGTGACATGGTGCACGGAGGACACAGGCTTCTCTGCATTTTAGGCTTGTTTACAGCCATGTGGGCTTAAGGGTCAAACAGGTCTGGAAAGTTGTACTGCAAGTGTGGCACTTTGATGGAACAATGGCAAAATGCAATGACGCATAGGTTCAGCTGTAGTGGTGTCCAGTGGCATGGATCCACAAGGTTCACAGTCCAAATCCTTAAAGCTTCAGCTGCTGTACTGTACCTTTGAGCAAGGAAACTGAAAGGCAATTTGAGCTCTGCTGTAAGACTACTGAGAGAGCCCCTCTACTGTCTATAGATATTGTCTTTTTTATGTTGCGCCCTCTGCCTGTAGACGGATTAGATTGAGGCAGAAGGTGTTTCAGAACTCGCACCTCAGATGGTCATTGAGCATATAAGCTTTATTTATATTTTCTCAATATGCAGGAAAGACAGTGGTAGAGTAGCTCCCACTAGTGGTTGAATGTTGAAATGACTCACCTCTTATCTTCCAGAAAGTGAATGCTGTACAAGTATGAGAATGGGAGACCTGATGAGAAAAAACATGATGATGGCTGAGTCCCACCTCCAGGTGGTTAATAGGATTGTCACAGTCCGAATGAGCTGACAGTAACCATCTGATCTGTTTCGAGGATACACAGGCTTGACTGCCTGAGAATTATAGCTATATTATTATGATTATTATTACTTATATTCAATGTCAGTATTTTTTTATTTTGCAGGCCCAAAGATCCTGATCTATAATGCAAATGAGGTATACGAAATTTTAGGTGGAAATAGTAACGTAAACATAGTATGTATAGTGTACTTATTACAAAAATATAATTCTCTTTTGTGCTTACTCAATGACTGATAATAGTGATTTCCCATTTCTATAAATGGTGAAAATAATATCAGCAGAATCTTATGGAAGTGCCTGCATTGTCACGCAAAAAGGAGCTGAACAACACCATTCTCCTGCGTCATTGTCAGGCCCCATGAAACCAAGATCTGTTTAACAATAAGGACATCAGAGGATTCATTCCTGTTGGTTTTTTATGATTTTTTTATGATCTTTGACATAGATGTTTAACTCCACTGCTCAAAGATCAGACTTCTTACTGGCCTGGACTGCGAGGAATCAGGATGAGGGATTCAGGTGAACATGGCTGTCAGTTTGTGACCAGCACCAGTGTGGGGAGCAGCTGATACATGCTAAGAGGCAGGCTGCCGTCCTTCAGATGGGGACCACGCTGTTGTACTAGTGACCTTTCTCTTAATATTATCTTCTGTAAAAGGTCTGACTCAACTTTTGAAATGAGATGTTTTCACTTCTCAGTTTAAGTGAGCTGAATGATCTCAAAGCCTGTGATCTCCTTAAGAGCTCTCAATGTGGACAGACTCCTTGGGCCTCTTGTAGAGCAGCACCCCTACCGGAATGGCTGTACTGAAGGCTCAGACATTGCCAGCCTTCATACTGTCAATGACAGCAAGCTGTTTCAACACAAACTTCCTAGGAACACCCCTCTGTCTTGGTAAACAAGACAACACCTGATTATTTATTTAGTTTTTTATTTTTGTTTAATTTTTTTTGTAAACGTGTGGAAACCCCAAAACACCAAAGGCTTCAGAACAACAAAGAAAGTTTTTATTTTGCATGTCAGCAATTTATATTCATTTAAACATAATGGATGATAAAATTGGTAATGTGAAAAAAACTTTTTCATTTTGCATTATACATCAGAAAGCAGATTTATACGTATAAAAAGGGGTTAAAGCACAGTCTGGAAACAGTAAACCTTGCACCTTTTTCAACATTGAAAGATGGGGCGGTAAGCTGCACTGTTCCAGCTCCACACATGCAATCCTTTTTGACCTGCTTCTCTTTCCAGCAGAAAATCATGCACTGGTTTTCATTGCAATAACCCTACCTGGTTGATCAGCTGTAACATAGTTGTGTCCTTATTAAAGCTAAGTGCAACACCAGGTGCTAAAACTATAAAATTAATAAAGAAACCTCATCATGATTCATTCTCATACGTTTCTTTTTTTCAATTCTGCATGTCTGTGAGACAAAAACACCAACCACAATCCAAATCATTCTTATAAGCTGTAAAATTGTGGTGATGGAAAGCTGCAGACTCTGAGCCCCTCAGCCACCACATGCCAGTTTACACTTAACTGGAATACTTAAGCATTGTTTTCTGATCTCACCACTACAGACCAAAGCAGGCGATTTGCTGGAAACTACATAGAAGACGTGATTACATGAACTGATTTAATGCCATGTTGCAAGATAACAAACAAACAAACATGGAGAGATGGACTGAGAGGCAAACCTTCCTGTCTAGCGCTTTGTGTACTGTCAGCTGACTCCTCATTCCTAGTCAGTTCACAGGAACAAGCCTGAGGGCTACAAAAACCTTTCATCTGACCTTTGACTTCTGACCTCTGATATTGATCAATTATGAGCTCACGTTTAACTTAGGGAAAGGGCATTAATATAAAAACCTTTTAAATTCTGGCCCATGATATATCATTCTGCATTGTAAAATAATAGGCAAATAGTAGGTGGCTAGGGGTCCTAAGGAGGCTTGTATCAAAATATCAGCAGAGGGGATTTCATACCACAAGCATCAATGCTCTTCTTTGTTCAGATACAAGAGTCAAGAACAATCATTTTGCCCAACACACCATTAAAATTATGTTCAAAGATCTTGGTGAATGCCAGTCAGCAGCTTGTGATGTATGACCTCATCCTTCCATTGTACAAGTGTCTTTCAACTAAACGACACCCCCGTTTTGAATCTGAACGGTACTCTCTTAATTATAGCCTGTTTCTAATGAAAGGATGTATTAAAGACTGCCAAAATGACACTGAGATATATGTAAAATTTGCCATTTTGCAGCTTGGCAGTCTTGTTCTTTAACAGAAAGAATGTTATGCATGTGAATTCCTTAATATACATCAAGAGGACTAAGGAAAAACTGATTTCATATAAGATTGTGTTCAACTTCTGGAATTAAATATTATAACCACATATTGATTGACTACTATGATTTGCGTGGCTGGTGCTATGTATGCAGGTATAGAAAATTAATCGAACACTCTTCTGACCAATCAGATTTCAGAAAAAAAATTCAGAAACATTTGCCCACTAGGCTGAGGTCGGCAAGCATCCGTACCTGTCAGTTGTTGGCTAGGTTGGAGGGGCAGTTACTCTGATAGAGCTACACCCGACCAATCATCTCCCTGGTAGCAGATGGGCAGCTCATCCTGCGTTGGTGAGTGCCAGTCGCACATGTGCAGCGATGTCTTCCAGGTGGCACCACATTGCATGTGCTTCTATTCACTCAGGTAACATGACTCGGGGTCACGCAACAGTGTGATGTAGTAGAAGTTACTGTGGGGGAGGCAGGGAGGGAATCAGGGCTGTTAGTGATAACAGATCTAGGTCAGGGCTCTGAGTAGGCCATAAGAGTTCTTCCACACCAAACTCAACTTGTCTTGTTTTGTGCACTGGAGCACAGTCATGCTGGAGCAGAAAAGGGCCTTCCCCAAACTGTTCCCACAAAGTTGGAAGCATAGAATTGTCAAGATTGTCTTGGTTTGCTGAAGCATTAAGTTTCCCTCACTGGAACTGAGGGGTCTAGCCCAACCCCTGAAAAATAGCCCCATACCATTATCCCTCCTCCACCAGACTTTACAGCTCAAACGCACTTTAATCAGCTAATTACCAGGTTTAGTTGGTGTGTTTGAACAGGCAAATGTGCAAGTTGTGTTGGATTCTGACCCTCCAAAGCCAGAATTGGGGAATCCTGCTCTGTGATATTCTCATAATGGAAAAATTGCCTATCAATGCTTTTTCTCAGAATGTAATCATTAAGTGACACCTGAGTTGAAAACCTGAGTTGAGCCAGCTACGTGTTAACGTAGGTGGCTGTGCACCAGTTCTCTGTGTTTTATGAAACCCAGAAATTGATGAGGCTGAGAACCCAGTGGCAGAGCATGCTTTACATTTTAAAGGTAATTCAGATTCAGATTCACCACCATCTTTTTAACATTTAAATGTATTTAACAGATGCTTTTTCCAAAGCAAAACATATAATTGAGCCAAGCTTAGTAGCATGAAACCCTAACAAATAGTGCATTTTGGGTGAACTTGGCCTGTTTCATAACGTTCACAAACAAATGCCATTGTAATGAAAGCCCAATGTCAGAACATCCTTCAGCAAGGCAAATATAAGTGGAGCTGTCAGTAACTTGAAATGTGTGTAAATCATTATTCAAAATTATTTTAAGGGTATCCTTGACCCCATTATCCATAACAGATTAACCACTGCAGGATAAATATATTTGAATAAATTTCACAATTTATTTGGCAAGGAGACAAACCCTTGTTTGATTTTCACAGGACTTTCATAGATAATATTGGGTCACAGACTGTAAATATGATTACATAAGTTATCACCAAACTAATATTCTCTGTCATCTAACCTTTAATTCTTGGTATCCATTTCCAAGTCTATCTGTAATGAGTCCTCTCAGTTACCCACCTTAGCATGGACAAGTTGCATAGCTTAATGTACACATTCAGCAGATTTACACAGATAATAAGGAGGGCACAAATGATTCTATCTATTTTATTGAACGTTTTCTGTTTTATGGAGTGATTTTGTCCGGAAGGACCTGAGGCAATCATTCGGTCTGCATTGACTGAAGATCCCAGGGCGCTCAAATATCACTAACTGCTCATGAGACACACGCAGTTCTATCAGCTCCCCATCAAATGTCCCCACAAGATGATGAATACCCGTGTTTTTTATAAATATCTGTCACTGCAATGAAAAAACAAAAATTGCAAAAACTCTTGTATTTTGTTTGATTACTTATGGTTATGGTTAGGGCTGGGTGGGGGTTAAGGTTGTCATAGTTAGCATTAACATTTTTCTCATAGAAATTAATGAGCGGTTCCTAAAAAGATATGATGACATGACTGTGATAGATTTCTTCAATGAAACCTCAGATTCAACCTCAGACAGACAGACACAGACAAACACTGAACCGACCTTGTGAAACATCTTTCTGTAACATCTTCATTCTGTCTTAATAAACTGCTTAAGCTAAAGGAACCTGCCTCATCATTCAACCAAATGAACCTGAGGTTTCATTGAAGAAATCTATCAGTTGGCATCATGAAAAAGGTTATTGAGAGACAAGGCCAGGAGACTAATTAATGCTGGATGACTGAAGACAACAATTAAGCGTGCAAATCAACAGAGGTAAGATTTTCCTCCTATCTTTGGCTGAAGGTTGAAAATAGCCTCTCAGCTGCTCAAGCACCTGATTAGATAGTTGTTTGATGAAGAATTAGTAAAAGTAACTAATTGTGAGATATCTGTATTTGTTGTGCACTCAAAAAAATAAGTCGACTGTAAAGAAGTTTTTCCATTGCTGTAAAGGGATAGAAACAGCATTTTCTTGCAAGAGTTTTACAGTTTCACTGTTTGGGAAAAAACAGGAGAACGAAACAATGCTTTTGCCATTTACTATTCAGGAAAAAACAGAGTTTACAGCTCATAATCTGTGGCTGTTCCATCAAACATGGCCTTATCTAGGAAATTTGGCAGTAGAATTTATGTTTCTGCAAGGCCGACTACTGAGAAGGGAGGAATGGAGCCTCCAGATGTTGATGCGAAGTATATAATGAAAAATCTCAGTGAATATCTGAACACAGCTTGGTGTTTGAAGTTGACTGCTGTTGATATCCCTGAGTATGCTATCAATACAGATTCAGGTCGCATTTGGTCTTTGGATGACATGTGAAGAGCATTGGTAAAAGCACAGTGCATCGGAGATGAAAAAAACAAACGGTTGCAGTGGACAATTGTTGTGCCGGGTCAGATTTGCCATTGGAAAGATGTGATTGCAAAAACTAATGTTGGCTGAGAACAGAAAAGTTTGCATGAGCAAGTTGCTGCTTTAACTGATGTCTGTGAAAAGAACAGCTGTCTAACAGAGAGAGAGGGCTGGCAGAAGAGCAAGCTGCGTGTGTGAGTGCTCATGCTGCACGTGCAAGTGCTGATGCTGCGCGTGCGAGTGCTGAGATTGATGGATTTGGAAAACTTATTCTCCTGAATAAAAATTATATTGTTTTGTTAACAAATCAGCTGCAAATGGCTTTGAATGCAGGAAACACTGAGCGACCCCTGGGGGGTAAAGCAACCACATGGGTGACTGCTCCTCCTCCAACACCAGCCCTGCCTTTGACTGCTCTTCCACCTGTTCCTCCGGCACCCCCTCTTCCACAAGTTCCCATGCCAGCAGAGCAGCTGTATCCTGCTGAAGGTCAGATGAAGACTGGAAAGAAGAGTGCCTCACACTGGCGGAAGAATTAAAGGCCACAATGGGAAAAAAAAGCAAAAACATGAGTGCTTCCCCAGTGGTGACTGTGAGTACTACATCAGTGACTCATCCCAGTGTAGCACCAACAGTGGTGTCTCCACGCACTACAATCCAAGCACAAGGGTTGATACATCTGCAAGTGATGAGACATCAGAAGAAGAAGCCTGACCCATCCACCTTGCTCCTATGAGAACAAAAAGATTCAAAGCAAGAAAAGAAGAGGATGGAACTTACACCTATTGGGATGTGTACACTCATGAAGTGGTAAACAAGATAAATAGATAAATGGTCCACAGAGCTCCCACATCCGAAAAAGAGGGACCTGAAGACATTGACTGAATTATCTCGGCTGAAGAATATCTACAGCTTGCATCCAAATGATGGTACTCAAGTCCTCTTAGCAATGGTTTCAGCTGACCAAGCTCGCACGTTGTCTGAAGAGGTCATGAGAACTCTGGGCAACGAAGGTCAAAAGTTAGCAGATGGATGGACCTGCATTAGAAGATGGCTCGACAAGTTTAAATCCATATACATTGATCGGGCAAAGGTGTCTGACAGCCCTCAAAAATCTTCTGAAGAAGTGAACGAGTTTGCAGAACGCTTCAAAAAGGTCCGGTTGGAATATGCTGGGGTGCCAGAGAACTACAAGACATCTCATTATGTTCCACTCAAGACCATATTTGTGAATGGACTGAAAACTGAAGTGCAAAGATGCTAAAGGTGTCCCGTCCAGACTGGAAGGAAGATGCAGGTAGTCCACTTGGCCTCCAATATTGAAAATTACATTGTAACTAGGATCAGAATGGTACAGCTTGAAAGGATGGAGAAAAATAAGCATAACAGAATTAAGGGGAATGACAGAGCTAAGGGAAAGTATAATATATGTGGCAGAACGGGCCATTGGGCAAAAGCCTGTCGTTACAAGGGAAATGCCTGTTCTGGAACCAAAGAACATGGCAACAACGAGACAGACATCAATGCAAGTTTCCAACAACTGACACTGGAGCAGAAGACATGGGTCCTGAGTGCCACTGAGCCAAAAAACTAGACGTGCCTGCTCTACAACCATTGCTGGCACTGTGGAAGCAAAAAGGTGATGGACTTCATGCCAGTATAAAATTGGGAGAGCATGAGGTTGAATTCCTAATAGACACAGGAGCAGAGCTCACCAGCATTCCTACTAATGTGGCATAACACTGCAAGGTTTTCCTGGGTGCAACAAGCAAACGTGTGAACACACCTGGAGGTGAGAATTTTAAGATGATGAGGTCACGACCAACCAAAGTACAAATTGGGCCACTCACAAAGACAACTGGCATGTGGCTGGCGCCTGTCACAACACCGCTTTCGAGCATGGATGTGCTTTTGGACATCCCACCTGCATGGTGACCGGAAGCGTCTGCTGCATCACACAGCCCAAGGTTAGTGGGGAGCTGTCCACGCCGCGGACCCGAAGCGGTTGGGCAAGGGGTTCCAAGGGGATTACGTGATGTGTAGCCAGAGTCTGATCTATGAAATTACCCGCAGCTCCAGAGTCCACTAAGGAGCGGTGGAGTAACCAACTACCTGGCTAGGAGAGAAGGATCGGAACAACCACTTGAGCTGTGAACCAACTGATGGCTTGTACGACTCCTACCTGATTCGGCGAAGTGGGTAGGCGAGTTGGACGGGTCGGGCAGAGCCGGATCAGGTGACCCGCCTCACCGCAGTAGAGGCACAGCTGCTGCTGCAGTAGGCGTTGTCTCTCTGTTGGCGTGAGCGGGGCACGCCCCAGCTGCATGGGTTTGGCCTCCACGATGCTGGGGGTGTTCGGAGTGCGGGGAGCTTCTGTGCATGACCGAGCTCGGCGGCGTTCTCGCACGACGTTGTCCAATGCGATGGATAGCTAGACGTAGTCATCGAAATCATGTGCTTCACCCTGGCAGGCAAGCTCCGTCTGCAGTTCAGGGTTGAGAGCACGTCTATAAAGCACCTGGAGAGAGGACGCCGACCAGTCAAGACCGGCAGCCAGCGTCCTGAACTCCAGAGCGAAGTCCGCCGCGGACTTATTTCCTTGGCGGTGGTCAAGGAGTCGGTCCCCCAGATTTCATCCGATGGATGGATGATCAAAGATGGTGCTGAATGCCTGTTGGAAAGCTGCGGCGGAATCGAGGACCGGACTCTTTTCGATCCAGAGGGCAGTTGCCCACTCCCGTGCCTTACCGGTCAGAAGAGATACCACGAAGTGGACTCGTTCATGTCATCCTGGAACATGTCCAGGTGATAGTCGATGTATAGACTACATTGCATCAGGAACGCCCGACAGTGGTCAGGGCTCCCATCGTAACGTTCCGGGACCGGGGGGTGTAACCAGCAGGGGAGCAGCTGCTGCCGTGTTCTGCTGGAGTTGTCCCACCAGCGTGGTCAGGTGATCTATCTGATCCATGGCATCTTGCAGCCGCTGTAGGATGTCCCCTGGATCCATACTGCTCCAGGCGAGGTATTCTGTTGCGAAGCCGAGGACGGGGTTTATTTGCGACCAAAACCAGAAGGGGCGATCAAGAGGCGTAGTCGGGGTGCGGTGCAGGAGGTCGATGAAGCCGGGGAAGTCAAGCCGAGGGGGAGTACAGGACGCAGGGAGGGCGGACATGGGCTGGAGTAGAGGTTCCGGGGATTCGAGGAGTGGACACGACAGGATGGGACTAGGGCTGCAGACAGGACAAGAAGAAAACTGCTCAGTAGGTCGCATGAAGACAACAATACCTCTCGTTGAGGTGAGTGAGGCGCCGCCTTATATTACGGCCAGCTCGTGTGCGACCGATCTCGCGGATTAGGAGGGTGGATCCGTCTGGTGAGGGCGTGGTCCGGACCTGACATAAATGACCTCACTATCCTCCTTACTTGCTTACAATCAATGGCTCTCCCAAGGACATTCTTTCCCCAGAACCTTGATGAATCTCATGGAAATCAGCACAGGTATCTTAAGGTGTCTGCAAAAGACATTGCAACTTATAAAAATGTACTTTTTAAGGGTGAAAACCTTGTCCACAGGCAAGGCATTAGATTGATAATCCATGGCAGGGGTGCCCACACAGTCAATTGCGATTGACTACTGTAGTCAATCGCGGCGCAATTCAATTGCGATCGTGAAGTGCGTTGCAAACGTCTGTGCACTTGTGCGCTCTGGGTCCATTTTTCAGTGTGCAACTAATCGTGTACTGTAAACATTTAGCACACAAACATGTCAGAAGACAAAAGATCAAAAATGTATCATTTTCATTCAGAGTGGGAAGAGGATTATTTTTTGTTTACTGTAATTCAAAGTCCATACTGTAGGTCTTGTAGGCAATGCAAGCGTGGTTTTCTGAAGATTTTGAAAACTGGTTTACTTTTGAAGTCTGCTAGCATAATTGTCTCTGAGGGAGGGTAATGTAGTGCTGATGGCACGTATATACATATAAATATGTGCACACACAAACAAATATACACATACATGCTGAAATAGGGCTGTGTGATATGACCAAAATCTCATATCCCTGTATGTCATCTCATATGCCGATATAAGTCATCTCATATCTTAATAATGATATATTGCAGCTGCACCACATATTTATGTTTTTTCTCTACATATCAAACTTGGTATGAATGTAACATGATCCACAAATAGACAGGAAGTGATCCAGAAATATGCAAAACCCTTTTTATGTATACAAATCACTCTATATTTTTGTGGATATGTTTTTAATATAGGGTGACAAATCAAAACGCTTATTTGTGGATAGTGATGTATTTGTGATTTTTTTATTCTATAGAGCATCAGCAGTATGCAAAGCCCCTAAGGGGTCTGGGTGGGAAATATTTTTTTTAATAGTTTTGAGTTCCCTCACAATACTGTTGCATTCCCTTGCAAAACCTTTCTGTAATTAATAACTGTATTGTATCTGTTTAAAGTATAAAATTTAGAATTAATGGGCTAATAAATATAAACCTAAATGATACAGACATACAGATATAGAAATATCAGAAGTATTACATTTCACAAATAAATGAGTATGTATGGAGAATCTTTATAAACATTTACAATCATGCTATCAGGTCAGGTACAGTCAGGTTGGGGAACATGCACTGGTATGGCACATCACTGCGCCTATTACACAACAAAACATTTTGTAATACTGGTTGGCGACTCCCCAGTTCCACCCCTTGGAAGTGCCCATCTATCTGTCACAGCCGGGAGTTACGTGGGCATCCCCCTGCCCTGGTTCAGCTGTTCAGGTCCTCAGGACCACATGGCCATAGTGCTGTAACTGATGCTCCCTGACAATGCAGATAATGTGTCTATTCAGGTCGCTAAGCAACCACTCGTTCAACACAAAGTCAAACCAGTGGTACCCAAAGCAGTCCAGTCTTCATCTTAGGTCACCAGATAGCATCCATGACCTGGAGCCATACAGAAAGACAGGAAGCACCAAGATTCTAAAGACTTGGACCTTTGTCCTAATTATGCTATGAGAATACAAAAAAATCATCAAATAATCTTTGCAGCATTCTGAAATTTTATTAGCTAGACCATGAAAAACTCTTCTAATCAAAGCCTGTTCCTATGATCAAATATACAATATCATGATTCTTTCAAGTGCTGAAGAACTTTCGTGAATGTCATTCAAACAAATTAGGAAGATGGTGTCATATAGAAACCTAATATGTTGTGCCAGGTGGTAGTGGTGAGGCTAGTATATATAAGGGGCAGCGTGTGGCTCAGTGAGCTAAGTCTGTGTACCATAATCACAAGGTTGCAGGTTCAAACCCAGCTTCAGCATGTCTGAGGGTCCTTGAGCAAGACCCTTAACCCCCAGCTCCCTGGGCAACCCCTCAAGCTCACTTGGGGAGAACTTAGCTAATAGCTCAGAGTTGTTAAAATCTTATCTAGCTCTGATTTAAAGGAACCTAAGGATTCAGCTTGCACTACATTAT
>JAODKE010000001.1:40931747-40953292 GCA_026779605.1 Mormyrus hasselquistii
CCCTAGTAAACCATCTAGGTTGCAATTTCCTAGATTTATTCTTGCTGGAAACAGGTATGAAGTCCTCTTGCACTTGCGATAATGTGCGTTTGAAAAAATTCCATGCCTCTTCAACAGTTTTGTTAATTAACGCCATCCAGTTCACAGTTTCTAGTTTTAGTTTCATACAATTCAAGCTAGCCTTCCTAACATTATATATTTTTGATTTGAACTTTGTTCTTCGGACACTAAACTTAACCTCAAATTTAACCAGTGACTAAATTTCACTTGCATAGCAATTATATCAGTTGGGTTTATTATTTAATTAATCCTCTCATCAGGGCAGGACTGCAGTGTTATATTGTCATTCCAGAGAAAACTTCCATGCATTTGCGCTCACATGATTTTTTTTTTAAGAGAAACTTTCCAGATACACACTAGCCCTTTGCGGATAAGATTTCCTATGCCTGATCTAGATCCACTCTGCTTCCAAAGAGTGAATGTACCAGCATCGTGTGCAGAAGAGAGAGAAAGATGACATCAGCAGGAAGCAATAAGGAAGTTTCAAGGGGGAATCTGATTGCCCTGAAAACTCAGAACCAAAAAATTATTGAATTCATGAACTAAGTAAATCAGAGATAATGCTTGGAGGGCTGATAATATGGATGTCATGGACAGATTATTTTAAATTATTCCTGTAACTATTAGCAAAAAAGAAAAATAAATTGTTATTTCAGGCTCCATTTATAAGTCCAAATGAAGATGGCAGGATCGAATGGAAGGGGTTGCTGGGAAGGGGCCCTAACAGGGATGTGACGCTATCAAACAACACTTTCTATTCTGCCAAAATAAAAAGCTCAAAACAGTACACTAAATGTAACTTCCTAAGTAACCCAAAAAGTGCACAGAAATAATGGCACCCATGTCCTACAGTCCAAATAGAACAAAAGTAACAAAAATAATATTTGATCTACAAACAGATACCAGGGAAATCAAGACAACGAAAGGGAAATAGCAATATTATCGTCTGAAAAACCTAGCAAACTTCATACACTGAAAAGCCAAGAAGGGTACACATCAAATCGCAAAACCCAGTTACGTAATCTAAAACTGAGCATCAAAACACCCATACATTGTATGTTGTATACCACAACACACGCACATACACACAATCCATATATGTATATCTTTATGGGGACTCTCCATTCATTTCTATGACAAAAACTTTAAGGATTTTTACTAGCATTCGCGGATTTTTGTGGGGACCCGAAAAATGTCCCCACAAGATAAAAAGTCAGGTTCTGCGACATTGTGAGGTCCACAATATGTGGTAAAACAGACCCACATACAGACACACACACACACAATTGGGTCATGTAATCTTTATTTTCATTTTCTGTGTCACTAGCGGCATCCATCACATAGGTATCAGCCTCGTCTCCCGTGGAGGTCGGTATAAGCCACTAGCAGCATGCCGTGTGATGTTATCGTGCCCAGGACCTACAGAATACAGGCCAGTGAGCCATGCAGGTGGTTAGCCCCATATGGGTATCAGCCCCGCTTCCCGTGACGGTCAGAATAAGCTGCTGGCAGCATGCAGTGTGATGTTAGTGCACCCGGGACTCACAAAGTACAGGCTCTGCATGTATGGCAGCTCACTCATCGGCCCTTATGACTTCCACAGCCCGACACTCTGCATATGTGGTGGATCACGCATCGGCCCTTATGACTTCCACACCCCGGCACTCTGTATGCATGGTGGCTCACGCGTCGGCTCTTATGACTTCCTCACCCTGGTGGCCTGCACAGGTGTAATTAGCAGCAGCAGAGAACAGATCTTTCAGAAATCGCTGTAGGCGGGACCAGCAGTGTGTCACCTGTTTTGTTCCCCCGGGTTTACCTGGGGGGAACAAATATAATAGCTAGTGGGAAGATTGATGGTGAGTGATAATCCTGCCCACTGCATATTCCTGCATATGCAAGTTGGCTCATGGGAATTTTACTAACACAAAAATGTTTCTGAGGACAGAATGAAAATTGATTGGTTCAGAGAGATAACCAATCAGATTGTAGAGGAGGTGGGTCCAAGCAACTAGCGGGGGCGGGGCCAACTAAAACGGATGTCTTGGTCTCACGTCCTCTAGTTGCTTAGGCCCACCTCCTCTACAACCTTATTATCTCTCTGAACCAATCATTTTTCATCATGCCCTCAGAACATTTTTGTGTGAGTAAAACAACCACGACCCTCAGGTCGACCATCTACATTATTAGTCTTTCTTTTAATTGGACTCAAGGTGCAGCAGCAGCAGAGTTTAATGATGAAATTTAGAATGAATCACACACCTGGGCAGAATGGGCATTGTGCTCCTTAATGGCTTTTATTACAGCATTTAATGATGACTTATCAAGAATGTAGACTTGTGAAAAGTCAAATGGTCAAATGGTTAGTCTACAGTTTCCTCAGAAAATGTCTTTAAAAGTCAATTAAAGTCAATGCCCTGGGGAACCCCTAATTTGTTTTGTTTATACATGTTCTTCAATGTGATGAATTAATATACGGTGACTGCTGGTGCATTTCCAATCCATACTGATGTCTCTCTTCAATGGGTTTACAGAAAACCATTGCAAACACTATTGATTATTAAGTGTTCCGCTTCATGTTATTTCACAAAATAACCTAAAGTCTGCAAAATTCTCTTTTATATATAGTAGAACTTTGAAATTTTAACACCTCTTAACTCGACCAACTCGGATGCCAAATGGGTCTGTCCTAATTTCTTTTGGCTTATACTTGAACTAAATTTTGAAACTCGGTTGTTCCTGCTAAAACTCGTATGGGTCATTGAATTCAAGAAAAGTCTAGCTTAGAACACAACAAAACAAATCAAACCTGCTAAAATGTGTATTGAGACCAGAACAGGACAGGAGTGAGCGCAGAGCGGGAGGGAATGGATTTTCGGCTGGAGTGGGAGTGAACGCAGAACAGCATATGTGAAAAAAAACTTAAGCGTTACCCGCTTACATCTTGAAATAATTAATTTCTGCTTGAATGTGGATTTTGCTGCTTAGTTAGGCAGATTACAGTTTAAAATAAAATTAAAATGCAGATTGTTTTCTGGAGCAAGCGGTAAGCAATTTCATTGCTTTTGTATGTGTCCTTTTTCATTTTTTATTTAATTATTTTTATACTGATTGTTAATACGTTTTTCATTAGTTAGGGAAAACGTGTTTAAGTAGGCAATCATTTTGGGCTCTGGAACAGATTAAATTTATTTACATTATTGCATATGGGGGAATTCAACTTGGACCTTGACCAGTCTTCTGGAACCAATCAAATTTTTTTTACAGAATGAGCTGCAGACAAATTTCTTCAAAAATATTCCTTTATTTATCTTTATAAACTGTGCTAGAAGTGTCCTCTTCTTAACAGTGCAACTGAAATTGAATAAAATACTGCTTTAAAAAAAACCTAAATCAAAATAAATTTTAAAAAATCGGTAACGCTTTACATTAACTGCACCTTTATAATGTTTTTATATTGCATTTATAAAACATTCAGTACACCTTCATTATGTATTGATTAAGTATTCAGAAATCATTCATAGACATCATGCATGTATACCTTTACATCCTAACATCCCTTAACAGCTCTAATATACATTACATAACAAATATAACAAAGTTAATAACAAACATTATAATTGTATAATCATGTAATGTTTGTAATTAATGTATATTAAAGCTGTTAAGGGATGTTAAAGTGTACTTGCATGCTGCTTATGGGTGTTCTAGAAATGCATAATGAATGTATTATAAAAGTGCACTTAATATAAAACGTTACCAAATAAACTAAGGCTTGCATGTGTAGCTTTTTAGCGTGGTTTGCCCTTTTAAGAATCTTCGCTCTGGTGGTGGTGAATTGAGCTCACTGTGGTGCCGGCGGACATGCTGATGCATGTTCGTTGTGCTATCTGTGTATGTTCTGTATCCAGTTATTTGGTGGTGGGGTAGAATTGCAGATGTGTTGATCTTTGATGCCATCTACTGGTAGTTTGGGGATTGGCAGCCATGTCTGTTGGGATGTCTGTCTTTAATGATGTCATCAGCAAGCGTCCTTGGTTGTTCGGACGAGCAAGCATTGTTTTCTCCCACATTTTCAGCTACTCTAATTTCGTGCCAGTTTTAGGAGGCATCGTTGGTATGTCATTTATTTCACAATGCATATTTTTGTTAATTAGAAGCAATACCCAAAAGCATTTAATGTGAATGTTTCTAAAAGGAACTAATTAGGAAAATCTTGGTGAACGTAAATTGTCAGAAATGTAAAGGTGAAAATTAGTCAATATATATTTATTTGCTTCTAATGATGTCATATGTTTATTTTTTAGGTTTACCCTACTTCAAATGGCTACGATAAAGAGTGAACTTGGGATCACTTGTCTGTGTGGTTTTTAGAGAGGAGTTATTCTAGCTGCGTTATTCTAGCAAGGCGTTGGGGTAGAGGACATCATAATAAAACAACGTCTTCACCGACTGGCCCATACATTGGAGTAAGTGAATACGACTGCTAGAACCAGGTACTCTGCGAACCAGCTTTAAACAGTAAAGTAAGCGAGTGTACTATTCTTTATCGTGATGTCGGAGAACGGCTCAGGATCGTTTCAAACCAGATCGAAAATATCTGTCTCATCAAGACTGTCTAGAAATTCGTTTAGCAGTAAAGCAGCTGCTGCACAGGCAAGTGCCGAAGACCAGGCAGCTAAGGCTGAAGCAGAATTTGCCGAAAGGGAGAGTGATCTAAGAATACGGCAAGCAGAGCTGGAGGCTTCCGCAGTTACAAAGGATACGCTTAGAAGCGTCACTGGAAAAAATATGTGTTGATAAAAAGGCTGCAGTCCCAGAAGCTAAAGCAGAGGTTTTGGAAGCAGCTATAATGCAAGACGTTTCAGAGGTCCTTAGTGCAATAGATGTTCCTATAGACAACTCGAATACTCGTACAAAGGAATACATTGAAGGAGTCATTCAATGTACAACCTCTCCAGTCATACAAAACGCTGATCGCTTAAGCAGTGACTTTGAAACACAGATCCCTCAGCATGCATCTGACGCTGCTTTTTACCATAGGATGGGTATACTGTCGAAAGATTCTCCCTCTTGGCATGTCAGGATGCAGAACCAAGCCATAGTTGTAGCTACAGTAGAATGTTTAGAGTCCCAATCTCCTCATGAAGGCAGTCGTACACCCAAAAGGGGGTCAGACAATCATCGTATCAAGCATCTAGGGCACAATTATGGCAGGGGAATTTCCCGCATCCAGACATTTGACGAATTACACCCGGAGCATGGCGCGACATGTCACCAAGGCGACCCATTGGGCTCTCATTCGGCTGAAAATCAGAGCATGTCTGATTTTGTCAGATTCATCGCCCGACGTGAGCTAGTGTCCACGGGTCTCATGCAGTTCAATGATCACCCAGAGTCCTACAGGGCTTTGAGAGCATCCTTTATAAATCTAACGAAGGCCTTAACCTTTCAGCCAGTGAGCAACCGGATATTCTTGTGAAATAGTTGGGCAAAGATTCAGTTGAACATGCCAAGCAAATTAGATGTGAATATTTGTATCGTCCATAACGGGCTCAGGGCTGTGTGGGATAGGTTAGATGAGTATTATGGTGCGCCAGAGGTCATAGAGCAATTCTTGTTTAAGAGGTTGGAGAATTTTCCCAAGATTACAGATAAAGAAGGTTCTAAACTTATAGAATTGGCAGATTTGCTAATGGAAATACAGGCCGTGAGGACAGAAGGTGACTTACCTGGACTCAGATATCTAGATACACCTCATGGGGTCAATCCTGTGGTTCAGAAACTGCCTTTTCCTTTGCAGGAAAGATGGCTCACTCTTGGTTTTAACTACAAAGAACATCATAGAGTCTCCTACCCTCTATTTGGCTTTTTTGTAGATTTTGTGAGACAGCAGGCTAGAATGGGAAACGACCCTGGCTTTACCTCAATAGCGTCCAATTGCGAGCCATCTAATCAGTACAAGCACATAGTTAAAGCTGGTCAGAGGTCTGTTGGTGTCCTAAAGACAGGAATCACTCCTGACATTTTACCGGCTCCTACCAATAAGTCACCTGTTCCAGTCGATGTTTCTTCCACAACCAAGTCCACTTACAGAGAAAATCCAGCCAAACAAACTCCATGCTTTATCCAAATGTAGTGGTTTCAGAGAAAAGTCTGTTGCAGAATGAAAGTCTCTCTTAAAAATTTCAAGATTTGCTATAAGTGCTGCAAAGGTATGCATTTGGCAAAGAACTGTGAAATGGACGTCTGCTGTACAGAATGTGGGAGTCAGACACATTCTGCAGCGCTCCATCCTGGACCTGCCCCATGGTCCACCAGGTCAGACACTCCTGCACCAGAGGATGGTGGGGAGCCAGAAGTAGACTAAAAGGAAGCAGCTGTTTCCAGCATCTGCACAGAGTGCCTTGAGGCACTTGTGTTCGAAAATATGCCTGGTAAGGGTATATCCAACTAACCATCCCAAAGAAGCAGTTTGATTATATGCAATACTTGATGAACAGAGTAATAGGTCCCTTGTGCATTCAGAGTTCTTTGACCTGTTCAACGTCTCAGGGTGTCTTTTACCTTACACCTTACACAAGGCAGACAAGCGCATGGCTTTATGGTGGAATCTATCGATGGAACTATTATTCTTCTGCTACCATCGCTTATCGACGAAGTGGCAATGAGTCATATACACCTGAAGCATCTTTTGAAACATATTCCTGAGCTAGACGCACAGGCCCCTATTGTGCTCTTACTAGTTAGGGACATTATCAGGGTCCATAAGGTTAGGAAGCAGGTGAATGGCCCGCACAATGCACCCTATGCCCAGAAATTAGACCTGGGTTGGGTTGTTGTCAGTGATGTGTGTATAGGAGATGTCCACAAACCGCTTCAAATGAAGTCCTATTTTACGAATGTGCAGAGAAATGGATGTTCAATAGAGGATATGCAGTTCCTGAACATTATGGATCGAGAAGTCTACCATGATAAAGATAATAACTGGGTAGCCCCTCTACCTTTCAGAGCTCATCGACTAAGGTTTCCAAACAACTGCAAACAGGCTCTTCAACACCTTCTCTCACTCCAGAGGTCTTTCAAGAAGAAACCTGAAATGAAAGAACAGTTCATCACGTTCATGGAAGGTATCTTTCAGAAGGGTCATGCCGAAGTGGCCCCACTGTTGGACCCGGGAAAAGAATGCTGGTACCTACCTCGCTTTGGAGTGTACCACCCTAAACTACGAGTTGTATTTAACTCCAGTGCCCAGTATGAAGGTCTGTCACTAAGTGCCAGATCTCAATAACAAACTGATAGGGGTTCTCCTTCCGTTTATTAGGAAGCCAGTCGCTTTCACCCTGGATATACAGCAGATGTTTCACTGCTTTGTGGTCCAACTGAAACACCGCAACTTTCTTAGGTTCTTTTGGTTTGAAGACAATGACTTAGAGAAAAGGAATATAGATTACTATATGAATGTCCATGTCTTCGGAAATAGCCCTTCCCTAGCAGTGGCCATTTACTGTCTTAGACGTGCTGCCCAACAAGGTCAGAGCGAGTATGGAGAAGATGCTAAACAGTTTGTTGTATGGGATTTTTATGTGCATGATGGTCTGAAATCTTTACCTACAGCAGATGCAGCCATCAGTCTCCTGAAAAGGACTCAAAGCATGCTAGCTTGTTCAAACCTCAGGCTGCATAAGCTGGTTTCAAATAGCAAAGAGGTCATCCAAGTTTTCCCCTGCGAAGATCACACTACTGACCTAAAGAACCTAGATCTTGCTGCTGACAGTCTGCCTGTGCAGCGCAGTCTTGGATTGCATTGGGATTTAGCCTCAGACAGTTTCACTTATCATGTTCAGAATGAGAGGAAGCCATATACTCGGCGAGGCATTCTTTCGACATTGAACAGCTTATACGATCCTCTTGGATTTGTTTCCCCTGTGACTATTCAAGGAAAGATACTTCTTCAAGATCTTACTTCAGACAGTTCTGACTGGGATGCGCCACTGCCCGTGGAGAAGAAGAAACAGTGGGACAGTTGGAGAGACTCTTCAAGAGATGGAGAGTCTAAGTATTCCCAGACTTTACGTGCATGTGTCAACCACATCAGCTAAGCTAGTAGAGCTTGCCGTTTTTTCAGACGCATTTGATAAAGCAGTAGCTGCAGTGGCCTGTTTGAAGACAGTGGACAATGATGGAAAATGCCACGTAGGATTGGTGTCGAGCAAGGTTAGACTTGCTCCGCGCCCAGATCGTACCATACCACGACTGGAGCTTTGTGCAGCAGTTATGGCAGTAAATTTGGCTGACATTGCAATATCTGAATTGGACATTTCATTCGACGCAGTCACATTGTATACGAACAGCAAGATCGTCCTAGGGTACATCTATAATGAGAAGAGGAGATTCTATCAATCAATCATATGTACAGAATCGAGTTCAAAGGATTAGGCAAAGTTCACTTCCACAACAGTGGCGGTATGTACATACATCGAACAATGTATCTGGCCTCCTGGTGCATCACTTCCATCAGCAAAGCACCAAGGACGTCACTTTACTGAAGGAGCTATCCGATCTGCAGGATACTGGCTTGTCGGTGGCCAGAGGATGGTCAGCAGCAAGAGTGCATCATATGTCGGAGGCTTAGAGGGCGGTGTGAGGTCCAGAAAATGGACGATTTGCCGTCGGACAGGCTCAATATGGAGCCACCTTTCACCAATGTCAGTGTAGATGTTTTTGGACCCTGGTTTGTATCGGCACGTCGTACAAGAGGGGGCCATGCTGAAAGCAAGAGATGGGCTGTTCTTTTCACCTGCTTGTGCGTCAGAGCCATTCATATTGAAGTTATTGAGTCCTTGGACTCTTCTGGTTTCATAAATGCATTTCGTAGGTTTGTGGCCCAGTGAAGCACATACGTTCGGACAGAGGCACTAACTTCATCGGCGCTGCCAAAGACCTGGGATTTCTTTCTAATGCCGATGATCGAGCAATCGAGAGGTCTCATTCAGATCACGGATGCATTTGGACCTTCAACCCCCCACACTCCTCACATATGGGAGGAGTTTGGGAGAGGATGATAGGTGTCACACGTCGTATCTTGGATTCCATATTCCTTCAGATATGATCTTCCAGGCTCACGCATGAGATGCTGACGACACTCCTAGCTGAGGTCTCTTCAATTGTAAATTATCGACCTCTAGTACCCGTGTCCACTGATTCTGCAGACCCCTTCATTCTCACACCTGCAATTTTGCTAACCCAGAAAGGAAGCCCCTGTACATCTTGCTCCAGTGGGAGAGTTTGGAGACAAGGTTTTGTTTAGGCAACAGTGGCGCAGAGTCCAGAGCGTTTTTTGGGAAAGGTGGGGCAAACAATATTTGTCAACGCTACAGACCTGGAGGATGTGAACATTAGAACGTCCTAGCCTTGAATGTGGCAGTGTGGTCCTCCTCAAGGACAATCAGTGCAGTAGAAATTACTGGCCCATGGGCGTAGTCACTGATGTGTATCCCAGTAAGGATGAAAAGGTACGCAAGGTGCAAGTAAGGATCATCAGGAAGGAGGGACTGAAGTTATTCCTCAGACCAGTGCATGAGGTGGTCCTGCTTATTTCCCTAGATGCCTAGGACTGATACTTGTTATTTTATTGTTTTCATGAAACCCTTCAGGTTTCAGGCGTGGAGTGTTCTGTAACCATTTATTTGGTGGTGGGGTAGAATTGCAGATGTGTGGATCTTTGATGCCATCTACTGGTAGTTTGGGGATTGGCAGCCATGTCTGTTGGGGTGTCTGTCTTTAATGATGTCATCAGCAAGCGTCCTCGGTTGTTCGGACGAGCAAGCATTGTTTTCTCCCACATTTTCAGATACTCTAATTTCGTGCCAGTTTTAGGAGGCATCGTTGGTATGTCATTTATTTCACAATGCATATTTTTGTTATTTAGAAGCAATACCCAAAAGCGTGAATGAAATGTGAATGTTTCTAAAAGGAACTAATTAGGAAAATCTCGGTGAATGTAAATTGTCAGTAATGTAAAGGTGAAAACTAATCATTGTTTATTTGCTTCTAATGATGTCATATGTTTATTTTTTAGTTTTACCCTACTTCAAATGGCTACGATAAAGAGTGAACTGGGAATCACTTGTCTGCGTGGTATTTTAGCTTTCGACTTCAGCAAGGCGTTGGGGGTAGAGGACAGCATAGTGTATGTTATCAGTCTTTTACAATGTTTGCATGCAGTTTTTGTCTTGTCTGTGCTTTTCTCGTTGTTTTTGAGTTTGTGACTACTGGAAAGCTAAAATGCTGCCACACCACCAGTTTGAGATTGGGGGGTGTATCTTCAATTTTAAATTCGCTCGACATCTGGCGTTCAGTTAAAACCAAAAACGAATATACGATGTTGACGTGAATATGCAGTGACATCTGACGTCAAACTGACGTTGTGAAATCAAATGTGATATTACACCAGTTTTTCTGTTAAGTAAAGTACTGTTAAGTACTCCTAAAGTAGCGATTCATTTTCCATATCAGCTGGTTTAAATCGTTATATATTTACATTGATTTTTAACCGATTTGCGATTCATTGTTACATGCCTAAAAATGACATCATAGTGGCAGGTTATATGAGCAAGGAAATATGCTGAGGTTGCGCAACTCTAAGATCTGTAACACTGCCCGCAACCAGAAAAACAAGCTTTATAAAAGCACATCAGGTAGGATTACCATATGTCTCAGGCTGATTACACCCACAGGGAGTTCATAAAGTAATCTGGTTACTGGCTTAAACCAGCAAGTAACTGACAATGCTGTAACCCGTGTGGGTTTCAACCCATTTCCTCCACTAATACCTCAAAGTCTCCAGGCTGATAATTAGTTGCCTTCAAATTAAATACTTTTGCTAGTGGCCGCTGACAGCATAGATGCACAATCAGGTTCTTATCTCATTCTGGGGATTGAAAACTGACACCCCATGCTCCTCTCTGCACTGCAATGCTCAGACAAAAACACTCATGAGAGTCACTCCTAGCATCTACTAATACTTATGGGAAGATTAAAAATTTAAAACTTAAAAAAACTTAGAAAGATTGCTTAGAAACATGCAATCACTCAAGCATAATCTATAAGCAATATGAAGTAAGAAAAGTCTAGTGTTAGTCAGGGTGAATTGAAGTCAATCTCATATCGTTTATTTATATTTTAATTGACATTTTGTTTATATGTGTCTATATGTTCTACTGTAAATCTTTTACGCTCCACCCTAGGCTCAAGTTGATTCACATGTCAAGCCCTATGTAGGAAAAAATGACAAAAACATCCGCTTTCAATATACAGTATCCCCGTCACCACCCTGTGGTGTGTGTGATTTTACTCCTACTGCCTATATCCGGGGCACTTGATTAATTTTTCTGTCCCCCCCCCCCCCCCCAACATTAGGCTCTGTAAATTTTATGTTCAGCAATCCACTTGATGATTTTATTGGTTGGTAGATTTTATTGTGAGGGACTGCAAGTCTGAATGAGAATCAATTGGGAATCAGGCCTTGTGAATATTCTGCCTGTGACACTGTCTCTAATCCCCTGTTTCCCCAAAAATGTGCCTTGTACATGTCCACACCTTACTATAAATAAAAATCTCAAAATAAAGAAATGATCACGATGAACATACTGTAATAGCAAAATTACATGAATACACCTGATACAGGCCACTAAAATGAGGCAACCAAACCCTACGAAGTTATAGGATTGGGTTGGTAAGTTTAGCAGAGACCTCACTTTCTCCAAGGAAGAGTAAAAAGCAACATCTGGACTTAATCTGTAATGTAGATCTCCTGAATTTGATACAGGTCTGCTGTAGAAGAGCTTTCTTTTGATGCTGCCACCATGCCTGATGATAAATTCCGGCTTACCTATGTGACAGAGGCAACATTCTCCAACAAATTAAGGCTGGAGGACAATAAATTATCCTTGACATTAACGCGAAGCACACCTGTCCTTTTTTATTACTATGGATGTCATCTTCACATCAGCCGTTTGAGCTTAGATGGGCAAGGCCAGCTAATCAAATCCAGAATGCTGAAGTGAGAGGATGTCTCAGTCGGGTGAGGGTTAGAGTTAGAGTTTGAGAAGGATTAGGGAGACCATCTGGCAGGAGACGGCAATGCACATTCCTCCCCTGGAATTGGATACCCTGGAGCATGGGAACAGGCTTGCCAAGAGACACGCTGGCAGCAGATGAAAGAAGTACAAATTCCCAATGGTACAAAAACTGCTTATCAAAAAGAAATGTGCTGTTTATTCTGATATCAATAAGCAGCCTTAATGGAGATTTCCCTTTTATGGTTTCTCTTTAAAGTACTTTAAAATGGTAAAATGCACAGAAACAATGGTGTTCTAACATACATCAGTTGAAATGAAATATAATCATTTGTCGACAATTTTAAGAGAGAACTAAAGACTCATTTATTTGTTCAGGCGTTCAAATAGTTATTTATGGGCAGTTATGATTTTTGTGTGGTCTTGGCCTTTTTTGTTATGTATTATTCTTTGTTTTTTGTTTCTTTTTATTACTTATTTTACTATGTTGTGAAGCACTGTGGCTTTTGCCTGTGAAAGGTGCTATATATATAAAGATTACTTACTTACTTACTAATCACCATAATGATGTGAAGTTTTAGTTCACAAAGGAATCCTCTTGGGGAATAAAATGACTTTTACTAACATAATATGCCATTATTTTCTTTTCATCTTTTCTAATGTCCTAATGTTTTCTAATGTTCACCAGGGTGGCCGAGTGGTTAAGGCATTGGACTTAAGATCCAATGGATGTATGGCTGCGTGGCCCACCCCAGGTAAACTCTTTAAAGCATTTCACTGTATGTTGTAGTAGCTATAACTACATGTAACAAATAAAGATTCTACAATCAATCTAATGGCCATCCAATAGTATGGTAATTAGATTGCACAGCACATATTAGCCAGCAAGATTCCCTACCGCCTCTACCCCCCATCTTGATGTTCACCCCTAAAACACTATATCTGCTATCTGACCTGGATCAAGGTGTCATTCCACACTCGCCCCCTCGTTAACCTCGTGTGGAATCCCTGTGTCATCTGCTGTTTTGAGTTGTTCTCATTATTCCTTTGTATTTAAGTCTGCGTTAGAGTATGTTTCCCGAGTCCTGTCATTAACATTGCTACCTGTCGTGCTCCATTTGCCTTGCTGTTCTGTATTGTTCTCCAAATAAATCCCTCGTTACTCAACTTCCCAACCTGTTTCCTTGGTCCGAGCTCCCGCTCGCTTTGTGACAAAGGTGGCCAAATGGCAGGCTTCAGGGGGTAGTGAAAGTGCCCTTGATATGTTGTACACCAGGACAGGTAGACACTGCCTGGGACTTAAGCGTGTGCCCAACGTGTCTTTACACGATAATCCTTTAAGAATAGCCGTTATTGTCGCTGTTTGCTGAGCTCGAGGGAGCCTATTTTTGTATATATTCATTATAATCATATATTTTTTATTTTATATTGTTATTTTTCTATATTTTGTTATTGTCTTGCACAGCTGCTCGAAGTGACCAGGGTTACATTCCACTACATGTCGTATGCGTACAACTGTGTACCGGATGAGTAAACCACTTGAATCTCTTGAATCTTGAATATAGACACACAGCTACAAAGCAATTTATCAGCAGCATTGACAGAGACCCCTTCATCTGTGAAAGGGAGCTGGAATTCAAAGCCACAAAAATGGAAAGCCTGTATATTTAACCCCAGAAACAATATTTTTACTCAAAATAGACAAATTCAGAATTCATTTATTTCATAATAGGAAAATGTGTATTGGGTAAAAATGTAGCCTTGACCTTTGTGCTAAATTTGTAATACATTTATTTTAAGGCATTGTGCTTATATAAACACTAGCCACAAGACAGAAGGCAACCATATAATTAAATATATTCAATATAACAAGCATTGTTCCATTTTGAAATTCATTAAAAAATACAAAGCCAGAAAAACAGCCACCATATGATGCAATGACCTTCCATTTTCCGAATTTCCGTTTTTCATTTCCACTGTAAACAAGAGAACGCGTTTCTTCTGTTTAATTAAAAAAATCATTAATTAATGATTACACATAGGTAGGGTCCATTGTTGTGGAAACAGCTGAAAAGCAAACCTCTTGTTCAATGTATTTGTTGTATGTATATTGTATGTTACTTTTTTATTCTGTTATTACTATTTATTATTTTTCATCAATATATGTTTTTAAGTCTGCAGGGAGACACAGCAAATATGGTACATTTACAAATGACAAAACAGCTTTTTGAATCCTTTGTATTTTTTGCCAGCTCTCTGGTGTTATTTCTGTAATAGGCAAACAGTTCCTACAGTGTTTGACATACATCCCTATCAGTGTGTCAGTCAGTCAGGCCTGGGGTTGAGGTTAGGGTAGGGGAACCAAACAGGGTCATTAAATATCAAGTGACACTGTGTTTACAGAAGTGTGACATACTGAGAGGACTCCAGACAGCAGAGCTCATATGTCCAATGAAATATTGATTAGTTTACCATGGCTGGGTCCCCAGAGACAACTTAAAAATCTGCATCCACTCAAGTGACCAGCAGAGTCCCTAGTCTGTACTACACCCCCTTGGTGCAGGGGATGGTGTAAAATGGTGCAATGAGCACCAGTCAGGACAATGAGGTCATATGACAGAGTTCTATAGCTGTGCTGTTAAGAACATGGGGTTTCTCATGTTAGATGGCAACACAGCAGGGGCAAAGGTTTTGAATGAGCAGCCTGCTCTTATGGTGAGGCCACAGGCTGACTTGTAGCCATCATCCTGGGCTGTAGTCTAGCTAATGATCACCAACCTTCTGCCTCACCAGTAGGTAGAACCACCAGGGCCATTCCATGTGATCTCTATGTCTGTGGTTCCATTAAATGACCACTGGAGTCATAGAGGACAGACCGTGAGCAGACGCTGGGACACGAACCCCCACCTTCAGCCGACCAGCGCATTACAACTTCTTTTCTTTGGAGTTTGGGCCTCCAGTTCCCACCTGCCTGAATGAAGAAACCTTCTCACTTCCATGTCATGATACATTCGATATGTATTCATGATACATACATCCTGATGTTTTTTTTTCCCCACACATGTCAAATGTAACCGGGAAAACCAGAAAGCCAAACCATTTACAGCACAGTAAACCAGATGTCAACAACTTTGGCCAAGCCTAGTTTGGGCCAGATTAACCAAATAACCAGCATCTACAATGTCAAGTCCTATTCATTTCTGTGGGCCTCAACCAAACGTATCCCACTGCCTTTGATGCCTTTCCATGTGCTTGAAGCCTCCTGAAAGCAAACATCCAGTCTGTGAAATCAATATAATAATAATAATAATCACAATCACAACTTTTTTATTGATCCCCGTGGGGAAGTTCCTTTATTGGGGAAATTCTTCTTTACGCCTCCCACAACTTGCTCATTGTAGAGCAAGCTGTCCGCGATATCTGCCAAGGCCATTTTCATTTATCGTAATCAAGGGCAAATTCATTCTCTGAAGCCTTTTCCAGAAGATGGGCAGAGTCGCTAAATAACATTTTATATTTTTAAATTCTCCAGGCTTTCTAGCAGTACATCGCCACCAATGAGTGGCAGCCTCCTTTGTTGTTCATACAATCAATCATATGTCTCATCTAGTTTACAGTTAATGAGGAACTGATACTTTAAAACGTGTTGTGGGAGGGACCACTTTAAACCACTTTCTACTGACTCATTTTTTGCTTCCCTTTTGGTGAAATAAGTGCTTGATAGCATATCACAGTATTACCATATATTGTGGACAAGGTACAGGTCAATATCAGGACTGCACATAGGTTATTCCAGACTGAGAACATAAAAGGTCATTTGCAAGATCATATGATCCATTCTAATGTTTATTCCGATTCCACATTAACAAAACACGGCTTATCTATGCAATATATTGGAACATTCTTGGTAGAAACAGGTTAAATAAGGTATTTGCTTTACTTCCTTCAACAAAACTTCAGCATGACACTACTTCCAGATGGTACAAGATGTACCAAAGACCTTATGTGACACCCTGCACAAAAAAAAAACATATGCAGGTAATGGGCTGCACTGTCTTGTTATACCTTTAATCTTTAATCGAATAATCTGCATTCAAACAGTGTGAGTATAATTGTGTGACTCGATTTGCTTGTGATTGGTCCCCTCTGTGGTTCTAGATGGAAAAACAGAACTGCAGGCAAATTATCAGTTCATTCAGCCTCATACATTAGCCCAAAATTATGATGAGAGTGTGAGTGTTGTTCTGGGAATAAGCATAAAAACAAGTAAAAACAGCACTATAATAGTAATGAGTAGTTGTGAAACGGTCTGGATTCATAACAAGTCTACTAAAGAGGATCTTTAGTCCTGGAAACTTTCCCAAACATTGCTTCTACAAAAAAGCCATTAACCATCTACAGCAAAGATGCTAACAAATCAGTATGCCGCATGATTCCTGTCCAGTGACGGACTGGCATACATTACCGGGCATCCCCTTCCCCGTGCCTGGACATCTTAGGCAGTGTCATGCCCGTAGATGGCACACCCAGCAGGCCTCTAAGATCACTGTAGATGCTGACATGGCAGAGGAGGGCACACCTGGCAAGCCTGTACAATCACTATACATGGGGAGACAACTTAAATCCATACATGGTGAGCCGGCCTTCAGCAAAACTAAAACAAACAGCCCAGAAATGTCAGATGTGCCCTGACTGTTTCTATTAGCCACCCTTCCCTTGTACCTTTCCTCAAAAAAACTGGACTATTCTTTTATGTAAATTCATGTTATTTATTTGTATGAACTTTATTATTCATCCTGTAACACTTTTATTTCTCTTGTTTTATTAAATAAATAAAACATTAATAAAAAGTATATACCTCTGTGATACAACTAAATCATTGAAATCTAATGTTTAAACTGTGATGATTTTTTAATTGGCTTGCATTTTATCATGTGCATGTATAGCATTTTGAATTACCTCTCTGTATAAAACTGAGTGGCTGCCATACAAATACATTTCTTTTGCCTCACCTTTTTAATGCAAAGTATATGAAAGCAATGTGGCAATCACACCATTCAGCTGTCTGATGACCACAGGGTTGGGCTCTCACCACGTCTGAGTGAGCTTGCGGACAGCCTTGAAAAGCAGTGATGGGAAAGATGTGAAGTAGTCACATCCCATACATCATTTGATTGGCCAAAACAGTTGAGATGGTTTGTGATGGGGGTAAAGGAGCTTGTTTGGCTTAAACCAGTATGGACAATATGTCTGTTACTCTCATTGGGTATTTGGGAGGCAACGTATAATTTAGAAATTTATCACTGTGTATCTTTATTCAGGTTTTGAGGTTCAGGTTCTGAGGCAAATATGATCCTGCACCAGAATTTCACCAATAAAATATATAGCTGTATAAATGGGCAAAAGCCCCTCCCTCCTCACTCCCTTGTGATGATGAAATCAGAGTCTGGGATTAAGCTGAGCCAAGGATTCATCATCCATGATTTCACCCAGAGTGGGCAGGATCATTGTGCAGTAAGTCACCGACTGGCAAAACACATCATACTGGTTACTTTATTGGTTCTAAGTGTGTTACACCATTGAGACATTCTTTTTCTTAGAAGCATTTATCCAGAGTTGGACTGTGGCAAACCTGGAAGTACAAGGCATGAGCTTGATATCCCTGCAAATGTGATGTCAACTCATCACACACACACTAAGAGTAATGTGTAGTGTGCCCTCTGATTGACTGACATCCCATCCAGTGTGTCCCAGGCACACAAGATAGAAACACTTTCACACACTTTTTCTGGAACCAAAACATTTATCCGGAACTAATGACTTGTCATGTTCACACTGAAACTTGGCCTGATTGCAGTTCCTCATAAGCAGATACAGATCCAGAACTGTTTTTCAGTACCTACTCTGGATTAGGTACCTTTCCTTTGAGCGGAACCATTGAGGAGCGATGAACTTTCTGACTGGTTGATCATAAGCAATGGCGCTAACTTTGAAGTTACGCAGAAGTGCAGCAAAAGAGGTAGAAGTAGCAAGAGCAAATGGAATTATTTCAGCTACATGTATCAATTAGTATTTTTTTCTTGTGCTTCCATATTTCTGCATTGGATAATTAGATCAATAACCAAAAAACTTTTGTGCTATAATGCTGGTGCCAGCCCAAAAATCTGCCAGACCTTATTAGCAGGATGATGTTACATCATGTATTATTCTGTGGAAAATGAAAGATCGGTCAGCTGGCCAGATGTAATAAGAATCATAAACATGTTGCAGGTCACAAGTAAAGTAAAATATGAATAAAAGGCTGTGTGAATTGTTAACAACATCCTTCTGTGGCCTGGATGGATCACATTACAGGTATCGATAGTAAAATTACAAAACTGGAAAAACTTAATATATGGCTTTTGCTGAAATATTACAGTTTTCAGAGTATCAGAAAATTCAGCCAAAGTAAAGCCCACCATGTCCTATAAATGGCATCCTAGGCCAAGTGTACAGTGACACCCAGGATACAGCTGGCATTTAAGATATTGATTGTGTGCGGCCTTTTATTGTTCTGCCTCCCCAGAAAGGAATGGGTGCATTTTCTCTGCACCAGGGCAAAGGTCTGAGCAGCACAGGAACCCACACTGCAAGTCACGCAGCCATGGATCTGGGGGGCTGGTTTTGCCTGGGGTGTGATCACGCCAACCCACTACAGCTCCTGTCTCCACTATTTCACTGGAATGAAGCCCTTTCATTACAATGGCGTCTCACCTTGGACATCCAGATCCTGAATGTTCTCGTTCTTCTCACCAAGGTCAGCTGAAAGATGAAGAACAAAGCTCTGATCTGATAAGCCCACAGATTAAAACATGTATGTTGCCCAGTGATAGACTGAACATGCACAGTGGACATCTGGTGGTGCAAAACCCAGACAGGCATCCAGGGTGCTTTTGAATGGAAAGGGGCTGGCAGAGAATAAAAGACTTATAAGTTATAAGAGGATGTGGCTGTTATCGCTAATATGCATATGGTAATTAGCCATCACGGTGTGTGGGGGCTGCAGTGCAGAGGCAGGAGTAAAAGGGAGCTTATGCACATAATGCAACCATAGGCATACATTTAGGGATGGATGGGGGGTGGGGAATCGTCCCCCTCAATAATGTTACATAAAATGCTTGGTTTACAAAACATATGATTAATATATCTCATTACATAATTTAAAGGTTTTTTTCTTACAGTTTTTATCTGGAGAATCCCTACCCTCCATTAAAATTGTTTATTCTCAACTCCCCCCTCTGGCAGGCAGATGCTCACTTCCAGACCCATGAGGAAAGAGCCAGCAAACTGCAACGAACTTGATTAGTTAACAGCATAGCACAAATAGCCATGATAACGCAACGGTACATAGTGTTCGTGTCAGTCACAATTCTTATCCCATTGTGTTTGCTGTTAGGGCAATACAATGAGTAAGAAGCCATCAGAAAATGGGGGCAGACCTGGCATTTATTACCATAAAGTAAGTTACTCAAGTATCAGAAACTCAGAAACATTTAGGTCATAAATAGTGCTACTAGAAAGCCCCATTCAGTAACAAGAAGTTCTTGTAGTCACTGTTTTATGTGTGTTGTGTTTCCTTCTGGGAAGTCAGGATGGTTGTGAGAGAGACAGGGTGCAAGAGAGTGACAGGGGCATCATTGTGGACTCCGAGGCAAAGTCATTTTTCCATGGTGTGTGTGTGTGTGCGCGCATGTGTGTATGACAATGACTAGTTCACTGAGACATTTGCAGGAAGTGGTGAGCCATAACAACAATCTGGGGAAGGTGAGAACCAAGAAAGGTAAAGTACTCCTTTGACTCACTTTTTAAGGACATCAGTAGTGAGAGAGAGCGACATCTGAAATGTTGGGTGCTTTGCAAGTGCTAAAAACAGCAGGACTGTGGATGCAAACATCACAACTTCCTCCACTGTAAAGGTACTAAACATTTTTCTACTTGCCACTAAACACATTACGTGAAACACGTACACGTTGGTGCGTCAGTAATTACAAACATGCGAACGAGTGGGGGTAAAGTTGGGGCCGAGTAGTTTTGCCATACACGTGTTATCTATAACCCCCTGCAGATCATCCCAGGTCAAGCGTAACATCGGTATCTGCGCATAACTAGTTAAAAGAAAAACACCTGCGACGTACATTAAATAGACATGCTCATTATTTCTCATTCTTGTCTTTGCCTACCCCCCAAAAAAGTTGCATGTCAGGAGTGCCACGCCCCCAGCAGGCCATGGAAAATATAGCAAGCTCCGTGCAGTAGGCATAACAATAAGAAATAATACAGAGATTATAGATACAGACATGTCTGCCACAACTGAAATGAATGATTCACCCTCAAGGTCTAAGATTCAGGAGGAGGAGGATGGTGTGCGGCCTTTGGGGCTCCCAAGAAGATTCATATGACATGTAGACAGGTACCAGTGATGCCACCATCTGAAGACCTGAGGATTACCTGGGAGCTGAACAACAGGGATAAACTAGTCTGTCTCTCCTCGACTAGGATGAGGAGGAACTGCACATCTTTCAGGTCACTGGAGACGCCACAGCCCCCCTGATAGACGGCCCACATCTGGTTAGTTTATCGGTAACAGAATGGGGAAACCTGAAGTCTGTCGTTGTCCTGATGGTGAAAGAGAGCACCCAACCCGACTATCAGTTGAACACCTCTAGTATGGAGATGTATTATAAAAATGCTAATGATGGTAAACAACGGTGCACCTTTATGAAATGGGATAGATAGATAGACAGACAGACAGACAGACAGACTTTATTGATCCCACAGTGGCTAAATGCTGCTGTTTTCGAATGAGAATACCATACGTGATTTTGATGCAAATGTTTGAAGAAAAGAGCAGTTACTTTCACACGCTGTTCAAGGACAGTCGGGCGCGTAAGGAGATGCAAGGGTTGAAAAAACTTATAATGTAAGGAACGTCACAGCCCTCACACCCTGTCCTACATCTCAACCTCGACCAACAGCATATAAAGTGGACAGTATTACAACCCTCTCAACATGATATCCATCATGGCGGCACCTACAGCTTCCACCAGCAAAGTCATTGCAATATCAATGTCTGGTACGAGCAAAAATATGTTAAGCATTTGGCCCAATCGGCGACAGCCGGCTGGTTTCGAGATAGGCCGACCCAATCCGACCCAATCAGAGGTTACGCGGACGTAATCAAAATCTGGCAAGAATGTCAAACAGTAAGTGCAACACAAGCCAACTGTCAGAGATGGACCGTAAAAAAAGGAAAGGCGGTGCCGAAAAGCTCAGAGAAAGCAAAAAAAAAGCTCTAAAATCAGACGCTGCCAAATGCATAAAATTAACTGAAATATTCTCCAAAGGTTTAAATTCGGCTGCTGCATC
>JAODKE010000001.1:40960099-40972928 GCA_026779605.1 Mormyrus hasselquistii
AGAAATGTGAAGCGCATTGAGACAATGTAATGTTGTGATAACGCGCTATATAAATAAAATTGCATTGCATTGCATATACATTTATTTCAAAAGTTTTTTTGCAGTACACCGCTCTCATGCAGATATACATGCAAATTACAAATGGGTATCGGTGTAGGCTACGTTGTTTTTCAATACGCAATATGGATTTCAAAATGAAAAATGTTTTAGTCAAAACAAAAGCACTTATAAAGATACTTAACACTTTGTAATGTATCTTTTAATTTTATTTTTCAAGATAAAATAATGTTTCTGCAATTGGATTCTGTCAGTCAACAAATGCAATTCCTTTCCGTCATAACTGGACACAGTAATAGAGAACGTGTACGTGATCTAAGCACAAACTAAATACTAAGTGCCTTTTCCCGAAAATCGATTCTGCTCAGAGGTAGTGAGCCGGAGCCGATCTGTTAGCTGCCCGCATAAATGCCTGAAAAACACAGTAACTGTAATTAACTACAAACGGCTAAAATTATATGGTTCCCAGTAACATATTAACTCATTTTATTCTTTCTAGTTATGCAAAATGTGCCGTATACGCATTCACAACAAAATACATTTCGCTTACGTGCTTGTCAATTAAAAAATGAGAAGGTAGGCAGAAAAAAGCACAAGGACCCTAAAATGGCAGCGACCAGTGTGACTGAGGTGCGTGATTTTTTTTCTGTAATTTATCAAATCTGTAAGGGTAGTATTGAGGTAACGAGTATTTGTTTAAATTAAAGGTTTGTTGTTCTGGTATTACATTCTGTTTTGTACTAGACATAGTTACAGTCACATTTTCTATGTCGCATAACTAAACCTGATGGGAAACTAACCAGTCGAACGAATAAAACAGAGTAGCTGATTATGCAAAGCATTTAAATTATTGGATATGTTTAATTTACCGATTATATGCAGTACATCATAAATTACGTTCTGAATTCGCTTGACATGAATGAAAAATACAAGTCGTCAAAGCTTGCATAATTTACATCAAACGTCTCCTGTACATGGATTGCTACGTGGCATCGGCAGTCTCCACTTATTGCCATGTTTATTTTTTACCTTTGTAGTGTCAGTTGCAGAGATGTCGCTTATTTGTTTTAACATTTTTCATTGCCTTTCCGGAGGCATTTTAAAGAAATTTAAATTTAGTGTTTCTATGTCCTCAAAAATGATGAATACAAATGGTCATAATTGCGGTCGCGGTGCCGTCAGTAGCGTCCATTTCCTTGTGTCAATGTTTACGGCTGCCCTGTGTGTAATTGTTGTTGTTGTTTGTTGTTGTTGTTGTTGTTGTTGTTGTTATTATTATGTCCAGCTGTATAAGAGGAGAAGCTGTGCGTTACTCCTGCTGCTGCTCCAAATGACGTTTTATCATGCCCACGCCGCTGCCAAAGGGGTGACCGTCAGCCTCAGTGCCAAGTGGCCAATTACGCCCTTTCTGCTTGAGACCAGGTTTGGTGCATCTTTGAACTGTATTGGTATATTTCTGTCACCTTAAACAATGAAACCCTGCAATCATTGATGTGGGGGAAAACTGTATGCTAAGAGTATTGCTGCTCTATATTGGTGTATACTTGTACTGAAGTTTTTCGACTCCCTGTAAAATATTCTTTTATTATACCACTATGTTTTTTACAATAACATGATCTGTGATGGACACGTATCTCCATATTATCTGCATTTGTTAAAGTTTGGCTTTCGTCTTGCATAGTGAATTTATTTCTGTGGAGAGTGATGAGAAATTCTGGCAGTTTGTTGATACCGTGACAGAACTGACAGTGTACAAGAACGGTGGTAAGTTTCATTCAGTTTTGAGTTTTTTTTCAGGCAGTTTGTTCCTTTGTAATGTTACTGTATGCTGTAATGCATTCCTGCGGTATAACACATTCCTAGTGATTTTGATTATAAAAGCCTTCAGGCTGTTTCCTTCCAGTTGCCTGGATGCTCTGACTTGTTTTGTAGAGATTTTAGTTGAAACCTCTGTAACAACACGTTAGTATGAGTTAAAACCAGCTGCTGAAGTGAGAATTTTAGAAATAAAAAATAAATAAATTTAAATGAGACTATGAAAGGGTCAGGCAGTTTCTTATACATCGTTGCAGGTGAATTTGGTAATCCACTTGCTCTTCTTTCTGTGCCTTTCATTTTCTTAGAGTCTGTTCGATCTTACTATAATCTAATCATCAAGAAAGCTGGCCAGTTTTTGACAGACCTTCAGGTCAGCTTTCTAAAGTTTGCCCTGTCTCTGAGAGCCTTTTCCCCTGCCATCCATGCCTTTCAACAGGTAGGACTGCCTTCATCTCTGCTGCTGGTTTTTTTGGCCCAAGAAATAATTTTGCCTGCGCTCTGTCATTATGTAGGATGTAGTATCGTTCAGCCTATAGTCAACCTGAGATTATCGCCATTAGTTTTCTGAGTTATATTTTTGAAGCTTGTGGGGTCTGAGACTTGGTCTGCCCTCCACCCCTCACAGATTGCCAGTAATGAGCCACCACCAGAAGGATGCTCAGCTTTTGTCTCCATCCACGGCAGTGTTGCCTGCAGCAGGAAGGAGGTGAAGAAGCTCCTGAAGACAGCAGCAGGCAGGTAACCCACTCTACCCGTGTCTTGTTTCCTAGGCATGAGGCATGGTCATCCTTTGTAAATGCTGTGGCTAGGGCTGGGCGATTATCATATCGATATTGTATCGCGCTTGCGCAATAATCACCATGGCTTCAGATGATGTCACGGTGCGGTGGGCAGGCAAGGAAACAAAAGGAGCCAGAAGGACGAGGAAAACTGGGTTTACTGGGGTATCACTGGAGACAGGTACGAACAGTAACATATTCACACAATGACCGACATCAGACCAGGGGAGACGTGGACTCATATACTCTACAAAACGGGGATTAACAGGACACAGGTGAAAACAATCGGGCAGGAACACAAGGTAATGAGGTGGGCGTGGCACACGGGATGAGCGGATCATGACAAATGACAGCTGCAACATTTGGCCACGTGCCAGCTTTTCAGTACTATACAGACATTTATTTACTCTCACAATTTAAGCAGTTTACTAGTATGACTAAAATATTAATGAGGCTTTGTCTGACGCCCAAAAGTCATTATTAGTATAAATACAGCATATCCTTATGTTTAATAAACGTGTCAGACTTTAAACTGCAAAAATTGCATATTGCACTGAATTATACCAAAACAGTATTATGTGGTGTGCACCGCTAATCGAATTTAAGAAACATAAAGTTTATACAGATTGCTAACTTTTGGGTATCACAAATCACATCTTATTGGGGGCAGCATGTGGCTCAGTGGGCTAAGCCTGCGTGCCACAGGTCGCAGGTTCAAACCCAGCCTCAGCATGTCTGCGGGTCCTTGAGTAAGATCCTTAACCCCTAGCTCCCTGGGACCCCAACAGGTGGCAGCCCTTCGCGGACAACTTGTTCTACAAAGAAAAAGAATTTCCCCAACAAAGGAATTTCCCCACGGGGATCAATAAAGTTGTGATTATCTTATCTTATTATTATTATCTTATTAATATTTAAGCCATACTACTAATCTACTAAATAACTGTCTGTATAGCACCAAAAAGCTGGCATCCGGTCAAATTCTTCACCTGTCATTTGAAGCCCTGGTGTTTTTTGCACATGCGTGATATAATATTGATATGATATAACCCAGCCCCAGTTGTGACTGAGGATTTCAAGGAAAACACAAGCTTTAATTTTGAAACAATTTGAATTGGCATTAGGCTGAGGTAATGGTTAAAGGTAGGATTTGGTGTTGGGTTGTCAGGAGTGACAGGGTTAGGGTTATGAGTGGATTAAGGGTTAAATTTAGGGTTAGGGGCAGAGTTGGAATTCAAGTTTGGGCTTAATATGGGGTTAGGGTTAGCCCTCGTATTGGATGCATGCAAAAAATTTCCAGGCTGTTTTTGTACTTATTAATGGGTCATTGTCCTCTCTGCTCTGTTTCCCAGTTTGATTTAATGTTGCTTTGTCTGCAGACCTAAACCTTACCTGTACAAGAATGATCACAGATATCCTGGCTTTAACACCACCGATGTCCCTGTTGCCATCCTGTATGCTGAAATTGGCACCAAGAAGTTTAATACTCTCCACAAGCTGCTGTCAGAAAAGGCAGATGAGGGCAAAGTCACCTACATCCTGAGGCATTTCCTTTTGGTTAGTTTCACTGTTCTGCATTATTTGGTGGGCAGTTCTGTCTCCTGCACTAATTATATAACCATATGGGGGAGTGTGTTGGCCAGTGGTTTACAGACCTGTGCTTTTTTTGCAAGTTAATTGGTAATTGATAATCGCATCACCATTGGGCCTTCGAGCAAGGCCCTTATCATCAGTGCTTCGAGTGTTGCCGGACGATGGCTGGCCCTGCACTCTGATGCCCAATCTTGCCCATGGTTGTGTATGTGCATGCGTGCGCGTGAGTGTTCGCCTTGTCTTGTCCTGATCCAAAGCACACAGCAAACCATATGAAAGCAATGCATTCATTAGCTGATTATAATATCGGATCAAATAGACAATAGATTTGGCATTATGGGCACACTGCTGGTCCCATGTCAGTAGGGTGTGGACCCCCCGCCCCCCGTGCCTGGATACATGCAGTGACACAGTGCAGAAGGGAGTCGTACAGCCACTGTATTCTCTCCTGTGGCAGGTTGGGTCACAGCTGTCGGTCCTCGAGATCCTGCAGATTGGCACTGGGTCTGAGTTGACGTCCGAGGTGGGGGTCGGTGCAATTGGCTTTGGATATGTAGTAATACTACTTATGTGAGCATTGAAACATAATATGAATCAAGCAGAACACCAAGATCTCTGAAGTTAAGCTGAGTGGAAAGATCACCAAGGTTGAGATTGTTAACCATATTTTGAGAAACCTTAGGTCCAGCCAGCAGTACTTCTGTTTTTTTTCTGTGTTTAACATAAGGAAATTTTTTGCAATCCAGCGCCCAGACAGCGTCATCTGGTTTAACATATATTTATCTGTATATCATCAGCAACAATGACATTCAACACCATGATTTCTAATAATGTTACCCAGTGGTAGCATATATAAAGTGAAAAGTAGCAGGCCCAGCACTGATCCCTGTGGGACACCATATTTGACTTTAGTATACGTGGAAGATTGGCGCCCCATCCTGGGCTGTACCCTGCCTTGCATGTGTGAGTGTGCCCTGCGATGGGTTGGCGCCCCATCCTGGGTTGTTCCCTGCCTTGCACCTTTAGCTTCCCCCTCACCCTAAATAGGACAAGTGGTTATAGAAAATGGTTGAATGGGATAGAGTATTCTTTGTAGATTTGTAGGAAAATGTATTTGTTATATTATAATTCTAGGCTTTAAGTGAATGACATGGAAATTGTTAAAGGGGGTGTATTTATTGTTCTATCCACTGCAGTTAAATATGTCATGTTTTGCTACACTGATGTGACTCCCTGCAGGTTGCACATCACGGTTTAAAGATGTTACTCGTTCAGTTAATCACTCTCTCACTACTAGCTGTCCACTTGCCAATGGCTGCACTGTTTTTTAGGTGGTTGGTATGTATCAGTGTTCTGTCATCCTCACATGCAGGGGGCAGCCAAGGTGATAGACTGTGCTCTTGAACACTGGGGGCGCAAGGTCCCTGTCAAATATTTTCCTTATGCTTGTATACTTCCTTGAATTCATGTCCTCTATCTGTCTGTCTGTCTCTCCTTTTTTTCTTTCCTTCCTTCCTTCCTTCCTTCACAGGACACTAAGCTTCAGAAACCCCGTCTGTCTGGCTATGGCGTGGAGCTGGCCATTAAAAGTACAGAGTACAAGGCGGTGGACGACTCACTGGTGAAAGGTCTCTCTCTCTTTTTCCTCCCTTCCGTTCTTTCTTGAATTCCCAAGCTGCAACTCATGTGTGATTCTTACCTGTGACGGACTATAGACGTAAAGGGGACCGTGACCATTGAGGATGATGGCGAAGATGAAGTTCAAGGCTTCCTCTTTGGAACGCTGAAGTAAGTTTCCCTGTGCCAAAATCAAACTAATAAAAAAAATAGCTGACAAAATGTGTTCTAGGCTGCTAGCCAATAAGATCTGCAGCCTGAGGTCATGCAGCTTCCTCCAACATGGAGCAGTAAAAAAAGAATTCTGAACATGGCTCCACAATGATGCTATGACCTCAGACCCCTGGGCTCTGTGCTGTGAATTCCCCCCTTTGATGCCCCCTGTGTCATGGAACTTTTGGTGAGGTACTCTATCTTGCTCTCACAGACATGTGTCACAAAAGACATGTGTTGGTAAATCGCCCACAGTATCTGTGTGTTGCCAGTGTGTGTATGTGTGTGTGTTCCCTGCAAAAGACTGGCTTCCCCAGCCATGTGCACTGTTTCCTGGGATAATCTCCAGGCTGATAGCAACCCTGGACTCAATAAGCAGTTATGGAAGATGTAGTGGGTTGTAATCATCCATGTAAGCAGGCTCATGCTTTACAGGTAGTACAAGTACAACTCAAACCCTATCAGAGGGTAACACATAAAGAACGTGATGCCAGCGCTTGGTGTAAGGACGATGTTTATGAGGAGCGTGGTAGTCTGTTGGATTGAGGCTTTTTTATTTATTTCTCCAAAGGATGTGTCTTTAAACATGATTCAGGGTCTCTGCGGTAAGACAGCAGTGCCGTGAGGCATTCCAAGTGTGAGCACAGTGACACTTGTGAATCTTGCATCCAAATGTATTCATTGTAAATATACTCATGCATTCTGAGATGCTCGTGTGTAGAACGACCCCTGCCAATGCAGTAAGACAACATCAGCATTCATCCAGAAAACACCCATCTGGTAGAAATGGTGCTTCTCAAACTGGTGGTTCATTTCATCTTTTTTTTTTTTTGACCTGTATGTCTGTTTTTCGCCTTTGTTTTGTCCCCCCCCCCTTTTTGCAGGAAGTCCCATCCTGAGCTGGCAAGGCAGTTGGGGGACCTTCAGAAGCACCTGCTGGAGAGCTCCAATGACATGGCACCGCTGAAAGTGTGGGAGCTGCAGGGTAGTGTCACCCCTGTCCTCTAGCGGCACAGCAGCACCATTTTGGGGACCTTGTATTCTCCAATTCCGTTCCTGGAGGGTCAGTCTGTGTCACAGTTTGCAGATTTCCCTGCTGAAACACACCTACTAAACCTGGCAATTTGCTTGTGAGCTGATTAAGGCGTGCTTGGGCAGGGAAACCTGCAATCTGTATTCCAGACTAACCCTCCAGGACCAGAATTGGGGGACTCTGCTTTATGGTGTCAGCATGCTGACCCATGAATTAGTATATACGATAACATATTGCAGAATATATGGTTTCCCATTACGGAGGGCCAGTAGCAGTGTTAGGGTATCTTAGACTGTTGCAGATGTTACACAGTTTTATTCCTAACTCCCTCCCTTCCAGACCTGAGTTTCCAGGCCGCATCACGGATCATGTCAGTCCCAAAGTTTGACTCCCTGAAGCTAATGAAAGACCTCAGCCAGAACTTCCCCACCAAAGCCAGGTGAGGTTCACGGTGCCAGGTTCCTAAAACAATGCCCTGGTCACCAGTTTGGAGCCACCCACCCCCCAAGCTTTTCAGACTTTCATGTTATTTATCTCTGTGGCTAAAATGAGAAATGCCTCCCCCAGAACTCCCTACTGTCATCCTCAAATGTTTGACCGAGTGGAAGTTTGGGGTAATGAATGCTGGAGCTCTGTGCCTTGGTCCAGGCTGCTGAATAAGCTGATGGCAGCGCTGTGCTTTCATTGCAGGTCGCTGACGCGGGTGCCGGTAAGCCTGGAATTGAGGCAGGAGATTGAGGAAAATCAGAAGGTGAGAATCCATCTGTTCATTTATCTCTGTATGCTGGTGATGGATAAAGTGACACTTTATGAACCATTTGCTGTTTGCTATTTTTCACCCAATTAGATTGTGCTCCTCAGTATGCTTGGAGCAGGCTTTGTCCCATTACTTCAAGAGAGAACACTATCTAGTTGTGTCAAAAAATACAGCAAATGGTTCATGAAGCATCATTTTTTCCATCACCACTGCATGCATTTATTCATTTGAAATGTTGTGTTAGTCGTGAAGCTGCTTAATGGGGTCTGAGGGGAGCCCTTCCGGTGTCCTGGGCCCCACTGCCCCTTACTAGAGTAACCTAGGATGGCAAGCTAAGGTTTTGGTGCATTAAGGGATTCCAAAGGTGTATGATCAGCCCCTTTTGGTAGCTTTTAACAGTTTGTCATACAGGTCCTTTGGACCTGGGCCTCACGGATGCTTGGAGAGTCTCAGATGTCATGTTTTATGTTAGTGTGGGTTTCCTCAGGCCCGGTTTTCATCTGAAGCTGTAATGCGATTGGTGACTGTGTAATGCGATGTGTGTGCCCTGATCTGCACCCCATATAGGGCGTGACTTACTTTGTGTACTTTGCTTCCTGAGATGGAGTTTAGGTCACCACAACGTAGATCAGTTAAGCTTTTATTAAGAGGATATAGATAGGTGCCCTGCTTCCTTAGCTATTTTGAGGCAATAGCAGCAATGTACGAACGAGCAATGCATTAGTTCTTGCACTTGCTGTTTTCTCTCTCTCCCTCTCTTCTCTGTCACTATAACTGACAATTCATTTCAGTTATTTTGCTGGAATCCACAGACGGGGTCAGATTTGCAGTCCAGCTGGCAATGGCCCTAATGCAGATCATAAATCCAGTCCATGGCGACATGCACTTCCAAGTCAGACAGTGGCAGGCAGGATTATGACAGTGGTGACCAGTCTTGTGGGTTTATTTCTGAAGGGAAGAGCATAGTGTTGTTAGGGACTGATCCTTCTGGTAAATAAATAAGGATTTGGGTCACGGGAATTTTATTACGGTTAAATTGGAATTTGTTTTTTGCTGTCATTCATGATTGATGTCCTGAGAAGGGGGTGTGAAATGCACAGGGGATTAAGAAACCTTAAGGAGAATTTAAGGCTGCTTTCATCTGAAACCTCGGATGGGCTTTGGGTTATTAGCCTGGCAATCGTACTATTCAGGGTATTCGTCATATTCTACTCCATAATGCCTTAAACCTCTTTGATTTGCATTTGACCTTGACGAATATTGCATTTTGGTGATGGTGTTGTTCTGGATTTTTCTGATTCTCCATTATGGGGATGATAATATTTTGGTCCAATAAATATTCTGTTAGCTACAAACCTATTCCTAGTAGCCATGCTTGTTGAGAACATTCCAGTTCCAGTGAGGACCAGTGAGGCCAGTCAGACTGTAACACACAAGGCCTTTTCCAGGTTCTCAGTGAAACATTGGCCATCAGCCCAGGAGAGGCTGCCCTGTTCATCAATGGCCTTCACATCGATCTGGATGTCCACAACCCCTTCAGGTAGAACCCCAAAGGCGATGTGCTGTGCCCCTCAGAATCCCTTTTGGAGGCCCTGTTGACTGATCTTCTGCCTATCACGGGCTATCTTTCACAGCATCCTGGACACCATCAGGGTAGAAGGCAAAGTCCTGGAGGGGCTCCACAACCTGGGAATTGAAGGGGGGGAGCAGGTCAAGTTTCTCCGCCTGCCTGTGCACCCCCTGGATGACAGCTATGCTATTGACATTCGTCATTCTGCCATAATGGTTGGTATCTGTCGGGTTGTAGTTAACATTTCATTAGCCAGTAACCCTCCTCTTCAGTGTAGGAACTGATATAGTTTTCCTCAGGAGTGGGGAGCTTGTAAGGAATGATACTTGCTCAAGGTCATTATTGTCATTCTTTCTGTTGGTGAGGCTATAGCAGGTCCTGCCTTCTCAGCTAAGGCTGTCCTACTGCAGGTCACTTAAAAAATGTGGCTGGGACGCTGCATGGGGGTGTGGGCTGCCGCGTGGGGGCTGGTTACCCTTCTCCCACTCTGCACCAAGGCACAACCATTAATTAATGTTCTAAATTTTGTATCCCGGTAATCCCCCTAATGGCATTGAATTAATGTGTGTATGGTCAATAAAGACTGCGGTTGTTGATGTACTGATGATGATTTTGATTATCGTGATTTTGCAATTGTCATTAGAACTTTTAGGCTGGATAATTAGGCTGCTTTTTACTGTTGAAGGGCATTGTCGGAAACTCCAAGTTGCACCACTATGTTAATTATGTATTTTGTGTTCATTACTGTGTTGACTGGGGGCAACATGGTGATGCAATGGTTAGTACTGTTGCTTCACACTTCTGGGACCCGGGTTCAAGTCTCCGCCTGGGTTACATGTGTGGAGTTTGCATGTTCACCCTGTGTCGTCGTGGGGTTTCCTCCGGGTACTCTGGTTTCCCCACACAAGTCCAAAGACATGCTGAGGCTAATTGGAGTTAATAAATTGACCATAGGTGTGCGTGTGTGAGTGAATGGTAACAGTGTGTGAGTGTGCCCTGCGATGGGCTGGCCCCCTGTCCAGGGTTGTTCCCTGCCTCGTGCCCAATGCTTCCGGGCTGGGCTCCAGAACCCCCGCGACCCAATTGGATAAAGAGGGTTGGAAAATGAATGAATGAATGAATGAATACTGTATTGACTGATGAACGATTTAGAGACCACAATTTAGAGACGTTTTCCCATGTCCAGTGGGTCAATGACATCGAGATGGACCCCATGTACCACAGCTGGCCCTCCAGCTGCCAGGAGCTGCTCCGGACCACCTTCCCCGGAGTCATCAGGCAGATACGACGCAACTTCTTCAACCTGGTGAGCCCTGACAGAGTGACCGAAGTAGTGGAATACGCCAGGAGAAAATATGAGTGCATTCTAGTCTGGGAAGGATGGCTGAAATAGTTGGATAAATGTAGAGAACTGTTCAGCTGCTGTCCCCAGCCGTTGTTATGGATTACTCTTTCCCTCTCTACTCTCCTCTCAGGTGCTATTTCTGGACCCATCTCAAGAGGGCAGTGCAGAGCTGGTAAAGCTGGCCCAGCTGTTCTACACACATAAGATCCCTCTCAGGTAGGTGCTCTGCGGTGTCTATGTCCTTGGTTCTCATGATGTTATTGCTGGTGGTTGGTGGTAGTTGAGTTGTGGGACACGGCAACAAACTCTTCAGGCCCACCCCGGCTTTCTAATGCGTAACTCTCCCCTGATCTCCCCAAGGATAGGGTTTGTGTTTGTAGTCAACTCCAACGACCGGGTGGACGGCCTTTCGGATGCAGGCGTTGGCTTCGTCAGGCTGCTGAACTATGTGGCGGGGGAGTATGATCACGCCCAGGCCTTCTCTACCATGGTGTCTGTGGGTGACCTTCCTTTTTAGGTTGCATGTGCTCTGTACTTCTCAAATTATTTATCCTTGTTGGTGTATAAGTCAGTCCAAGGTGAATGACCTCCTTCCCCATTGCTCGCACTTCTCCTGGGATGTCTGATTTGGGCACTGTGGGCTCTAGCTGGGCTTAAGGGGTGGTCCCTTGGAGGACAGGAGAAGCACAGGCTCTCCCCACTGACCTGTTCTTGCAATGACAGATGTATAAGAAAGTGGCCGAAGGTGAAGCTCTGTCCGCTGCTGATGTGGCCTCCTACTTAAAGAAGAAGTTTCCCAAAGCTAGTGCAGCCAAGGTCCTAGGGATAGACACTTTGTATGATGACAGAAGGAAGGTGAGTTCATAATGTTACCTGGCTAAATGCAGTGTTTAGTGTGCATTATAAACCTGTCTTCCCCTTAGTGTCCCGTACCTCATGACACTGCTTAGCGTGGACTATAAACATGCCCTCCCCTCGGTGCCTTCTGACTTATGTTTACGACCTGTTGTAGGGAGAATCATGTTTTACACTGACCCGCCGCGGGGTGGGAAGTGGCGTTAGTACAGGAGTGTCACTCCAAACGGCTGAGAGGAGAGTCCCCTGGCCTTCCATGGGGTGACAGGACATCCTGGTCAGTCATTCACAGAAGTGCATGTTGGTCCAGGCTGGAGGAGTGTTCTACAGAAAGACGGGACTGAACAACCTGCCCATGGCTCTATTCAATGGTGTGCCCCTCAACACGGAGGAGATGGACCCCGAAGAGCTGGAGACAGTGCTTCTGCAGCGCATCATGGACAGCACCAGTTTTTTCCAGAGGACTGTGCTCATGGTAGGGCTACCTGCCAAAACCCTGGGTGTGTGAGTCTCTGTGGCTTTGAGGGATTGCGTGACCTCAGTGGGAATGTTACCAGGGCCAGCTGAGCGACGACACGGACGTGGTGGAGCTCCTCATGGAGCAGACCAACGTGGTACCGCGCATCAACCCTGTTGTCCTAAGTCCACAGCGACAGTACCTGGACTTCACTTCCTCTCCAGGTAGGAAGGAGGCGCTGTTCATGCTCAAACAGGCAGTTTAACAAGGTTGGAATGTCTCCTAAACTGTATTCAGGTGACAGAGATGTATAATTACAATTAATCAATGTGATGTCAGTCTCAACGCTGAGATTTTGCTTATTGCCCCTCCCCCCAACTCCTAGTTGTTGAAGACTGGGAAGATGCAAACACGTTCTCGTATCTGGACTCCAGGGATAAGACTTCTGTGGTCTCCAGAAGACTGAAATACTTAACCAAAGACGGTAAACACTGTCTTTTCACTCTCCTTAAATGCGGGAGGAGTACTGGGAGATACTGAAATACATCTTAGAAGACTTGATGCGTTTGTAGACACCACAGTGTGTTTAGACACTGTCTATAACCTTGGCTGTGGTCCCCCATGATGAGGAGCATGTAGAATCACCCCCCCCCCCCCCCCCCCCCCCCCCCCCCCCCCCGGACGCCGCCTGTTGCGCCGCCCGCGGCCGGCGCCGTGCCACCACGCAGCCCCCCCACC
>JAODKE010000001.1:40974466-40998004 GCA_026779605.1 Mormyrus hasselquistii
TGGGGGAAAATTAAAAAACTTTTAGAAAACTTGATGGTTTTTTTGACCCCACAGTGGGTTTAGACACTGTTTATAACCTTGGCTGGGGTCCCCCATGATGGGGGGCATGTAAAAACCCCCCCCCCCCCCCCCCCGGCATGCCCAGTATGTTGAGTCATGTGTGGATGGCAACATAGCGGCACAGTTAAAGGCCCACTCGGCATCCCCCAGGCCTCATAATTGAACGTCATCTCTCCACAGACGAAGACACAGTCCATGGTGTGACTGTCTGGGTCGTTGCAGACTTTGACACTCTGCAGGGTCGTCAGCTGCTACAGAGTGCCATCAAACATATGGTGAGCCCTGGGACCACTTTTTAACTGAAAAAAATGACATCTGGGGTGATCAGGAGAACATGGTGCAGAACCTCTTTTGGAGGTACAGAAGCTGGAAGGAGACATGAGAGTTGGTTTCTACTCCACCCTTCTATGCACTTATCCTGCACGGTGGGGGGTAGGTGTTAAATGCTACTGTTAGCATGCTGTTGAAATTACATAGCATGCTTTAAAAATAGATGGGGTTCAGGGCATCAACAGAATCATTATATCTGTCCTAAGTAGCTATTTCTAAAATTACTGTTAGCTACAATTTCACATACTTGTTTTTAAAGTGGAATTACACCAACCTTCAGTTCCCAGCAGCCATTTCTCTACCATACGCTGAGAACTGCATCAGTACTTTAAGAGAATTTCTAGGGAAAGTCTCTTTCCATTAAAAAGACTGAAAGGTATTTGGTAGCATAGGCACCAGTTTGCTGTTTAAATTGTTAAACTGTGTGATGAGGTGATAACATATCTGTTAGTGTCTTTCCATATGTCACACAAAGACTGAAATCCAGGTTCCCGCAGCCAGGTTAAGATGTTTGTCTTCTTAGGCTTAGGGCTCAGGTAGGTATGTTGTGTATTATAAAGGCTCACTTATAAAAGTTACTGCATAGATCATTAACACTACCAGTGCAATCCATGACACATTTCTCCAGTGAAGCAGAAAGTCTTTGGTTCTGGCACGGAACGTGCAGCTGACAAGACGGATTGGTTGAGTTTGGCAAGGGGCCTGTTGGGTGATGTCCCATGCCATGCTGATGAGAGATACGACTGACCCAGTATCACAATCTGCCCAATACTGGTAAAAAATGTTGGGTCAGATATGGTTAATCTTGTTAACCTTGCTTTGTAGTATACCCCTTAGTATTGATAATGTTGGATACAGTTAACGCAGTGTAATTTTTTTTTTCGAACAGAAGTTCAATAATTGGTGCTAAAGTAGCATGGGCTTTATGCAGCTGTCAGATCACACGCTAGATAGGTAACTTGTTTAAGACATTGTCTTTGAAACAGCAATCCATGGAAAAGTGTAACTTCAAATATTCAAAAATCTGTTAAATCTGCCACTTTGTATGCTTGTAATGTTGGAGAATGGGATATTAAATTAAAAGTCCATTGGCCTCCTCCTCCTCCGGTTTTGAGTGAAGTTTCTTAGTAGGAGGATTTCTCAAAGCAGGCACCCAACTCTTGATCACCAGATGTAAAGTTTGATTTATTATTCACACACTATTTGTTAGAGCATTTTTAGAGCAAGCACAAAATATGTAGTTACTGTAGTGTAAATGTTATGGGTATTGATTCTGGTAAAGTATATCTTTGCTTCCAGTTTGGTTTAAAATTTGGCTTGAAGTGATCAATAAGGGCAGATACTCAAAATTTCAATATCGGCATCAGACCAGAAAAAATGATATGGGGCCTCTAATGGCATCCCTTCCCACCTCGTCTCCACTTACAGAAGTCCAGCACCAACATGCGAGTTGGAGTCATCAATAACCCCAGTTCTAAAGTGACCGAGGACAACACATCCATTTTCCGGGCCATCTGGGCATCTCTCCACACGCAGAGCAGCAGGGAAACCCTGAGCTTTGTGCAAAAGATCGTCAAACATGAGAACGCCCATCTGTTGGAGCAGGGAACCAAGATGAAATATTTACTGATGCAGGTGCCTCAGATCATTAGCATAAGGCTCTATAAAGCCAAACTTTGGTAAACAAACTAATGTAACAGAGGCAATAGTCAATAATGGCATGAAGTATGATTTCTGTTATCTGGGTTAATTCTTTGTAACTTCACAGAATTCACTGTGACACCCCCTATCTCAACACAGACACACGCATAGGATGGTGACGTTTTTGTTTAATGGATATAATCCATTTATGCCTTGTAGTGTTTGTCTGGGCAAATTGAAGATCAGAGAGGCTTCTCCCATTTGGGGAAGCCTCTGGAAGCTCAGGTTGCTAACCATACGGTAAAACTGCCACCACGGCTGCAGGGGATGGACGCTGACGCTTTTGAGAAGAAGTACAACACACTGGGGGTGGAGTTCCTGCAAAGCCAGCGGCTTTTCTGTCGGGATGTGCTGAAGCTGGCAGCGGGACAGCGGGCTGTGATAGCCAATGGCAGAGTAAGTGGGTAATTGTCTGAAGCTGGAGGTGGGACAGCCAACAGTAATAGCTATTTGCACGCTAAGCAGGTGATTGTCTGTAGTTGTGGATGGTAACACTCAGAGCATGAGAGATACTTGTGTGCTCGGCGTCCCTGCTAGATCATTGGGCTGTCGGAGGAGATAGGGTTTGACCCTGAAGACTTCCACCTGCTGGAAAAGATCACTCTGAGCACGTCGGCCGAGAAGATCAAAGCCAGAGTCAGGCAGATGGGGCTGAAAGCCAAAGTGTATGTTCACATTCACACCCCCATCTATTTCTCTCTACGAAAACTAAAATATGCAGTGTTGTGTGAAGGCTGCAGGATAATTTGGCTGGGTGGGTCGATGGATGTGGATGGATTGATGGATGAATGGGCAGTGTGTAATCATTTGTAGCAAAGCCAAAATAAAAATCTCTTTCCTACACATCTCTTTCCTGCAGGGCCAGTGACTTGATCATGAAGGTGGACTCCCTTCTCACATCAGCTCCCAAGACAGAGTCCAGAAGAGAGGTCAGATTCTCCAAGGACAAGCTCAGGTTGGTGAGAAAGTTCTGCAAGTGATGGGATCCTCCTGAAGCCCTACTAATGTTCCCAGTGAGCCATAACTCCTTTCATTGCTTTTCCCCTTTTTTTGCCCATCTGGTGAGCTGGTGCCTTTTTCGTGGTTTCTTTCTGTGTCACTGTTGCTGTGATTTATCTCCTATCGCTTTTCTGCCATGCATGCCGCCCTCAGTGTGCTCCAGCTGTCCCCCCGTGAGGGCCAAGTGTTTTGTGACGTGGTGGCGATCGTGGACCCTCTCACCAGGGAGGCCCAGAAGATGTCTTCTCTCTTGATTGTAAGAATCATGTCATTGTCATTTGTGTTTATCTGGTGAGATCATGTGAGGTTTGTTTTATTTGTTGAAGAACCCTTTGGGAAAATGAACTGTAATATGCAGAAATTACTGTACATGCGTCAAGAGCAGGTATTTATTAGCAGATACTGTTGGTAACAAATGATAAATATTTAAATGTTAAATGCATTTCTGCCTCCTTCTGTCCCCAGGTGCTGGACAAGGTGATCAACATGAAGCTCCAGGTCTTCATGAACTGCAGAGCCATGCTCTCAGAGATGCCCTTGAAGAGGTAAGCCTTGGACACTGCCAGTCGCCCTTGTGAACTGCCCACCCACACAGTTCGGAAGCCAGAGAAATCTAAGGTCAATTGTGCAGTTCATCCTGCCTAAGAATGTGAGCTGTGTGTGTTTTTTTTATTTTATTTTGGGCTGAAAGCAAGACTGCTGGTAACATAAGCTTAGGAAAGTTCAGTGAAAATTATGTGGAAATGGGTGCTTTCTAACATACTGCAAATTAGTTTCAGGGTTGAAGACTACCTCATGGCTGTTTTAGAGGCCAAAAAGAGGCTGTGTTTGTTATTCAGCTGGTCGGTAAACAACCATTTGTTTTATGGGTTCTGTGTTGCAAGCTTGATTTTCCGCATCCTGCGTTTTCTGATCACCAATTGCTGAATTGTTCCCCTTAGTGCCTGAACAACCTGTACTTGTCATCCTACTCTGGGGCACTGACAACCTCACAGCCAGAGCTACAGACATTGAGGCTTCTGTTAAACTTTTTAGCTTTTCGTTCTGCGGGTGACTAGACCACACAGCAATATTCAGATGGCAAGGAATAACAAGAGGTGTGCACTAGTACACTAGGTGTGCACTAGTAATTTTCCCTTTGCAATGCACTGGGACATTTCTTGGAGCTGTTTAATTTCATTCTAACTTCATTGTCCAGTGCAGCCTGTGGAAAAAGTACCAGGGTCCCTGGATTAGATTTTGGTAGAGTTTGGTACTTGGTTTTGTTACATAGTGAAATTCAGCTGGGTTTCATATTTTAGGTAGTGCACAGTATTTAAATAGTGTCCCTGCAAATGAGTTTTGGCTACAGATTTATTCAGGAGAGATTTATATGTTTGCAGAGTGGTATTTAACTGTATAGCTACATAGTGACCACTGGATTAGACCATCTAATATATAATGGCACTTGTGTTTTCCCTCTGCTCTCCATCCCACATCCCAGCTTCTACCGCTATGTGCTGGAGCCGGATGTGTCCTTCCTGGCTAATGACACGGTGTCCCCTGGGCCGATGGCACGCTTCACTGAGATGCCCGAGTCCCTGCTCCTCACACTGAACATGATCACCCCTGACAACTGGATGGTAGAGCCTATCCACAGCCCCTATGACCTGGACAACATTCATCTTCATGAGGTACACCCCCAATCCTTCTTTGGGCAAAGGTAGCTCCTCCCCCTGCCACAAGGGGGTTGGTCGCATTTTTTATTATAGGCCTAAGCTAATTTTTTGTGGAGGAATATAATGGTATCTGGTGGCTCTTTTTATTTGCAAAATATTTTTTAAAAATCAGTTAGGGAAAAGAAGTTAAATTACTAATAATTATGTCTATGTCTTACAGCAAGACTGTGTGCGTGTTTAGTTTCTGTATGGCGCGCGGCAGTGGTATGTTCATAACGAGCCAGTTGCTGACTAGATGAATGATCCTGCTTCTGTCAATCTGCCAGGTCAGTGGCATGGTGTCTGCTGAGTACGAGTTGGAGTACCTGCTCCTGGAGGGGCACTGCTTCGACCAGTCGACCGGGCAGCCCCCCCGGGGCCTGCAGTTCACTCTGGGCATGAGCCGTGGTCCACTAATGCAGGACACCATCGTCATGGCCAACCTGGTGAGCCTCGGCCACTCAGAAATGAGCCAGCCTCTGCCGTCTGTGGACATATTCACCACTGTGAGGCTCTCATCACGCCATCAGTTACCTTGGTACCCAAGACTCGCTCTTGTGTGGGCATGTGACTCTGCTGGCTCTCTATCTCTTTATGTATACGACAGGGCTACTTCCAGCTAAAGGCTAATCCGGGAGCTTGGATCTTAAAACTGCGCAAGGGGAGATCTGAGGAGATCTACCAGATCCTTTCGTGAGTGTCTTCTCCGTGCTTCACTGGCATTGTGTCCATACTGTAGTCCTGTGTTTGGATTTTTCTCTTACCCCTGAGATTTGGGTGCAGTGGTTTGGCAAGAGAGACATCGCCCTCTGCTGTCACTACAGCTGCTAAATGCAGCTTGATTGTGGTGAGGGCAGTGTTGCTATGGACATTGTGCCTATCACAAAGTCTCAGATTTATTTATTTATCGTTTTTGTTTTTTGGTTTCTTTGTTATTTTCTTGTTGTGGTTTGAGAGCTAGAGGCTGAGTAGTGGATGAAGGGGCCAGGAAAGGATGCTGCAGTTTTGTATGGTGTGTGTGATTTACGACACCCAGTGGCTAGGGCTGGGAGGTGAAAATGTAGTTCTGCTGTTCCCAGTGTCACGCTCATCATTCAGCCCCACTGTCCCGGTATTACAATCATCAGTCAGCCCCTCTAACCTGGTGCCACACTCATCATTCAGCCCCGCTGTTCCAGTATCACTGTCATTGGCCAGCCACGCTGTCCCGGTGTCACGCTCGTCGGTCAGCCACGCCATGCCATCGCTGTCACCCTCTCTCTCTCTTTCTCTGTTCCAGCCATGGCGGCACAGATTCTCCTGTTGAGGAAGGTGATGTGATTATGGTTCTTAACAGCTTCCACAGCAAGATCATCAAAGTCAGGGTGTGTGCTCTTTATCTTTGCCTCTGGATCCCCATAATATGTGTGTTCTTCTGGCCAGGTACACAATCGAGTGGCATGATTTAATTCACGCCTACTAAGTCTTCAATATTGTCTTTTGCCAGTCTGTTTCTGTGTCTGAAACTTAATCTTCTCCATCATTTACATGCAATTTATTTTTCCAGGTTCAGAAAAAGCCAGACAAAATAAACGAAGAGCTCCTCAATGACAGCACAGAGACCAGAGGTCTCTGGGAATCCGTTACTAGGTGCTGCTCCTTCTTTTTGCCTTTTGTCCCCCTAGCCATTAGCCCCTCCGCTTTGTAGAAAAGATTAGCAACTCGCACTTCAGAGTGGCTGCTGCCCGTGGCCTCTGTGTGGTTAAACGTATAAAGGCCAGCTCATAATTCACTGCTGCACACGCGCTTTCTTGTTCGTGTATGCAGCAGCTTGTGTTCATGCTACATTTGGCTACAAAATGCAGGTAGTCATGCTCGGTGCATACATGAAATTTAGATTCCTTACCCTCATCCACAACCAAAAGTGCACACAGAAAAGTGAAATATGAATTGGCCTTAATCGCACCCTCCATCTAACCACTTGATCTGTCATTTACTCTTGGCTCTGTGCAGCATGTGGAGTGCTTTAGAGAGAAGGTAGGAAGCATTTCCTTGCTATCTGTTCCCTTCACCCTCTAAGGCTGCAGTTGTTCAGCATCTGTTTTGGGGGCTGAATTACTCATCTGTGTCCTTAGGTTGTATGCGTCCACAGTGTGTGTTCGTGACTTCACACTCTTTCTCCGTGTCTTTCAGTATATTTGACAATTTTATGTATGTGCTTTTTCATTTGTTCATTACATTGTTTAGCATTGTTGTGTTACTGGGGAACTTGTCATGGTAGTTGAGGGGTACAGGTATGTGTGGCAGTGAGGCTTTTCTGATGGGAGATGATGGATTTCACTAAAAAGATTGAACTCATTCAGTACTCCCTTCACATTGGCCGGTTGTACGAGTAGCTGATCTCTTGGCTCCTTGTTGCTGAACCCAGAGGGGATCAGCTCCCAGTGATCATCAGATCCTGCTGTGAAATGCACTCTTTAGCAATAGGTGCTCGTAATTTCTGTATTAGTTTGCTGATTAGTTTGCTCTCGGTTTGTTCCCCATGAGTTGAATCTCTTGCTGGTTTGACCCAGTGTTGCCATAAAGGGACAGCCTCTCCCTCCATGAAGTGGAACCCAACACCTGGTGTGTTCCCCTATCCTTCACAGCATCACCGGTGCCTCCTCAGAGGAAGAGACAGAGAAGACGACCGAGGATGTTCTCAACATCTTCTCAGTGGCCTCCGGACTTCTGTACGAGCGCTTTCTTAGGTGGGCAGTTTCTCGCCTTACACTTGGTTTTTGCTTATTCTCCTCCAGCTCCCCCTGTCAGTCCCTCCCACCTCACATTTCTGTCTCTTTTCCAGAATAATGATGTACTCTGTTCTCCAACACACCAAAATCCCTGTCAAGTTCTGGTTCCTTAAGAACTACCTTTCACCTTCCTTCAAGGTAATGACCATCTCTGATTACATTGCATTTCTCTTGTCTGCTGTCTGTCAGTGTGGTGGTCACCCTTGGCGTAACAATGGCAGGGTGGTTCAGGAAGGCTTGCTCTATGTCCAGAATCATACACTGATCGCAATGTGCCACAAAAAGTAATCGAAGAGAGTCTTAGGGCACTTTTCCACCACACAAAGCACGGTACTTTCGGTACTTTCGCTTTTCCATTGACTTTCGGTCGAGAACCAGTACTGAAATTTCGAGTACCAAAAGTGCCAAACCAGTTGGGGTACTTCTTTGGTACTTTGGGGTGGGACTTGCAAACGTAATTGCTGTCGATTTGGTTATGTAAATAGCCTGCCCCTGAAACACAAAATACAACCACGATCTTTTGAAACGCACAGCGAACAGCGAGACACGAAGTAAAAACCAGTAGTTTATATAAAAAAATATTAAAAAGTAAAATGGAAGGATGGACAAACAAGGAAACACAGGCTTTAATCGCCATATGGTTGGATGATACAGCGGGATTTGGATAACACATCTCGGGAAAAAAAAGTTTTTGCCGTTCCGAGCAATTCATTTTCCCTGTGTTTCCCCTGTCGCGCGCTGATTTGTGCACGGTTTCGCTGTTGTTTTCATGTCTTTTTACAAAGCTCTTGAGGTAAACGAGCCATATATTTTAAAACATCACATGCCTTTTTGATCTTTCTTGTAAATATGATTTAAGCTGCACTTTGTGATGATATCGATCAAGGGCAGTCACTGATGATGTCATTTGGCGCCGGTACCATGTTTTTTATGCCAGTGGAAAATCAACACGAAAGAAGTACCGTACTTTATGGAAGTATCGGAAGCGCCGAAAGTACAGTATCTGGTGCAGTGGAAAAACCCCCTTAATCAGAGCTGTGCACAGACAAGTTTAAAGGGGCACTGCAATGATATTTGAGGATGTCTAGCATGGGCAGAAACTGTAAGATCGTGATTTAGTTTGTCAGCAATAGCTTTCTTTCTAAATCGCAAACCCTCAAAGTAACTTGCATGGGAGTTTCCTGGCTTGTTAGGAATCAAACTTTTCATGTTGACAGGTGTGCAATCCTTCTGAAGGTGCAGACGTGTCCTTCACCTCAAGGTAGCTGGATTCTGGAAGGACAGTTAGAGGATTCACCTTATAGCAAAGCTGCTTTTTGCTGACATTTTAGGGCTTGGAATACAAAAATCTCACCCAGATGAGTAGGAAAGTTGAGCTCAAATTCGTTAATATATAAAACCCACTTGTTAAGCTGTTTTTTCATGCTTGAGGCATTGGCATCGCTGCCATTAAATCTGACATTTAACATAAAATATTAGTTTTATGCCAGTGTTCTCCCCCACACACACACATTGAAAATGCTTCTGATGCCCTTAGCTTGAGGAATGTGGTAATGCGTGGCCTGCACTATGAAAACTTGGGACTATGTACTTCTTGTGTACTCAGGAGTCCATCCCCCATATGGCAGAGGCCTATGGCTTCCAGTATGAGCTGGTCCAGTACAAGTGGCCACGGTGGCTGCACCAGCAGACTGAGAAGCAGCGAATCATCTGGGGCTACAAGATCCTTTTCCTGGACGTGCTCTTTCCCCTTGCTGTGGACAAGATCATCTTTGTAGATGCGGACCAGGTGACCTTAGCAGCGGTGTTGCTAGGTAGACTGCAAAACCTGTGCACATGCTGATCTTCTCCTAGTATTTGGTTATCTGGGTCCTCAACTAGAGCAACTTGCATGTGTTTGAGTGCCATCTTATTTTAGCCCGCCAGGCCATGTTGTGACCCTGCCTGCTCACTTCCCCCCAGATTGTCAGGGCTGACCTGAAAGAGCTTCGTGATCTGGACCTGCAAGGCGCCCCGTATGGTTACACACCATTCTGCGACAGCCGCAAAGAGATGGAGGGCTACCGTTTTTGGAGGTCTGGCTACTGGGCCTCCCACCTGGGGAACAGGAAGTACCACATCAGGTAGGGGTCTCGTGTGTGTCGATGGAGGAATACGCTTCCTTGCATCTGCTCTTTTAATCCAATATTTTTGTTTTTTCCGTCCAAGTTGAAATAAATACTGTGCTGACGTACTCCTGGGGGCGCTTGCTTAATTCGGAAAAAATGTTACAAATTTATTGGTGTCATAACAAAAGTCCATTGACAAGCAATGTGTAACATATCTGCCTATACCATCCACACAGACATTTTCTTTGTATTGATAGTGCCATAATATTTAACTCATTCAGCTCTTTTCTTGCCATTTTGCTGTTAATTGCTATTGCAATCACTGACTCCCAAAGGGAACACAAATGTTTTGGAGTTTTATGTTACTGCAGAGGAGTCACTAATTAAAAAGCCCCCAGTAAGACTGCTTGTCAACTTTTTAACTCCAAACAGAACCATAATTTAGGTTTCAATTTACTACCACTTGAATGTTTTACTTAAATCTACGGGTTGTTTTTAATGCAGTATATATTTTTTGTAATCAGGTGAATAAAATGATCATTTTTTGTTGTAAAACCAATAAATGTGCAATATTTTTACATTAAATTAAGCAAGCATTCCAAGACTTTCTGTGAGCACTGTAATTGCCTGCCATCTTTTGTGAAACTTAACGTCATCTTCATGTCACAGACTTTTTGTATTGTTGGTTCTTGCATGTGAGTGCCCTCTTATTTTAGCTTATTTTACACCACACTACCTCATACTGTAATTTTTGCATGTTAAGCTCTTTTGCACATTACACCTAAAAGTATTATTTTCTATTCTTTCTTTCTATTGTATTGTACCTCTGCTTTTTTGTCTGGACAGCAAAGTAAGAATGTCATTGCACAGAGAAATGCACTTTTCTACTATACATAAACGCTTTGAATCTTGAATCTTGTGACATTCACAGACCACCTCCACCACCGCTGTCCCAGGCAAATCTGATTTGCCCCAGAGTGCAGTGGTGTATGGCATGAGCTTGTCCTGGAAGCCAGCAGAATATGAATCATCATGTACTAGCTTGGTGCACAACCTGAGACTCCCAATGGCACAATAAGCCAGTCGATCATCCTATTGTTACACCCTGAAGCTGTTTTGTTTGACAGTTTTATTTTTCATTTTGTAGTGAATATATTCATGGCTTTGTTTCCTTACTCTATAGATAAAGCCATCTGTTATGACAAATCTTGATCATTAGTTCACTATTACAGATCCAAATGTTAAAAACAGATTCTCCCTTATTGTGTTCACGTGGCCTACATGGGAATTGTAGTGTCATCAAGGATAATGAATGGCACTTGGGAGGGGGGTGTCAAACAGGATGATGAACCTCTGACTGAAAAATTAGATGTAAAGGATGGATCTGTTTTATTTTCACGTGACATCAAAATGTTTGTCTGGTGCGTATAATTTACCTTCTCTTCAGCATTTCCAGCTTATGCATGTCCTTACGGAACCTGACCAGTTATGCTCTCACAGTGCCCTGTACGTTGTGGACCTCAAGAAGTTCCGAAAGATAGCAGCTGGTGACCGACTGCGAGGCCAGTACCAAGCCCTCAGCCAGGACCCCAGCAGCCTGTCCAACCTTGACCAGGTGAAGGTGCCGTGGCCACTTGGGAAAGGGGGCTTTTCTGCCTTCCTGCTGTGGGTTTTCGTGCCTGATCTGTGCCTTTCAGCTAAGTGAAAGTGACCCTCTATCTGGGCTGGCGGCGGGCTTCAGAGCTGAGAAAGAATGCAGACCATCGCTGGTCTCATGCTGTGACTCCCAAGGACCTGCGAGTTCTCTGTAGGGTCTCATTTAAGATGATCAATTTGCTGCCTCTACCATCTGTTAAAGTTTCTTTCGGGTGGAATGTTTCTAAATGAAAATTCTCTTCTTATTTAATAACTTTTTTCCCTTCTTTTTTGCTGTTATTATGTATTTTAAGTCTGTTCTCTGTAGTCACCTGTTGCCTGCACATTGATAGGCTGTTTATCATCCCCAGGACCTCCCCAACAATATGATCCACCAGGTGGGGATAAAGTCCCTGCCCCAGGAGTGGCTCTGGTGCGAGACTTGGTGTGACGACTCCTCCAAGGCAGCTGCCAAGACGATCGACTTGGTCAGTCCCTGTCACCACAAGGGGATGAGTTATAAGTTAGTTTTGATAAATTATACATTTACGGTGTTTTGCCTTCTCTGGCAGCGGAGGTCCTCCGCACATCCGTGTCAGTTAATCTAGGTGTGAGCTTGCAGTGGCCTGTCTCTCACTTAATTGCCATGGCAGCCTTCCCAGGCTCACCCATCTAAAATTCCTCACTTCCCTCCAGCACTATGAAACCAGGGGCGGGTCTCTCGAGGCTGCGGACCAGCTGACGGTGCTGAAATCAGCAGTCATTGACACACTTGGGCGCCTGCCACCTTTTTCGGGGGTGGGGGTCGTCTTGGGCAGACTGTTTATGGCCTGTTAGGCATTCATTATTGGATTCATATAGTCAATCTGTGTACAGTTTCACACCTTTAAAAAGGTTAGAAAATTAATAAAGTTAAATGTTCACCCTCGAGTTAAATTCCTTGAGCAGATATTAGCAGATGCTTTTCTTTGTATGTAACTGGTGCATGTTTTGAAAAGGATTCTGAGAATGATGTGAAACTATTGACACTGAAAGTGTGTGTGAGATGCCTTTCTTTTTTTTCCCTCCACGCTATTAAACAGTGTTTGTGATGAAGGATTTTTACGGGGGAGTTGGGGGATTTTGGCCCAGCTTCATAGGACTAACCTTTTGGAGCGGTATCATCAGATAGTACCAGGAATCTCATCGGATTTTGGGGAGCCTTTTTCGACTTTTGAGTTTTAGGGTATGTGTGTTGACCAACCACATCCATTCCTCCGCAGTGCAACAACCCCAAGACCAAAGAGCCCAAGCTGGCTGCTGCTGTGAGGATCGTTCCGGAATGGGAGGAGTATGACCGTGAGATCAAGGAGCTGCTGAAGAGAATCCAGAAGCAGACCAGAATCAGACCATTAGCTGACCGGGAAGGTGAGGAGCTTTCTGGGAAGACCGTCACCCATGGTCCCCCTGGGATTGAGTCACTCTGGTCTTTGGGGAGCTGGCGCTCTGCCTGTTCAGTCACGAGTGCCATGAAAATGGAAATGGGATTTTGCATTAGACATTCATTATGGGAAGGACATGGGGTTATGTGTCTGTGAATAAGTGCAGAAATATTAGCATTTAACATGATATTCTTTGGTTCGTCTTATTATTGTGCTTTAGTCTTTTAATTTTAGCTTTTAAATTTTGTTTATTTATTTATTAAGCTGCATTTGTGGACAGAAATGATTCCTCATTTCCTTTTTTTGTTTTACAGCAATTCCCCGAGATGAGCTTTAGCATTGGATGTAGCTATACTATGGAGTTATGGAAGTCTGGGAAGAATTCTGCTGCTTTAGGTGAACTCTCCCAGAGAAGACCGTCCCCACATGAAATTGGGGTAAACAGATTATGCCAGTGGTTGCATCTCCACAAACAAAGCATGTAAAGAAGGACCACAGCCTTCAAGTTTGCCATGGAGAGGAAAGGAGCTTTTCATACCAGTGTTGGCCTTGATACTTGTCATGGCTTTTTTGGTTTTAAAGATGTTAATATTTTCTTTTCACAAAAGAAACATTTGCACTGCCACCAGCGAGATACATTCCTAAATTATACCACCGATTTAATAAGGCTGTGTTTTATTTGCTCCATTTTTGTTCTTTGTTTAATTATGATCCCTGAACGTTAGGACCAACTTAAATTGTCATCGATATTTTCTCCTTGCCAGGATGTATTGGCACACTTGACATTTGGCTGAAAAAAGCCCTAATTACCTGCTCACAGGGGTGCAGGATCCTCAGAGGTCCTCAGGAGTGTTGATGGTCTGCTACTGTGGACTGGACACAGTATGGAAGTCAGCAGCCTACCCCCTATCATGGTGGTTTATTGACTGTGTCAGAAACCAACAGCACACCTCTTTCTGTGACCAAAAGGCAGCTTTCTCCACATCTGGAACACACTACCCTCCTACCTGCGGTGTACCTTCAGCTATGAAATAACTTGCTCTGTTAATGAGTTTGTTGCCTTTTATAGCTCAGCCAGATAGTTTGGTATCAGGCAATTAAAGCCATTTTGTTAGGTGGGGCTGTGAAATACCACAGTTAATTTGGTGCTTCATTCTATATCACTGCACTTGACTATGCTGGTACTGTCCTTTAAGTTATGGTAAGTAAAGTATAAATTATTGCCTCACAGTTTTAAAAGTCTCTTGTCCTCAGGAATGAATGGATGAATCTTAATTAAACAAGTTAATCCAATATTTTTTATTTTTATTTATTTTTATTTGTATAGTGCATTTTTACAACTTTACATTGTGTCAAGGTGCTTCACATTATCCCTGCCCTGACAGGTCAGTACTCCAATTCCATATGGGGGTGTGAAGCTAGAGTGACAGCACTGACAATTCAGTTCATCCAAAGCTAATGGCACCGAACCCCACCCAGCTCTACACCTCACACTATAGGTCTTACTGGGATTGAGCAGTTACTGGGAGTGGGCATTACGGTAGCCCAGTCTGGAAGTTAAGGCATATATTAGTTTTTCCACATCATGAAAGAAGAGCATCTTCTGAAGCTTGGATATGTTCTGTGGATGGTAGAACACAGTTCTAGTAATACTTCTTATATAATCATTGAAAGATAGATCTGAATCAACCAGGACTCCAAGATCTCTAACCACTTTTTTTCACAATTTAAGCTGAGTAGAAAGACCACAAAGGAACGTAAGGAATTTTTTGCCACCCAGCACCGGATATCTAGTAGACAGTCTTCTAACCCAGAGAGCTGTCATGCTTTACCATGATTTCTAATAATGTTATCTAGTGGTAGCAAAGATAACATGAACAGTAGCGGGTCTAGCACTGATCCCTGTGGGACACCATGTTTGACTTTAGTGGATGTAAATGATTCAATGTTCAAGCAGACAAACTGATAACGATCAGTTAAATATTAGCAAAGCTAAGACAGCTTCTTCCAGGATCTTTGATTTGGAAGGAAGATATGAGATAGGACATACTAGATCAGTGGGTTCAAGATTTGGTTTCTTTTAAACAGGTCTAATAACACGATTCAAAGGTAACATTATCAGTATGAATTCGGCTACCAGAAGGCTGGTAGCTGTATGTAGCTACAGATGTGCACTGGATGGTCTGTCTGATCTTAGTTATTTTACCATTAAAAATGATAAATTCATCACTCCTTAAGAGCTTGTAGGACTTGTGAGTTTAGCATTGAAGAATTCTGTTTTAAGTTAGACATGGATTCAAACAGGAATTTAGGGTGTTTTTGTTCTTAAGGTAGTCTGGAGAGGTACACAGATCTTGCAGTTACTAGTGCATTACTGTACTTAGAGAGCCTCTCTTTCCAAGCAGATCTGAAAACTCCTAGATTCGTTGCGCGTCACTTGCACTCTAGCTTCCATGAAGCCTGTTTAAATTCATGTGTATAATCAGACTACCAGAGGGCAGGTATCTCATCTTTGTGCTTTATTTTTTAAGTGGAGTTACAAGACCTACAGTGCTGCAAAACAATTTCACCATGTTCATGGTTACCTGTGCAAGTTCATTTTCACATAACGCTTCAGATGTAAAGTTGAAGAACTGACTGCTTGCCTTTTAAATGTTCTGCAGTCTCACTTTCGGGGGTTGTAACATCATAGCTGATGAGATTTCCCACAATCCTCTGCGTCAGCATGTTCAAGCAAAACCTGTCTGTGATACCACTGCTGGTGGGCTGGGAGCAGTACTTTACTGACCCCAAAGCTTTATTTATCTGAAACTACTGAGAATATAGTATCTTTACTTAAGGGTCTTCATGATCAGCCCTTTTAAGTGCAAACATGGCCTATTGTGTTATGATTCTGAGAGGTGCTGTTTCTCTTGGCTGTCCCTTTTCTTATTAATCTACGACTTCACAGTTTTCCACAAATACCGCTATCATAAATTAAATCTAATATAATCTAGTTGAATCTAAATTACAACGTGTACTGAACGGAAGCTCAAATACAAATTAAGGACAGTTTTTTCCACCAAAAAGATCCTCCCCAGCAAGGTCCTGTTGGGTAGGTGTTGTGAGTGAATTTGCATATAGAGGGTGACCGGGAGTGTGAGGATCCTGAAACAGGGATGGGACGAAATAAGATAAGATGGAGATTTCCCATGGTCTTGGACCATTGTAAGTTCCCGTTACTTCAATATCCTTGTGGTATCGACTGGAACCCCAAATTCTCTTCCTGACCCATGCCCATGATCATATATTGCTGACACTGTCTGTATGCAAATGATCAACCAAAAACATTGTGGAATTTAAATTTTGTCATAACGGAAAAGAAATTGTGAGTTGGGATGTTAGTCAGCGAGCAAAGTTTTCCGGGAATCTGAGGAAAGCTGAGTTATTTCATCCCTTGCTCCTGTTATTTATGATCTGGACCCTCTGACCATGTACAGGGCCGGTGGTGAAAGAAAATGAGTAATTGAATGAATGAACAAACAATTAATCTGGGATTTTTGTGTCTGCTATAAGAACCTTTTACCACTAGATGGTATTAGTCATTGCGATAAGCTGCAATTAACAGACCTGTTAGATGATTCACAATTTTGCCCATTTTTCATGCTACTTATTTCCATGGTGCAATGTCTTGAAGGTACAACAGCTTCCAGTAGGATCAACAGTATTAAATCACAAGAATATATCCCCATTCTGTCCCAAGTCCTGGGGGTTTAGCTATTTAAATATAAAAAGGGGCTAAGTCAAGTTTGCCTGTGGCTTGTTTTTGTTTTTCTTTCTTTTTTTGAGGGAAGATTGGCATCAGGGCTAAATTACTCCAGGCTATGCTTAAAATACTTGGGGCTATAGTCCCAAGTGTTTGGACCTAACACCACCCATGCCCATACCCCTCAAATACTACCCATGTAATATAGACCATCTTCAACTGGACCTGCTAAAAGAACACAATAACAGGCTGATTTGGCTTCAATTTAATGTTGTTAGATTAGATTAGATTAAATTAGAAACACAGAATAAATATGATATGAAATATTATGTATTAGCCATGCAAGAAAGTGTTTCCTGAGCTAATGTAGCTACTAATACATGATGAATATCTACTGATAAAAATTTATTATGATAGTAATAATAATAGTATGGTTATTATTATTATTAATTAAAATGCTTAGTAAGACACTGCATGCTCTGATGGACACCATGCATCCTGGAGGACACTGCATACCCCAGCGGACGCCACGCACCCTGGAGGACACTGCCTGCCCCAGTAGACACTACAAGCCTCAGTGGACACCACGCACCCTGCCGGACACCACACATTCCAGCAGACACTGCATTCCCCAGTGGACATGATGAACCCTAGTGGATGCCACGCACCCCGGAGGACACCCCACACCTTGATGGGCATTGTGCTCCCCGGTGGACATCAAGTATCCCGGAGGACAGCACACACCCCAGTGGACACCGCGCGCCCTGGAAGACATTGCACACCCAAGATGCTAATTTGATGCCAGCAGGTTGTGGGAGGGGCATGGCTAGGATTGTGATAATTGACATTTGATAATTGTATAAGGAAATGTATAAGGACAACTTCTAGGTTTTTCTGTCACCCGAGCCCCTCCCCCACAACACTGCATATTTAGCTCTTAATTAGCCTGTCTCGGTCCACCAGGGGGAGCCATCTGGGACTTAAACCCATTTTCAACAGCTCAAAATGTTTAGCTTCCTCATCTATAAACTTGCATATGTAGAAAAACCTAAATCAACAGATAAAGGATAGAACAGACATAACCATCAGTAACAGGCAACATTTGCTGATTTAGCCAAATCCAGAAAAAAATACTGCTCATGAATTTTTTTGTATATTTCTGATTTTAGGGGCAAAATTTATAGTACGTACACAGTTAAGATCTGAAAAGTTACTGATTCAAAACAATGCAATCCAGTGTGTATCTAATGCCTTATAGAATCTCCATGATTTCAAAAGAAGCAAAGAGAAACAGAGGTACAGGAACATGCCAGAGAAATCGGGGGGGAGGACGGGGGTTCTGTGGGGCTCAAGCTATTTGTCAGCACAGAAACTCCCTCTGGGCACAGGAGAGGTCCTGCCCCCAAATCTTTCTTGGCCTGGTGTTTTTCACCTTTTTTGCAACTGCAGCAGTGCTATTAGTCCCTCTCCCCCTTTCTCTTTCTCTCTCTCTCCCCCCCACCACCTCTACAGCAGTGCTATTAGCTTTCCAGCCTCCCACAAAGTCGCTCTCTCTTTCTCTCTCTCTTTCTCTCTCCACTACCATCTCTGCAGCAATGCTATTAGCTTTCCAGCCTCCCATAAAGTGCGCCCCCCCTCTCTCTTTCTCTCTCTCTCTCTCTCCATCTCTACAGTAGACATGTGCATGTATCAAGTGAGCACTAGTGGCTCTAGGCTCTAGAGGGTGAGAGAACCAGCCATTCATTGATCAAGATAAATATATTCATAAAAAATACATGATTACAATAAATTATTATTATACATTTTTAATTAATCATCACAGTAAATTGTCGTACATAGATATGACTAACACACAACATATTTTCAAATATAATTTTACATTATGTTTTAATTTTATTGAACCTAATATCTTCAAGTTCATTTTTATCTGACCAACAGGGGGAGCAATTGCACCCCTGGTAAAATCACCTATGCTAACTTAGGGCCTAGGAATGCCCAGGTTGTCATGCCTGCCCCTGCATCTGGATTCCTGGCTGTAGCTGTATACCTCTTCCCTGGCACTGCCTATCCAGCCTATCTGGGCCCATCGCTGACGTTTCATGACAGAGGTCACAGAGCTCCAACGGGGACTGATGGGGACCACAGTGCTCTGATGGGGACTGACAGAGACCGCAGCACTCCACTGGGGAACACAGTGCTCTGATGGGGACTGACAGAGACCACAGCTCTCCGATGGAGACTAATGGAAACCCCACTGCTCCGATGGGGAGTGATGGGAACCACAGCGCTCTGATGGGGACTGACAGAGACCACAGCACTCCGATGGGGACTGACAGAGGGCATAGCACTCCGATGGAGAAGGATGGGAACCCCACCGCTCCGATGAGGATTGATAGAGACCACAGCGCTCTGATGGGGACTGACAGAGGCCACAGCGCTCCCACGGGGACTGATGGGAACCCCACCGCTCTGATGGAGAGTAATGGGGACCACAGTGCTCAGGATGAGCTTCCTCAGTAGCTCTCTGCGACTTCCTGCTGACCTTCTCTCAGTGTGGGATGCAGGCTGACCTTTCACAAGAGGCCATCTAATGTTTCTGCACCAAGCCATCGCAGGACTATGTCAGAGGATGTGGTCGGATCAAAGATATGCATCATCAAGTGAAAGGAAGACCTGGATGATGATGGTAACAATAGCAATAATAATAATAAGAAGAAGAACTTGTCTTATTGCTGTAGGTACCCAGTGAGGTACCTGAGACCAAAGAGGGTACAGGCAGTGCCTGACCAATCAGTTTGTTTGACCATTAGGTTACTTTCATTCAGTCTAAAAAGCACAGAAGTTGCTACAGTTCAATCTGGACATTTGGAAGGCACGCCAACATGGACATGACCTCACCCTGGGGTTAGCAGATGCTTCATGGAATCCTGGTATGGAGGGTCCAGATAGGAGGAAACTGCCAGGAAATTGCCACATGCCATGTGGTTGCTCACTGATCCGCACGCAGCATTTGATTCAGCTATTGATTTAGTCATCAACCTACAAAAAAAATTGATTTATGAGGGTTACAGAGCTGAAGGTGGACACCACTCCTTTTTGGGCTGCTCTGTTCATGCATAAAGATTGGCATTTATGTGTGTATTGCAATATTCTGTGATTTTTCAGCTTATATCATCATTATTGGGTTTGGATTTGGCTGGACGCAGCTGAATTTTATCCCATAATTTAGCAATTATGGGATAAAATTCAGGGTTGGTGAAGCTGGCTGTGAACCCTGTGAACCCCCATTCTAGGCAAGAAGACCTGATCCGAATGATCTTGGGATGTTCACTAAGGTTAGCAGGGACGTTCCTGATATCAGGGAATATAACAGAAGAAGAAACTAGATACATGGCAGCCTCACTCCAGTGATTAAGTGGCCCGGTGAAATTGCTTTCACAAAGTACATAAAGCCATAAATCATAATGCAATTGCACTTCAGATACTCATTAAAAAATAAATAACTTTCTTACAGGGAAACTAACTTGTTTTAGAGGGTGAATGGCTGAATTAATATCGCTTGGGGGGGGGGGGGGGGGGGTCATTACATCCCCCATCGGGTGCTTGCTAAGGGAGGGGGGTCCAGAAGCCAATTTTAATAAGTGTCTTGTCAATGAGCTCAGTTAAAGTAGGGGAAGGCTTCAGCTGGGGCGCAATCTCTCAATGAGCGTCACATTCATCTTCCCTCCGCTCATCCTCCCTGTACAAAGCCTCTGTACCTGCAAGCTCAGGCTTTCCATTATAGGACGTCCTGGATAGCTCGACCCAGCCTGCCTTCCCTGCATCTGTATGGACTACAGGATTAAATAAGTTCCATGGTGGGTTAATGAATCATATCAGTGGAAGCGGAAGTGAAACAGCCAGGCTCTGCTCTGCCTGGTGTCTTAATTAACTACTACATCGATGCAATGGGAGTGTGGAGGCAAGCCGGCTCTTTAAAAGCCTCCCTTATCCAATGTGGTCTCAGCTCAACCAGATCGATTCCCTCTGTCCTTGACATGCATGTCTGCTGGGAATATTGCAGTGCTAGAGGCTGCAGAATGCAGATACTCTTCATTTATAAAATACACATAGAAGTTTATATTTCCTGTGGTATTTATTGCGGTGTAGGCATTCCAGAAGGAGGATGTACAGATGTTCCCCTGAGAACTTCAGTTTTCTCCCACAGTTTGCCCCTGAGTCTGTGATTATGCAAGTGTGTGCCTTGCGATGGACTGGAATCCCATTGAGGATGTCCCCTGCTTTCAACCCATGATTCCTAGGGTATTCTTTAGGTTCACCATGACCCTGTACTGGACAAGCCATTCAATGGATGTATAGATCGAAGGATGAATGGATGGGAAGAATTAAAGATGGCTGGGATAAAAGTCTAGAGTTCAACTTTTGAGAAATGGCAGAAATGTCAATACTCCTCAATACATAAATAAATCATGCATGTTTAATATGTTATAATCCACTAAAGTGGGCCATTGTGATTGGTATAAGACCTGTCACAGGGTATGCGTTCACTGATAACATAGGATATGTGTTCACTGATATCACAGGATATGTGTTCACTGGTATCACAGGGCATGCATTCACTGGTATCACAGGGTATGCGTTCACTGATGTTACAGGGTTATGCATTCACTGGTATCACAGGGTATGCATTCACTGATGTAGTCGTGAAGCGGGGGAAATTTAGAGTTACTGTTATGGACAGCAACTCTGCAAGGTAATTGGCCACTGGGTCATACCTCGTCCTACAAAGAAATGAAATTACAGGAAATTGGGCAAAAAAAAAAGCAGGGTGAGCTCTGTAGTATAAATCAGAGCCATGTAGAAGAGGCAGTCTATAGTGATAACCATGGAGAGCCAAGGTTCATGTTATATTCAGGCGTTAGCAGTTCACACAGGTATGAAAGACTGTCTGCAGGCAGCCAGAGCGTCTGGTTCGTGAAGTGTTTTGTTGGTGCATCGGCAGATACCTTGATCTAGGGGGGGTGGGGGTGCTGCCATGTTCATAGAGCTGCCTGCAGCAGGCAGATGCGTGTGACTCATAGCATCTTGATAGAAGGCCAATAGAATGTTTGGTTATATCTCTAGGTGTGTGGAGTTTAAGTCAAAGGAGGTGATGTTACATTTATACAATTCCTTGGTGAGACCCCACGTAGAATATTGTGTGCAGGTTTGGTCACCATACCATAAGAAGGACATTGCTGCCTTAGAAAAGGTGCAACGTAGGGCTACAAGAATGATTCCTGGTCTTAGAGGAATGTCTTGTGAGGAGAGGTTAGCTGAGCTGAATCTGTTTAGCCTCGAGGAAAGGAGACTAAGGGGGGACATGATCCAGGTAATATTCATATCTCAAACACCTGAAGTAAAGCAACAATTCCTCTGTGAAAATGAATATGCCATTTCTAGTATCAATTTTTAGTCTATGCTGCCGAGCAGATTTTGAGCTACATTAACAAATTAACAGTGTGTAGCAGCAGGCTGCGATTATGGAATTAAACTGGGAACCAGCAACTGTACGCTCATTGCCTTCATGAGTCCGTGCTGGTGTCATATAACAATTTTTAGAAAAGTGCATGGTGTACCTGCCAAACGTCTTCAACATTTGGGGAGTTCAGGAGTTTATCTGAGGGATATGGGACAGTATCACTCTGGAGTCTTCTTCTCCATTAAGTTACATTGCATTATTTATAGTCAAATATACCCAGCTGGGCTTAATTCTACAGAATTATTTATTAAAACCATGACACTTTCAATATTTTGTTTAGTCTGTCCACAGAGTGTCAACACAATGGCAGAGCAGGGGATGTTTTTTGGACTTGCTAACTTCTGTTGGGGGGGATTATACTTTGAAAAAAAGCTCAGCATCCATTTCAACACTAGACTAGGCGGGCGGGATTATCAGCAGAAAGGTTTTCGCCACCATCAAATGACTTGGTGATGAATAAATTGCATGAATATGAACCAATGAGATACAAAATATATATCTAGGCTAGTCTTAATGAAATACACTCAAGAACAAAATGATCTATACTGCCCTGCCTAAACCATCCATATATCTTTTTAAGAACAAAAATGTCTAGAGGGTATCTATGCATAATTTATAAAGAATGATGACAATGTGTTCCTGGATCTTAATCATTATAACATGACAAAATGTTTTATTGAGTTTATTTCTTAATTTTTATATATTTTTTCCCCCATTTTGTCATCTATTTATGACAATATAGGTGTCAGCACTGACCACAGGAAAATTTTGTAGCAATGATGGACTGTGTATTTCACATGAAATAATCCAGAAGATCAACACCCAAAGAATTAAAAAGCATTCTCAGCTCTTAGGTGATATTCAACAAGCAGTAGGTATGTATGTTGCTATGGCTGAAGGCACGTATGGCGCTATGGCTGTAGGTATGTATGTCACTATGGCTGTAGGTACGCATGTCGTTATGGCTGTAGGTATGTATGTTGGTATGGTTGCAGTAACAAGCAGTGGCTTCATGTTGACATCAATCTCATGGTTGTTGTGCTTAGTCTGTCATGCTGTCTTTCGTGTACCACAACCTATTTTATAAACCATTCATACCATATCCTTTTAAGGTATAGACCACCCCCCCCCACACACACACATATCATATTGTGCTTTTTTAATGCAGCATGCATTATTACACAGGTCTAATTGCATATTTGTCTTTTTAGGTCTGGTGATCTGAAATCAGAATGCCCAGCTATTTAAGGCATGTGTGTGCTGTGAGGAAGAGCCACCTGGAGCAGGATTAAATGGCTGTTTGCTGAGCAGCATAGGTTGAAAATGCCGGCCTCTGAAAAGATGCCTGTGATCCTGTAGGATGTGTAATTATCTCTTTAGGTCATTTAAAAAACCTGTGTTCATTTCTACACATTTCAATGAGGAAGAACATCTTACAAAGAGGCTGGGGGGTTTGTATATGATAAACCTCATATACACACGTGGACAAAATTGTTGGTACCCTTCAGTCAATGAAAGAAAAACTCACAATGGTCACAGAATTAACTTTA
>JAODKE010000001.1:41012689-41024470 GCA_026779605.1 Mormyrus hasselquistii
GGTGGGGGGGGGGGGGGTGCGTGGGGGTGGTAGCTGGAAATGTTAGCGTTCAGCAGGCAGTCTTGTGTTCCCTGCACTGTTGCTGAGAGAGCCCCAATCCAGGCACGGGCTGACGCACACAGCTAGGAGCAGGCAATGACAGCAGTCTGCTCAGACGCTACCTCTAGACAGCCGTTAATCAGCGGAGACTGCCGCGCCAGGAGCACCGGCGTGCGCACGAAGCTCCGGGGCTCAGCTCAATGAGGTGGGAGGATTGTTTTTTTATTACTTGTTTGAATAGGACTTTGCTGCAGTATTGGTGCATACCATGTCGGGGGGGGGGTCCGGCCCGGCCCGGCCCGGCCCGGCCCGGCCCGGCCCGGCCCGGCAGCTTTCGTCTGGGAATCGCGGCGCGGAGCAGCTGCGCTCGTGGCTGTTCCAGTTCTGCGTGCGGAAATGAGCTTATGCAGCAAGGCTGCTGCTGCTCCTTCCAGGGAAGGAAAGGGAAGAGTGGCCAGCCAGCGCCTCTGTTTCCTTGGAGTTCTGGTATCAGGCTTTTTCTACGCGTAGCGGTGTGTGTTCTTCACACACATCTGTCTTTCATCTGTCTGTTCTTCACATCTGTTTCGCTTCCTCGGTCTCTCTTACTGCAGCGTAGAGGTCCATGTGCGTGTCCTTCTGAAACGTTTTTAGTCCCGATAAGAAACAATTCACTGGCAATCATGTTGTTAGTGACGTGTTTTGAAAGAGTTTAATTTTGGCTGATTTATCCCCAAGAAAATGTGATGGGTTAAAGGCAAGTGTATGTACTTATAAAAGTCTTGGTGTAAATTTAATTGGGGCTCCTGTGTTTCACAGTCATTTTGAAGTGAGCTGAGCTGTCTGAGAAAAAAAACTTCACCCGCCTTAAGACCATCACATAGACAGGAAATGTGTGGAAGGTGGTCTTTTCCTGAGCTGTTTAAAAACAAAAAACAGGCATTCAAAGCCAGAACCAGTGCCATTAAGGCCTAGATAGGATAGAATATCTTTAAACTTGTCCTCTTTCTGGTCCCAGGATATAACATCTCTAAATGGTTAGAATGGCCCTTTTTTGTACGTTACTGCTGTGAGGTCTTTCAAGCTTAAAAAGGCTGAATCATTTGGCCAGAACGATCGTGTGACTTACGTCAGCAGTCAGTTGTCACCTTTTTTGTAACAATTTAACAATGTTTTCTTGAAATGTATATGCTACTCTGGAGGTTTTCCATCTGCATGTCCATGATTGTGAAATTAGTCTGCATTTTTAGAGAATTGTCTTGCCAAAGGGTAACATCAGCGGACTGCACATGGGTGGCATGAGCTTCGCTGGCCCTTGGCACCTCGCTAGCGGGGTGGATAGCTAATTGGATTACAAGGTGCTTCCTAACTCCGTGCAGTGGGGGAGCCAGCTCTAGTGGCTCCCCTTCTGGGTCTGCCTGTGGATCGAAGCAGCGGCTGGCTCCCCTTGGAGAGATTGTGTCAGATGTGAAGAGATGGTTCAGGTCAGGGATGCTGGGCTCCTTTAAGGCTCGTACTGTGTGAGGGACATTCATTTGCTGATTCAGTTACAAGGTGGGGAACCTGCTTAGTCTTGTATCAGCTTTTGTTCAGCTAAGTGACCGTCATCAGCTTAGCACTTAATGCTTTTGATACAACCTATAGAACGTATAGAAGCAGGTATTTTTCACATGGAAAACACATGAAATAAATTTTTATCAGTCACTGTAAATTGAGAGTCTTTCCTTCAAATAGATTTATGTGACGTGTAAAGTAACACTGCGCAGGTGTCGAGCTGAGCTTGATTGATCACTTCCTGGACACAGTTTGTGCAAGTGTTCAGGTATATAGTTCTGACCTATGATGCTTCCCCCCTGGAGGCACATTCTGGAGCAGATTTTCAGAATCAGTGGATGTAACTCCGGAAACGAAACTAAAACTGAGCACAGTTTCTTCTTGATATAATCTACATAATGTTTGAGTGTTTAGGGCTATTGTTAGGCTGCTGAAACTACACCAGGCTTTCAGAGGCATACTACTTGTATGACACTCAGATAATTATTATGGTTGTGAAAGAAACAGGGATCCAGCCTGTTGACCCCCTAGCACGATAGTGACAATGCAATCCCATCAACACATCCTGGTATAGTTTGTTTGTTTGTTACAGTTTCAGTGCAGACCTCACAATGAACAAAGGATAATAATGACTAAATTTCATTGCTGGTTGCTTGTAGAATTTAAATGCCTGAATATTTTGTATATCGTGTAAGGTATCCCAAATTCTTATTACTTATGCTCATGGATCAATTCTATAGTCACATTCTAATAGTGTATCTTACATTCTAATAGTGTTTCGGGAGGAACAGTTATTACTGCATAGTATTGTATTATTAATCCAGGTACATTTCATTCGGCAAATTAATTGTTGGTACTTTCAATGCAAAAACACAATTAACAAACCCTGTGTAATAATTAATTATAGTGTTTAGACCGTAGTATTAACACAGAAAATGCTTGTTAATTCAGAGGGCTTTTTGGTCACTTTAGCTTCCCTTCTCACTTGCATATGAAAATAATGCTCTTTCACGAATGCAGGAAACTGTTGGGAGAGAGACCTGCCAGGTTAGGAGAATCCAGCAGAAGGGCCCAGAAAAACAGTGCGCTGCAGTGTTTAGAGGTCAGATGGAGAACTCTTTCTATCTAGGAATCTCCTTCTGTTAAATCAAGGGATGACCTAGATAACAGAACCACTAATTGCCTGCTGGTGTGAATGTAACTTATGGGAAGACTCGGGTCGCTAATTGTCCGTATTGCCCCCTTGTCCGAGGGCTCTTTATGTCCCATCCCTCCCCTCGTGTTCCTCTGTACTAGAGGAGTTTCTGCTGAATTCAGCATCTGTCCCTTGTTTTCAGGGCATGGGGCTGAAGGTTTTGGGGACCCGCAGGTTGCTGGGTAGGTGCTCCCGTTCTCTTCAGTTTCTCCCCACTTCCTGACCACTGCGTTTATTTGATTTGCTTGAAAGGCTGTGGGTGAAATAAATGCAGTAGTGATCATAAATTCTGCCAAATTAAAATGCCATAAACTTGTGGCTGAGGCTGTGGGACTGCAGTGCCATTAATCATTTGAATGTCCCCCTGTGATTGGTGGACGGGGCTGTCGCTGTGCGTTAACCAACTGGTCCTGCTCATCAATTTGTCTGGCATCTGGTTTGGTTGGGTGCCTCGCTGGCAAGCATCCTGTCCTGCAATGGGCCATTTCCAGCGGAGGATTAATCCAGGCTGTTAACAGCAGGCTTGCTGCAGCTAGTCCCATACCTGTGTGCCGTCTGTCACTCTTCATTGGGTGACCCCGTGGGGCAATCTCAGGCATGCCGTTTGAAGGAGAAACTGGAGTGTGACCTGCTGGGCAACCGGCACATTCCACTGGGTCTGTGGCAACCACCATATCACCCCAGTTTTTGTGATTGATACCACTAAATGCTATCAAGTAGATTCCAGAGTGACTCAGCCTTTAAAGGTGTTTGTTCCAGCTGTGCCCCAGTCTTTCAAAAGCGCCCTGATTGCAGGGATTCTCAGTGGTGGACTCTACCTGTCCAATGCAGAACTGTGAAGAGGATGTAACCAAATTCAACAAATCAACACTGAAGCCTTATGTGAACACTATCATTAATTTGAAGTAGTTAGTCTCCGTATATATTCTGGAAGTCTACATTTAACTTAATGCTTAATTTGTGGGCTCTTTTTTATTTCAGGCAACGTAAGAAGCCTTTGAATAGAAATCATCAAGTTTTTTGCAGATATTTTTAAGTGCAAAATTTTGATTGAGAAGGGGTATCTTACAGTTTGGAAATAATGTTGTTTTGAAAAGAGATTGAGATGAATAAAAATGAGATGTTGCAAGGAACTGTAAAAAAATCTAATTAGGCTAATGTTTTATGCATATGTATTTATATAGCTTCATGTTTTGTTTTCTGTACTGTTGTTTTATTATATTATGAATTTATTTTTGGTATGTTTTGATGTGCATTTGATGAAGTACTTACAGGATGTCTGGCTAGCTAATCGTAATTAACTTTCTTAAATGATTATCCTTACATGCACATGTGCAAAATAGATGTTCCATTTAAGAAGCCAAAATAAAAAAGGTTTAATTGGTAAAGGTCATGTTTCACATGATTCCAGCCAAGTCCTTTTATGGCCGATGGTTCCCCCCTGGGGGGCATTAAATTGGATCCTGCCTCAGAGAGGACCAAGTGGGAATGCTTTCTAATTGCAGTCTTAACGGGCACTGGGACCTTCTGTCCAGGAGAGGTTGGGGGGCGGAGGTCCCTAGTGTGGGGCTTATCTGCATTATCCTGTATGTTGGTATTACTCTACAAGTAACAGATGCTAGGCTGCTGAAGGAGTTGTGCTCGAGACTCAGAGCCTGCCATTTAAAATGTTGGCAGTGCATTTGTGCCCGATTTAGGCCCTTAATCTGAACGCTTAGATGAGCATAACAAGCACGAGTGTCAGCTGAGTGCCATAACAATATGTACCCTTGAGGTTGCCTTGGTGTCACTTCCACAGTCATGTAGTTGGACACAGCTTAGCCTCATAGCAGAACAGGTCACTTCCTGAATGGGCACAGTAATGTAGTTGGACATTGCTCAGCCTGACTTGGGCACTGGGTTCTGGGCCGTGGGAAAAACAGTTCTTGTTCGCTAATCAGGGACAACTGACTTTGTACAAGCCATCCCCATTTTACAAAATGTTATCAAAATACTTCTGACATCGGGTTTTTGTTAATTGAACTTTTACTTACCATAAGGATAAGCAACATTTCTTGCATTAGATCTGTCTGATAATTTTGTTAGTGATATAGATGACTGCGTTCCACTGCATATAAAATAAGTCTATTGCACTTGGAGGACAAAACTTTCTGATTCATTGAGATTGGCATTCAGCTATAGTTTTCGCTTTGGCTGAAAAATAAAATCACCGGAATTATCATTCAAACCAAACACTCTGCATTGCCCTATTGTGAAATGGTCATGATGGAATTTCTATTTTTAGGCTTATAATGCATAGCAACAGCAAAAGTGTTTCTGATTCTTAGCAACAGCACTTTACAGTAAAACTGGTATGCTGCATGCTGTATCACTTTTAATGCTGACAAGCCATAATGCTGCAATAGTGGAATGAGAACCAAGGGTAATAATGACACATTATACTGTTTGCATTACGGTAAAATATGGTTGTTGCTGTTAAAATAAAACAAGCTCCATTGTCTCCTTTTTAAGTAACCTTAAAAATTTGACTGCATTAACATGGGTGTAAACAGATGTGTGTTTTTCACCCCGGCAGGTGCAGCGTGTCACCATGTGTGGGACATATCTCCCATGCGGGACAGTCAGGTGTGGTTTAACGGTTTAATTTGCTGGGCGTCTGTATATTTCCCCCTGGAGTTTCAATGTCATTTTTACAGCCTTTATGGTGGCCAAGAAAGCCTGATAGAATTCAAAATAAATAAATGCATGTCAAATAGAAAAACACGCTGCAAAGCAACAAAGCATATTTTTCAAGTTCATAATGAACACAACTTGTATTAATTGCTTACGTTAAAAAACTTTTACAAGCATGTGATCAACTGAAAAAAATGTCCTCTGGAAATGCTCCCGTTGTGTTGTGGCTATTTGCCACACATTTCCAAAGTTGCCCCTTAGCAAAAAGTAGTATACTTGAAGTTCATGTTATTAAGTATAAGTATAACAAGTATACTACAGATCATATATTTGTAATGTACTAGCAAGTATACCAATTTAATACTACTACTGACTAAATTGGAACATTTTTAAGTTTTATAAAAGTATACTTTAAGTATACTTTATAAGGTCACTTTAATTTTACAAAAGTATACTTTCAAGTATACAAGTACACTCATCTATATACTACTAGTGTACTAGGTATATACTTCTAATCCACATTTTAGTTTATTGAAGTACACTTAAAGTATACTTTTATTAACTTTGAATTACTAAAACTAAAAAAAATGTTTTTTGCTAGTTCACTTATTTTTATACTTTTAAGTACTGTATACTTGTAAACAGACTGCATTTATATAGCGCTTATAGCTATCATACAAGGCACCAACCTGCACCCCAGGAGCAATTTGGGGTTCAGTGTGTTGCTCAAGGACACTTTGATGGGGTCAGGTGGAACCAAGGCTTAAACCTGAAACTGTCTGGTTACCAAACAATAGCACTACCTCCTGCGCCACCATCTTACTTTTACTTGTAGCATACTATGTATATACTTGAACTAGACAAAGTATTCTTAAATTTAACTCATATTGTATGTACACTAGACTGCAATGTATTTACAAAATCAAAAGACAAAATGTTGAGAAGCAAAATATACTAAAGTATAAGTTTTAGTATTAAAGTATAAGTGTAAGTATTAATGCACTTTGTCTTAGACTTTTCTTTATGCTTATCAGTATATCAAGTATACTTCACTATACTATTCTTAAGTATATAATATATAGTATATAAAAAGTAAACTTCAAGTATACTGCCTCAGTTTTGTATAAAATAAGTATACTCGTAGTACACTTGAATAAACTACTTTTTGCTAAGGGGCATTTGTTTTCTGTATTTGCGTCTGTGAATGTGCAGCGCGTTTGTGAAATGTGGTTTGCATGAATTGCCGTTTTGTTGAAAGTGTCTTATGAACTTTTGTAGGCCTATGAATTTGCAGTGTGTTTGCACATGCAGTATGAACTTCAATGATATCTTTTGTTGCTTTGCAGTGCATTTTTCTGTTAGACATGCATTTTTTTTTTACTTATTTTCATTGGGCTTTCTGATTTTCATTTTGAATTGCATTGGGCTTTCTTAGCCACCGTACTTGACAAAGTGACAGAAAAAATGTAATAAAACAGAGGGGTTCTGCCAGTCGTTTATGAATGAGAGCTGGACAGCTGACTTTTTATATAATATAAATAATTATATGCATGCATATTTCAATGACATTAGTAAGATAAAGCTTAATGGATGAATGGTCAGATAACTGCTTTAGCTAATAGAAGCAGACTTACAGTCTGATAGGTGCACTGTAAAATGCTTTGTATAATGCAATAGATTATCTCGGGAATCAATCGAGAAAAGACATCAGGAAAGATGCACTTTAATTCTCGATGCCTGATCTGTACCTTGTGGTTGTGAGGAAGTTTTAAAAGCAAGGAACATTTTCTAATATAGCATTCCTGTGGTATGAGGACTTTTAAGTAAATATCCCCTGTCAATCCTGTAGCTTCACATTTCGGCAGTGTGGACAGGATGATTCAGTAAGAGAGTTTAATTACACCCTGTGTGGTGCAGTCAGGCAAGCACCACCTCTTTATGAGAGTGTATCAGCTTGGCACTCTCATTCTGTTCTTTCTCGGTATCTGGAGCTGATAATCAATGGCTCGGTGACTAATTGGTAGATAACCTGTGTGCCTGTGTAGCTGTCAGGGCCTGTCTCCATGCTTTGCTGGAGCTCCTGCATGTTTGCGTTACGGCCAGATTGAGTGCGCCAGGTAAAGTCTTGGGGTCGAGTGGTTGCAGGCACCGGGGTGATCTCATGGGGTTCAGGAGCTTGCCATGTCTTGGCTTGCTGCTGCATAAGCCGTATCTCCACATGAAGATTCTGAAGAAAATGTCTGGGTTGTTCATTCACTGTGTGAGAGGGAGGTTTGGTTTTCAAGAGCAATAGTCGTTTGCTCTGGGGGAGAATTTTGTAGCAGCGGTTGTGTCCTTATGTCTGTTTGCCCCACCCCCCATCACCCACTCATTCTCTTCCCCTCTGCTTTCTTTCTCATTCCATTTCTCACATGTAAATATTTCCAGATGTTTCAGGAAAAGATCCTAGCTGGTGGGTTTCTGACAGAGGTTCAGGAGGTCGGCCAAGCGCCACTGGATCTCTGTGCAGGCTGATAGTGAATCAGCTGCTGGTCCTTCCTTCATTAGATTCACACACTTTCTGATGTCATGCCTTTGGAGGCGTGAAAAATCTTTACTAAAAATCTTTGCAAATGTTCATTTAAAATGAGAAAGACAATAGAGGGGTAAAATTGTTATTTGAGGCAGCCGTTCAAGGTTCCGGCTCCTGGACGCCCAATAATAATAAGTACTATCTCTGTCTGTCTGTGTGAGGCTGCTCCATGGGTCTTGCGTGTTGCTGCAGTAAGTATTAAAATTGGATATTCTAGCCATGCGCGGGCCCGTCGGGGATGAGGCAGGCAGACAGAGCTGCGTGCCACGTCGGTTCTGCGCATTATGCTGTCTCATTGTGTGCCGTCCCTGCGTCTTGGACTTGATGGCCGTGGCGGAGCTGCACGTTTTTTTGTGTCCAGCAACTATAACGCATCCTTAACAACCACCTCCCCAGCCCGCAAACCACTGACTTTACCCAAAATCCCAGGATACTGGAAACCTCCCCCCCAACTCCCCTAGCCAAATTCTGTGATGTTTCTCTATAAGGAAGTCAGAACTTTTTAGCATGTGCTTTCTCTTTCTAACACTTCACAAGATTACAACGAGCGCATGAGGACTGGTCGTTACACCAGTAGGTGGCACTGTCTTGATGAAGCCGTTGCCTGGTTCAGCACCTCACCAATTGCAGTGACCCCCCCCCCAGGAGGCAAAGGTCACAGCAATTCATTGTTGTACTCCTTGAAGTGTGGAATTTGACCTGAACAGGAGCATGGGTGCGGTGTGCCAGGGCCTCTCAGGAGAAGCCTAGGAAGATGGACTTAATTTTTTTAGATGCAGCTTTGCTGGTCTCTCTGTCCCATAGCACTGTACTTAATTCCAGCTGCTAGCATTTTTATGGAGGTTTTAAACATTTAAACACAAATCTGTTTAATACGGTAATGGGTCAGAAGGTTTAGCGACGATACAATGAGAAGAAAAGTTGCACTGGAGACTTAAGGAACTGAAACTGCTGGGGTGTTTTTGTCTGTGCTAAAAATATGAAGTATGCTAATGCGCACCTCCTGCCCCTCCCAACAGATCCAGAACTGAAAGTGCCTTGTCATCCACTGTCCTGGGTGTCCAGTCCACGTGTGCAAAGCCTGAGCACCCAGCCTGACTGGCTGCTATAGCCGTGTAGGGAGCGCCACCCTTGACTTCTCCAGATCTCCAGCTCCAGGGGGTGCTGGCACTCGCTTGGAGAGAGAGGCTCAAAACATCAGTGACAAGCTTACGTCTGCCGGTCACACGTGGGCCACCTGTCATTTCCGTGCGTTTACACAGTCAAGCCTGCCCTTTGGTCTTGCCAGGGGACTACACTGCTCACGGACGAGCAGGAGTGGCTAGCTGACTTCGGTGACGCTCTCTCGCTCGCCACCAGAGTTCAACGCTTTTCCTGACGTTTCAAACCCTTCCCTGGAGGAGCCGTCCTCTCTCGTAGCCTCGCCCCTTGCTGCCTTCGACATGGCGTTAAACATTGCGTCAATACGAGATACAAAATGGCTGACACTGGAAGTGTGCCGCCAGTTCCAGAGGGGCACTTGTTCACGGACTGACGAGGAATGCAAATTCGCACACCCACCCAAGAGCTGCCAGGTGGAGAATGGCAGAGTCATCGCCTGCTTTGACTCCCTGAAGGTAAGCACTGCCAAGCATGCCGTTCCTGTTGATGGTCGTTTCTTGGTTAAACCAAAGCAAGTATTAAAGCTTATAACATAGCAATTAGAGATGTTTCAACTTGACTTGGTTGTCCAGGTATTTAGTGCCTGGTTTACATACCAAAACTTTATGTGGCTGTAATACCCAGTTTTGTGCTAATTTATATATAGTCTTTTATATAAAGTCTTAAAGCTATTTATTTGCTCAAGAAAAAAAATACAATTTCATTTTAGGATATGAGAAAAATAATAGTAACACAATAAAACCAAGTAGGAATTTCTTCAAATCTCCAAAAAGTTATTGATAAAGCTAGAACAACACCACTTCAGCACCCAAACCTCTCCTCAGGAGTACCTCTGTCATTCTATGTACTCGTTAAATTTCAGAACCAGCTCACTTAATTAACTTAATTAGTTAAATAACTTAATGAGGTATTGATTAGCCAAACAAGAAGTGCCAGTAGTTGAGTGAAAAAATACATGGGTGTATTGGTTTGGAAATGGCTAATGCTTTGTCTGCTTAGCGTCACATGATCACAACTGAGCCAATGGTTCCTCTCTCACTCGCTGCGGGATTGTGGGTAATCGTCTCCCATGCTCAGTCTCAGTTGGCGTGCCTCACTTGTATAGTCAAAACTCAGTAGAAAAGCACAACCTGAATAAGGATGTAGCAGAGCAGTCTGTTTAACGACAATGCAATGTCTACATTTCTGAGAAAGCGAAAAGGAGGCAAAAGCAACTGTCATTGGACAGGTGCCATGTTAAAGTCACACAAAAAGAAAAAGATTCCAGTGAGCCAACAGATAGCAGTGATTCTGTTAGTTATAGTGAAAGTCGTCCTACAAAATAACCCTCCTCTTATCCTCTCTCTTGACTCCCTCACACCATCCACGATTCTTTTCAAAGGTAAAGTGCGGGTTAATTTTTTAAATGTATTTTTACTTTATATTTTGTATTAATCATTTTTCTATGAATATTTTGGGTTGTGGAACGAATCATCTGAGTCTCCATTATTTCTAATCGGAAAATTCGCTTTGATATATGACTGCTTTGGATTACGAGCACGCTTCCAGAACGAATTTTGCTCGCAATCCAAGGTTTAACTGTACATAAAATAATAGTTGTACATCAAACATGAAGATCACTTAACACATAATTTTTTTTCCATAGTGCTGTATGTTTTTCCTTTTTAAAGTTTAATTTTCAACTTGCTCTTGTCTTGAAGTATACCTGTGCATAGTGTAATGTAATTTTAAGTGGACAAATTTTATTACTTTGTAGTAAGATACTTTGTAGAATACCTAACTAGTACTTGGTACAACCCACTTTATTGGGAATACCTAACTAGTACTGGATAAGACCCAATTTATTGGGGACAACTAGCCAGTACTTGGTACAACCCACTTTATTGGTAATACCTAGCTAGTACCAGGTGGGACCCACTTTATTGGGCATACCTAGGTAGTACCATGCTGGACCAACTTTAATGGGATACCTAGCTAGTACCAGGTGGGACCCACTTTATTGCGGATACCTAGCTTCTACTGAATGGGACCTCCTCTTGCTTCCAGAACCCCTTCAAGGGTAGGTGAGTTGTGTGCTCCTTGAGGCCTTGAACTATTTGGCAGTTGTTGCCTTAGCTTTTATGCATCTGACTCTTCACTAGTGACGTCCATCAAAGGCTGGTTTAAGCTACAGAAATGCCATTTATTGGCCGTTTTTTCCCTATCATACCATTCTCTGTATCTATTGACGGTGTAGCTGCTTTTACATGTGAAAATCCCAAGAAGGAGGCCATTTCTGAGATGGTTGGAACCACCATGTCTGGCACTAGTAATCGCACCACATTCAGAATGGCTTAGATCAAATGTCTTAGCTGTCCTTCTGCTTAGTCAAACAGTAAGAACAGCTCCTGAAACTGTCTGCATGCTGTTTATATTCAGCTGCAGGCGCTTGATTCTCTGTTTGTAAGAACAAGTGTTTACCCTAATGAGCAGATGTACCTAATAAACAGGATGCTAAGTGGACAAGTTTTTTTTTTTATTAATAATTAAATAATATACACACGTGGACAAAATTGTTGGTACCCTTCAGTCAATGAAAGAAAAACTCACAATGGTCACAGAAATAACT
>JAODKE010000001.1:41024570-41035436 GCA_026779605.1 Mormyrus hasselquistii
AAGTTATTTCTGTGACCATTGTGAGTTTTTCTTTCATTGACTGAAGGGTACCAACAATTTTGTCCACGTGTGTAGATGTGTCACATTCAGGCTTGGCAGTTACACAGTTAGGATTCATGTTGCAACAGTTTAGAACATAAGAAATTTACAAACAAGAGGATGCCATTCGGCCCATCAAGCTTGTTTGGGGAGAACTTAACTAATAGCACAGAGTTCTTAAAATTTTATCTAGCTCTGATTGAAAGGAACTCTACACTAGCAGGAAGACTATTCCATACTCTAACTACATGCTGTGTAAAGAAAATGGAACATTACTTCCCTTGACTTAAACTCCACACACCTACAGATATAACCCAACATTCTATTGACCTTTTTTATTGCTTCCCCACACTGACAAGAGTGGGACATGGAAGCATCAACATAGACACTGGGATCTTTCTCCTAATCAGCTACCTTTATTTCAGTGGAACCCATAAAAATGTACTTTATATTTCTGCTCCCTGCATGGATTACCTTACATTTATCTGTGTTAAATTTCATCTGCCAAGTATCAGCCCAGTCGCTAATTAAATCCAGATCCCTTTGTAGCCTCTCTGCTGCTAGATCAGTATCTGCTACACCACCCACCTTGGTGTCACCTGCAAATTTAACCAGTTTACTGTACTTGTTGGTGTCAATATCATTAATGTAAATTAGGAACAATAGTGGTCCTAAAATTGAACCCTGTGGTACCCCACTATGAACGCAGGCCCCCTGTGACATTGTGCCTCTAATAACTACTCACTGCTTCCTGTCAGTTAACCAGTTTTCGATCCAAGCTGCCACAGTTCCTAAAATCCCTGCAGCTTTGAGTTTAAGCAAGAGCTGTTTGTGGGGGACAACATCAAAGGCCTTCTGGAAATCTAAGTAGATCACATCATAGGCCTTTTTTTGATCAATTTCACTTGTAGCTTCCTCAAAGAACCCAAGTAGATGCATTAAACAGGATCTACCTCTCCTAAAGCCATGTTGGCTATCCCTCAGAATGTTATTGGCATCCAGGTAATCTACCATTTTCACTTGGATTATAGCTTCCATTATTTTTCCAGTAATGCTAGTTAAACTGATTGATCTATAGTTTGCTGGATTACTTCTATCCCGCTTTTTTGAATATGAGCGTTATATTAGCATGTTTCCAATCAGAAGGTACCACACCCGCAGGTAACGATAACTGTATTATTAAGTTAAAGGTTGGCCAATAATATCCCTCAGCTCTTTTAAAACTATAAATAAGATGCCATCAGGGTCCTGCAATTTTATTTATTTTGAGCTTAACTAGGCTTAGTACCACATCAGCCTCAGTTATACATATATTGGTCATAGACGATGCTGTATTCGTACTAAATGGTAGTTACTCATGCTCTCTACTGTGAACACCTGTGAAAAATAATCATTAAACTCATTTACTATATCAATTTCATTTTCAAATATAAGGTCCTTACTATCCTGCAAATTAGTGATTTCAGCTTTTAGAGCTCTTTTGAAGTTAAAATATTGGAAGAAACTTTTATTGTCATCCTTAGCCTCCAATGCAATTTTTCTTTCTACATTCCTCTTCGACAGTCTAATGTTATTTTTTAAGTCTACCTGTAGACTTAGATACTCCTGCTTAACTTCGAAATCATTAGTTAGACTGCTATTCTTAATTTTCTTATTAAACCACCTTGATTGTCGTTTCCTAGATTTAGTTTTTGCTGTACCAGGTATGAAGTCCTCTTGCACTTGCAACAATGTGCTTTTAAAAAAATTTCATGCCTCTTCAACCGCTTTGCTATTTAACTCCAACCAGTTTACAGTTTCTAGTTTGTCTCATACCATTAAAATTAGCCTTCCTAACATTGTATAAGTTTAATTTGGACTTTGCTCTTCGGACACTAAAATTAACCTTGAATTTAATCATCTTATGATCACTACCATCCAATGGTTCTAAAACTTCTAATTTTCCAAACCTATCCTGGTTATTAGAGATAACAAGATCAAGAAGGGCTTCTACCCTGGTAGGGATATTAACAAACTGAGTAAAAAAAACAATCCTGTACTAATTCCACCATCTCAAGTTCATTTACAGAAGAGCCAGAGACTGTGTCCCACTGTATCCCAGCTAAATAAAAATCACCCGTAAGCACCATGTCATTTTTATTGCTCATAATCCTGATATTGTCATATAACATTCTGCTTTACTTTGCAGCTACATTAGGTGCTCTATAACAAACCCCGACAATTAGGCCATTTGGGTTTTTAGCATCAAGTTTTATCCATACAGCTTATGTACTTTTATTTTTATCAGTGAGCTCCCTTGTCTGCAAGTTTTCTTCTATGTATACTACAACACCATCTCCCTTCTTGCCTATCCGGTCTCTACGGAACAACGTATAACTATCCATATTATATTCTTCGCCATCATTTTCACTCATCCATGTTTTAGTTATTCCTATATTGTCTTAAGCGTCCGATGAAATTAAAGCCACTAAATCATTAATTTTGTTTCTAATACTCCTAGCATTTAAATACAGACCTAAAAGGGTAGGCCTTTTACAGTGCCCACTTTTATTATTTATTGGGGCTTTCCGTCTCTCCCCACATAACTTCGTAACTAACCTCCCGGCCCCCCCAGTCCCTAGTTTAAACATTCCTCAACTACTCTACCCATATGCCTCCCCAATACACTGGTTCTCCTATGGTTCAGATGCAACCCGTCCCTCTTGAACAGGTCCCACGTGTTCCAGAAGGTCTTCCAGTCCCTCCTCCTGGGGATAGGTGGCTCCTTGGTGCCCAAGGGCCCACCTGCCTCCCCAGTCTCTTCTGGCTCTAAAGCTGGAAGCACCTGAATTCGGTTAGACACCGTCACTTCAGGTGATGCCGCCTCTGTGAATTGTGTACGCCCTATTCTGCGTCTACAACCTACGTTCACCCAGCTCTCTTGACCTTACCTGTTCATCATTCTCCCCCCTCCCCGCTTGTGACGTACATACAGCCTCCCTGAAAGGTGTGTTAGCTCTCTCCTTTAACTCATTGTTATGTTGGATGAGTGCCAGTTGCTCCTTGAGGTCTCGAACCTGGACCATGAATGAGTCCACTAACTTACATCATTCGCAGACGTCGAAGTCCGACTGGACAGAAGCATCCAGAAGGGCAAACATCTTGCAAACACAACACTGAGCTGGCCCCATAATTACCTAACTCACTATGACCCCATCGTTTATTCCCAGCCACGCATATTAATATAGTGTATTTAAAATTTTAGTTGATCTAATTAACGTATAGTTAAAACAATAAAGTACAGAGTACAATAAAACACTAAATTAACACTTGCATTAAAACTTTTTTTTTTATAAAGTATCCGACAGCGTCAGTGATAACAACCTTAAAATTAAACTTTTGAATTAACCAAATTAACAATTACCTAACCAAGACAACTACCTACTAAACCAAGTTTAGCTAAACTAAAGAGAAGTTGCTCTAGGGAGGCCGAAAAACCACAAAAAACCCTCTATTGCCAGTGTTCTGACAAAACATCCTACCTATCGAAACGTGCTATCAAGCCTTTCTGCGCATGTGCAGTTCCACCGTTTGGGATTAGGGTTAGGGTTACGGTTATGGTAAGGGTTTTAGAGGTTTTTTGGGGGTTAAGGTTAGGGATATGAGATGGGGTTAGGGCTATCGATCAGTACTACCATAGGAGTTTTTGATAAAGTAAGACATTTGTCAGAACATCGGAGCGGGAAAAAAATGGGAGAATGTCCTCCTGGCCCCGACTGTCGATGAGCAAAGCTCAGGAACAACTGTCCTTTCCGAGTTAATGTTATGACATTTGACGGTGTTTGATGCGGAGGTATGCGGAGAGAAACTCCGCTCGTGCAACACCTGCAGCTATCAATAACACTCGCACTGTCAATTAACAAGGACAGACAAGTACTCACATGGACATAGAAAAAAAAGTTTAAAAATGAAACAACCACCCACATAACCGTACTGGCAGCCAAACATACTTCCAGATAATTCCAGTCAACTGCTTCAACAGGCGCACAACACAAGTGCACACAGCATCTTCACCACTCCCGCACAGTGCAGCAATCCCAGTAGCCTCTACAGTAATCCGAGAAATCTAGGATTTAGGATATGAGCATGGCCTAGTCACTTGTTCTCTGAATTTATCTGGACCCTTTATGAGGCGGGATGTTTCCTGTCCCTCAGTTTGGTGCGACTGTTGGCTGAATGAATCCTAACCCAAAACATGAAAAGTCAGAGGGAGACCCTGATGGGGAGATTTATGAAGTGCTGGTTAAATATAGAGCATTACTACTGCGCTGGCAAACAGTAAAACCTGTCATCTGCTGCTGCGACCTGACTGAGCACTGTGAATAGCTGCATGCATTGGTCTTAACACTGACACAGTGCGGAAAGTCTCATGCTTCAGTTCAGAGGTAAATGGAGGATGAGTGTATAATCTTTAATGAGCACGTTGGGGTGCATTTTGGGAATTTGAGGCCCTTTTAAATAGACTTAATGGGCATGATGCATATCAGGGCTTGAGTGTTTTTAAAGTGATAATATGGTTGGGTTGAGTGGGTATCTGTTGGCTCTGTGGGGGTCCTGTATAGTGTGTGATATGTGTGACTGACATATCTGTGGGTTAGGGCTTATCCTGTAAAGGTTTACTGAAGTGTTGTTTTGGTTGTTGGACCAAGATAGCAGAGAAATAATGCTACGTTCCATTTACCTTGGAGGTCTGTTTCAAAAAGTAAGATTTCTTGCTTAGCTTGTTAAACCCTGTAGGATTTAATTTACCCCAGTTTAAATGGCCTTTACGTTCACTTACATTTAGCCCAGATCACCTCAAATTCAACATGCTGTCTTTGAAATTAAGAAATCCTACTTAATGAAATGGGCCCCAGTTCCAGCCTGGTTAATTGTTAGCTGTTGTTAGCAATATCTGTGGATAACACAGTGTGTGGTATTTTGCATAGCAACACATCCGCAGATAGCAATTGGACAGTCCTGTTTGTGTGACCGATTTAATGAGACGCAAATAAGACGCAAGTGCTAATAAACAGTATAAAACTACAGCTTTTTAACATCATGAACTCTGAACACGGGGTCGTGTCAATTCCTCCGAGTTCCCAAGTCGGAATTCTGACTTCAGGGGGCGTTCCAGTTGAAATTTCCAACTTGGAACTTGGAATGTACGAGTTGCGAGTTCAAATGGAACACCACATAAGTTTCCAAAATGCTAGGGCCCCTTTAGTTCCCTGCAGGCCTGCTGCAGTCCGGGCAGCGCCCTCACTGCTCCCCCCGGGAGCTGCATGTTGCGTCGCTCCCCCATCTCTTTGGCACAAATCTGTTTCGTGGCTCCTCTCACCACTGTCCCCAGCAAATGGTTTCTATCTAACTTAATAGAGAGTGCTTTAGCCGGCACGCTGTCAGTGCACGCGGAGGCCGTCGACGGAGCTGTATTTATGGTGCTCCCAGCTGTCACGCTGGAAGACAGCCCGTTATTTTAAAGCCGGTGTGTCGAGCAGCAGGAGAAAGGCCGTCCTCAGCTATGGCTAAAGCAGTTGGCGGGTGGCTTTGCTTCCCCGCAGCTGCTTTCTTCGCTCAGGGCCACCTGACGGGCTCCTGTTCATGGTCTCTGCCCGACAGCTTTCCTTCCCCGACTCATCCGCCGCCAACAGCTCGTGTATTTTAGGATGGAGCCTCTGGCTTAACGTCTTGCTCCGTTGTTTCTCAGCTTTATGCTTTTATACTTCTAAGATTATATAAATTCTGTGTTTGTTCCATCTCCGGGGTCTCTCTGTGATTCTCTACTTAGTGAATGCCGGTTTCTTGCAGAATTACTGCTAGTGCAGAGGCTTCCTCACCCCTTGGAGCATGAGAAACTGAGATATATGTCTTGGTATGGCTGGCACACGGGCTGTCAGGCTACTACCCTACTCACCTGGTCACCATTCCACTGAAGTGCCCGGAACGCTGCCTTCTGCTGTCCGCATCGATCTTGCTCACTCATCGTCCTGTGCTTGAGCTGCACTGGATTTATTTGCAGCTCCATACCTCAGATTTCCATCTTTCATGCTGGAGCATATGGCAGAGATGTGCCGGCCTGAATGCACACAATCACATTCAGTCACAGTTGGCGTGCAGAGACTGCGGGGATTTGTGCAACTCGTGCCAGGAGGTGTCCGCGGGAAGGAATGACAACTCACCTGCATCGATACAGCTGAACATTTAAAGAGTAAAACCACTCTTGCCTGAGTGAATCTTTCAGTTTCTTTTCTTTGAGTGTTTCTCTGTCTTAACACACATGCTGTTTTAAAGGTGCCTTTTGTGCAGTATCCTTCATTTTGACATCCAATTCTGTTTTTAAGCTTGACTTTTGCTGTTATTAATCGGTAATATGATGCAGCTCTTTTGTTTCATAGCATATTTGCACTATCTAGGCATTCATAGAGTTGTCTTGGGGCTGTGAGAGTGTCGGAGCATTTCGGAGTATCCACACATCTAAACCTGACATCTCAAATGGTGTCACTTAGCCCCAGTTACATCACAGGCTGTGACCATATCTCTACACTGAAGGGGCTCTGCAGCACTGCTGTATGTGTGTTTAACAGGAGGGCTGCGGCATGCCCCACATACTGAAGAGCCTGAGAAGCACTCACCTTTTCGGTGGTAAAAGCTCCTCCGAGGGACGGGAGTCCTAATTAACTAGGAAGATTTTCTATTTGTCCTGTGTCTCTTTGGCATTAGGGCAACCAAGAATAGCACACATTCGGGGGTGGGGGGGTCTGCCTTGCTGTGTCAAAGTCAGCACACGTCTCCGTTGTTCTTGGTTGCACCCCTAAACTGTTGTCACCTCCTGCACAAATAAGCTGGGAGGTGTTGGCTGTTGAACAGTGAGGCGCAGCCCTCGGAGGGGCACCCACCCGGGTTGCATGCTGCTGCCTGGTTGGGCTTTACGTGTTCCATAAGGGGGAGGCGCGGGATTCCCACACGGAGCAGCCCTTAGGACCATGGGCAGGCCTCTTGCACCAAAAAGGTCACACTCCCAGTTAAACTCCCGTCCCCAAGGCAAACCTCTGGGCTCTGGGACCAGTGTGGTGGAGATTTAAAGTGCCCTTCCAGGTGTTTCCAGTTGTGTGGCAGTTGCCAGGGGTGATGGTTGGGGGTGCTGATTATATCCCCACTTCCACCGTTTGATCAGTTAGGTCTTGGGAAACACTAAGGCATTTAATAAACCAGCCATCTCATATGAAATAATTCCGTGTGTGTGAAGGATAGATTATCTGGGATAGGCTCCAGGCCGACAAGATTGGTTAGAAGATGGATGAATGGATGTTCATCTTATACTTTCCTTTTTCCTCAAAGCCATGCATACAAATCACCCAGCATTTATTAGATGATAGGGCAGCTTTTACATGAGTTACATGAATTTGATGCCTGCATCTGAGGGTTTTTGCACACTGTGATAGTGGCCTCAGTACCATGTGACTCTCCAGCATCACATTGCTGTTTCGGATTTTTGCTTTTCACTGGACTGCCCATTCGGCACAGAGAAGGTGGCCTTCAGCCAGCTTCACATGGATGAAGGGCCATGGAATCGATCGAAAGACTACACTTGTTTTACATTCGTTCAGTTGATTCATTGTGAGACTCTTGTTCTCCCTCCCTCATTCTCTTTTGTGCTTCTCTTGCTCCTTCTTTCACTCAGTGGATGTAATGCACCATTTATTGTGCCTGAACTTCCCTGTGTTTTCATACAAATGTCAGATTAACGTCGAAAATGAAACGGAGGAGAGAAATCGATTGCCGGGTGCGCAGCTGGGTACGGGGAGCAGGCAGGGCTCGCTAATTGGCTTCTGCTTGCAGTAGCCTGCCGTAATGAGTCATTAAACTTTAAAGCTGAGATGCTGGCTGATGCTCATGGTCACTGTGGCGCATTCACAGAACACGGTGTGTCGGCATCACAAGTGGCAGGACTTGGGAGCCCATGACCAGCCGGCGTCTCCTTCACCGGCAATAAGCTTTTTCTCCACCTCTTGCTGCACCAGTTAACGCCCCACAGCTGCCGTGTGGTCCAGCAGGCTCACGCAGCCATGCTTCTGCTTGGGAGCTGTTTACCAACCCAAGACCAATATTCCTGAAGGCCCTCGTTAGGGCTCCTTCTTCCTGAACCTCCTTCTCATGATAGCATGGCTTGACAGTGACCTTGTCTCTCCTCATCTTATTCTGTACTTGGATTCAGATTGTGAAAATCTGCACAGTGTCACGACATGTAAACATACTTTTAATGCTGTCTCGAGGTCTAGCGCGCCCAGCAGCTGTGATGTGGGAGCCCTCTCCTCTGGCATCTGAACGTTCAGTGTGTTCAGCAATGACCAGTGCAGAGCATGCTATAGCACCAGTGTGTAATTTATCCAACTGAAATCTTCTGCCATTGAAGATGTATCCAGAGAGCTGCCCTCAGATACTTTACAGAAATAGCAGCTCCATTTAGTGAGCTAATTTCTCCCCCCAGACACTCTTATAGAGACCTTAGAAGGTTTTACCGCAGAATCACAATAAATCTTTCATAGCATCTCCATACAGATGCATTTTGTTTGACTGATTCTCATATCATTCCAGAAGGTTTCCCAGTGCTGCCTTTAGCCAAATGCTTTGTATTTCTCTAAAGTTGTGATGTGCCAGAGTGGGAAGGCTGCACTGTTACAGATCAGGGGTTTCTAGCCACATCGATCAATTTGCAGCCCCTGTGAAACACTGATGTTTTTTAAACACGCTCCCACCTTGGCTTCCCTACTGAGCCTGATGCTGACACCAATTGGCACCTTGCTCATCCTCACAGACACAACAGAACAAACCATAACACAAAAGCGGGGGTGTCAGAAAAATGGATTGGAGGTAATGGAAGGGTTTGAGACCCCATCTGTGTGTGGCCTGAGCCACTGAGGCTGCCAGCTGTATAGCATGTCTGGTACAGTCGTCTTCTCCATTATGCCATTAGCTATGGAATCGTCCCACCTGCTTTGGGTGTTCACATGCCCTGAAAATGGAGGATGGATGACGCGTTTTCCTGCGTCAGATGTGAGTCATGCAGCACCTTCCATTACTCACTCTCTGCCAAGCAGGAGCACGCCGGGACTGATTCAGGGGCTCACTGAAATGGACTCCGGCTCACAAACGGTCCCATTGTTTCTTTGTGATGGCAGTTTAAGGGCAGGCTGACAGTGACAGAAAGGGTTCATGACCTACACGGGGGAGAAGTATTAGAAGTATTAGAATGTAATGGAAGATCCCTATCCATGCATTTATGCCAGGCAGCACAGTGCAGAGCTGTGTAGTTTAGGCAGACTTCAGAGCTTGTGATAATTTAGGTTTTTTATGATTTAACTGAATGCTTAACTGTCCCCATCCAGATTCGCTGTATTTTGGGTTGTGGTGTTTATTATAAAATCATTTACTCCATAAATAGCTAGCCGTGGCATAAGTTAAAGGGGCACCTCAAAATAAAACATTGTGTTTCAAATATGCTGTAGGGCTATATATCCATTTAGGCTGTTGTGGTGAGAGCCTCATTTTGGAGATATCGGCTGTTGAAAGGGAATCTTCTCTCAAATATACTGGCAGTGAATGGCATTCCTTCTGTGGTGATAAGAATGCCAAAGAAATACAAGTGAACAATCGAACAGCAATGTCTCTTACCAGAAATCATGACCTGGTTACTCAAGATAATGGACAGACTTTGTAGTGAGCAGTTTAATGTTGGAACTATTTTCTTTCTACTGAACTCCACTTACCAGCCATATTGCTGCACAGAAGATGCTCCTGACAATGTGACCAGATGCAAACATCAATGGCATCCATTTCAGCTCAGCTCTAACGTTAGCTAGCTCAGTAGTGCTAGATGAACTAGCAGTATCGGTTAGCATCAGCTACCAGTACTAACAAATAGCAACAATACTATCTTTGTTAATAGTAATGATAGCTTGATACTGCTAAATGGATAGATCAAGATGGATAAATAGCCCTATTATATATCTGAAACATACGTTTTTTTGAGGTATATACGTGCAGCGTAGCTGGCGTGGGTTTACATTGTTAAATGTGTTGATTGTAGGTTGGAGGAACAATGTCATTGAAGGACCTGTCAAAGGACCTGTTTGTTTTTTTGTTTCTGACATTTAAAATTGAGGCAGATGACTCACAGACCCATCACCCGAAATGCCTGCCACACCTACCTTCCTGCCTTTCGGCGTCATGTTCGATCTCCAAGGGTGATGCTCCAGTCAGTTGTTATTGAGATGGATTGGTTTGTTTTACTGAGAGCGGATGTAATTAAAAAGGGTTTGTAGATGGCTACTTTACAGATCCAAATAAGGTTGACGATGGTAATAACAAGCTGTTACTGAGTGGCAGGCTACAACAAATCTCTTGCTCAGATGCTTTTCGTCTGTGAAAGTGACGTACGAGAGTTTTACAGATGAAGAATAAGGAATCACAAATTGATTCAGGCATTATTTTCTCCCTGATATTCTTTCCCTCAATTTATTTCCCATTTTTAGTTTTACCACATCAGACTTTAAAATGTCATAACTTGGTTTTTATTTGAGGTATATTAATAACTCAAAACATTTCAATATTTGGGCCTGCTGGGGCCACAACAACAAGGGAAAGCTTAACTTGCTTAAATGCCTAACCAAGAGAGCTTCCCTTTCTATGAAAAAAAAAAATGAAGTCTGCTAGGTTATATAGTTACTATTATTACCTGTATGTCCATCTTCTCTGAGGAAAAAATTATATATGTGTGTGTGTGTGTGTGTGTGTGTGTGTATATAT
>JAODKE010000001.1:41057367-41067372 GCA_026779605.1 Mormyrus hasselquistii
CATGCCACGGAGAGCATGCCAGCTCCACACAGAGTTAGGGTGGGAGTCTCTGGAGGTTTCAGCATGCAGTACTTTTACAAAAAAGAATTTAAATACCGATATGTACTAAATAATATACTGTCATTTTATGGCATAACATCATAGTCATACTCCGCATCATCTTGTGTGTTCAAAGGCGTAGCTAGAAATTCTGGGCCTCCTGACAAAATGCCTCCTTGGCCCCTGTTTAGGCCTCCTGATGCTAACCTCCAACCAGAAATGGAGGAGTCTCACAGCAAGGGGAGCTGACATGAGGTGGTCCGCTCTATAAAATGGGTTAGGGGGGGAGAGATTTGGTAAATTGCTGTGGATTTTGCTTGATTGTCTGTTATCCAAAGGGACACTCTGTATGGCCATGATGAACCTGGAAGCAGATGTAGGTACCTCATCAGATATTTTATTTATTCATTTCATTTCTTCACTCCACTCCCCACCTCCTCTGCTGTTGCCCCCAACACCCATGTGTGTGATGCTGTTACACTATAACAGACTGCACTATAAATTCAACTCAATTCAGTTCAATTCAATTCAATTTTTGTATAGTGCATTTTCACAACATTACATTGTCTCAAGGTGGTTTACAGCATCCTCGCCCAAAGCCCCTAGTGAGCAAGCCAGAGGCAACAGTGGCAAGGAAAAACACCCTAGAAAAAAGAAACCTTGGGAGAAGCCAGACTCAACAGGGGAGCTCATCCTAAGTGCCTGTTACTCTATAACAGGCATTTTAATTACTGCAATATGTTGTGGTCACCCTTGGGAAATCTGCATCATGTATGTAGACTTAAAGTATGTCCCTAAAAACAGGTATCAATATAAGGATGACAGCCTTAAATTACAATTGCTTATTGTGCCCTTTATTGTGGTCTTTAATTGTGAGCTTCCCTCCATGCCCACTCTGAGAGCATCGATGCTTACGTTACCATAGCAACAACATCCGTCTTATTTTTCACGTTTCCTCTCAAATGCACGTCCGCAGTGCAGCTACCATCGGCCGTTGGCTGGGGTTATATGCAACTACTAGCCTTCAAATCAACGCGTTTTTAAAACGTCGACCGAAACCCAACTCCACCGAACATACGTCGGCTGTTTTTTAACATGTACGGCCGAGGGTGGGGCCAAAGGCTGTGAGGGGGCGAGTAATTGGACACCATGGCCATCTGTCATGCGGAACAGGAGTCAGCCCTGCTACGGAAGCCGCGATAGAATGCGTTGGTTTGGTTGGTTACGGGGAGGCGAATCCCCACCCGAAAGTATGGCTGCCGCGAGTGTGTGGTGTGAGAGTGCGATAGGGAGAAATGAAAGGAGGTGGAAAAGGAATCATAGAGGCTAAACTTATCCTAATGTTTCTTCCACCTATTCCAAGCATTGTAGTATTTTTCTGTATTTGTGATACAAATAAGGCTCACGTCCCTTTGCAGACGTCTTACTGATGCACCAACAGCAGTTTTTTGTGTAAACCCATAACAAGGTTTCGCACCGGGGCAAGTTTTCTCATGTTTTAGGATGGCGAGCTGAACGCACAAAAAACAGCCGTTTATAATTTGACTGACAGTTATTTTTTTCCGCCTGTCGGGATTTCAGATGGCAGTGGTCCGTCTGGCAGCGCCGCGTCTGACAGGCGGCTTCCCTCTGCTGTAGCCCGATCTCTCGGCTGTGGCTCCGCGATGACTGTTCGCTGCTTGCGGCTGGACGGAGAGCGTTAGCTGCCGATGCTGCATGTGCTTCTTAGCCCATTTTTGTCTGGCAAAAATGAAGCTCACGTTTTGATAAACCAGTTGCTTCGCCGGGTATTTACTTTTAGGTTCAATGTCCACGAGAAAAGGTTGATTTTTGATTCTGAGTCTGTTTTTTAGACGCTGTTTTATTGTTTTTTAAAAATTTGCATTAACGGGTCTGAAGTTGGGAGAGAAATGCGTGAGTACAAAGTGGTGGTCCTCGGCAGCGGCGGGGTGGGCAAATCCGCCCTCACCGTGCAATTTGTCACCGGAACCTTCATCGAGAAGTACGACCCGACCATCGAAGACTTTTACCGCAAGGAGATCGAGGTGGACTCGTCGCCCTCGGTGTTGGAGATCCTGGACACGGCCGGCACGGAGCAGTTCGCCTCCATGCGGGACCTGTACATCAAGAACGGCCAGGGCTTCATATTGGTCTATAGCCTCGTTAACCAGCAGAGCTTCCAAGACATCAAGCCCATGAGGGATCAGATCATTAGAGTCAAACGGTAGGTGCCAGTGAAGGTCCCGAGAACGGTGACAGAGTATTTCTGGGTTGTGCCCAAGGCCTCGTGTCAAGTTTATCCAAGTGTTCCCCTCCACCCACATACAGCATCACAGTCATTAAAAGGCGATTCGGATCGGGCTCTGCAGTGCAGTATGAAATGTTAAACAGTGATTAAAATCTGATTTAAACTTCTTTTGAAAATCCCGCTTTCTGCGTTATCTACAAGAGTTTTAGTCATAATACCATACAAATGAAAAGTGACATTTTGGTATTGTTTTCCATTGTCGTTTGGCCATTTCCTGGATTTGCAGCTTTTCCCGACTTTGTGCAAGGTGTTTAATGTGGTTCATTATGGCAGGGAACAACTGAGGCTCTTTATGATATTAGTTTGTAGTGAAATTAATATAGAATTCAGTTATGGGGTGGGTCATTTCAAACTTGGTATGATGGAATAGTGGTTAAATTCCTTGAACTTTTTATCCAGTAGGTTATAGGTTATGCCCCATTGTGTGGAGTTCTGCAGTTCAGTTTCTTGATTCAATATCCAGCTGAAAATATGGGTGAAAGAATAAAATGATGAAATATGTGAGTAACTTTAGACTCTGACGTAGGAATGCTGGAACTGGAATGCACTCTTTAACTAATTAGAGGATCTGTTTTGTAAGAGATGAGGATTTGATGCAGCTGCCCACCATGGATGCCCATCGATTAGGGGAATGGAATTTGCCTTTTAACCTTTCAGTCCTTAGTTCTGGTTATCATTGTTTGATATGATGGACACTGCCTCCCACTGTTGGGCTGTCCTGGGGCAGAACCTGTTTGGAGGAGAGCTTTCCTTGCCTGAACTGGTATAATCCCTGCTCCACCCCCCACCCGACCCGGTACTGTACCGTTATGGAAGCCACCGCCACCCATCCAAAGAAACAACCTCATTCTGAATTAGACAAACACAGGCTGTTTGGGAGAGACATGGAACACAGCAGCTCTCCCTGGCTGTTTAATGAACAAGCTCCTATTTAGAAAAATTGTTTCTTTAAGTAGTTTCAGATGATGACAGTAAGTTGAAGTGTTCACATTAAGTCCCTCACAGCTTTGGGGGGGGGAAAGCTTTTATAGAGAAGCCGGATAGTTGCACTACTGTTCTACTTTTCTTTTGTATAAGCTCTGTAACACCTACATTTCTCATTCATGGGATAATAAAGGTTTATTCTATTCTATTCTAGAATGGTATTTCATGCAGGATCTGAATGTCTCTCCCTTTCACTAACTTTGTAATGCATATTTTTCTGTCAAATGAAGGGCTGTTATTACAACTTCACTTTATCTCAAACATTTGTTGTGAATATCTCACGTCTAAATTGTTTCAGGATGAAAATTATGCCCGTTTGACCTGAGTTCACTTAGAAATTGTGAGATGTGTGAGAAGGTCCTTCCAGGACCTTCTTAGAATGAAGCCCCCTGACCACTGTGCACCGATGGCTTGCGGGGGATAAGCCAAGTCGGTCTGCCAGGACAGCAGGCACTATCTGCCTGTGGAACCTCCTGGTCATTCTGCTGTCATATGGGAACAACTGGTAGAAAAACGATGCTTCAGTCGGACTGCTCATAAAGAATAAACGACAAAAAAAAAAACAGTTGTGTTTTGTGTGAAGCATGGACATCAATGAAATCCATGTGTGACTTTCTGGTCGTCAGCTAACAGGAACAGTCTTTAGGAATCAAGTCAACTTTGTTGGGTTTTCAGTCCCCTCAAGCACATGAACCTTCAGGAAATTAGTTTTCGGAAACTGCTGACCCTTGTTTCTGTTCATGGTCAGCCAAGACCTGGGTGGTGACCTCACCCAGCTGACCACTGGGGACCCCGTACCTCCACAGTGCGCTTAAGTAGCAGCTTTCCTCTGCTGGTGGATTGGCACCCTTGAGAGTGGGGAGTATTAGCGTTAGATAGGGGCACAGTATTATTAAGGGTTCCGCATAATCCTTTATTTTAGTGACTTCAGTCTGGCTGTTTGCTGTTGCTTTTTCCCGTGTTACAATGACATCATGCTGCACTCAGCTATTGTCTGGCTAAGTCTGTTTTTTTTATACCTTCAATTCTTCTTGATCTCTATTGAAGCCCTGGATTACAGTCTGCGAATGAATATTTAACAATTGAATCATTACCCTGAAGTCTTATTAATTGCTTATGTCTTTCTGCATTGTATGTCCTGCTCATACCGGCTGCCTTTTCCTGGTTTAATCGGCCACATAGAAAGCCCATCGCAAGTTCACTGAACTTGCATTGCATCTTGTTGGAATGGGATCTTGGTGCCCCAATCCCCAGCTGCTACAGGAAAGTTTGCTCTTTTGAGCCTGTTTCAGGATGCCATTGATGAGTCGTGATCAGGCTGTAAACAAGTAACCAAAATCTTTACGGACTCTTCTGTGTCTTTCTCTTCAGGTGGTTCAGTTTGCGTGTTTGGTGCTTGCTAACTTGTTATTGTTTCTCTGATATGTTTGGGCATAGCTGAAGTCCATGGATTTCAGCTGCTGGAATTGAATTGCTAAAGCCTGTCCACTGTTTAAGAGAAGTGTCTCCACATTGGAGAGAAGCTCTATTTTGACTATCTAATGCAAAGCGCAAAGTGGAACTAACAATTATGGGCATGTCCAAATCCATTTTGCTATTTTACAGCGGGAAAAGCGGCTCATGTAAAAAGGTTGTTCTCATTTATGTCCAACAGACATCCATCATGCATGGCAATGTTATGCAACATAAATAAAGAATGCTGTAACATTCTGGGGCTGTTTTATAATGTTCCACCTCACTTATATAAACATCTGAATTGCATTTTTAGCAATCCTGATGTTCTTTCAATTAAGGTATGTGCTTAATTCTGATAATGAACTCAAGATTTTTTAATTCTACATTTTTTCTTTACTTAATATATAGTGTTTTTCAGTGTTTCATTAAACAGTATAATTATGTGAAAGGACTAGATGTATTCTGTGATAAAATGTATAGAAATTAAATTTAAAAACCATTAGTGCACCTTGAGCACAAACCTGTGCTAATAACGAGCATCGTGCACCCTCCTCATGTTTCCAAAAACACGTTGCTTAAATACCGTTTAACAAGGCGCTACTGTCTTTAGATGTGTTTTTTGTTGGTCCAAAGCTGCTCAAGGGAATCGTACGCCCACTTGCCATTTTGCCATTTTGAAGAAGCAGATTTACGCCCTCCACTTCATCAGTCACATTAAGGAGTGGAGAGATGCCCCCATCCCAGCCCATCTCCAATGTGCCTTCTAATTCAGCTAACTGAAACAACCCCCCCCCCTCCATTTTTCTAGATGGAACTGTCCTCTTTCTCCACCAAACTTGGCCACCAGTCAGCTCAGTCATTGTTTCAGCTGGACTCACCCATATCTGCCTGGAAGTTCATGTTCACCAGAAATAAATTTAGGCTGGAAAAGTAAACATGGCTCCTTCCTACTCCTACATCTGAAGAGTGATGTGCCACATGTTTGTCTGTCTGTCTGTCTGATTTTTGTATGATCATAAGACTCGGATGCCATTTCCAATTGGCTTTAGAATCTTCACCTAGTATGCTGGTTGTGGTTTGTTTTAAGGGTTCAAGTCAGAGAAGTTACAGAATTTTTGCTTGCTATCATGGGTGAATGAGGTTCGATGTTTAGGGACAATGAAATGGGCCATTTCCAGCAAAACTTTACTTCTGTTGCAGCCAAGGTGCTGTTCGACCCAGAGACCTGCTGTGCATCCAGTGCTGGACCCTTCATTGATGTCACTGTTTGAAGGCTTTAGACCAGTTTTCCTTAGTGGGAGCCATAGCTTCCATGTGTCTGAAATAGACCAAATATAGGGCTCAAATACAGGACCATGGGTTGGTGATAGTTGGACTAGGTGCCTTGGGCTGAGGCAGAGTGCCTCTGGAACACAGGCACCATTCCAGGGAGCCTGGAACCCCAGGATGTCTTTCTATGCTTCTTGAGACCACCTGGACCTTACATTTTTCTCAATTGCTGTCTGCCATTACGGGAAAACAAAGCATTTCTGCAGATCCTTCTGGTAGCTGATGTTTTTGACATTTGACCCATTTACATGTTTAATCCTGCTGCTTCTAGCTACTGACCTTGTGACGGCCAGCTTTTGGAACCTCAGTGGGGAGGTGTATGTCTAGCAGTTGGCAGCTTTGGTGGATACATCAGAGCTTAGGATCCTTGGTCTTACAGGTCTGTGCAGCTGGGTGGCTTGGGAATCTTCACATGATAGCTTGCCATTGACATTATTGCACAAAATTGGATGACTTGCTCTGATGGCTTGAGAAAGGTGCAGGACCATGGATCAGCAACCACCTGTTGTTCTGAAGTTCTCTGGACCCCATCCTTTGTCAGAAATGCATGAGGTGTCCAAATTAGAGGTCGGCCGATATTTTTCATTTTTTTAATGTATCGGCATTGGCCGATATCCAAGGGTATAGTACGCCGATTTACAGACAGGCACGTCTGCGGGCAGCCCAGTGTTGTTGCTGTGAAACACGTGACCCATGCTGCCTTGTGCAAGACCCCAGCCAGAAGTTTTGGAAGAGTCGTGGACGAAAATGGTAAGGCTTAAATTCTGATCATCCAAAGACCCATTCATTTAATTGGTTTGCTATGAAATGTTGCTTTAAAAGGAAACGCGAGCGCTTTTGAAAGAGAACGCGATTTACGCTGTTGGTAACTGGGATAATGATACTAAGCCTTCAACCAACTGTAGCTTAAAGGTAACGTTAAGGATAATTGATTCTGAGTTTTGTACGCTTGTTGGTGGGCTCACATACGTTTTTTTAAAATCAGTTTAATTGTTAAAATTTTAATTATTACCATCAGCCCGATGTTATCAGTTCTGTTTTTTTCTTGTGTCGGAGAGTTTCGCTCTGTGTGTGTGGGGCGGAGCAGGCACCTCACCTTACACTGCAGCGTGTGTGAGTTGCGTTACTCTGCTCCGATCACAGACAGCACCGTCCTCGACACAGCTGCTAAGAGCAATGCATGCAAGAAAACTGTTTGTTTGAAAGGGTGGTTACTATTCACTTGAGCTGATGCTGACAATGGTCCTTCCGTACAACTTGTTTGCATTTGAGAGCGGAGATGGAAACAATTTTTCAGACGTTTAGATAAGAAGTGCATGACCTTGCGTAGTTAGACATGTTTCATGAGGAAACTATCAGGGTTGGGGCCATTTTTTTCCAATCCCAACTCCAGTTCCATTTCCTGATTTGGATTGGAATTGATGAATGCATTCCAGAATGGCCCCAACCCTGATGTCTATCCTTTATACGGGTTTATCCGTCGGCAGCGTCACAATCACTAGGGGCTTGCGTTGTCCTTGCATACAAGGCAAAGTTATACGACATATTTTATTTTCTTCGATTGCTAGCTTCTGATTGTGAAATTGGCTTGTAAGCTATCTGTCTTTTAACAACATAAAAACATGTTAGTGAAAGGTTTTGGCCCCTGCACACTACTCATCATACCATGATGCACTTAGTTACTAGTGTCTTTTTTTCTTTAAAAATGTATTAGTGTAATTGTTTTAATTTGCATGGAATACTGGAATTGTAGAATGAATTGAAGATTAAGACACTAATAAAAAAGCTAACCTTGCTTTTTTTCTTACATTTTAGTAATTGCTGTCTGATGGTGAACAAAAATCTAATCCTGCATAGCAGCATTTTACCAGTCCAACACTATATTGTACACTAAATGAGATTCTGATGCTGCTATTTTTATTGTTTATAAGTTTATTGTTTACATTTAAATAGTCTGTATTCAATAAATGCAAACTTGAGAAATTTTGTTTGATTTGTTATTAGTGTGATATTTTACCATGCAAATGCAGGGGATATTGTCCAATTATCGGCCAGAAAAAAACAGCAGTATATATCGGCCATCGGCTGACTCTTTCTCCTAATCATCAGCATCGGCTATTAAAAAACCCATATCGGTCAACCTCTAGTCCAAATCACAGCAAGCGTGAAGGGCCCAGAATACTCTTTACCACTGGAAGACCATATACGATGTCAGGCCTGTGGAGCATCTTCACAAAAAGGGACTGTAGGGTAACACATAAAGGGGGGAAAGCATAAGGTAGCTTAAATGGTGAGCAAACTGGGGGCCTTTAATGGCAGGATGCCTCTGTGACTGTTGGCACTGGATTACCATCAGGTAAAGCTGTACGGTCCTCAAAGCTCTGAGTGCCCCACAGCTATTACACAGCATTTCTAGGAACAAGTGACTTTTTAAGAGGATGGAAAGTTAACGTCTTTTCACTTTTGTAAATGCTATTGCATATCTCACAATTTCTTGTGACATTACAAAACCTGCTGCAGTGAGGATGTGAAAATGAAAAATTTTGTATTTCTATTTAGAGCTGGATAATATTGCGATACCCAGTGTCTGTTGCATTTGTATCACAAGGGGACTGTTGCAGTATTATACCTTAGTAGTTCATTGGCCCCAGTAGTACCTGTGTATACTCTACCTTTTGGTAGATGTACAGAGAGGAGTTTAATTGGATTTTTTTTGTATGATCACAGGAAAATTTCTTTAATTTATTGGTCCTTGGGATTTGCAGTCATAACTGTGTGCTGTGCTCCTCATGTTGAAAATTCCCTGGTAACCTCAGGTTTCACCTGAAATATATACCACAGTAAGGTAAAGAAAAAGGTATTTTCCTTTCCCCTGTTCATATGTCATTTAATAATTTAGTGCCATGAATATTTCATTGAACGGACTAACCTTCGAAAAAGGATAGTGACAGCTTATACCTGCCAGAGGTGTTTGTTATACTTGCTTTTCTGGACCGCTGGCTGGATTTAATAATGACAGGAGCAGAAATTGTTTTTTCATCTTGTTCGGTTGGGCTCTCGGGTAGGAGCTCTGATGTGTATGAGGCACATAAACTGTTCTCATTATAACTCACAGCCGCTGAAACCTTCCAGCAAGGAATCTGGAACACAACCTTCTGTGTGAGGGCTGATTTGATGCGTGAGCAGAATCAACCTGTCGCACCTGCTTATTCCACAGAATCCTTACTGACATTTTTCTTCTTACACTTTTTCTTCAGTGAACTTTGATACCCTGTTCTACCTATCAGAGGGCATTTGCTAAATGCTGGTCTGAATGAGGTGGTTTCAGAAACCGATTATTAATAAAAATCGCGCATCCCAGCACCCTTTTTTTAGCACTTGGGTGGTTATTTAGCAGTGTTTAAATACATGGAACACTCAGTGTATTCACAGAATTCTTCTTAAACTGTTTTCTATGTGGTTGGGCGGGGCAGTTACCGATCAACTCCTCAAACACTAACTGGAAACCATCTCAGTAATGCCTGAACTGATGGAGTAAATTTGAAAAGGCCTGATTCCAGATTCTAAATTAACTGGTATTTTCTTTGGCTTTTTAAAGGAGACAGATCATTTGTACTTCAGTCTTAAAATAACACACTGTAGACTGAGAAACATAATTAGTGAGAAGACCTGGGTGTAACTGGAATTTCTACTGGCTCATGCGAGATGCCTGCCAGATGAACGCGTAGGACGCAGGCTTTATCAGTGTCCACTTTACTAGTTTAGTGCTTCAGTAAGAATTAGTGGTTAAAACCCAGGGATGGCAAGTAGGGTTGCAAATTATTGAGTAATTCATTAATCAATAGTTGTTTCATCTTATCGATCGATGATCGATTAATTGCTAAGCGGCA
>JAODKE010000001.1:41067472-41089009 GCA_026779605.1 Mormyrus hasselquistii
TGGCAAGGAATTATGGGTTCAAAATACAATTAATTGCAATTAATTAATTTTAATCGAGTAATTTCTTATCGACAATTGATAATCGATTAATTACTTACATCCCTAATGGCAAGTCTTAGATACTTTTTCCTCATGAAGTCCAATCATTATATTCCTCCATTGTTTTTTGCTTATTGCTTGGATCTCCTTGTTGCTGCTCATCTTGAAGCTTTCTGTGAGTTTCCAGTGCTTTCTATAAGAGGTATCTCCCAAAGTGATGGGAAAAGCTCACTGTTGGGGATGAAGGGGTCAAGATGTGTGGGCTTTCTGAAGCCAGAGGAGAGGAGGGGCACTGGATCAGAGAAATGGTTATGGTGCCTCCTCAGAGAGTTCAGTGCTGATTACTTAAACGGTCATGGTGGTAATAAGCTGGTGCACCATGTGTTCGGAGGTGGATCCATTGCATTTAAGGCAGTTATGTTCAAGTTTTCTTATCTACCAGCTTTGGGGGATAGGGGGACATACTTAGTTAAACTTATTGTTATTTGAGTTTATCAGAAAGACTCTATACTCATTCTTGTAGACCTCAGTCCCTTCTCTGGAGATTCCTCTCCTCCAAAGGCTGGCTGACCACTTCTCGACTTCCATCTTGATTTTGTATCAGCCTTGACTGAACACAAAAGCCCCCCCACCCAAGCCACAAAGAGGTTATTATTTAAGCTTCTCCAAGACATGTCCATGGATTGCCAAGTTATTCTATTAATGCTGACTTTACCAATAAAAGTATTTTTTTACCAATAAGGATGTGATGGTATATAATGGATTCTTTTTAATATAGAAAATTGCTTACAGCATTCCTGGGAAAGTCATGGTGTGCTCTAGTGGCACCCAGTGCAGAGCTGCAACCCCTGACACACACCTGTGTCTGTCTGTCTGTCTGTCTGTCTATCCTTTCCCAGGTATGAGAGGGTGCCCGTGATCCTGGTGGGCAATAAGGTGGACCTGGAGAGCGAACGGGAGGTGTCACCGGGCGAGGGCCAGGCCCTGGCCCAGGAGTGGGGCTGCCCCTTCATGGAGACATCTGCCAAGAGCAAGACCATGGTGGATGAACTTTTCGCCGAGATCGTGAGGCAAATGGACTATGGTTCCCAGCCAGACAAGGACGCCCCCTGCTGTTCCTCCTGCAGTTTGCAGTAGCGCTCTGGGATCAGGCCAAGCAGCGTACCGGCTTCTTGAAGACACACCTCCACAAGCAGTTACAAAAAATACAATAAAGGTGCAAAAAAAATGGAAGCTTGATGAGTGTGACCTTCTGAATGCTAAAACAGTCATAACCTGTGACGGTGACGGAACATTACATGTTTGGAGAGATGGTGGCGGAGATTATTGCCAAACTGCTGAAAAGTGCTCTTTCTTATTTTAGCTGTAAGGGGTGGGGGGGGGGGTCATTGACCTTGATTTAGATTTTCTGAAGTATGACTGTTTGGTTGTAGTTTTTCAAATTTATTTTATTAGTCTGAATTATTTACCTCTTCCTTGGCCCTCTGCCTTCAGTCCCCTCCTGCGTGGTCGCTCTCACCCCCAGGTGTCACTACAAGCAACATGCTTGTAACTCGCTTGCCTTCCGCCCTCACCTTCTGCATCCTCAATATCCATGCAGAAGTTGTGCCTTGATCGGGGGGGAGGTCCTTTCTCTTCTGGAGGAATTGAAAAGGCAATGAAAAAAGTAAAGCCTTCCATGACAACCACCTCTGCTTATAGCTGCCTTTCTGTTTCACAGAAAACAGAGGACTATGTGTCTTGGTTGGGAGTCCTGTTTTTGTTTGTTGCTCTTGCATCCCCTGGCCGTGAAGGTCACCCAAGACAGTTTTTAAATTTGAGGGGCCGGCTGCCTATGGGAAGTTCCAGAACAACAGCAACTTCTGAATTCTCATTGGCTGGCACATTCCCCAAAACCATTGTAATTTTGACAGAACTCATCCATTATGTATTTGGGAATATATACCATGTGTTCTTATGGTATGAACAGTATGGAAATGAAATGCACATATGTGTGTGTGTTTGGTTCTGACAGTGCGTGAGGTTCACAGAAAACCATGATCACATGGGGGGGGGGGGTCGTCAGCCTTATTGCATGGCCAGCTAACAAGAACGACAAAAGAAATCTGTAGTGCGTTATTTTTATGTCATCGAATTGTGAGTCGGACCTCAGGAATTTGATGCGTCAGAACTTTAAGTCCCTTTCTTACCCCAAATGGACTATGGTGCATTTTATTTCTGGGCAGGAGGGATTTTTAATGCCCAGTCCACATACTGCCTCTGGAAAAAAAAATATATTCAGACAGGTCTTTGCTCCGCCTGTTTCGGATTCAGCAGCTAAGTGTTTTTTACAGATGCAGATTTGCCGGATGTGCTGCCACTCCTCTCCGTCCTGAGCCATTTGCAAACGGCAGGAGCTTCATGAGCACGTCAGCCGCTCCGTGTTCAGACGCCATGATCCGCCTTTGGTCCTTGAAGCAGCCAGCAAAGCAGACAGCTAAATCACATTCACTTTTTGTTTTCAATTTAGTCACATTTCACACATGCTGCACGTGAACCCTGAACTGCTTCCCAACTTGAAGAAATTTAATTGGGGTTGGGGAGAGCATTTTTGACCTTGGGATTCGATGTTTACTTCAAGTCTCCTGGAACCTTCTCCCAGGGTCACCTTAGATTCAGTGTATATTTCTTCAGCAGCATTTGTTATGTTAATGATGCACTTGACATGTTAGAAGCCAAATGTCGCTTTGGGAGCGGGAATAAAGCAGACATTACACCACCATTGGTCTCCTCTACTTTCTAAAAATGAACAGAACTGAAATAACAATGACAATAATAACCATGACAATGGGTCAAATAAACAAATAAAACAGGAAAAGTCCAGTGCAGTGTGAGTCTCTTTGTGATACAGTGGGGCAGGGTTGGTGCACCATGGCCTGTTGTCCCTCAGATACCATGGCCAGGGCAGGTTTTTGAGATGATCTGACAGTTCTGTGGCCTTAAGTGGTTTACCAGTGATCATGTTCAACCTCATGAGTAATGTATTTGAAATATATAAGCTAATTAATAAGTATTAGTAGCAATCGGCCAGTAAATTAATCAGTAAATTAGTTACTTGCAATGGTATTTATTGCTGAATTTTCCTCCAGCCTTGTGTCGAGCATACATAAACATGTAAATGTTTCAAAGTCCTTCACTCTGACTTCTGCTTCATATTTTTACTGCTGGAGAGGCACCTTCCCAGGAGTAACAGGAGTGTTTAGCAATCAGCTCCTTTGGGTTAAGTGGCCTCTTTGTCGCTGTCGCATTCAAGGTTAGACTCCACCCCACCCTCAGCTAGTAGCTGTAGCTGCCTTGTGAGCTGTGAGCATATATTTATATTCTGTAAAGTTAGTATCCCATAACGGACAGCCTGATAACCTGAATCCAACCTTTGCATCTACTTACCTAAAAAAATGGTGGCCCTATCAGCCTATCAGTGGCTTATCGGGGCACTGTAGCAAATTTTTTACTAAGCTAGAAGAGAAAATGACGTGGATTTATTTTATACAAACATTTTCGAGTTAAAATGGTTGCTGTTTCAGATGTCTACATCCTTCCTCATCAGTTACTCATACACCTTAAACAGCCTGTTTATTAGAATTTGATGATCAGTGGGTTAACACACCACACAACAACGAAATGTGTCCTCTGCATTTAACCTATATGTGACTATCATGACAAAGCAGGGGACCGCTAATTCAGCGCCCAGGGAGAAGTGCTTGGGGACAGTACCTTGCTTAGGGTACCTCAGTGGTGATTTGCTGGTGGGGGATTCAAACCTGCAATCTTTTGATTACAAGTGTGCTTCCCTAACCATCAAGCCAGCACTGGCCACAGTCCATTTTTTTGGACTGACTCAAAGTCATCGGCTTCACAGTTCATCGTGGCATGTGTTGGACAGCTAGTCACGTGTAGGGTGATCCATCTCCTTGCTTGTCAAATCTTGAAAAACATCTACCAGTATATGAAAAATTTCTAGGGGGCTTAAAATTATTTTTTGTTTCTGAAATTCTGGCAATTGGGGACTCAGATGACTCATGCCTTGTGGAAAATGTGTTTGCTGTTTTATCTTTTACCCCATGTAAGACTCCATCTTATGTTCACACTGCTGCCTGCTTTGTCTTGTTGGTTTTTTCTTGGGTTTTGTTTAACTAACTCTGAGGTTTTTGTGGCTTATGGTCACACAGTACTCCAGCTGCTGGACTGCAGTTTTGACTTAAATCCCGCTTTTCAATGAACTCACTGCATGTGTGTGACGAGATCACATACTGCCAGTTACCTTCTCAGCCCTGTAGGAGTCCATCAGAACCATCCAGTCAGCTGCATAGCCATGTCACAAGGTCACATCATACCAGTTGGCATCACAGCTCATAGGAGTGACTGTAGGTGCCTTGTTAGGGACTTATTAAGGTAACTACATGAGACCCCCCCACACCTGTCCCACACATACATTTCTAAAGGAATTCTCTTTCAACAAAGCACCTTAGTGCAGAAGCAGAATTGCTGTCCTGCCACAGCACACAGCTTGGGGTATGACGACGACAGTGCTGGAGTGAAGCCATTCTCACCAAGAAGTCACCTGTGTGCCTTAAAGTAGTTATCGAAATCAATACAATTTCGGAAGATTTACTGCAAACATGCATGTGGCTAAGAAACACCTGATTAATACACTCTCCTACTTTATGCAGCTGCTGTCTGTGAAGGTGGTGCTCTGAAAATAGCATAGGTTTTGTAGATAAATGGTGCACTTTCGAGGGGAAGCCTGGTCTTTTGAGCCGGGACAGTATCCACCCCTCGTGCTGGCCGTACTTCAATTAATTTAGCTGCTATCCTTTATGCAGGTACAAGTTTAGGCAGCCTTTGACAAACCGGAGTTAAGGCCAGGCCGCAGGCAGAAGGCCTAGACCGGCTGCCTGCAAGTCACCTTGAGTTGTCACCTAGGTACCATCCTATTGACATTGTCTCTGTGCCCCGAACCAAAAACAATACATGTAGACCGCAAAAAAGCATCCCTTTCAAATTTAACATGTATTAGGTTAGAACAGCTGATACAGACCACCTGCACCACTAAGATGAAAATATAATTACTAAATATTAGATCATTAACTACTAAGGCACATATTCTAAATGAAATGATTTCAGACCACACAGACATGGGTTAAACCTAACGAGTACTTACCCTTAAATGAATCGACACCTCCGGGATATAGTTATGAGCACAGACCCAGACTAAATGGTAAAGGCAGAGCAGTTGTAGCAATTTATGAAGAAACACCTCCAATAACACAGAAGTCAGGTTTTACATTCAAATCATTTGAATTGTTGTTTCTCAAAATTTCAAGCACCTGTTCAAAATCTAAAACTCTGTCTGTTCCCCTCATTATAATTTATCATCCACCAGGTCCTTATTCTGAATTTTTGGCTGAATTTGCAGCATTTCTTTCTGACCTAATTACTTCAACTAAGAGAGCAATAATATTTGGGGGATTTTAATATTCGGTTAGACAACAAACACGATCCCCTGACTTTAGCCTTTAATAATATACTACACTCTATGGGTATCACTCAGAATGTAATAGGGCCTACCCACAACTGCGGTCATACCCTTGATTTAATCCTATCGTTTGGTCTCAATATAGATAATGTAACTCTACTGCCTCAGACCAATATCATTTCCGACCATCATCTTATTATCTACCTGGCTCAAAATATTAGCCCCCCAACTCACTTCTATGGTAAATGTACAATCACGTCAAATACTGTGAGTATCTTCACTGAAAATCTCCCTGAGCTATCGTATTTGATCAAAGTAATGTTGAATCCTGCCAAACTTTATAATATTACGGATTGGTTAGAATCTACGCTTAGTTACACCCTTGATGTAATTGCTCTGTTGAAAATAAAAAAGAGCAGAGTAAATAAAATTGCTCCTTGGTATAATGACCACTTGCATACCTTAAAACAGAAGACATGGAAATTAGAACGTAAGTGGCATCAAACTAAATTAGTGGTGTTCCAACTAGCATGGAAAGAGGCTATTGGTAGCTATAGAAAGGCTCTTATTGCTGCTAAATCAGAGTATCTATTGCAACTGATTGAAACAAACAAAAATAATCCTAGATTCCTATTTAATATGGCATCCAAGCTGACTAATAACCATACTGTTACTGTCACGTTCGCTGTCCGGCAAGCAAGCAGGAAGCGGGGACGAATGAGGCAGACAAGCAAAGACCCAAAAAGGGGGGTTTAATAGGGCAGGGCAGGGCAGACGACGACACAAATACGGTAGTGACGCTGACGCAGACTAAATACATAAGACAATCCGAAAATAACAGGAAACAGGTGATCACAATCGGGAATTAACACAAGGTAACGAGGTGGGCGTGGCACACATGAGGATCGGACGAGCAGGGCATGACAGTTACTCAAAGTGTGCCTGCGTTATTTTCCAGTTTTTAATGATTTTTTGACCAAAAAATATGCTCAATTAGACATAACATTTTGAATATTCCAAACACCACATTCTCTGGCCTTTAACTGGCTTGTGTTAATGCTGCAACTGGCCTATTTGAAGCGTTTACCATGATTAACCAGTCAGAATTGATGTCCTTAATTTTATCCTCAAATTCATCTACTTGTATGCTAGACCCTGTTCCAACAAAATTATTGAAAGAGATGATCCTGGCATTGATCAAACCGTTACTAGCAATAGTTAACTCCTCAATCAGCATTGGCCATCTACCAAAATCTCTTAAACTAGCAGTAATTAAACCTTCATTGAAGAAGCTGAACTTGGATCCCTTGGAAATGATAAACCTCTCAGACCTCTATAAGTATGTGAATTTAAATAGATTCCTCAGAACCTGTGAAGGTCGGTTATGGAGTGCCACAAGGTAGAGTTTTAGCTCCCCTACTATTTTCACTATACATGTTACCTTTAGGCCAAGTTTTTCGTAAGCATAGAGTGAGCTTTCATTGCTTTGCAGATGACATACAATTATATATATCAGCCAAACCAGAAGATAGACAACAACTTCAGAGAATGGAAGAATGTTTAATTCACATCAAAAAGTGGATGTCAGACAACTTCCTCCAGTTAAATCTAGACAAGGCTGAGGTTCTTCTAACTGGCACTAAAGCCACCAGAAGTAAACTACCGGACATTATAGTCAATCTGGATGGACTATCTATTGCACCAAGTACTGTGGTTAAAAACCTTTGTGTTATTCTAGATTCTGAACTTTTTTTTTGATGTACATGCTTCTAACATTAGCTGTACTGCCTACTTTCACCTGTGTAATATTGCCAAGTTAAGAAACACACTTTCTTTCCAAGATGCAGAGAAATTGGTTCATGCGTTTATTTCCTGCAGGCTCAATTACTGCAATGTCTTATTCTCCGGTTGTCCAAATAGGTCATTAAATAAACTACAGCTAGTCCAGAATGCAGCAGCCAGAGTCCTCACCAGAACTAAAAAATATGATCTTATCACCCCAATTTTATCTTTGTTACACTGGCTGCCAGTTAGATTTTGTGTTGACTACAAAATACTACTCTTAATTTATAAAGCTGTAAATGGTCTTGCACTGCAGTATGTGAGTGACCTCATTTGCAATTACATTCCAAATTGTACACTTAGATCGCAAGATGCAGGTTTTCTATCCATACCCAGAATAAAGAATGTTACTTTTGGGGGAAGAGCATTTGCTCATAAAGCACCACAGTCATAAGATAAATCTATTAATCTGAGGATGGAAATGCACACAGCCAGTTTTGTCTTGTGTACTGCTCTATTGTTCATTGTTCACGGGAATAAACTTCCTGTTAGTGTTCGGAGCTCAGACACAATCTCTGCTTTTAAGTCAAGGCTTAAGACGTACCTCTTTAGCCAGTCTTTTGGATAGTAAAATCCCTTTTTCTAAGGTGAATGGGAGATCTGGAGGTTTATAGTCATTTGATATTAAAGGTGAAAGGGGGGATTGGTGCTGTCGTCCTGCCACTCTCGCCGATCACTTGTTGGCGGTAGTTTGGCTGGATGCCAAAACCCCTGGAAACCCTCATGTGTATGCTTCCCTCCAGGTCTCTCTTCTAGTCAAGCTGTCATACATACTTCAGTACTGCTGGAGGTTAGGTTAAGTGTAGGGCAATAACTCTTCTCCATCTTCTCTTTTCCGAGCTGTGCCCGAACCGCGCCTTCACCACTTGAATCCTCATTTGGACTCCTTGATGAAACCAGCTGGAACTTAAAACCAACTTGGACAGAAACCAACTAGGACTCGAAACCAACTGGGACTTCTAAAACTATATGGACTCAAATTAATTGTAATGAAAATGCAGTTTCATGCTCCCAGGTCGCCCAGAGGAAGATGAGGTCCCCTTCCGAATCTAGGTTCCTTGCCACAGTCACCACAGGCTTGCTTGGTGGGGTTCTGCCCGGTTGAATGTAAAGTTTTTTGTGACAATGACTGTTGTAAGTGTTGTTAAAAGCTCTATATAAATAAAATTTAATTGAATTCAATATAACAAAACAAATGCTTCTGTGAAAATGATCATGGATCATCCAATATGGCTGTCCCTTCAACTTTGATGACAGCAAACTGTGGCGGTGCCCCCCCCCCCCCCAAGCCTCAAGGTGACCCCCTGCTTTAGACCACCATGATGGAAAGGTGCCTAAGGTGTGACAGGGTTTGTCTGAAACTCTTTAGAGAGTTTATTCTGGAAAGTACAGTTATTTTCCATTTGCTTAATCAATGATCCTCACATCTGCATTGTTTTATTTTATTTATTAATTCATCCAGCCATCTACCAACCACTTTTCCTAGTCAGAGTCATGAGGTACAACTAAAGCTTAGGGTTGGTCTGTGTAGCGAGTTCATTAATGAACAATAATCAAACCCTTTATTGCCCCCGTGGGGAAATTCTTTTTAACGCCTCCCTCAAATTGCCCTTTTTTTTTTTTTTTGTAGAGCAAGCTGTCCATAAAGGGCAGCCACCTGTTGAGGCACCCAGGGAGCTGGGGGTTAAGGGCCTTGCTCAAGGACCCACAGAAATGCTGAGGCTGGGTTTGAACCCATGACCTTGTGGTTACAGGCACACAGGCTTAGCCCAGCTAAGCTAAGCTGAGCCAAAAGAAAAGCATGAAACTGAATCATTAGAACATGGTCAATCTCCATTAGGTAGGTCAGCTGTACACAGAAAATGCAAGAGGGTAGAAAGATGATGCAGGTAGTGGCTTCAGTCATCGTAAGTACAGGGAGATGCACCCTCTGCTGGACAGAAGTCATAAATACACTTGGTTGTCTGGCCATCTCCTTGGCTGTGCTGATAGAGAAAATTAAAAGTGAACAATTTCACCACTAGTAATTTTGCAACTGCTTTCAATTAAATGCAAACCAAAATGAACTAAAAATTATGGAAAAGTTTCACCATGAGTTATTAAGCCAGGAATACCTAACTTATGACAGCAGTTTGTAATGGTACAACAATGACGAATAGTACTGGAACAATGGAGAGATATTTGTACATAACTATTACTGGTTTATGAAGTGTGTACTGGAGATGAGGAAGGGATTTCTGACTGAGAATAACCCCTGGGCACTGAATGCCGGTTCTGATAAGGTAAATGCAAACATTAAATTTATACCATGTTGGATACACGAAGAAACCTTTCAATGGTTGTAGGGTGGCTTAACACATTGCTTATATACATGGTGACTGGTCAGCTTTTAACCCAGTGTTTCCCAACTCAGTCCCCTGCCCCCCCCAGATGGTCCACATTTTGCTCCCTCTCAGGTGCCTGCCAGACAGTCCACACATATTTGGATAGGAATTGATCCCCCAATCATTAGTAACAGGCCAATTTGTCTTACAGGCTGTGCCTTTACCTCCTTTTACATCATTATCGGTTAGGGTGCCTAATCCATTTTCTCTATGGGTAATTAAGTATGAGGTATTTCATTGTGCAATCTTACTTATCATTTTCAAATTATTTAGTGGTTGATTAATAAAATGTTAAATTTTATTAAATATTTTGTTAAATAATAAAGCCCTATTGCAATAATCCAGATTATGACTGGTCTTCAATGAATAATTTGCTTTTACAGAATGTGATAATAGATTAAATGGAACATTTCACAGCATGTGATGGCATGTCTGTTTAGTGAATGAGCCAGTATAGGAATGTTTATTGTTAAAAGGCCAATGAAACAAAAGGTCCTTAAAGGCAAAGCACACCAAGCAGCCAATACCACCCTCTTTCTCTTTAAAGAGACTCTGTGGCTGAACTCCTTCCCTTTAAGGCAGACCCAAGTCATGTCCTGGCAGTAGACCTCTCAGGGTGTGGCCTCATCACACAGTATTACTCCCAGGGTAAGATTCAGCAAACTAACAACTCTTTTGGAACCAAAGCAAAAGCGCAGATGAGAAATACAAATTGTGAGTCAAAAGAGTGAGAATAGCAGAAAGCCACTTTGTGAGCATGCACCTAACTGCACTGGAGGATGGCAATGAGACGACCAGTAAACACTCTCTGTGGCAGTAAGATCTGTCATTGCAAAACAAAAGATAACACTGTCATCTGAAATAATGTACTTCACTTTTATTTTTCAGTTAGTACAGACATACTGTCTTCACAGAAAGTCATGAAAAGCTTGCTTATTCAAGAAAAAATATCACATATTTGTATTGGTTTTATGACAAAAATTATTACTTTATTCTAATAGGTATCACATTAGATACAACAGTAGTTTTAAGTAATACATACATTTCAAGTAGTAATAAACTGAAACCCAAATTATAGTTATAAAAGAGCAGTTCTGAGTTAAAAAGTTCACTGACAAACAGCCTCATTGGGGGTTTTTTAATTAGTAACACATTTGCAATAAAAATCACCAAATGTATGTGTTTAGTATACCTTTGGGAGCCAATGACTACAATTGCAAGTAATATCAAAATTGCAGGAACAGAACTGAATGAGTCAGTCAAAAAATTATGCCATGTAATGCAAAGAAAATGTCTGGGCAGAAGATATGTGCAGATATGTTCAATATTGCTTGTCAATGGATTTTTGTTACAAAACCAATAAATTTGCAACATTTCTATAGTTTTAATCAAGTGTTTAAAAACTTTCTGTGAATACTGCATTACTATTATAGAAACCCAAGTCAATGATGATGCTTCCATGTACAAGTGCAGCATCAGCAATCTGCTCCCCAATAGCTGACCTTGTGCTCTGTTCAAGTGCCACCACTTTGTTTTCATTCTCCAGTACATTTTGTCCATGCTGGTTCTGAGTATAGTAAGCGTAGCCCAGTATATCCTGACTGCAATGTCTCAGGATTCCTTTCAAAGAGACTGGAAAAAGTGGGTAGATAAGACTTGTGGTGAGTGGGACAAGAATATGGGCTTTACCCCCTACCTGCGCAGGCTTGAATCAGACTGAGCCCACTTAGAAATGCAGGCAGACTGACCATATGATGATCATATTTTAAAATTCAAATTGTCCTGCAGTGTCTTCAATCCCAGTGTAAGACCAACTACACAAAGCTGACTGGAACTTGAATATTTCAGACACAATAATGTCAGTCCAAGTTCAGATGACCACCCTTAAATAAAAAGCACGTGAAGACATGAGCTTGAAAGGTAGATCAGAATGCAACATGTCGTTTTCCCTGAACAATAACTACTGGTTAATGTGGTTATCTGGTGGAAATGTGTGAAGTTTGGGTCAGTTAATGAGTAGTTTCTCTACTTCATAATAACCCATATTTCATTTACAGAGGATGACAAAATTGAAAATACTTCCCAATTCTGGGCAGCTATAGAGAGCCACTACGAGTGGATTTATTAAATTATCCCTTTTCCACAATAATTCCCACGTGCATTTTCTGGGTTGTGCTCCTATTTCATTATCATATATTGCAGTGAACGTATTTAACGTATTTGTACTGCAGGTGCATGGAGTCTCCCTAAGGCACACATTTCTAGTATTTTAACGTAAACATTTTTATTTTGAAACTGGTTATTGATGGCATTACCAGGTTTCTCCGCTAGGAGGGAATGTGCTCACAGTTACAGCGAAAACATATCAGAATAGCGGACACACGAATTATGCTTAAATACTGCGCCTGTCTCTTATCACTGCGACAGGTTTTGTTTATTCGGCGATTTCTAAAAATTTTACAAAATTAATCTTCGTTCTGTGCGTATTATATTATTAAAGTATTCTGCGTATTGCGTTGCCTCACTTATATAAAGTCTCAGCAATCTAGACCAAAAAAATACCGATTTTTTCCCCATGTATGTTTCCCATAAAGCATTATGATTATTGCTAGTATCCGACTAGGGACTGGGTAGACGCAGTCAGGATCGTTTGTTTTAAAGTTTACTTTCACTTTCGACAGCGAACGTCGGTAACGTATCCGTCTGACTTCTGGGGTGAGTAACTGTTTCAACAAATGTGTCGCTGATTATTATTTCGTTTGAAAGCTGGCATAAAATGGCCATATGTTTATTAGAATGAAAATTTTAACAGTTTTAATTCCACTAAAACGTTTTGCGCTTTAGTCCGTCACAAACCTTGGACCCTGGATCCTGCAAACAACGGAAGAGCTAATCTACAAATACAACGTAAATGTTTAAAATTCACTCTCAGGGGGTGCACGTCGTCCTGTTACTTAAACTGATAAAATAATTCTCTTTCTACTTTTTTGGCATGGTGGCAGACCAAAGCAAAAGTTACATTTGAGACCATGATACCATAAATATGTTCTCTTTCTGAACATGAGCCGTAGCTATCATAGTAAATGAGTTACAGCTCAAAAGAATATACTCTGAACTGTCATATATTTACCGTCCGCTGTGAAGAAATAGGGACATGTTTTTAAAAATTAACAAATGACATTTCTGAACTGGAAATAGGTATAAATCACGCCACGTTTCACCAAAATCAAAAATGGTAATGCAAAGGCCATTTGTTGAGTTAAAATGGAAGGACCCAATAACCAAAAAAATAATCCATTTTTGGTTGGATATTGGTTGTATTGATAGTGATATTAATTACTGATGAGATAATTAATTTATCTCATTGCCATATTTCTTCTTCCTATTACAGACATCCCATGGCATCACAACAGGCCACGGAAATTACAGCTCAGGACCAAAAAGAGCAAAGAGACAATTTGCACTGGAAGGAATTTCTGTCAGAGACCATTTTTTACCAGGAGTTCAAAAATACCCAGTTGTCTCACAAAACCGTGCTGTGCTTTGGGTTGAATAGAGCTGGCAATGAGCTCTGGGACTGCTGGGGGTACACCTTCAACATTCCTAGAGGTGACCATGCAGAGAAGCAGGTGATGCAGGCCCTCTCAGACTTTCTCACGCCACGTCAGCTCTGTTTGGCTCTGAGGTACCGGCTGACCTTGTACCTCTCCTATAGCCCGTGTGAGGACTGCTGCTGTGAGCTCCTTGCATTCGTGAAGTCTTTGAAGGTGGTCGAGGTGGATGTGATGGTGTCCAGGCTGTACTACACTGAGCAACACACCATGAAGAATAGGCTTCAGCAGCTCATAGCGTCAGGGATCAGGTTGAGTGTGATGGGCAGGAAGGACTTCGAGCGATGCCTCTACCTGTTTGTGAGTCCTAACTCCAACTTTAAGCCATGGCCAGAGCTGGATGAAATGAGCAGGAAGTATTCTATGGACCTGCACAATATTCTGCACGAGGTGGGTATTTCACTCATCAGTACTTGTAGCATATTTGTAGTCACTGTTTATGTTTGTTTTTACACCCATGTTCCATAGCCCTTGCTCGTGGTTCTGGGCTTGTTAGGCATTTAGGAGATGGCTCTGGAGCTCTGCTGGTAGACGCAGCCATGTTGCCTCGTGCGCCGGGGGACGGGCGGCAAATTTCCTTTTTGCGGGGTGGTAGGAGATGTATTATTTATATTTATGAGAGAAGTGCTACATGATTGCCAATGCATGCCTTACAAAATAGTGTAGTACTGCTGGCAATGACGATATCAGACGAAACTATATCGAAATTCAGTATAAAATTGATATAGTTTTAGCAGAGCCAGCAGTGAAACCATTAGCCAGCTTATTCGCGGAATAACTTTGTATTGTAAATAAAAACCATGCCGCAGCTCCAATACATAAAATATTGTAGCTATCGTGTGGCGAAGAGATCATCTGTCCACCGCAAAGTTAAGTTTCAGAATATTTTATTACGCGATTCTTTAAAGGACAACGGTAACGTGCTCCCAAGGGGATAAAGTACTTTCCCTTAAGATACGTTTAGCTCGTAGTTACAAAACATGTACGTAGTTTTACACAACGCGTCGACACTAAAATTCTACGTCGACGCATTTCTATAATTGACATATAATCATCCCAGCCCTAGAACAGATTAAAAAACAATTTAAACAATTGGCTTGTAGGAAAGTGATCCTTGTGATTTAAGGTTAAATGTTTAACAATCAAGTCAATAAAATACTGAGGAGATTTTCAATATATTGCAAGCTGCTTCTCATTGAAAGATTTCTGTATCACGTTGTGTTTAATTCACTTGCATGAAAACATGATTATGTGAAGTTTTCTTCAATGCTATGTTAATATTGTACTACATGTCTCTCCTTTTAGTGTGAATGTGATTTGCACCTGAAACCAGAAAATTTAGGTATGTATGTTGAAATAAAAATGTGAGACAATAATAACAATTTTGGGAATTTAAAAATATATCTTTTTTTTTTTACCAAAATTTGAAAAAACAGCTTGTTTTTGCCTTTGATTCATAATATGGAATAGAAGACTTAAAGGTTGTGTTTGTGGCTGTAGCATTTTAGACATGGGTCAGTATAGTACCAAATCATTAGGCTACAATGCTTAATTATTGTTTTGATGTATGTGAATTTTAGTGCTCTAAAGTTAAATTTATTTAGGTGTGTTACAGATAATCCCACTGCCCTTCCTATTCCCGCAGATTATGCTGCTCTGGAGAGAAGCCCCTCTCAGTCAACGATGGCTATCTGCAATGGGCGGGGTGTTCGTTGGCCCAACACTCCACAGAAACAGAGTGAGGTGTCAGAGAGCGAGAGGGATCCAAAGGGACAGCCTGTGAAAAGAGCGCTTTTTTAAAAATAACTAAATCACCACCTTATCATGGTGTAGGGGTTTGTGTGCCTCTATGATCCTAAGATCTATGCTGTTGGTACAGTCGCCTTTGGTGGGGTCTCCCAAAGCAAATGTGTCATGACCTGCTTGTACGATCCTCCTGTGTGCTACGCCCCCTCATTTACCTCATGTGAAACCCCGATTGTGACCAGCTATTTCCTGTTATTTTGGCTTGTCTTGTGTATTTCAGTCTATGTTCAAGTCTGTCATTGATGTTTTGTGCTGTGTTGCTCGTTGCCCCGTCAATAAACCTCATTTATTTATGCCTGCTCGCCTGAAACGCGCCGTGACAAAATGACATGTGGGAATGACAACTTGGGGACAATGGGAGTTGCTTTTGATTTGATATTGGTTTGATCAGGACGGTAGTCTTTCATCTAAAATCAGAAGAGTGTAAACAGGCTGCAATACCTATGAAATGGCAGATGATTATTTTTACATATCAGAAAATATTTGCCCATGGTACCAGCTATCATTTATCCTGTGCTTTACTAATTGTGATGTGTGTTTGTAAATATCTGTTATGGATTCCGACCCGGAAGCAGGCAAAAGGGAGCCCTGGATACAAACAAATGTCTTTATTGCGGGGTAAACAATAATGACACGACTCGGGGAAACAAACTGAAACGCGGACTAAATACAAATCGGACTGATGTCAGGAAACAGGGTTAACGAGGGGGCGTGGTCGACGAGAGGTCAGGATGAACGGAGCTCAAAAACCGAATCACTGAAGAAGCTACCATGACAGGCCGAGTGTTTGGATCTTTTCAAGCTCTTTAAAAGCCATGCACGTAGTGACATCTAAAGGATGATTAATGTAATACATTCAGCACCGTAATAATACCCAGCGCATGTAACTCGATAGTTCCCAGGATTCCTGTACTGGACTGAAGCTGGTAGGGGCAGCCAGTTTGTAGCTCAGAAAAACAACCTGTTTTAAGGTGTGAGGGTTTCTGGACAAAAATCATTATTGCATTTAATTGGAGTCTGTCCCAGGCAGCACAGTGCCCAGTACCAGGGAATGTCCTTGACAGGATCCCCTACAGGGCACATACTGACTGGGAAAGTGGGGAATTCTATTTAGCCCGAGTGCGGTGGAAACATGCCCGACACAGAGAGAAGATGTACAGGAGGTGGGACTCATATCATCTGCTTTGGAGGTTAGGGGCAACTGTACTATTCGGTAACCCTATCTCTACCACTTTTTTTTGTGATGATAATGAAAATATCGTGCGCGATGTGTTTTTAAAAGTTGTACATGAAAGGCAGTGTTTCTTTGTGAATGACATTTTGGGTGGGTACTTTTGTAAAGTATATTTTTATTTGGATTTTTATAATTAACGTCTCACAAGTTTCTGAACCGTGGAAAGAAAAAAAATAAGGACTTCAAAATTAAAGGGGGGGGGGGTCAGCTTGGTTAAAAAAGGTTCATTACATATTACGGTGTACAAATGGCTATAAAACAGGCATGTATTAAATTGTGTTCCTGAATAGTCATGATTTATATCTTCTCGTTAAAGTTGATTGTGGCTTACAGTGCTTTGTGTAGTCATTATTAACGTTTATGAAGAATGTCTTGTGAGCATCTCACTTTTGTTAAATTGTTCAATTAGTCATTGGTCTGAATCTCACCCTCTTCACCTAGACTGGATCATCACTGAAGTGAAAGTCTATGTCTCTGGGCCGTTTTGACCACATTTTGATGTTTAACATCTTTGGTAATGGCTTAATGTTGTGATGAGTTTCATAGATATAGACATTGTGTTGATTGACATTTCTGCGTGCGTTTCATTTAATCCCTACAGCTGTTTATGTCGGAAATTTAAGAGAAGTACACTTCCATCATGGACCTTAAGGGGGCAGCCTACACAACTGCAAACTCGCGCAGGTATAACACACCCCACCACCATTGCCGGCTGTTTTATAGCTCTGCTATCGTTTATTATTATATTGATGAAGATGACGGTAGTGAGAAAGGATCTCTTGCGTTTCAGTGTAGGCTGCGGCGAAGCAACAGGACCGCTGGAGGGCGCTGAGCAATTTGATTTTTGGCCTGTTGTAGGTGCAATGCCAATTAAAGAGGTTGGAGGCACTGTGCCGCCTTCATTGTTTAGCTAAGTAACTCCACACTGATGCTCCGACGGGTTGAATCCGCTCCCGTCCTCGTAGGTAGTCGGTCCGACATGGCGACCGCGGAGGAGTCTTGTTTCGGGACGACCACGTTCTAAACTGTTTCTGAATTTACGAAAGCTGGTCCAAACTGCAGAACTCCAGGGATATCAGGAATAGTGTGGAATAATTGCTTGCTGGACCTCTAAAGATTTTTACAAGAACAGTAAGTATTAAGCACCCAACTTGTGAATCAGACCCGCATTGCTAGTTAACTTGTTTTAGGACCAGATTAGTGTCTTGATCTCTAGTTTTACAGCTACCGTACCTGGGCATTTCGTTGCTTAGATCCATCTACCGCCTAGCTAAATAGTTAAACTTTTATAACCATGCTGCAGCTTTGCGTGTTTGCTACAGTTGCAAAACAGCTTTGTTGCAAAATACAATAATCCGGTTTTGTAGGTTATGCGGCGTATTGTTTCAGAATAAAGGCTATTGGGGAAATGTGCAAATTACAGAGTAATGGGGAAAATGAATCTATGGCTAAAAGAAGTCAAACGTTTATCTACACCTTATGTCGTTTCCTTTTTCGTCAGAAAAAAACAGGTATTATATAAGTTACTGCAAATCTCCAGTACCGCCGTGTTTGTAACAGCATCCACTATACTGAATGTCACCCCATAATCTGAGGATAAACGAAGAATTCGCTAGGTTTCATCAATTCGATCCTTGTCTTGGAGGGATATATTTCCGCTAATGGTGTACGCAGTCGGTGAAGTTTTAACATAGACTGTTGAGGGGGCGAATCGATTTGAGTCGAGCGGCTGGAAGGTCCTGGACGTGTGAGCAGGAATGGGTGGGCGTTCACTTTCCACGAGGAGCTTTGCCTGAGTGAGGGAACGTTTATCTCATATAAATATCGATGTACATGTGAAAGAGTGATTCTTTTGCGTGCACAGTATTGCGTGCACAGTAGCTCTCTGTGTCCAATGAGTCTGTCTGTCTGTTCCCGTGTTAAGCTCCCGTGTGAATGTACTTAGCCCACTAACATAGTAGTCTTAGGATTACACTGGTAACCTACTTTCGGGAGTATGGCTTCCCGTAAATGAACCCGTTATTTTGGCGGTCCGGTCGTGCCGTGTACTGCGGGAAAGAGGGTATTTCAACGTCTCAGCTCCAAACGAGTTTCCGTAGATCATCTTGAGATTTGTCGGGGCTGTCAGTGTGACCGGGGGCTCCCTTTGAAATCGGCTTCAAAGCCCTCGATGTGGTTTATTCTGCTTGATTATTTAATGGCTTTCTGCCAGGCATGGTGGATAAAACTGGGCTACAACATAAGCTTTTAGCAGATGAGCTCCAGACATGAATTTTCTGGTTGGTTTACGAATATCATGTTTAAACGTATTATACCGTTCTTAATAATAATTGTTCTCTCTTACATATGTTCAATATTCCTCAATAATATAATTATATTGCAAATGTGTTTCCTTGGTGCTCATTGAGACAAAATTCTGCTCTGTGTGCCCATTTTCTATTCCCTACGCTAGTGTATACTGCCGTAAAGAGGTCACAGTGAGTAAGGAAAAGCTTTTGCAGAATCAGCGGCACTTGGCCTAGGCTATGGCACAAACAGAAGCGTGGTTGAGATACTTGGGTGCTTCCAGGCCTTCAATCTTGAGCTGTTGTGCCTCTATGACTGATTTTCATCAAGCATCGTCTAGCTTTATAGTTCAGCTCAGGTTCAATTCCCTGTGCCTGGTGACTGAAGACTCACTGTCTTGGTACTGCATGAAAATTGTGCACTGGATTTTTTTCTCTGTTGTAGTGTAATTATGCACTTTTTTTTTATTTTCCTCTGTTGTAGTGTATCGCTAAAGAAGCCGCAACATTATTTTCTCATTTATCTGGAGGCAAATGATCAGTTTGCATTTTGTAAGGGATAGATGTTCAGCTGGTGCCTTTTTGTTGTGACTTGTCAGTCACCCCGCAGCGAATCCTTGCTTCAGCCTTGAGAACCGTGAGAGCGTCTCACTCTGGTGATTGCCCCGCCGACGGTCTGCCATTGTGAGACTCTAATGCGTGCGTTTGAAGCTGTAGGCTTGTAGGGGTGGTGCATACACAAAAACCTATTAACCCTCACCCCTAACACTCTTACGAGGACTCTGATCTCAGGGTGAGTTTAAATCACCTGGGCAGCATGAAGCAGACTGTGCCTGTCCAGTAGAACTCATCTTCTCTGCACTGTGTGACCAGGTAATGATGTCATGGATCGGATTTGTTGCTTGTAGTTTTTGACATTAGACTCCTGAAACAAAACTGCCTTTGGCAAAGTACCACACCTGCATAACGTATGTAAACATGACTCTCTCATTAGCTAATGGCATTAATTAATAATTTGAGTAAAGGTATCTACTAACATTTATCATTTTTCTACTAACATAATTTAATATTAATGAAACACTCAGTGGCTAGTGTGTTAGATGTACCTGCTCAGTGAATCATGTTATATTTAAATGCATACAGCACACAGACAGGGTCAAGAGATTCACTTACTGCTCCACTAGTCATTTGAACAGACAGGATGGCTGAACTATGTGATTTTGAACTCATTTGGTGTGATTGTTGGTGAATTATGTGGCTGTCCCAGCATCCCTAAATTTTCCCCTCTCCTGGGATTTTCACCCACTGCAGTATTTATGATTTACAGAGGATGGTGCAGTAAATACAAAACCATCCAGTCAATGGTATTTCTATGGTCAAAGCCAGCAGAGAAGGTCAGAGGAGAATGGGCCGACTTTAAAGCTAACTGGAAGGCCTCAGCTGCAGAAATTACAGCACAGTTTTACAGTGGAGGGCAGAAAGTCTTTTTTGTGCAACTCATTTAACCTTGAAGTGGTTTTTGACAGTCTTCTCCATTTCATTTTTTCATGGATAGAGTGATGGACCAGAGATCTACGTCTGTCTTGTTGGAGCCTACAGGAAGGTGGCATGGGCTTTCACTCAGTCATCAATTAATTTTTATATAGCACCTTTCACAACAGAGTCATCCCAAAGCACTTTACATGGATGTGTTGTGATATATTAAACATCATTAGAGTAATACAGAACAGGAAAAAATGAAGGAAAGAGATTAAAGACAGCCAGATGACAATGCAGGAGAGGAACCAAAAACTCCCAAGTAAGGAGGACAAAAAAAACCTCTGTGGGTCCAAGATCAACTGGCTGCCCAATCCCCTCCCCCCCAGGCATGCTAACATTACTGAAAACAGAAAAGAGTGGACTTGCTGCTAAAAGCAAGGTGTAAGCTGTGATTAAGGTTCAAGACAAAGTCCATCAATGAGTCTGTTGTCCACGTTGGCCTGTGTAGGGTGGCATTGAAGGCTACACCCACGATGATACAGTTCATAGGTCCCATTCGTGATGTCACCTCTTCATGGGACTGAACCAGGATTCGAGCTCAGATGGTGCCTACCCCATACATGTAGGAAGGCAGAGAGCATGGATGCTCAGAACATGCATGAACACATTAATGAACAAGCATAGTAGATTGAAATGGCATGTAAAGCAGCACAAAGAGCCATAGTTATGGTGTGTTAGGTTGTGGGTAATAAGCTAAACTGAAGTAACAGGTCTTTATTCCAGATTTAAAGACCGAGACTGAATCGGCATCCCAGACATAGACTGGTAAACCATTCCACAATATAGAAGCCCTGTAGCAGAATGTTCTACCGCCCACTGTCACTTTATTTACATGTGGAACAACAAGGAATCAAGGAATCCTGCATTCTGTGAATGGACGATAAAACTTGACGTGAACTTGAGCTTTCTCATTGCTCAGTGACTAAAGCTTCAGCCTGGTTCTGATTCCATCTGGGTGCGAGGTGTGTGGCATGAGATCTAAGGAAAGCAGGACATGATAAGGGTCCTTGTGGGGGGTTGGGGGAGTACATTTACATTTACAGCATTTGGCAGACGCCCTTAGCCAGAGCGACTTACATAAGTGCTTTTAAGACTCTGCCATAATTTTTCCTCGATACTAGCTCAGTCGAACCAAGGTTATGAATACCGACAATCTAACACTCTGTTGGGAAAGTACAATATTTTTTTTTCTCTTCTCTGAAGAGTTCATAGTTTAATACCAGAAGTGCTAATTTAGGTATTTCTGGAAAAGGTGTGTCTTAAATCGTTTTTTGAAGACATT
>JAODKE010000001.1:41118393-41129663 GCA_026779605.1 Mormyrus hasselquistii
CATCTCCACATCATTGCATTCAGTTTTTATTCACAATTTGTATAGTGTCCCAACTTTTTTGGAATCCGGTTTGTAATCCATTTAGCAGATTCTTCTGTATTTTCGTATACATTTCATATGCTCTTGATCCGCTCAGCGACACACAGACACACACACACACAGACACAGGTCTTCCTATCTAAATGGGGAGCGTCCATTCATTAAGAAATCACAACTTGATACAGATCTGTCTTCTTGCTGTACTCCTGTCCAAATTCTCATCTGATGTGACTGCTGCTAAGACTTTCTTTTACAAGGAGAAATTGGGAAAACTCTGCACATGATCCTCTCAAACTCCATAACATGTTTTACTCATTACTTAACCCGCCAACACCTCCCGCTCCATCCTCCCTGACCACCGAAGATTTTGCCAACAACTTTGATGAGAAGATTGATCAAATATGTAAGACATTCTCTGTTGATCTTATCTAAATGGGGACCAACCATTAATTTCTATGGGAAAAAGCATAATCCCAATCATGACACCTTATCCATAAGTAACCAGCCCAAATACAAGACTTTTGGCATTTTTAGTTTTTGATTGCATTCACAGATATTTATAAAACTAGGGTTATCCAAAAGATAATCCCTAAAAGTAGAGAAATTTCAGGTTTTACTACACTTTGGGGACAATTTGGTCCTCAAATGTGATCTATGCAAACCCACACACACACATCGACAGTCATCTCAAAATGGCAACCCTGCTGGAACCCCCTTAAGGGGCAGATCCTCGAATCACCTCAGTCCTAGTCATAGTGATTAAAATATTACTTGTCAGGGAATAATAAAAATATATATATCTCTCTTTTTTTCCATCTTTTTTTCTAACTGCAGAAAAAACGGGTACTTAGTTTTAACTAAGTACCTCAGGCTTCCCGTATACATATTCCGCTCATCCATGATCCTGCCTTGAAATGCTTTTCTCCATTATATTCCAGTCCCATGAGGACATCTTTAATGGCATGCTCAGTTCCATTCCATCCATAATGAAAGTCCTTCATTAATTGCAGGTTCAGCGTGGCACAGATGATCTGATGAATGGTTCGACCATGGAGAAATATTAAAAATGTTCTGTTGAATAAAAATGAAAGACTACCCCTTTATCCTGATGGTTCTTGCTGCAGTATTCCTCGTTCGGAAGAATGTCTGCATGGTTCATGCTCGAGGGCTTGTCAGCGGGAGTTTAACACTTAACGGCTTCCTAAACAAAGCCTGTGGCGCCATTTTGCATTTTCATTCTACATGTGGGGGAAGCTTGAAATGTGTCGTCAGGCCAGGCAATGGCCGCTCCCATCACGGGGGTCTGTCCAACTGTTGCAAAAGCTGTTCTGTCGTGTCTGTGGGGGGGCTCTCGTTTCTGGTGCTGCGAGTGTCTCATTAGTAGCTGCTACTTTTGCAACAAGGTCACTTGATTGTTCCTTTGTCTGTGTGTTTAAGCCTGACTGGCTGACCAGCAGTGTGTCCCCATGTCAAGAAGGCGAATCCAGTGCTTGGTGATTCATCTTAAGGCTGCCTTGCACTATCCCACCCCCCATCTGCCTGCTTATCTTCCTCAGGTACCTGTTTGCCCTCCAGATCAAGCAGGACCTGGCCAGTGGGCGCCTATTGTGCAATGACAGCAGCACTGCCCTGCTGGTTTCCCACATAATCCAGTGTAAGTTATTCCCAGTCTAATGGGCCAGTCGTTTGGGTAGGGGATACTGAAATAAGCATCTCCTGTTTGAAACCATGAGACAATGTCTGCCACTTTGTTCGGAACAGATTTTGGTAATTTATTTGCTCATTGTATTATCGAATCGAAGACAAATGCATAGTGCACCTTGCAGTTGTATTTTGTTTCAAAATCAAAAATTTTAACCTGCAGTCTTATGGTCATATCTTCAGCGCTCCTTGCAAATAACTTAGTTGCCATGGTTACACACCCCGTCTTCCATAGTGAAAGCTGGATGATTGCTGTAGAACAACTGTAGTCAAAAGATTTACCACAGGAGAGCCACCCCCACAGTAAAGTTGGCCTCATCCACCCATCTGCCCTTAAGGAGAACAAACTTGCAAACTGGATTGATGTTGTGTAGCAGTGTTAAGAGTGTCTTGAGATTGACGTCCTTCACCGTTGGTGGTCTAGTAGTCCTGTTTCAGATGTACTTTGTGTGTCACTGTATCAGTAGGAAAATCATTCATTTTAGATAATCTAAAACATAAAACCGTCTCTCAAAGGACCCTTCGCTCCTTGAAGGTTCCTTTCTCCTCTTAAATTTGCCTCCTTTGTCTTTGCCCAGCTGATATGGGGGACTTTGACGAAGCCCAGAGCAGACAGCAGCTCCTTGACAACCAGTACATTCCCAACCAGGAGAGCCTGCTGGACCGGATCTTGGAATTCCACCGCAAGCACATGTGAGCTGAGTAGCTAACCTGTGTGTGTGTGTGTGTGTGTGTGTGTGTGTGTGTGTGTGTGTGGGGGGGGTGTGTGTGTGTGTGTGTGTGTGTGTGTGTGTGTGTGTGTGTCACTATCAGCCACTCCATCAGCCCCAGGATTTTAGGCTCACCTGTCATCACCTCCGGCTGCCGCCCCCCAAGAGATTTTTGAAAAATCCATCAAAATTCATTGGAGGAAGCAAGGGAAATAATCCCAACACATCAGCTGAGAGCAGCATGTCACTGAGGAGACACCCCCTTATTGTACATCTTATTGCTTCTCAGAATGCCTGATTATATGCCGGTGTTTGTGACTGACTTCAGGCTTTGTGGTTCGGGGGGTCACAATGACCCTCTGCTCTTTTAGGTTGGTCACTCTGTCTTTGCTGTCCTTAACTAGATACCCCCTACATTTTATCTTTTTACATCTGTGTGGTGTTTTTCTGAATAAGAAAACCTTTCCTAAGGATTTTCCAAACTCTCAGTCCTATTAACTCCTGAGTCCTCCTCCTCTGATTCGGCTCCATCAAATTACTCACTTCCTGCTGTCCTTCTTACTTTTATATTATTAATGTTTCTCTCTCATGTATTCTTCTGAACCTCCTCACTCTTTCCTACTGTCTTGTTCCTCACCTCCATACTTTGTGTCCCCAGGGCTTGAGGCCCCAGTCACGTGGACTCTATGGACTGTCTGACCTTTTCACCATCATCTTCTCCATTAACACCAAGTGCTATACGTATTTCAGAGAACAAAAGGGCTGGCTTTCAATGTATGCTGCTCTTTTCACTGGACATATAAGCGACTGTGAAGTAAACTTCACACAGATATCTGGTGGGGCATAACAAGTCATTTCTTCTGCCAAGAAGAAAGTTCATATTCGTACTTCATCATCTTGTACAAGGCTTTTTCTTATTCACTTTAAAGTAGTACATAGGCTACACTGGTCAAAGTCCAAGCTGTCTAAAATCTATCCCAATGTTCCTGATCTATGTGATAGATGCAACTTGAGTCACATGTTTTTTCTTTGCCCCAAAATTCAAGTATACTGGATCTCTTATTTTGAGATTATTTCTCATGTTTTTGAAATCCGACTGGAGCCTTGCCCATTGATTGCTATATTTGGGGTTCCTGGGGATTCCACTACGTTTCTTAATAGTATGCAAGTAAATGCCACTGCCTTCACGTCACTGTTGGCACAACACCGAATATTGTTGTCCTGGAAAGCTCCACATCCCCCTACCATAAGCATGTTCTTTTTAAAGCTTGAAAAAATTAAGAATAGACTGAGGGGGAGGGCTAATGGGTTTCTGAAGGTGTGGCGACCTTTTGTTTTTTATTTTAGATCCTTGAAAACAATTGCACTTGACTGAACTAATTATTTATTTATTTTTGTGTTTTTTCTTTATTTACTTATTACTTATGCAGTTATTTTTTGTCTCTTTATCTATTTATGTATGTACTTAATTTTCTACTGTTTTTTTTTTTATGGGCCTGTGGGTAGGACATGGGGATTAGGCACTATAGGTTAGCTGTTCATGTGTAATAGTGTATATTACTGTGTTATTGCCTTTTGATTCATTTGAAGAGTTTTTTATGTATGTTGCTGTTGTTTGAAAAATGCTAAATAGATGGAGGGAAAAGATCATATAAAATTGGTGAAATTGATGACTTGTGCTGAGTTCTGAGTGCCAATTCAGGGCCGAGAAGGTGAGCCTTCCTACACTGATGCCCCTCTCCCTCTGTGTCATTCCTCAGGGGGCAGAACCCAGCAGAATCTGACTACCAACTGCTGGAAATTGCCCGCAGGCTGGAGATGTATGGGATTCGCCTGCACCCTGCAAAGGACAAGGAGAGCACTAAGTTGAGTCTGGCGGTGGCTCATACAGGCATCCTCGTCTTCCAGGTGACTCCCCAGACTTCACAGAAACAGACACGTCACCAGCTTCAGCCCTGAATGAATTCTCTCTCAAACGAGTCTCAAGTGGTTTGTTTTCAGTACATCACCACAGTCCTAGTCCAGGGCTGTATTTCCAAAACCTTCATAAGGGTATGATCATAGTATCTTCAGAAGGAGGGAATTCAGCATGATAATCCTGGGCAGATTATGTCTCTGGGCTAAGCCCCTGATGTCCTAAGATCCTAGAAGAGTGTCTGCACAGAATATGCTCTTTATTCTGTATCTTGGCCTGAGGTGGGAATTTACTTTTTTATTTATGGTTGTGGTTTATGGCTTTAATGACATGAAACTAGACCTTAGCTGGGATGATTTTCCACATTAGTAACTGAAAGAAAACACAAGCATCCTTCTCTGCAAAATCTCTGGTTAGTCAACTTCTAAGCAGAGGACCAAAAAAATCAACTGTGATTCACCACATCCCTGGAAAAGTAGTTATGTATGTATGGATGGGTGGATGGACAGAAATATTTATTGTGGTTTAACATAGCATCCATCATTCCAAAAAAAGCAAAAAAGAAAGTTTACTCACTCTGCAGACTGGGTTGTTGTTCCCATACAGTTTCTGAAAAAAGTTCCAGTTCTCATGGTAGATCTGGGGAGCTCTTATTTTTTTGTGACATGTGAGAGACTCCAGCTTTCTTTCTGTGTTACCCAAAGGGGCAAACGAAGATCAATGCCTTCAACTGGTCCAAAGTTCGCAAGCTGAGCTTCAAGAGGAAACGTTTCCTCATCAAACTGCGAATGGATCCCAACGTAAGTTTGTTCACCATGGAGACTACCATGCCGGGGGGGGGGGGTGTATCTAGTGAAATGAAAACTTTGCTTGACTCACAAGCCGTCTCAAATCTTTTGTATCTGTTGAAATAATATGCTCACATTGCCATACAAACATTTTGAGTGATAGAATTACTTTTTAAAATGCAAAATATCCCATTAAACATGACTACAAAAGTTATTTAGGGATGTGTTTAAAAATGTTAAGGGGGACATTTTGTGCTTCTGCAGTGTGTAATTGACATATACAGATGGATTTTAGCTTGAGCCCATGTGGCATTTGGAACTGATTTAAGCTGTATGGCCTAGATCAAATAAGATCAAGCTAGGACTTAATGTGTGTTGGAAATGACATCCTAGAAAGGAATTCTTCCTAATTAATTCAAAGTCTGTAACTCAAAATGAATAAAAAACCACAATGCAGTGATTCCAAATGTAGGCTTTGTTCGTGTGTTTTTTTTCCATTCTGGTTCCACCTCTACATTTTGAACTTGGAGTCACATGCAAGTTTTTTGGATAAATGTGATCATTATGGAAAACTTTTTCCCCAGAATATTAAGGAAAATATGACACTAGGTCAATCAAGTAATGTTACTGCTAATGCAAAACTATTTTAGTTTTCACTGTTAAGATATTTTAGTTTTCACTCAAATATACATAGAGGGACTGTGTGGTGGTCCCTGTGGACCGGAAACACCGGTCTATAAATAAGAGATTGCTTATTGAGAGATGTCAAAGCAAAACCCTCAAAAAGAAACAGCGATCAGCCTGACAGTGGCAAAGAGGGCTATGCATGGGTCTGTGGCATTTTCCTGTCCCTGGCTGAACACAGTCCGTGTGTCTGCTCTTGACCGCCCCCTACAGCGCAGTGTATGCCAGGACGTGCTGGAGTTCCTGATGCTGAGCCGGGATTGCTGTAAGGCCTTTTGGAAGATATGCGTGGAGTACCACGCTTTCTTTCGGCTTCTCGAGGAGCCCAAGCCCAAGCCCAAGCCAGTGCTCTTCACGAGGGGCTCTTCCTTCAGGTTCAGGTAGAGCTGACCAGTCATTGCTGGTGTGTGAAGCTGGATTTTACCTGCATGATTCTCATTCCTCCTGCTGCCCCTGTCCAGCGGGCGCACACAGAAGCAGGTCATCGAGTACGCCAAGGACTCCGAGTTTAAAAAGGTCCCCTTTCAGAGGTGAGACTTCATTTCAGACCACATTTTATTGCTGGCCCCTTTGGGGGTATACAGTCCTCAGCCTTTTATTTAATGTTGCCTTATGTCTTTGTTAAAATAGGCTCTGATCTCTATGGGGTTCATATTACTGAAGTCCTTTTAAGGTGATTTTACTGAAGTTCTGATTACTGCATCAGTTAAATTGTGCACAGGCTATCTTAATTTTAAGCACATATGTTTGCTGCTTCTTTTAAGCCTAATAATGCCATAGGATAGCATTAAAGTTTGTGTTCATGTGTGTGCTTGTCAGTATGTGTCCGTTTTATGGTGGTTCTCACTGGCAGAGTGTACATTAAAAAAACCTTTGATTTCCTGACATCAAGAGACTCCTGTCCTGTGAAGCAGGAAGGAGGGGCTGGTGGTTGACCTGGACTTTGGCTTTGGGGGGGTGATTGTATGCTACTCTCCTCCCTCCCAGGAAACACAGCAAGGTCCAGTCTGTCAGCAGACAGCCCTGCTCCCCCCTGCTACAGAATGAAGCTCCAAACGAAGTCAGTGGCATTTCCTTCGTCATGATTGTCGCATTGGCTGAGCTGTTTGTATTTGGTGTGTCCGTTATGATCCTGGGTTCAGCTGTGCTTCTGTGGAGGACAGGATGCTGAAAACTGAGTTAGGAATGTAACTCATTCTTATTCATGTTTCAGTAAAACTGTTAGTCTGAAGCCATTAGCCTTGTTCAATCCTTGCCTCTTATCGCCCTCCCTCCCTCTCTCCCTCTCTCTTTCTCACTGCCTTTCTCCACAGCTTAGTGAGGTCTGCTCCTCAGCATACCAGCCCAACTCCCAACATCGCCACAGCTCTTCCTTGACTGGTGGCCATGGCTCGGGAGCCTCACAAGAGCATAGCAGCCTGGCCCGTCCCATTGACCCAGAGGACGGGGTGGGCACAGCGGTGGAGGGCCAGAGACAGGCATCACCCACCAGGCAGCTGACGGAGAATCCGAGCACAGGTCCGCCATCTCGGGCCACCCTGGTCCATGGCTTCTACATCCCGTACATGGATGAGATTGACATAGACAGCGAGTACGCTATACATGGAGGCAGCTCCACCTCCATGCGTGACCGTCACAGGGACAGGCTGGAATCCTGGTCGGGGGGTGTAAACAGGGCTTACGGACAGGGGCGGGAGCGTACTGCCTGGAGGATTAACTACAACGAGTCCCATTCCTGCTGTGTCCAGCCACCTGGCCTGGCTCGGAACAACAAGCCGCAAGACATCTTGCTTTGTGGCCACAGGCCAAGCTCTGCCCCCACCTCCAATGCCCTGGTGGATGAGATTTTCCTGGCCTCAAACCAGAGAAGCCCCCTGGCAGCCCATCACATGGCCAGGAGAGAGAGCTCCAGACAGGCTGCGAGCCCCGGTTACCGAGACGAGCCTCTTGGCAACAGCAGTGAGCGGGGCAGGCGTATCTCCTGGGCCAGCCTCTGGAGTGACAGCTCCTGCTATCGAGACGATTTGCCCTGTTCACGGAGGCTCCCAGACCTGAGGGCCCCCTCTACCTCTAACCCCCACATCCTTAGTCATGCTGCATCTATCCAGCACCCGGCCCTGGCCTCCAGAGCCGACTGGACAGGGTCCCCAGAGTGTTGCTGGGGGGCTAGCACCACTCAGCACTTGTTTGCCCCGCCTGGCGGAGGCCATAAGGTTGACTACTCCCTCAGCACCGGTGCTAGGTCCAGCAAATCTGAAACCAGAATCCACAAGTGTGTTTGCCCTTGCTGTACATACTCCAGCCCTCAGTGTTTGTCTGGCAAAGACCTCCCATTTGCAAACCTGCACCTGGAAGGGGACATGGCCATTACCTGCAGCAACAAGGACAGTCAGGTCTTCAGGGATTAGACTGCAGGCCTTCAAGATGGCATCTGTGGATGCTGACAGGCAGTTATTCTTGGCCTTTTGTGGTCAGGGTGCCAGAGAATATTCAGTGAGAGTTTGTCCAGCTTGAGTTTTTAAAGGGTCTGACTGGTATGTGAAAGTGGCAGTGCACCACCTTTCCAGAAATGAGATAAGGGTCATAGCGATTGTATTTATGGCAAGCAGAAGAGGAATGCCTGGTGTGTCGTTTTTCCAGGGCACAGAAGATGGAAACATGATGGTTGCCCTTTTGGTTTAAATTCTGCTATGGAGGTCGTGTTGAATTACTGATTACTTAGGCAGGGTGACAAATCCTTCAAGCTGAAGGTAGGTTTTAATTATGCCCTATGTTAGAGTATGAGTTATAGGACAGGGTCTGCAGCTCTAAGATTGGTCTTGCCATCTTTCATGGCTAAAGAAAGCTTCATCTTTTGACTCTTAGTCCAGAGTGATAAGTAATGTTATTAGCCATAGTAGTGACAGTGTGCAGCTTTGGAAAACTGCTGACTGGACTGGAAGGCCGGGCTCAGCGTGGGGGAGCCATTTCCTGCTGCGTTTCGGGATGGCCTCTTAAGCTGATGCAAAGCAGGCAGCATTGCACAGGTTTTACTTCTGACATCTTATCAGGATACACTGGTGTGCAAGGTAATACATTTTCAGGGGTAAAAGTACATAAGCATGTGTGCCCATAACCTCAGGCATACACCCTTTGTCTCTTGAGGGCGTGACCGTGAATGCCCTCCTCCACTCTTCTGTATTCACAATGCTTTGTCTCTGACAGTTTCAGACTCTGCTTTTAGTTTGGTTGAAGCTCTTCCTGGATATTTGCCATGCTAGAGGAATGAAAAATGATTTGACCAAGAAAATGATTTTGTTTTTGACTGATTTGTCTAATTCCTATAAATATATTGTGTTTTTGATGCCGTCTGTTCGAAATCTTGCTGTTCCCTGATCTCTGCTCTGTTCTCCTGCCTTTTAATCGCTTCAGGATCAATCAGAGCACTGTTTGTATTGTCTGGTGCCATATTTTAAATTCAAGCGACGATAAGTTATATGTGCCTAGGGGTCACAAGGTCAGATTAGAGTATAGTTTCCGAAGAGTGACTGCGCTCTTGTTTTGTTGACTAGACGCTAACCAGGGGTATGTTGCACCTGTTAGCATCTTTCGTTGGTTATAACCAGCATTCTCATGGTTCCAGCTGTGAGCTGCTACCATTGTTAGTAAAATATGCTTTTGGGAAACATGTCCCAAGTCGCTTTTAGGGTTGCTTTACCAAGTCCCGGTCCCAGAGCTGTTCCACTCTGTCATTGAGGGATCACTGCCAGCCAAGTGCTTGTGTACCTAACCCGCTGCAGGAACTAGTCTACTTGTTTTCTGTTAATAATTTAATACCAATACTTAGAATCTTGTACTGGAATTAGCTAGTGTTACATAATTGGACTTAATTTATTTTCCCAGTTGTTTGTTTACTGCAAGATGACACTCACACTGTGAATAGCATAGATGTGAGTGTGTGCTTGTTCATGCAGGAGCCGTATCTAACGGCTGCTGGTGGAATGATTCAAGATTCAAAATTCTTTATTTGTCATGAGGCCTGTCTGCTTCATTTGGGGGGCAGCGTGTGGCTCAATGGGCTAAGCCTGTGTGGCTGTAATCAAGGTCACAGGTTCAAACCCAGCCTCACTATGTCTGCGGGTCCTTGAGCAAGGCCCTTAACCCCAGGCCCCCTGGGCGCCCCAACAGGTAGCTGCCCTTCGCGAACAGCTTGCTGTACAAAGACCAGGGAGGCATAAAAAAGAATTTCCCCACAGGGATCAATAAAGTAGTAATTATTATTATGAAGTTTGTTCAGTGAAATGGTTTTAAAAAATGAAATGCATAGAAATGGCTTATTAAATGTCCAGCCCTGCTTGGCTTTCCAATCTGTGATTGGGTGACCATATTTTACCTTTCTAAAAAGAAGACAGTATGTACACAAAATATTCCAACTGTAGAAAGCAAAGGTCAAGATGAATCAAAGAGAAATCCTAGACATTACAGGCATTTTTAGGTCCCAGGCTATGAAAAATTGAACATATAGTCATCCAATTCTGTGGTAGTGTCCAAATCACCAGCCTTCTTTTATTTATGTCTTTTGGCACATTTTTGAATCTTCAGTTTTCTGGATCCTTTTTAGTAAATATTTTAGATGTTTTCAGTAAAATATCTTCATTTTTTCACCCTATTCAAAATTGATGGTTTACCTTTGAGAAAGAGAGACTGTGGTATCCAAAACGTTGTTATATAGAGTAGATAGCCATGGCTCCTTATGCGCTTTTGCCTGTGGTGTCATAGGTAGACGGCTGCCTTTAGCCTGTTGGGCTATGTGTGTTGGACATGTGTATGCATGTGTGGATTTGCATGTGAGCCAACTGAGCCATCTCCACCAGGGAAGCTGTCTGCCTCCGTAGCCCTAGACCTGTCTTGGTGACCTGACACATTAATAACCATTTCATCCAGGCTGTCATGGGCCATTCTAAGGAAGGAGAAAGAGTGACAGGCAAGTATGTAGGCTGCTATCTTAGCAGATGTAGTATGACAGCATGTTGCTTAGTTGTCGGTGGATACAGATGTCCTACGTAAAGGTGTTAAATAGAGATGTTCCGATACCATTTTTCCCCTCCCGATACCGATTCCGATACTTGGGCTCAGGGTATTGGCCGATACCGAGTACTGATCCGATACCTGGGTGTGTATCTGTATATACAGCTGTAGATACTACTAGCCCTGTATTAATTGACAGAATTATTTTATGTTGTGCTTTAGGAACACTAATTTAGATTGCTGCAAGAGAGTGGTGTTGCACTGCAGCGATTGTTTTGGGATTGTCTGGGATTGTTTTTGGAGTGTTTTAAACGTATATTTTTCGTGTTTGTGTGCTTTAACTGTTTATGTGGGTGGCTGTTTTAGTTTTATTTACTGTTCTTATTTCGGTCGGCGTGAGTGCTTGTTTGTCCTGTCTGTTAATCA
>JAODKE010000001.1:41129763-41151135 GCA_026779605.1 Mormyrus hasselquistii
CATCGTGTTCTACGGGGTGACGTGTCTTCAAATGCTTTATTAAGTTTGTTGTGTTAAAGTTGCTAATACTTGTGCCAACCCTTGAAATTGCAGCTTGACATATAATACATGTCGCTGTTTTACTGGCTGGTTGATCAAACCTGAAATACTGCCAAACAGCGGACATACTTCTTGCACGTTTGTACTTCTTCGCTGCTGTAAACTGGTTGCTTGTGGCAACACGACACAACTTCCTGTGCTTGCATTCTGAGCAGCGAAGAATAATTGATTTCCGATTTGCAGCGTTAAGCAAAGCTAGCGGGCATAACTAGGTTATGTTTAGGGAAATGGTATCGGATCGTTACGTGGACTCAAATACTCGCCGATGCAGATGCCACATTTTTTGGTGGTATCGGTAGCATTTCCGAAACTAGTATCGGAATCGGAACAACATTAGTGTTAAACCAAGCCTCTGTTGAAGATAACCACCAGTTATGCCTTTAGGCCTGAAGTCTAGACGTATTTCAGCTACTGACTCTTGAAGAGTGATTGATCTTTTGTAGACACTCTTTAGGTTAGATTGGCTTGTGAGTTGCCCATACAGTAGGCTATCCTAAGCTGCATGTTTCACTCATAAAATACAGTGGTATGGAAAAGTTTGGGCACCCCTGATAATTTTCATGATTTTCCTTTATGAATCACTGGTTGTTAGATCAGCAATTTCAGTTAAATATATCATATAGCATACAAACACAGTGATATTTGAGAAGTGAAATGAAGTTTATAGGATTTACAGAAAAATCATGAAAATTATCTGGGGTGCCCAAACTTTTTCATACCACTGTAGCACTAGTTTGCTCATGCAGCAGAATGCAGGTATTCAGTCTTTTTTAAATTTCCTTCCTGTCCTCCCAGCAGTGCCAGCTGTAAACAGTCCTCGGCTCTCAGACTCCTCGGTGACCTCCCAGGGCCTGATCAATGGGCAGAAACCAGCCTCGGTGGCCGGTCAGAGCCCAGACGGGAAACCTCCTTCCCTGCTCACGAGTCCTCAGTTGAACGACATGGGCTACATGCGCACTGATGAGGAGGAAGAGGCCCGGAGGAAGGTTTGTGTCAGCTGGAATGCCATATCAGCTCAGCGTTTTGGGGCTAGTGGTCTTAGTCTGTATGACTGTGTGTTGCCCAACTTGACGTACATGACCTGATCCATCTCATCACACATACCTCCATCTCACAATGTTTGTGATCTTTACTAAGCTCCCCCTTTCTCCAGAGATTCCCCACTGACAAGGCCTACTTCATTGCCAAGGAGCTACTGATGACAGAGAGAACATTTTTGAAGGACCTGGAGGTTATCACTGTGGTAAGAATGCTGTCCCCTCAGAGCTGGATGAAAATGATTTGTTTCCTTCTCAGTGCTGTGCAGGCAGTGAGCAGTACAAGTGAGCATTTGAAAAGCTTATATCTGTCAGGCACACAATCTGCCATATCGTTATTTCTCACTTTTCTGGAACAATGCTTCCTCAGAACAGACCACCTATCCCCTTCAGCTGTTCATTCAATCAATTAGGTGCTCACAGAAAACTCGGCTACCCTGAATTTCCTGTTTGAACAAGTGTGTGAAATCCTTGGGAGTTCTGCCAACAACTTGCAAGGAAAGCAATTTTTTATATATATTTTTTTAAATTCCCTCCACCACCCCCCCCTCTGTGGAGGACTACTTTTATTTGTATTTATTTATTTATAATTTTTTTTCTTTCTTTTCCTCAAGTGAAGGAGATGGGGAGAGAAGGGGGAAACAAAGGGGAAGAAGGGGGAAAGAGAGAGGGAGAGAGGAGAAAAAAAAATAAAACAGATGATCTTCTTCCATGCCTGCTGAAGAAAGAAATGAGTGGTTTTCCACTCCCCCCCCCCACCACACACACACACACACACACATGCACCCTCCACACAGCTGCTGTGGCAGTGATGATGAGGCTTCCAGCATGGACACGTATGCGTCCTTACAACGGGCAGAGAAGACTCCTGGGCTATCATAAGGCAGTGGGCAGACCTTCATGAATTACAGGGTATCTGTGCCCATTCGTGAGAAGCTCCTGCATCTCCTCACCCGTCCTCTCAGTCTTTTCAGAACTTCATAGCAAAGGAGGATGTTGTGCCAGACTCTGTGAGGGACCGCATCTCCTCCCATTTTGTGCCTGTCCACAAGTTCCACACAGGCTATCTCAAGGAGGTGGAGCAGAGGCTGGCTCTGTGGTGAGAACAGGGCATGGGGGCTGGGGTGGGCGTTCTTCAGCTGTTACATTGGTTACACTGATGCACATTGGGACACATTGTCTGGAAGATGAATTGTACATTGAGAGACTGTATCTCCAGAATGGCTGTAGCTGTAATAAATGATGCTATCATTAAAACAGTAATCAAAGGGCTGTGTCCTCCTCGATTCCCATGAGGAGATCGTTCTCCTTTTGCAGGACCTCCTGCTTCATACATGGTTTGCTCCCTTCTCTTAACCATGAGCCATTCCCGATTGGGCTTGGGTCACTAATTGGGTCGCTAGGACTGCTTTGGCTTTTTCGAGGCCTCGGTCATAACTCCTCGTGCACCGCCAAGAGGATGCATCACCACAGCCCAGGGAATGGATGACGCGCTGCAGTTGTTTCCATGGCAACAGCTGAACAGTTAGGATGGCCTCGTCGCACACCCTCTCCTACTCCCCCCTCCCCCGGCGTTCGCTCCTCTGTGCCCGTTCGCGTACTTCCTCCTGAAATCTCGAGAGTGTGACGGAGAATGTCATGATATCCACTGCTGAGAAATGGAACACTGACAGACGCGGCTCACGACTAGCACTGAGGTCTAGCTTGCCAGTAGTGCCTTTTCCCAGCATGCACTTGATAATCAGCTTTAAAAAGTGCCTTAGTATAGAGAGACACATGTACATATGTGGTTTGATGGCAGTAAGCAGTTTCATGTAATCAGAAGCAACGCAGATAGTAAAATACCTCTGATCAGTTTGCAGCTGTTGAAGTGCAACCTGTAGAAATAAATGCTTTCAGACCTGACCCTCGTACTCTCTCTCTCACTCCGCATCCAATATATGATTGTAAGTTTAGAAGGATTCATGTTGGGATTAGTAACGAGTAATTTCAGGGAAATTAAAAAGCTACATGGTGGCTAGTATAAGTGCCATAAGAAGAAACAGTGCTTACAGTGACATCTGCTGGCCAAGCTGCAGAAGTGCACTAATTAAAATATTCTGTGTATGCCATTGATGGATGCCAAATGTTTCAGTGGTAAATGTACACAGGAATACATCCGAGACTTAATTTCATGAACAAAGCTATATTGTTTTAAAACCGTATGCCTGGTAGGAGGAGGAGGTGGCAGAATGGCTAGTGACTCTAACTGGAGTGTGCTTGCTCACCACAGGGAAGGCCGCTCCAACGCCCACATCAAAGGTGACTACCAGCGCATTGGTGATGTCATGCTGAAGAATATCCAGGGCATAAAGGTGAGGATCAGATGCAACATTAATGTTAAATGTGGGGCGACAGAGAGGGATGTGTTCTTATGAAGACGCTCCGTAAACTAAAGGAGCTCGGAAGGCTGTGAGGTATAATCTTCTAGCAGGGTTAACTTGTTGCTGTTGGACCCTTCATGAAGGCCTTTAAGTCTAACCATTTCAGTGACTAATAAAGGTATTCTAGTCAGGCTTGGGTTTCTGGAAGCCATTCAGCATGCGGTTTCAGTTGTTGAATGCTTCTGACACATGACTAATGTCCATAGAACTAAAGCGCCCGTGCTTGTCTTGCAGCAGATGATAGGCCACCTGCAGAAACATGCGGAGACGCTGCTGGAGGTGGAGCAGGTGTGCAGGGGCTCACGCCGCTTGGAGGCCCTCTGCCGCGAACTGGAGCTACAGAAGGTCTGCTACCTGCCCCTCAACGTCTTCCTGCTGCGGCCACTCCACCGCCTCATGCACTACAAGCAGATCCTGCAGCGCCTCTGCAAACACTACCCCGCAACCCATGAAGATTTCAGGGACTCCAGAGGTACAGTGAGGGTGGGCTCTCATAAAAGAGTCTTAACTGGACCACGTAAGCAGACTTTGGTGTAGTAGCAATGAACTAAACCAGGGTGACTCGTGGTGTATGCTGTGAACCCCCAAATTTCCCAGCTGCCCTGGCAGACATCTCCGAACTGGTGGCCCAGTTCCACGGCACCATGATCAAGATGGAGAACTACCAGAAGCTGCTGGAACTCAAGAAGGACCTGATTGGTGTGGACAACCTAGCCACTTCTGGACGGGTGAGAGTGGGGGTGAAGTTTTTATTTGTCCACCATCACAGAGCGCCCCCCTGTTGGGCCCGAGCAGGAAACACTTTTTGGCATGCTCTGGACTCCCTATTGTGAAAAGCAAAACGTCTGTCCGCAGGAGTTCATCAGGTTGGGCTGCCTCAGCAAGCTGTCTGGGAAGGGCCTCCAACAGCGCATGTTCTTCCTGGTAAGTTTAGCCACTTCCAAGCCATTCAGCTGCCACTATAATTATTTAGTTGTTAAATTACATAAATAGCTATTTGTATCTATATACCATCCCCCCTTTTATAACCTCATACTCAGTGATTAATGCTAAGCTTTACTAGGTTTATTGACTCTTATCTGTGATATCTGAGCAGTTTCACATGCTACATGCTGAGTATTGGGGGTTGTATAAACCCAGAAGATTGTGTATCTGTCGGAGTAGTGCACGCTCTGTCAGGCTGTGCCCAGTGCATTATTCCTGCGACACAGTCACCCTTCACATACCCATCACTTGTGCCGCCTCCAGTGGATAAGGACCATTTATTTATACGCCTGTTTTTTTTTTTTTGTCCCCCCCGCCTCCCGCCGGACTCAGTTCAACGATGTATTGTTGTATACAAGTCGTGGGATGACAGCCTCCAGTCAGTTCAAAGTGCATGGCCAGCTGCCTCTCTATGGCATGACAGTGAGTATTACGCCCCCTGCTGGCAGCATCTTTGGCTGTAAACCATACCAGCGGGTGTTCAGCCCTGGCATAATGACGTCAGGGCAACAAGGGGAGCCTTTGTTTGGTTACAGGCAGTGTCGCCATTCGTCATCAGTCACTTCCTTTATCTTGGTCTGTGGTGACATCATTTGTAACTAAGTTGCCCACGGATACAGCCCCACGGCATCACCAAGACTCCTCAAAGTTTGGCTGAAACTTATGCTCGAGTCGAGCACACATACTGGGCCACTGTCTCTCATCATGTCTTTGAATCGTGTCTCCATGAAACACAATGGCCGCTTTTGTTCATCTTTTTAGAAGAGAAAAGATTCTTACAGTATGTACTGTAAAATGAGTCAGTGGAAAGTCTTCACTACTACAGTTACAGACACAAGTGCTTTAGAGACTTTTATTTTGAATAAGTGAGGCTGATTCCCATCTCCTGCTGTTCTCAGGTTAGAGAGAGTGAGGACGAGTGGGGAGTTCCGCACTGTTTCACACTGTCCAGCCAGCGCCAGTCCGTGGTTGTGGCTGCCAGGTAGGATCAGGGCACCATCCCAGCACTGTGGAAGAAGGCCGTTGGCATGGTGACAGCACACAGCCGTACAGTCACACACAGTAATAAAAACAAGGGTATCAAATATTAACTAGCCAAGGCCAAGAATAAAACTGCTGTCTATTGTAGAAAGCTTGTTCCTTGGTATGTTTTCCTGTACAAAATTGCGGGTTTTATTTACCCGTGGATTCAGTGTTCATCTTCTCCTGCAGCTCTTTATTAGAGATGGAGAGGTGGATGGAGGACATCAAGATGGCCATTGACTTGGCCAGGAAGTCCAATGGGCCTTCTTCAGAGCTTCTGGCTACCAGCCGGCCTGAGAGCAGTAAGTGAAAACCCCCGGACTGACATCCCTGTGGATCCGTGAAATTCCTCTCCAAGAGATTGACAACTCTGTAAATCATTTCCCTGTTTTATCATGGACCTGGATGTATCTCCACTTGCTCACACTGTACAGCAGAGAATGAATCCAGGTCTTTCACATTTTCAGAACCAGACTAAGACTCATCGTGGTGGGGAATGTAAACATGGCGAAGCATCAGGGTGTGCGTCCCTACTCGCTGATGTCTTCCTTTGCTGAACCTTCCAGAATGTCCTGAGGAGTCCACTCTGGACCAGGAGTCCGAGGACGACCTGAGCGCATCGCATACTTCCCTGGAGAGACAGGCGCCCCACCGGGGCAACACCACGGTCGTGTGTTGGCACAGGAACACTAGCGTGTCCATGGTGGACTTCAGCTTGGCCGTAGAGGTACCTGCCTCTGCCCAGCCCTTTCTCCGAGTTCAATCCCTCTTCTGTCAGTGTGCATCTCACTCACATTTTCTTACAACGAAGCAGGTCGTCCTACTCTGTCACCTGACCCCTGCAGGAGAAAAGTGTCCATTCTCCAAGTACTGTAGCTCTTCTTCATTCCCACCCATTGGCCCCATTTTGTGACTCCTGCTGGGGGGGCTGGCTTTATACCCCCAATCTCTCCAGGCTCTCTGCGTCCCTCCGCCATGTCTCGTACAAACCTCATACCTGTATGTCCCAGGGCATCTGCTCACTCTTAATGGGTATTTAAATGTAAAGGCGTGTGGGACACAGCATCGGAGGGTAGGCACTGAAAGGCAGGAACATCTCCCCCGGGAAGAATGTTGTTGGTGGTGAAAGAGAAGGTGAAAGGAGATATTACAGTACACACATGCAGAATTATTAGGCAAGTGTGTATTTTACTTGTGTATTCTTTTGAGACCTATATATTCATTCCAGATGAATCGCCAATTAAGAATGAACTGTTTAAAAATAAAGTATGCTCAGTATGTTATTTGAGTATTTTTTGTTTTGGGTAAGGAAGGAATACGTGGGTACTTTCCTATACAGAATTAAACAAATTGTTATTACTATTTAAATGGAATAAAAAAGGACCTTATGAAGACTGAACAAAAATTAAATAGTAGTTTTTGAAAGCGTTTTGTGGCCAACAGCCAAATTGAATGTAAGGAGCATGTAGACAAATGACACAATGTATCTGACAGAGATTTGTGTCAAATTGAATAGGAGACTTCCAGAAACCATTCAGCATCAAGTACCACCATTTTTCAAAACTACAATATGAAAGGAATCTGCCGAAATACTACGTGCAGTGTGTGGCGTGACTCTGCTAAGATCACAAACATGAGCTCCACTCGATGAAGCGCACAGGTTCATATATCCGCAATGGGCACAGACACATCTAAAACTGATTTTACAAAGGCTTTGTGGACTTTTGGTGACTCTTGATAGAGCAGATGTTTCCTCATTTGTGAGAAAAGCAAATCAAGAACCACGTCTGACTGCAAGATCCCTCCAGGAAGATCTGGCAGACACTGGAGTTGTCGTACACCACTCCACTATAAAGAGATACTTGTACAAATATGGTCTTCATGGAAGAGTCATCCGAAGAAAACCTCTTCTACGTCCACACCACAAAAATCAGCGTTTGAAAATCAGAGTTCGCAAAAGAACATATAGACAAGCCCGACGCATTTTGGAAACAAATTGTGTGGACCGATGAGGTTAAAATTGAACTTTTTCGCCGGAATGAGCAAAGGTATGTTTGGAGGAAAAAGGGCACAGAGTTTAATGAAAAGCGCCTCTGTCCAACTGTTAAGCATGGGGGTGGATCAATCATGCTTTGGGGTTGTATTGCAGCCAGTGGCACAGGGAACATTTCACAAGTAGAAGGAAAAATGGATTCAATAAAATTTCAGCAAATTTTGGACGCCAACTTGATACCATCTGTGAAAAAGCTGAAGTTAAAGAGATAATGATACGAAACACACCTCAAAGTTTTGCCATGGCCTTCACAATCTCCTGACCTTAACATAATTGAAAATCTATGGATAGATCTTAAAAGAGCAATGCATAACAGGCAGCCCAGAAATCTCAAACAACTGGAAGACTTTTGTAAGGAAGAATGGGCGAAGATACCTCAAACAAGAATTGAAAGACTCTTGGCTGGCTACAAAAAGCGTTTACAAGGTGTAATACTTTCCAAAGGGGGCAGTACAAGGTATTAACTCTGCGGGGTGCCCAAACTTTTGCAGACACCATTATTTGGTTTTCTGTTATTTTGAAAGTGTAAAATGATGAAAATAAAATAAAAGCTTTTTTTGACATATTATAATAATGTCTCATTTGCATTTTGATGGCTTTTGGGGATGTTTCCATCTTTCCTTGGCTGCTTTATGCACATTAATACACATTTTTACTTGGGGTGCCCAAATTTTCTCCACTGTAAGCAATTAGCCAAAGTAGGGGAGACTAGAGGCAGTGCAAACAGTTAGGTGAGTGCGGTATGTAAATACTCAGAGAATGACTGCCAATTTTTAGAAGACACCTTTTTCAAACAATGGTACAGGAAGAAGACAGACAATGGCTTTCAAAAAAGTTATGATATTCATGCAGGACGACGGCCAATCCCATGCATCAAAGAATTCCATAGATTGGCCAAGAAAGGCTTGAAAGGTGACTGAATTATGACCTGGCCCTCTGCTTCATCTGACTCCACCCCCATTGAGAACTGCTGGGTCTTACCAAAGTGTGAGATTTCCCAAAATGGCAAGCAGTACCCTTGTCAGAGCAGCGTCTGGGAGGGGGTCCTACAGTAGCTGCCCCAGCTAATATAGGACAGGGTCAAATCAAAAACTTAATTGGTTCAATTGACAATATGCTGGGGAGCCGTAGCCCTACACAGCTTTTGGTTCACCCTCATTTAGCACACCTGATTCAACTCCTTGTGCTAATTACCACACAGCGCTTGAGCTGAATCATTTGTGGTGGAAAGGGGAAAGAACTAAGCTACACAGGGCTCTGGCCCTCCAGGAATTGAGTTTGAGACCCCTGCTCCTATTCAGTTCTGTCAGCACCTCAATGGTGCCACTTTTTGGACCCGGCAGTGGTCAGGGTCCAGTGGCGCTCTCTCAGGTCTGCTGGTACAGAGTCAAAAGCCTCTCCTTTAGTGATACCTGCAGGAGTTTAGAGGTAAAGGCTCCAGAAGAGGGGAGAGGTCATTTGCATGAGACCATGCCTCCACCCTCAAGCACTGAAGTGAAAATAAGGGGAACTTTTAATCATTTAACAGTACTGCATATCTAAAGGTTATAATGGGTGGAGCCACTAGGTGGCACTAGTTTAAAAAAACTCATTTAGCTAATTCCTTCTTCATAATCTAACCTGGACAAGATCCAGGTGTTTGCTGTACAACAGAGTACATGTTAAATGGTATCCGAAATTGACAGAAATTGATCAGAACAGTCACTTCTAGTTTGATGTTCACATAGAGCTCCTTCTGTAACTGTAATACTTTTCTGGTTTGTTTCTGTCACCTTTTCATGTGAGATGACACAGCCTTCACTGTTCCTGTTTTTTCATATACTGAACAACCTAGCACTGACCTTCGTCAATAACAGTTATGTCTTTCTGTTCTTGCACCAGAACCAGCTGTCAGGGAATTTGCTGAGGAAGTTCAAAAACAGCAATGGTTGGCAGAAGCTCTGGGTGGTCTTCACTAACTTTAGCCTTTTCTTCTACAAGACATACCAGGTAAAGAACTGCTTCATTCTGACCTCCACAGTTTATGCCGGGAGTGAAGCAACGGCTTGGGAGGAAGGTGATGCTCGGGTCTAGAGACATCAGTGTGGACATACCCTGTGTGGTGCTGGTGTTGTAAGGTTCTGTGTTCCATGCACTGCGACAACACAGGCTTTGACATGTCATTGCAAGACTATAACAAGTTATAACTGTAAGTTAGTGATAACTGAAAGGTGACATTCAACAATCACTTTTCAGACACAGACACTTTATAAACAGTGGCTGATATGAGGAAGACAGTGAGCTAAGTTACCATTTTTGTCTCTGTAAGCCTTGATGTAGTCAAAAAACATAAAATAATCTTCAGATGAGTTAATTTAGAAGCTCAGAGGCTTTCATTGTGCCTAATTATGTAAGAACCACTGGGAATTCTGCAATTATTTACTAATGAGAACAGTCTCTTATCCTGAGTAATTAAAAGTTAACTTGACATTTATTATCAAGCCCTCTTAAGGCAGGGGTTCCCCTATTCCAGTTTTGGGGGGCTAGAATCCAATTTAGTTTGCAGATTCCCTTGCTCAAAAACACACCCTAATCAGCTAATTACCAGGTTTAGTGGGTGTGTCCAAGTAGGGAAATCTGCACACTGTGCGGAAGTGGGGAACCCTGTCTTAAAGGCATGTTTTCTTGCTAAGCTGTTGTTGGGGTTCCTCACATTTTTGCCCGAATGTACTCTTCCCAGGATGACTACCCTCTGGCCAGCTTGCCCTTGCTGGGCTACTCAGTCACCATCCCCACAGAGTCAGAAAACATCCACAAGGACTATGTCTTCAAGCTGCACTTCAAATCCCATGTCTACTACTTCAGATCTGAGAGCGAGTATGCATTCGACAGGTAACGTGAATCTCCTATCCCAAACAACTATTAGCCATTTACCTTTGCATTCACATTGATTTATGCTAATCAATGCCCGTCCTGGGGTATGAACCTGCAACCTAATGGCCACAAGCTTATAATGAAAAATACACATGTGCAAAAATCAGAACCCTAACAAAACACATTTTCTTAAAAACTGCTTTACAAAATAAACTTAAAACCACACAATGAAACACTCAGCACAGCAAACAGCAATCTCTTTACACTGGCGTCAGGGAACGGTTTTGTTTCAAATGGAGGTACATAAATTGTCAGCAAGGCAAATATTTCAGTGTCATCAAGATACAAACTTATCTTGCTTTTTATTCACAATTAGCAATTATATCAGTTAGCTAGCTAGCTAGACTATGTATCATTTTTAAATTGTTAAAATAGCAATATAAAGTAATCCATACAAATGACCAACATGAATACGTAAGATAACTAGTATAAATACTTAGAGTATTTATAGTTAAATTGGTGACTCCATGAAACATGTTTTATTTGGTCAATTAGATGTCAGACACAATCAGTAGACAGAGAAGAATGGCTGTAAGAAGGCACAGTGGTCTGAAGGTGGACACACAGTGCTGGGAGAGTGGCGTCATGCGGTTGCGCAGTGCTAGCAGTCAGCTGCATTACCTGCTTAGCTTCTGTGGTCCAGAGGCCATCCTTACCTTGGCTCTCTTCCTTTCTCCTGCATATCTGCCGGTCCATTTCTGCCTCGCAGGTGGATGGAGGTCATCCGCAGTGCTACCAACCTGCCCAGCCGCAATCAGAACTGCAAGGACCCTCAGCCCTACTGACCCAGGGAGAATATGGCCATCCCAGCCACCCCATCCCAAGCCCCACCTTTCCCCGCCCCCACCCTGTATCCCGGCTGTGCAGTCTCACTGCATCCCTTCCCTCCCATTTGGGAGCTGTCTCCAACTCACATCGGCCTCCATGCACAATATCTGTGCTTTTAAATGCTTTAAAAGGTCACATGATGCTGGTTTTGATGACATCACAGACTCTTTTTACTGCATTTTTACAGAGCTCTGGACCATCTCTTTTCTAGCTAGTCATTTTATACAATTTTTTAAACCGGTCTGTGGACCACTGTCTCACTCTGAGTTTTACGTCACACAGTTGTGTTTTTTAAGACAGGTTTCGGTTTAGTTTTAGGGAGAAGGTTTGTTGTGCTTTTTTCTGCATTATTTTGGGAGGAAGACAGATTTTGAATCCAACTGGTTGAGTGCCAATAATAGTTTCACCAATGTATCGGAGTCTTTATAAAGCCATTTTTATATGTTGATCATTAATCATTTGTAAAAAAAATAAAAAAAAAATAATAAATTATATAAAATCAACATACTTTATATATGGTAGGAACCTAAAAGTTTAACCAAGATTATCCTTGGATGATATACAAGAGTATATAAAATAAAGATGGCCTTCCACACCAATGGCAGTAGATTTACTAGGAGGGAATGAGGCCTTTCACTGATACACTTCCATGGCTAAGGATTGCGCATTATGAAAGCATATCCAAGTGCTAATGCTGGCACTTCCATGTAGATTTTTTTTCTGCTCCTCATTTTAAGGGTCACTGCCGGCTGCCTTGTCCATATTTCATTCAGAGTTGAAATATATTTTACAGCCAACCATTAATTCGAATTTGATTTAAAAAAAATAACTGAAGCTGTAATGGTGTTGTGTACGACGCGCTAAAATGAACCATAAATCTCTCAGCCCATCCCCCCACCCCCCGACTCTCACCACCCTCAAAGCTCGGACCGCCTGCCATTCGGAAAAGAGTCCCACAACTGTTTTTAACGGACGATGGGAATGATGTGATATCAGTCTTCGCTGGGGGCTGAGGATCAGGAGATGGCTCTGTGACAGCAAAAGCAATAAAACTACAGGTCTAGGCATACTGTGTTACTGTCGTCTTTGGGAACAAGGACGGGCGTATTCGGGGTGGCTTCGCTCGACGCCACGCCAATTCTGTCACGTGATATGAGTATTGGGGCGTCGCAAAAAACATGGCCAGCAGATGGCAGCACTTCTTGCTATATATTCATAGTTTTATTTATGTCTGTCATTCCCGCGAGGAAATCCAAAGGGAATGTGAACATTTTCATTTAAAATGACGATTTATGCACTGCAAAGAAATATCAATCCACAGTATAGCACGGTGTAGTTATGGTTCTTTTATTCTTCTGGAACTAATTATATCTGTAACTAAAGGCATTTGTTTCGCTCCAGGTAAACGTTTCATACGCTGTCAAACTCCTCAAATTATTAAATCTTGGGGAATTAGTATTGTCATAATACTGTGTAGTGCACGTCGCCATCGATATGTTGAAGTATTAACCTTGGCTTGGCTTTCTTAGGCAGCCTAATGTAAAATAATAATCACTGTATTTACAGGAGTTTATTATTATTCACACCGTAATTATACGGCTCCCGGTTTACAGAGCTCCGTGTCAGGGTACGTGCTTGTTGCAGGTATACGAAACCATCCATGTGACTGCCTGCGCGATGGGCGTCTTTCTCAGCACCGCTGCCGAGCGAAACGCCGAATTGGGAGTTTCTCTGGCGTCCCGACAAGGACGGAGCTATTCTGCGTTTCACACAGCGGGCCGGGCAGACGGCGTGAATGCTGGCGCAGCATGGAAACGCGGGACGGAGCTGTAGACCGCTGCTGACAGCGCAGGGGAGCTTGCTGGTGTGAAACACTGCAGTGGACCACCGAAGTGTCGTTCAGTAGTCATTCTGCAGTATTTATTTTATTATTATTGTTATGCGGAAAGGAGAGAGGGGATTCGTGTTACAAAATGATCGTTCATCGGATCTAAGGACTTAAAGGAGCGCCTTGTTAGCTGGGACGCGAGGGGTATGAATGAAGAGCCGGCTCACGTTTTATGCTGGAAAGTGCATTTATTTTGAAGTTTTATCATTCGTCGAGTGAGTTCATGAAAGGTCCGGCTTGGAAATGTCGCATGCAACTCAGCCGGAGACGAGGAAGTTTACTCGAGGTCTGAGCAAGCCGGGGACAGCGGCCGAGCTGAGGCAAAGCGTCTCGGAGGTCGTCAGGACGTCCGTGCTCGTAGTAAGTATAAATAATTCATTTCAGCGATGGTTTTATGCTTCAGATTGCAATCCCCCTTTAAGATCCCAAAACGATTACCCTGTAATACTTTACATTTGTGTAAAAAATCTGTATCTGTTAGAAGATGACCAAAGGTAATTACGTAACACGGGCAAATTATGTAGGCTGTAACTCGGTTATTTAGTATCAACTTTCAGTTTGAGGTGTTGTTACTGTAGTAACCGGTCAAACGTGATAAAGAAAGTGAAGGTTTCCTCTTTGGTAGCTGTAACTACATATGTGTTAACTTGCCTGATACAATTCATTGGCGGCTCGGAATCTGAGATATGGATAGGACTCTCAAAAAGTAAATCATTAATGAAAAATACATCTTCGTGGCTTAATTTGTGTGACTGTTTGCATATCGCGCGATTTTAAGTGGCCTAGATTTAAATGGCCCGTAAAACGTTTCTGTGAACCGTCTGCTATGAACAGACTGTTTCGGGGTTATAGTTCCTGAAGGTATTAGCCCGTAACACATAAGCCGTAACAAATGAAAACAGTCTTTTCCAGTGATTGACATGAAATGACCATCATATAAAGCATATATAATTCAGGGATTGTCTGGGATCACGTTTGTTTCTTGAATTGGTATCGGCTTGCTGTTATTTTTCAGTTGAGCTTGTACGTCCTTACCGCTAATACTGACGCCTGTTTAGCCCCAGCTGCGTTTTTATAGCGATTGTCCTTTACGCGGTCGGAGAGAAGTATGTGGTAAGAGACGTCAGATTCGGATCAGGTGCTGATGCCCGGATTATATGCCACCAAGACGGTCTGTCTATCACTGCGCATCAAAAATGACGTGCTTGCAGCGCGGCTATGGCACTGTCGGGCTTCTTACTATCGGACTACTTTCAACATTGAAGCAGAGTCCTCTGCATACAGTTTCCCATCACCTTGGTTTATTGCTTAGATATGTTTTATCTGAGGAATTAAAAACGGAGCAAGGGAAGTGTGATTGTTTTATTCTGTCTTCTAGCAAGATGTTCTCTTTCGTTGGTATTGGTGGTTTGGGGCATTGCATTGGCCACTCCATGTCACGAGGGTTTTCATCAGGATGTCAGTCATGATGTCCACCAAATGTGTCCATTTTTATGGAGGTAGTAAAAATAAATCATTAATCAAACAGCCGCAAATGCTAAACTGCCAAAGCTCATGCTGAAGACTCAAGTTCTCACACAATGGTAGAGCAGCGGACATTCGATCGCTGCCTGACGTCTGTGTCTCCTGGCAGGAAATGCAGCCCAAAGACATTGTCTTAGGAACTGGGAATTGGAGGTTGCACAAGTGCAAGTGGGTGTAAATTTAAACTTGTCAATTTTTCAAAAGTCAAAGAAAAATGAGGGAGAGATGTGGTGCTAGTTATTGTTTGGCAGTGTCCAGGGGCGACGTTCCTAGAGGTGTTGCTAAGAAACCGAAATGGACACCATCCAGAAAGTGGCATCCAAGAATTGAGACCCTAGAGGGATGGCCACACCTTTCCACAATGTATTCATGTCCATGTGGAGCTGCCAAGCCCCCTGGAATGGTGGAGGTGAGGAATCTGAGGGACACTGTGGAGACGAAGGCTGATTTAGATGCTGGTATTGAGGCTAGGATTCTAAAATCTCATACATTTATCAGGGAAAGTCTGGTTACACTGGAAGTTTTATTGAAACATGGTAGCATAGTGTTTAGCAGCTTAAACTTCTAAAATGAAGGTACGGGGTAGATGTCTCAGGAGACCCTGTTTTTATAGCCTTAATTTAGTTATTTTGCTGTATGAATGAGAAAAAATATCATGAGGTACTTTGCTGGAGGGGTGTGCATTAGTCTCTATGCTAATAACTTCCAGCAGATAAGCTTCAACATGTCCAGACTCAGGGAAGAATTGCAATTTACAAGAGAAACTATTGAATGAAAACAATATCTCAGAGAACATTTCTTTTTTTCAGATCCCACAGTGGGACAAGAATGTGAGTGTAACAAGGACTTTGGTGCAACTTGTAATTTATTCCTACATGAAACATGTAAATTTCTATCAGGGAAAACAAGGGTCTCATTGAGCAACATAAAGGAGATTTGTGGTGGATACCGTGCATTTTTTTAATATTATGTTATAAAAACACATTTAATACCTTGTGAGTCACAAATATGCCACCACCAAACTTTAATGTGGACTGTCTTTGGTGTCTGTTATGCTGTGGGAAAAGGGTAAAAAGATTTTTCTATTTTCTGTTGCAAGCATTTGCGTTTCCCTTGCTTAGCCTAGCAGCTCACAGCCGACCTGTGTAACGGTAGACCCAAACATTTTTGGCTCAGTGTGGCATGCTGACTGGGAAGCCACGAGAGACTGGTGCCAGAGCCCTTTACCAAGGCCTTCTGGGCCCAGCTCAGCAAAGTTTCTCCATCTGGAGCCTTTCTTTGGTTTATCTCCACCCTTAGCTTAGCTTAGCTTAGCTTTTTCTCAGCCATTGTGAAGGCAGAGCTCCTGTGAGTAATGATATAGAGTTCATTGAATGTGGTTCATTAAGCATACATGAGTTTGTTACGATGGTGAATTAAGATGACACTGACCTTTTCTTTTTTTTTTCTTTTCCTGCGCTGGGGGGGGGGGGGGGTTCATCAGGTCGATTTTGTGTTAACAGAAGTTCCATCCTTTTTTAGTGCCACTCACTCCAAAAATTAGGGTTTGGACTGAAACATCATTTAGAGGAACGTGGTGCATAAGTTTGTCTCAGCAGGGAGACTCAGGTGTCAGTGCTGTGAGTCTCTGATTGCTGTCCTCTAGTTAGCGCTGTAAGGTATGCATTGCTGTCTCCCAGTAACCCCAACAAAGATGCCATTTTCAGTTACTGGAAATGCTGTATGGTTTATTTTCTGCCTGACACAGCCATCCACGTTAATTAATGTCTTTTTTTCATTCTCTGAGGAGGCCATTTTGTCTTTCTCTCCCAAACAGGAAACTTATCACACGTCAATCATCCTCTCACTTCCATCTCCATACTGACGTTTTTCTCACAGATAACTAACTGGAGGTTGCCTTCCATTCGCTAGGTGCCCACTGCATTGTGGGCAAACATCATCCCTGCTACCCTGACTGTATGTGTGACCTGTTAGCCTTTTAGCAGCATATGTTTGTCACTGTGTCCCTTTAAACCATCCTTCCCACTGTCATTAATGGATGTCATTTCTGAAGAATTTTATTTCCGTAAGCGGCATCGTCTCGTGGTGTGCCCCGATGGGCAGGCCTGGGCATCTGGGAGCAGGCGCTGCGCAGTGCATCTTTGTTTATTGTCTCCAGCACGCCATCCCCCCTTACCCCTGCAGCTGTGATTCTCCTCTGTTCTTCTGCGTTCAGATACTACCCACTGTGAATACCACAGAGCACTGTAAACGGCCCATCGTAAGCCTGCAGTTTGCCGCTGGGTTTTACCACCCAGTCAGCCCAGAAACATAGCAGCAGGGGGGTAATATTTTTTTTTCTTTTTGACACCTGACGGCAGATTAGAGCCAACTGCTTTCTGCTCATACCTACAGTTTGAGTTATGCTTGAACAAAAAGCTTTGTTTAGGATTTCTGGCCCCAAAATACATGCAGCATCATGGTGTTTGTCCTTCTAATGACCAGACAGGGAGTGTCTACATAATGAGTGATGTTTACACAAGGTTTGCAGTGTGGGGTGGTTGTGGGTGGGGTGACATGTTAGATAATGGTTACGGTTAGCTGTGTATAGTAGTCAATACCCTGTGCCTTGTGTAAACCCGGGCTGTCCTGCCTGGGGCTGCTCACTGCACCCCTAATCAGCGCTGCTGCAGAACCCATATGCTGAACGGTACGTCAGGCCAGTTGTATGTGCAGGCCACATGTTACATTTCCAGGAATTAAAAGACTCCTCAGAGAGCCCACCCCCTTCTGTGCCCACCCTTGCACCTTGCAGTGCCAGTCAAATCACAACCCACCCCGTCTGACGAATCTTAATTAATCTCCTGCACTGCAGCTATTGGCACACTATGCATTTGACTGAATTTCTTAACAGGTCATATTAAATCAATTTTATGGAATGTTTCTTAAAAAGGGGTGATTCAACCAAATTAACTTCAGCGTCCATGTACTCATTGTTTTGTTTGTGCCGTAATCATAAACCATACTTTTAATACTTCAAAAAAGTAAGTACAGTACTTCTAGTGTTGGTTTTTCACTGGTATAAAAACTGGAACTGGTGCTGAATGACATCATCACATCATGAGGCAGGGTATTTTGTACTGAATTCAAAAATGGCTATAGTATAATATACAGTAGGGCTGGACAATGTGCGATATTACTATCAGTATCACAGGTTATGCACTTAAAGTTCTCACATTGCAAGGACTGGGAAAGTCAGTTGAGTAAGTTTTTACTCTGTCACAGGAGAGAGAACTTAGCAAGCTTTGCAATTTTAGTGATTGTTCCTTTCAGAATTACCTAGTATATGTTTAAAAAATCAGTTTAAAGTTTATCGCTCTCCAAGCCAAGCATCTCCAACTTCCTGTTTAAAATATTCCTAGATTTTTCCAATATCTTGCAGCCGTTGTATATTATAGCAAATACTTTATTTCTTGTCATGCTGTCCACATCTTGTTCAATCTGTTATTCCGACAAAATCACAATTAAATCTTGGGTCTCTTCATTTGTCCATGCATCCATTAGCTTTACTTTTTATTTTTTTGCTTTGTTTGTTGCTGTTTTCTGAGTTCATAACTATGCTTTTTCAGGATGCTGGATGTATTTAGTCTTTGCCAGGCAGGTTGTTTGCATAACCAATCAACACTAAACATGTTTGCAAGTCCCACCTCACAGTACCAAAGTACAGAAATAGTTCCCCAGCTGCTTTGGTACTTTTGGTCCTGGGACCTGAGCAGAAATCAATGGAAAAGGGAAAGTACAGAATTTTTAGTGCCAAAAGTACCTCAACTGGTGCGGTGGGAAAAGCACCCAAATCAACTGGTCATCTTTCCTGTATGTAAGCATACTAATCTGGACATTCCAACTATAGCCCACTTTATAAACTCCATCCATCCATTTCACATACTTGCTTGTCTTATACAGGGTCACGGGGCCTGGAGGCTTTCCCTACTATACAAAAATCACATGATATTAAGTCATAAAATCATAAAGCTTCATCATAAAATGTCTCTTTTAAAGCCTTTCAGTTGTCTGTTCATTGACCGTATACCTTAGTCCGGGCACCAAGCACAGAGAAGTGGAGACTGGGCTTTTTGTAGGAAGTTCTAGAAAGCTCCAAAATCCTAAATTCAACATATGAAAGACAAGGAATGCCTAGGTTACTGACCCAATGTTTATCGCGAATTACACAGGTGGATTCAGGAATACCAACAGCCAGGGTGATTCTCCAAACACCTAAGCAGGTAAGACTTTCCCTTTCAAATTCTAACTCTCTGGACTAAACTCTCATGTTTTCCCAGTGTTTGACATTCAGAAGATCTAGAAGTAATTATGCAGCCTAAACTTGGGAAGCCCTTCAGAGTCTCTGAGGTACACACTAACCCTTAGTTAACACTAACACACTATACCTGTTCCTCAAGGATTTTCATTGAAAATCAAGTCTTATGAGTCAGTCTTGGTCAATATTGTTGATATTTAGACTTTGAATATTTATTTATAGTAAGTTCAGCACCAGAGCTAAAGCCACAACTACTAAAATAACGGATCTGGGATTTCGCTTAGACCCTCGCTCCAGTCTCCAAAGTTAGTGCACCTTCGCTGATGTCTCACTGCCAGTATTAGATGATATGCTGACTGCCTGGGCAGATCAACCCCTCAAGCAACATGAATGCTTCCCTAGTGCGCCAGTTTCTGAGGGGGCATTGACTTGCCACCCGCATTCGTTTGCAATGCGCACCATCCGAGACAAATTGGCTTGCTTGCGTCATACTGGTACCTTCCGGGGCGCCACCACATAGTGGGCGCACGATGCGGGGTGAGAGGAAACATGACAGGCATGCTGTTTGGTTACATTGTGAGTGAAGTGTTTGTTTGCTATCCATCCACCCATCCATCCATCCGTCTGTTACCGCTTGTCCTATTCAGGGTTGCCCAGAAGCTACAGGTGCAAGACTGGTAACAGTCCTGAATGGGGCCCCAACCCATCACATGACACACTCACATACCATTCACACCTAAGGGGCAATCTGGTAATTCCAGTGAACCTCAGCATGTTTTTGGACTATGGAGGAAATCATAGTACCTAGAGGAACCTCATGACACAAACTCCACACTTATAGAACCATGAGAGATTCAAGCCCTGGTCCCAACGGTTTGTGGCAACAGTGTTAACCACTGTGTCATGAAATATATTGACTATAGCAACTGAATTCCAATAATAGTTTAATATTTATTTTAACATTATTACATTATATTAACAGTCTTTATTTTCTTACACCTGTTTGTGCATTAATTTTGGCTTGGGGGGGGGGGGGGCAAGGCCTAAATGGCCATTGATTGGCCCTGGCTGTTACACATGTTCATGAGATCTGCGGAATTAATGCCACTGACGAGAATTTCTTTGGAGATTTGCACGGCTTAGAGGTTAGGCGGCTGTGGGTATAGGTGACATGTCCGGTCCTTGATTTAGCTAGTGACATGCCACAGTGACTGGGCATAACTGATGCAAGTTTAGGAAAGACTAAGCTATTGGACTTAAGAAGGAAGCTCTTCCTGTTTCAATTATTTGACCAGAGCCTTTGTTTTTGTAAAGCTCTGTCGGGCAGCAGATGGTGTGCCAGTTAAGGAAGCGGAGGATGTCCCAGATTGCTCCACTTTGCCTACAGGAAGTGGAGAAAGGACTCTGCCCCCCCATACCAACTTGCTTCCTCCCCCCTTGTGCTCACTACACTGGGCCAACTCATTCTGAGAGTCCTTCACACTGGACAGTAGGTCCATTTGGCCTCTTTGCACATCACATTTTGCCTGGCAGCAAGGACCTGGAGACACCAAGGCATGGCCAGAGAGCTGTCAGCGTACCGGCTGTGCGTGGGGCTGATCCTGTCCGCATTCAGAGACATTTGCTCTATCTGTTACCAGGGACCAGCTGTTTAGTGAGGTTTTTAGAGGTTGAAGTAAATTTCAATTCATTTTGGTCATCTTTAGCCACTTTAGGACACTTAAATTACAGGTTATTCTGGAGGCCCCTGTCCCTCTGCTGACACGCGGTCATTCACCATGTGAGGATTTAATTATGATTCCACTGGCATGGGGTTTATCTTTTGTATTCATTAGTATTTTGTGTGCTAAAGGTGAGAATAGTCAGCTCGTTCCCTTCACAAATGGTTGGCTTGTCCTCATCTCATTGCTTCCACTGAAACAGAAGGTAATGACAGCTTGCCAGGGGTCACAGGAAGTGCTGGTTTTTGGACATGTGGGGGTTGGATTTGGAGGGGGCAGCTCATGAATGTCACCTGTTTTATGGTTTGGGGTTTACCTCCACTTCAAGATTACGGCCCTCCAGGGGTCATCCATGTTTCCAGTCACCATGGGGACAAGACTGCTGACTGCCCTCCTCCATTGCCCCCTCATACATATGAGCTGCCCCATTGTTTGCATGCGTATAGTATATACTGGGGGGGGGGGGGGGGGGTCTGCTGGGTTTTTTTCTTATGGTTTCGTCCCCATGGTTTTTTGGGGGGGCGCCTGTCTTGTTTTTTTTTTGGGAGAGTGTCCCCCTTTTGCCGTTGTCTGCCCCTTGGC
>JAODKE010000001.1:41158231-41173211 GCA_026779605.1 Mormyrus hasselquistii
ATATTTATTTGTAGAGTACATCTAACACAACTCACATTGACACAAATACTGCACATGGCCAAGAAATAAAAACATCACACACAAGCAACAAAAAACAGCAAATAAAATAGAAAAACCTAAACGGAAGACTCCTTTAACTAGTCAAAGGAAAACTGGTGGCGAAGACTGGTGTAATATGCTGATATCTTTCATAGGATTAAAAAAGTTGATAGTAACATATGGTTATTGACTTTAAACCCATCAATGTGACCTGTAACATGTGAAAATGTGACAGTATTTTTGGTTTGCACTTTCACATGCCACCTACAGGGGGAGCGCCGAAGGTATGATTATTCATGGGCCAGACTGCATACCTGGCATTCCTTAGATCACAGGTTGTGTAAGAGGAGGGAGCGTGGCCAATAAAGTCTGGCGGGGGGGTGGGTTGTATAAACAGTGCTGCCAAGTGGGGTGGGGGCAGCTTGAAGTGATCACCACCCTTCACAGGCCATCATGGATAACAGACTCATTGATTGACTTGATCCTTAATCACGGCTTACACCTTGCTTTTAGCAAGCAAGTCCACTTTTCTTTTTTCAGTAATGCTGGCATGTTTTATTTCTCCTTTCTTGGAAGTTCTTGGTTCCTCTCCTCTGTTGTCTTCTGGCTCTCCTTATTTGATTTCTTTCCTTCCTTTTTCCTGATCCATATCGCTCAATAGTGTTTTATGTATCACTACCCATCCATGTAAAGCACTTTGGGATTTGTTGAAGGCGTTATGTAAAAATAAATTGAATTGAATAAACTAGGTAACACTCGGGCAGTTTTTCGTATCAAAACACATACGTGTGATGTGGGTGAGGAGTTTCTCCAGAAAGACATGAGAAACCAGTTTGAGTGACGACCATAGGCGGAGAGCCTCCGTGCATTAACTGACTCTTGAAGGACCAGCTCTCAAAGAGTCTCGCCATGCAAGGTGTCCTTTTAAAAAGCCTGTGCTAAAATCAGTATTTTTCCAAATGGCAAAACAAGAGCTCAGTAAGGCAAAATTTGAACTGGATAAGAGATATTTAACTTTATTTTATAATAATATATATTCATATATTTATGAAATGAATGTCTTGAGTGAACACAGTGACTCTTTTTAAGCCATTGGATATACCCAAAAGTCTAAAATTAAGGGCTCCTAATACCTTCCTGGTTTGCTAATGACTTCTCACAGTTTGGGAATGTAAGCCACACCGGAAAGGTGCTCTGTTCGAGTGGCTTTAGTATTTGAACAATCAAGCCCCTCCTTCCCCTTTACAGCCATGAATGCCGACCTCAGGTCTGAAGCCTTAAACAGATAAGTAACCAGGAATATGCCCGCAGTGAAGGAAAGTTGGGACCCTGTGTCCGGTGTTTGAGTCCTGATAGACCCACCCTGCTTCAGTGACCGGTGGAGTGCTGTTGTACCTGGCCACACTTTATGTACATACTGGCTTAGGCCCTTGTGTGCCTTTGACCACCTTTGAGGCAGAAGAACAGATCCCCCCCTCCTGAGCACTTAGCATGAAGGCTTCCAGCCTAAACCTGTATCAGTGACTCTCCATGCTGCCCCACCTTAGATGTAGACTTCAGTGTTATCTCAGCTTTAGAAGGATGCCCAGTGATAACAAGGGAAAGGGATTTATGGGTTCTGCCCCTTGCCTGGGTGCCTGGCTGCCCTCTATCACTAAACCTAAAACCGACCTAAGCTCAGGCCATGTGGTGCCCGCGCTCTGCCTCCCCCAATTTGGAATATTGCATCACTTCCTGCTATTCTTTCCCAGTTCCTCTTTCTCCTTCCGGTTTAATTTCATTCTGGATTGATACAGGGAGGAAGCCACCTTTACTGTCCTACTGGATATCCAAAGCCTGTGACCCTTTAACATTCAGATCAGAGGTTTGAGTTGAAGGGTTTAAACACCATTTTAAGATTTTCAGATGGAAAACTTCTGTGAAAAGTATTGATGTTTATCCCATGAAACAATAATAATCTATTATAATCTCTTTACTCCTCTTTACTGACTTTTTCCTGATTTCATTTTGTGTTTATTCTGTAAAATGGAATGCTCAACAACTCAACACAACACATGGTAGGACCCAGGAAACCTCGCAGGATGTATTTTTGTCCCCCCGACAGAAGCTGACCAGCACAAACCAGTACTGCATCCTTCAGAGTATCCTTGATGCAATTTATTGACAAAATCCTAACCAGCCAGCATGTTTTAGTGAGTCAGGGCCTCGCCTTCCTTCCAGGGTGAGTGTCTCAGTACTACCTTGAAAAGGGACAACGGAATAGATGGTTGTACTTTATGAAGAGGCTGGAATCAGGAGTAGTGACATGGAAACAGATGACAGAAACAGGCACTGGGAATCTGGTTGGGATTATGATTTGGTCAGAAACGATAGTTGAGTTGTTTTTCCACTGCCTACCTTCTGCTCAGATTATATATCAGGTTATACAGACACTGGCCAAGATATTTAACCACATTGTCGGATTACAGAACCTGAAGTTGGTAACACCGAAGGCAACTATCCACAGAGCATTTAAAGAAACAGAGTTTGTGAGTATCGGAATTCACTTGGCTGACCTTGCTCTCGATACATACATTGCTGAATGCTGTAGTTGACTAAAGACTCCTGTGGTAAGAAAGATGCAGTGATTAGATTTTTTCGTATTCCTGCTCTAGCTTTGCTTTTGATTTAGCTTTCCCAGAAAGCTTTGTGTTGTCTTCTGCCCTGTTCTATTCCTGTTTGTCCCTGAATGGGAACAGTGTAACACAAAGCTTTGAAATTCCTGTGCCACGCGTTTCTATTTCCTGTTCTGACTGAGGGCGTCCTCATCCAGTCAGACAAGCAAACACAGAGATTGGTGGAGGCTAGGTAGGTAGCATGTTATCCTTGCACCAGAAGCACAGTATGTTCACATCCTACTTGTGTCTGCCTGTGCAAATTTCTTCCTGTATTACTGTGTTTCTCCTTAATGTGATGATTAAGTTGTGAAAGATACTGAGCTTCTTGTTATGAAGTCCATGCTCACCTCATTCCTGTGTCCGATAAGCAGTTCTGGAAAATGGTGAAAACATTATTTTTACATATTCTGTCAGCAGTTGAATGAAGGGTTTTCACTTTGTGGACTTCTACCTGTGATGACACCATGGGTTCATCTTAACATCTGCATGGTCTAACTTGTGGGTTATGTGAAGTGCTCTCTGTAGTTGCTTATGCTGTGTGTGTGTGTGTTTGAGTCTCAACACCTCTTACTGGTCCACAGTGGTGATGAACTGAGGTTACCTAGTGGTTACGCCCGCCATGTTACAGGGTTGCTAACTCTCATGCATCTGGCATGACACTCATGCTTTCAGACTCTCACACTCACACTAGAAATCTGACTGCAAATCTATATTATTCCATTATAAACCTATAATTAGCTGTATAAAAAATGCTGGGGTAGTTTGCAAACCCTACAGACTATTTACAAAGTAGTAAAACTCTTACAGTAATGTAAATGTGTGGGCAGATTTTTCTCAAATTCAATATCTCACTACCTCCAGGTGACCAAAGTTGGCAACCCTGATGATAGTACGCAGCATTGTTATGTTTTATTTGGTGCTGGTCCTTTGGAGATGACGTTGATAGTGTCATATAGGTGGGTTAGGGTTAGGGTGAAACTACTTGTTGGGTCAGTACTACATGATTCTGCCCACATTTAACACTCAGTAGTGTTAAAATAGTGTTGTTACTGCGATGGCCCAGTTAAGGAATCTGTTTGCCTCGGTACAGCTTTGAGAGAACGGGCGTCTCTGCGTGACCTGTTGGTTGTGGAGGGGACATAAGAATGTGGAGGTTTTTTGGGGGAGCAGAAAATATATGCAAGGGCTCAATGAAGACCTTTACAGTCCTGTTTCGGGAAGAAGAAAAAGTCAAGTCTCAGAATGTAAAATTCATTCTAATCCTTTCCTCTCAATATCCACAGACAAAGAGGCTGGGCTCCGTGGGCTATGACTAGAATTACATTGCATTTCATTATTTAGAGTCTAGGGAACAGCTTTATCTGGGCCTCGTCATACAGTACTGACAGATACGTTGGCTTAGACTGTCCAAGTTAAACAGCTTTCTCAGAGGCATGGATCTTTGGCTTTCTGGCCTATGAAGGTGGCTTCATATCTCCTGCCTGCTGCTGGCGTTGTAGCTGACCCTTGTGGCAGCCATGGACCAGAAGAGACTCGTTGAATTTCTGCAAAACACTGGCCTGAACTCAAAGCTCCGAGCTGTCTGAAGAATTACAAATGGCTGCCATATTCCTATGAAAATTAAGAGCTTATAGAAATTGATGCCATTTGCCTTGAAATGGTTTCATTTTTAGTGGTTTAGTTACCTGAGGCTGTCCGGTGAAATTTTTTAATGTAAAGCAGCATACGTTTTGTTTTTTTAGAAAGCAGGGTCAGCTTGGAGCAGTCAGGGGTTAAGGGTGTCACTCAGGAGACCAATGCTGCCAATACAGGGCCTCGAACTGGTGCCCATCTGATTACAGGCACCGCGTTCTAATCAGCTGAGCAACATACTGATTCCAATGTGTCTCAATAGGCCCACTGCACTTAATTACTGGGCCTGGAACAAAATTACTCAAACTGGCCACCCATGACCTGCAACCTCACATTTGAGCCCAGTACAGTGTCCCCAGCAGTCCCACCAATTCCGGTGGACTGGTGTATTGAACTGCAGTCCCCATATCCACCTGTAGGTGTCAACCTATGCATTATCTGGACTGTGGCTGCCAGACAGGAGATAGGAAAGTGAGAGCAGCTGTATTGGTGCAGCGTGAGGAATATGGCCAGCTGTACCATTCAGTAGCTTTTGGTTTGTTTTATGACTAGGGTTTTATGACTTGGTATGTGAGTATGTACTGCCATCAGGTAGGCAAGCCTTTACATCGTCAAATACTATTAAAATCAATCAGTCATATCAGCTGAAGCTAGGGTTTGGGTATGGAATGCTGATCCTAGTTTGTGTCAGGGTTTGTGTGGAAAGAAAGCAGAGTGAGGTGGACAGACTGAGCCTGAGCTGACATCATAAGTGAAATTATACTGAGAAGACGGAGCTTGGCTGGAAATAAAAGCCAAGCAGAGGCAAGGTGAATGTCACTTTTTTATTGAAGGATGATCAGTATCGCTGGAAAAAAGCACTCCCTTTGGCTGACTGCATTTATCAAGCTGAACAAACACGGATATAACAAAATAAAAGGGAATATCGCTTCATTTTCCGCATAAACACAGCCACACTGACGTGAGTCATTTGCACACCAATTAAACATGAAATCAGCACCAGATTTTAAGATTTGAGAAGGGGGCAATTTTTTTGGGAGAGTTGTAGTTTTCTAAGAATGTTCAACAGAATTTTACCCCACCCCAAAAAAACAGGAAACATTGGCAGAAAGCAGGATGGTGTTCACACTGATTCTGAAGAGAATGGCTGACAGGAGGCAGTGTGACTTTGTTGATCTAAAGCAGGGCTATTCAAATCACAGTCCTCAAGGCTTTCCTTTACCTGAGAGCCAGTTGTGAGGCCTCTGGCCAATAAGAGCCAGAAATTACGAAAACTACCTGGAAGTTTTGAAAACAAGGCCTGGATTTGGAATTGAGGACCAGATTTGAATAGGGGGGATCTAAAGTGAGTGGAGTGGCCGTGTCTGTGTGTCCTTCCCCTGGCTGCCCCGTGATGCCTCACACACAAGAAAAAGGGAATCTGTCAGTCTTGTATGTACAAAGCATTTACTTTGATTTAAACCTTAATTTTTTTCCCACTAGCCCTGTAAAGTGGCTAAAAGTAAAAACACAAGAACTGTAAGCATCTTTGGATTATATATCACTAAGTGACTTGCATTACTTAATGGCACTGGGGGTGTTTCCACAAGCGGCTGGCTGTCTGCACCGGCCTTAATCTCAGCTTCTAGCTGCTTATAAGGCATTTTTTCTAGGTCCTTTTTGTTGTTTGTGTTTTTTCCTCTCTTGCTCAGGGGGGCCTCGTCAGGCCAGGACGGGCACTGCAATCTGACAATGCTGAAGAAATGCAGTATTTATTAATTTAAGCTCCATTCCAAAGACAGCCATCTGACAAACAAATGTTTTCAAGAAAGGAAAATCAAATCAACAGCTTCTTTCCACGTGTAGTACTGATGATTAATCATATTTCGGTTTATCCCGTAATAGTTGCACATCTCTGATCCTCTGTCCATGCACTTTTTCCTCATTCTTGGCCCCCTTCCAAATTTGCTGCTGCTATGTCCTTTTGTCCTAAATACGCATTTTTATGCTTAACATTAGTGTTGGGCCATGGGGCTATTACTGTAGTGAAATTTATTTGCAAATGTGAATGGAGAGTAGTATGACTATATCTCAATCCATGGGTGTGTAATCAGATTTGTAAATGCATACTGAGATTTGTAAATGTATACTGGAGTCTGTAAATGTCTATTCAGAATTAGTGTACGTAATCTGATTTGTATGTGTTATGAGATTTGCAAGATGTTCTACATGTGTAGACAAATCTGTAAATGTTTGCATTGGTATCAGTTTTGCTCCAAGACCCCACCAACATCTTTTTACCCTGTTTATCCTCTAGGTCTCCTCTTTTAATAGAGTTTGATTGCTGAGCTCTTCTTTTCTTCACTGCCACTTCAGTGTATATTGTACTGAAGTATACCAAAACAGTATTATGTGGTGTGCTCCGCTACAGTGCACATCATATTGAAGTATACCAAACCGTAGTATACCAAAACAGTATTATGTGGTGTGCTCCGCTACAGTGCACATCATATTGAAGTATACCAAACCGTAGTATACCAAAACAGTATTGTATGGTGTGCCCTGTTACAGTGCGTATTGCACTGAAATATATACCAAACCATAATATACCAAAACAGTATTATGTGGCGTGAAACGGCAGGGAACCTGTTTCTATGCAGTACTTAACTTGCACTTCTAGTTGGACTCTTTGCACATTTTGTAAATACTAATTTGCACTATTGCTCATGATTTAAATAATTAAAAAATGTATTTCTGTTTTTGAAATATTTTTCTTAAAATTATGTTCTGTGTTGTTTGTGAATGGATACACCAATATTGCCAATACAAAAACCTAGTACCTGATGACCATGAAGGTGGATCCTGATCCCAATGAGGGTGTATGGGGTCTGTGGGGAGGGCGGGATTCTGAGACTGGATCTCTAATCCCTCCTCTGACGCATGGAGTTTGTGCTGCAGTGGGAGGGATTATGCAATGTGCTTGTGGTAGACTGACTCAGTTGTGCACACACACACACACATTTTATATATATATATATATATATATATATATATATATATATAGGCACACTCTGCTGATTCACTCCCCCTTCCAATATCAGCCCCCAGTCCTCTCAGGTTTCCATAGCCATGCACTGATTTAACAAACAGGCTCACTAGATAAGTCTGCATAGCTTTTCACACCTGTCAGTATTTGTTCTAGGAATGAACCTCTGAGTCGTGGCTTGGCCGTATGGGTTGGTCACCTGGCCATGGAGCTGCAGAACCACACCCAGGAAAGAGAGATCTTGCAAAGGTTAGCACTGGCTGACGGATTGCTCCAGCAATCGGTCTGGTCCCCTCCTCTGTTCCCCCTGAGGATCTGATGGGCCGATAACTGGGAAGAGAAGCTGGCAAGTATTATCGATCATCGAAGTGTGGCTGGGGCTTCGTATTACTGCCTTCTCCTGTCACTGGTGGCCAGTGGGTGGGGCCTAAAGGCTTCCAGAACTCTGCTACGTCCACCAAAACTTAACTAGCCTTCATATCTGCCACAGATGGCCCAATTATACTGTAAGTTATCATAGCAAGCAGACTCTGGGATAGTGCTGTTCTTGTGGAAAGCACGTTCTTTCATACACGAAACCTGAATTATTAATTTCAGATGTAATGAGAGCAGAATAAACAGCAGTTTAAAATTAAAAATGATTCCCCAGAGGTTTAAGCAGCCCAGCCAATGAGGATGCATAGAACTAAACTAGTGGTTGAATTTCATGTAGTGTTCAGTCTAGAGAGGCTTTTGTTTTGTACCGATTCAGTATTGGGGATGCATCGCACAAGGAGTGACTGAAACAGGAAAAGCTGTAGCTGGCAGCTCCTTTCCTCAGTGTCTCTTCAAATGCTGTAATTCACCTAGTGTAATTGCCGACGTGTTTGAGCAGAAGTGAATTAAAAGTTCTCATGTCAGCAAGCGAGTCATCAACTTCTTTTATCTTTTATCACGATAACTGAAGGGGTGCTTTGGAAAGCTCTTGTTAAAATGAAATGGCTCTTTCTTAGCTGTGCCGTTGTATAGAAAATAAGATTTGGCTGCAAACTGACTTTATTTACATGGTGCAGCTTGTTCCTGTCAGAGCTAAAGGGGTGGGGGTTATGATTCCCATTGGAGATCAATGACTGGGATTGGAAGGTCTGCTAACCCCCCCCCCCCCCCCCAGATCAGATGCTAAATGTGTCAGCCAATCAGGAGGTCACTGTGTTAAATGTTGCTGAACAACTCTCCCTGGGAGGGGTCACTCTGTAACCCTGGTTTCCCACATCAACACCTCCTTGGGGGTGGGGATGTAAAATGGTAAATGGACTGCATTTATATAGCACTTTACAATACGTGCCTCACATTCACCCATCCACACCGGCAGCGAAGGCTACCATGCAAGGCGCCAACCTGCTAACCGGGAGCAATTAGGGGTTCAGTGTCTTGCTCAAAGACACTTTGATGGGGTCAGGAGGAATCAGGGCTCGAACCTGCAACCCTCCGGTTGCCGAACGCTAGCACTACCTCCTGTGCCACCATCTTCACCATCATCTGGGTCATCTTCTGTGCCTACATTCCAGCTGGATGTTGATCATGAAATTCGTTTAATGACATATGGGAGCACCCAGATGACCTTTCTCTGAAACCACCAGTCAGCCTGTCTGATTACCTTTGCCTGAGCAGTGAGATTTTCATTTTTTGCTGTGTAATGTTTTCTGTACACTGGACGATAACATTCTTTAATCTAAGTGGTTGCTAATCTTTATTTGAACATATGGTCTTGGTGACTGGCACCAACTCTTAAGGTTTTGTGGTGACATGTAAACAGGATTTGAGAGAACTTACAGCCACTACCTTCTGAGGGAATTTCTGAGGTTGAAAGCCAAATTGTCAGTGTGTGTGTGTGTGTGTGTGTGTGTGTGCACATGTTTGCATGCTGACAGCTGCCCGCTTTCTTTTGCCTTCCTCTAATTCTAGGCTTCTCTAAGCAGCCTAAGGTGCTGTTCGCTTGATTTCTCCCCTCCATCTCTGCAAATTCAAGTCATACAGTAGAGGGCACTGTTGAGCGTTTAGAGGAAAAGGAATAGAATTATCTCACCTGCTCAGATACAAGCTAGTTGACATTTTGGACCTCTTCACTATGGGCAGTTAACATGTCCAGTTGGGGCTTCATAATGCATAAATATTTGACCACTTTTTAAAAACAATGACTATTAGAAGAAGGCCTAGTTAGGAAGCTAGCTGACAAGGTAGAGATTTGAATTTTCGGTATTTCCAGAGCTGAGGTTTCATCACATTTATCATGTGAAAGTTTCAATTCTGTGTTGCTTTGGGGGAGCATGTCGGGGTGTCTGGTTTTGTGTGCTGCCCCCCCCCCCCAAATCCCTGCTTTTGTCAGTACCATCTGTCTGTAAGTTTCCCTGTAGAATCTGTACGTTCAACCCAAGAAGTATGTCAGTGAGCTCAGGTTCCTGTATGCAAGTTTCAGATGTAGGTCAAAGGGAGAAAAGGGGCTCTGACTTTCACAGAGAGAGATGGATGAGCAGGCTGGGAATGAGGGGGGGGGGGGTGCTGGTGAGATGAGAGAGAGAGAGGGAGAGAGAGAGAGAGGGAGAGGGGGGGAGAGAGAGGGAGGGGGGGGGGGGGGGAGCCGCTCAGCATCAGCAGCAGCTAGACGGTAGCAGCGTGACAAAGCACAGCACTAGGCAAGTGCTGCCTTGCATCTACAGCGCATCCTCATGCTTGGACATGCCTGGTAGCTTGTGACCACTTCGCCTACTAGCCAGGGAATCTTCGACTTTCATCCTTTCTCCATCTCCTGGAGCTCTGGAAACGCTCTCCCCAAGGATCTGGGCAGCTAGAGGGTGGGGTCCCAGGATGGGGACAACTCCTCCCAGGGCAAAACGTGGAAGTGGAGCCATCAGCCAGGCCTTCTGAAAGGGCCCCCTCGGAGATTGAGTCAGGATGGGCTGCACCACCAGCGTTGTCGTGTTTGACGGACTCCGCACTGTTATCGAGCGAAACTGTGGCTACGCCAGCAAGAGCTCGACTGAGAGGGGTGAGCCGACTGAGGCTGAGGGACTGGCCAGCCAGAGGCACTCGCCGGCACGGCGCATTTTGGCTACACCGGTAATGCTCCTTTGTGTGTGTGTGTGTGTGTATATGTCTCAAACTGTGAGGTAGGAGTAACCTAGACTGTTAAAGAACTGTGAGATCGAAGGAATGTAGACTGTCTCAAACTGTGAAGTTTGAGAAACGTTGACTTGCAAACTGTGCGGTCAGAGGAACATAGACCGTGAGAACCTGTCGCTGCCTCACTGGGTGAAAAGCAGCTTAGTGGTTAACCAACACATATAAGTCAATTAGTTACTAGTTCCAGTCCCAGGAAGGTTATAGCTGGTTTTCACTTAGCTTGAACCTCAACTGCTCAAGGAGGACTTGCAGCTGTAAAAATGTTTTTTTTTCTTTCAAAACTTTAGCCAGCATTATTTGGAAAGCATTATCTGATCCAGTCTAGAAGGAAGGCAGGCCCTGAGACCAGGTATGATAAATATCTAAAAAACAAGGAAAGAATTCTCCAATCGCCAGACAGCCAGGAGATCCAGCTCTGTCCTTAAACACAGTCATATGCTGCATGTCAGTCAGGATGTGGGAATGTAGATGAATAATTCACACACTGCAGGCTAAACTAGTCAGCAAGCAGCGTCAGTGTGCTACTCATATTTGTATACCATGATTAGATTTTGGTCTTTGGTTTTGGAGATTCTGGGTTAAAATGTTCATCTTGGGAAGCATTGGAAATGAGTTTAATGAACCAGGTTTTGATATCCTGAAAGCACTTTGAGGAGGGTGGGAGTCCATGTCCAGAAGCAACCGCACAGGCTGACAGCAGTCTGCTTCTGAATGCTCAGCAAACCCAACCTGCCCCCACCCCATCCTGGCAGTCACTCCAGAGGCCAAATACTCATTAGCTGAGTATTGGTGGGGGCATTGGAAATTGGAAAATCAGCAGGGATGTGAATGGGTTGTTGGGGGGGGGGGGGGGGCTTATGGATTGGAGCTGGAGCTGCCCTGTGCGGAGGCTACACCTGTAGGCTTCGCTCTGAGCTCTCTGGGGGCACATGGTGTGTTCAGTGCCCTAGGGCTGCCGTCGATTAGAGGTACTCAGTCAAACCTGCCACCTTTGTGCCCTGTAAATGCAGGAATGTGTGACGGCAGATTGACTGAGAAACGTCGTTTATATGACGTGGTACTTATTTTTATATAAAATGCTATCCGGATGCCAGAACATGGAATTACGTGGGGTGCTTAAGTACTGCTGCGCTGACCTCATTCAGAAGATGAGATCATTTGACCTTGGATTTCGATAAGTGGGTCATGTCAGAATAAGACCGTATGCGATGCAAATGAGGGTGAGCCACCCGTGCTGGGTGCCCCGTACACCTTCCAGGAAGGAGCGGAAGGGAACAGGCAGCGGCCGTGTTAAATGCACCTCCGGCACAGTAAAACAAAGGCGGACCTGCAGCAATCTGCATCGCGACAGATAAACATCGAGCCTTAAGATTTGTGTGGAAAACAGGGCCGCTCTGAATGTGACAGATGCCCGGGCATTGATAAGCCACAAATTACTAGCTGCTTTACTTCCAGTAGCACAGCCAAGTGATCTATTTAAAAGAAAAATTGTGGTTTATAATGTAAAACAGAAATATATTTACCATATCATAACAAAACGGCATTTGTCTGGGTGCGTCGCATCAGCATGCAGACCAGAACAAATTCTGTGTTTTTTTTAGATGCTCTGATATGTCTGTTGCTCTGTAAATGACTGGAGGAAACTTTGGTGCCCCCCCACCCCCCAAATAAAAACTGCCCAATACAAATTAAATTTGAATTAAATAAACGAAGGCTTGGGTTTAATCCCTGTGTGTTTCAGCTGTTGGAATCTCCGCTGAACCCAGGGGTCAAGTCTGCGGCATCTGGTCCCACTCAGCTGTTTCCACGGCCCCCGCGGGGGCAGACCACAAGAGCGGCCCGGTCCTCCGCAGCCCCCCTGGGAGCGTGTGTGTCTCTGTATCTCTGTCACCTGAGCGTCAGCGCGTGTGCTTGTTTGTGTGTCCATGCGGCGGTCTGTGTTTCCATGTGTTCACAAAGTCCACCCACACAAGCCCATATGGAGCAGCAACCACCGTGCGCAGGCTGGGCACGGAAGTGAGGGGCCAGAGCCTCTGACACAGCGAGAAGCAGGAACAGACAATTAAGGCTTGATAAATGCCGTGTGATTTACCAAAGTGTTTCGGTTCACACAAAAAGGCACGATTAACATTTTCTCACAGAAGTCACTAAGGAACACATGACAATTTGCTTTAACGACGGCAGACATGGTTTGGATTTTCAGATATCTGGTCTTTGACCTACAGATGGCATTTTTGGAGACGAGGTGGCGGCATGTTTAAAGGCAAAGCGTCATGTGTGATAATAAGTGGCACGTGCCAAGTTCTCCAAACACGTCACATAGGAGCGCAGCTCGGCCGGTTCACCGCACATTTTGTCTGTGCGTTCCCGCACAGGACTGAACGGCTCAGTGCCTGTCACCTTCAGTTGGGCGGTAAAGCATCAGCCATGGGTGGATTCTGTAAGAGGCCCCATCACAGCTATGGCTGCCAGGTGGCGAAAAGGAAGCGACGATGGTATCAGTGCCGGAGGGCTGGCGAGCGGAGATCGCGATCGCCGGCCAAGGCACGGGGTAGACATCATTCTTTTGAGCAAGTCGCGGGGGTGCCCGTATTAATGGAAGATGATGAAGTTCCACCTGTATCCTCTCAGCACCTACCCGCTCGCCGGAGTGCTGCCCATACTCCTGGAGGCTGTGACTCATTTGTTACCGAGTGTCAGATTAGGGGATGTCAATAACAAGGCCGACTCAATCCATCTCTATGTGAGAGCATCCGCCTGGTTCTGTGGGAGCCTGCAGGTGCGTAATGAGGTGTTGCAAATCTCAGGAAAGCCCAAAAATGCCTGAAAAGATGCCTTATCATTGTGATGGGAGAACCCTGGAGGCAAAAAACAAACAAACAAACAAACAGAAACTTATTTTTTTTCTAAGTGTGGCTAATCGGTGTTACTGGGCTGCTAGCTGATTTGCCAAACCGAAAGCTGAAGTGGTACGTCAGTGTTTCTGCGAGGCACGATCAAATGACTGTTTGATTTACAGCGAAAGCCACGGCAGTGGCTGAAATGAGCGCTGCTCTACACCCACCAGGCAAGTGAATCAACACCAGGTGCCAAAAAAAAGCGTGATGGCGTTTCACTGAGAAGTGTTTTTGTTCATAACAAGCTTAATCAGGTCACCCAGCCTCAGCACTCAGCTCTACTCCATCGAGTGGCACAAAGTTCCACCGCTCCAACTAGCAACTTCTGGGCGAGTTTAAAAATGTGGGCATCAAAGGCGTGCCCGTCCCCATGCCCATAAAAGGCGTGCCCGTCCCCATGCCCATAAAAGGCGTGCCCGCCCCCATGCCCATCAAAGGTGTGCCCGTCCCCATGCCCATAAAAGGCGTGCCCGTCCCCATGCCCATAAAAGGCGTGCCCGCCCCCATACCCATAAAAGGCGTGCCCGTCCCCATGCCCATAAAAGGCGTGCCCGTCGTCATGCCCATCAAAGGCGTGCCCGTCCCCATGCTCATAAAAGGCGTGCCCGTCCCCATGCCCATCAAAGGCGTGCCCGTCGTCATGCCCATCAAAGGCGTGCCCGTCCCAATGCCCATCAAAGGCGTGCCCGTCACCATGCCCATCAAAGGCGTGCCCGTCGTCATGCCCATCAAAGGCGTGCCCATCCCCATGCCCATCAAAGGCGTGCCCGTCCCCATGCCCATCAAAGGCGTGCCCATCCCCAGGTGTGCAGCCTAGCAGCACGCCCGTAACGTGGGCATCTTGAGAGTGCCGCACTTGTGTTCAGGCAGCCCAGCGTGTTTATGGCCCCAGTCAGCGGCGGCCCCTGTCTGATTCTCTCAGCGTTAACATTCAGGCATATATCATAAGACAGCCCGCAGGGCAGCAAATGCTTTTTTTCAGTTTGATTAGGTTCCACAAGCTTAAAGAAAAGTAAGCCGATTTATCTTTGGGGAGAAGAAAGCAGCCTGTGTGTGTGTGTTTTTCTTTTCATTTTAGCATGAATTTCCCCCACATCTTAATCTTGTCACATTCTTCTTGACGTGACTACAGAATGTGGCCCCGGATGGCTAGATCATGGCCGCAGTTTTACATTCCCCTGTCCGGAGGAAGGGATCTCCACACCCCACGGAGACCAGCAGATTCCAGCACAGGTGCCCCCACCCCCACCCCCCCCACCCGACACTCCTGACCGACACTGTGAGAACATCGCCGACGACAAGCGATGGCGCACAGATTTAAAAAGGCGGATGTCCAACACGAGCCCTTTTACTTAAAATCTCTCAATCATCTTGAAATGGGTAGAGCTGCCGTGATGTTGATGACTTCATGACTTATTGATGTGGCTGCTATCAATGCATGTATAATTAATCAGGTCTTAACGGACTGCAGGCAAAGGAGCCCTACAGTCTTTAGTGCGTAGCTACGTCCTGGAAATCTGAACTGTTACAGAAGATAAAACACTGGGGCACAGTCTGCCTGTCTCTCTGTT
>JAODKE010000001.1:41192468-41225717 GCA_026779605.1 Mormyrus hasselquistii
GTTTTTGTTTTTGTTCCTGTTCAATGTCATTTGTTTTCGTTTTTCGTTTTTGTTCCTTGAACCGGTTCAGAGCCCTGGTCCTGACTGCTTCCAGAACAGGGTGGGAGCCGCGTGTCAGTGAGCCCAGGGGGCTCAGAGCAATGTGTCTCAACCCAGTCCTCATGGATCCCTGGACAGTCCACTTTTTTGCTCCCTCCTAGCTCCCAACACTCCTGTACCAGGTATTTGGTATTTTTGATTGAGGGAACAAAAATGTGGACTGTCTGGGGGTCTTCCAGGTCTCGGCTGAGACACACTGGCATAGAGCACATACAGGGGTACACCCTGGATGAGATGCCAGTTCATCACAGGGCACAAGGCTGTGGTGTACACCCTGGGCGGGGCTCCAGTTCATCACAGGGCATGGGTGTGGGGTAGACAGGATGCTAGTCCATTAAAGGGCACAAACGCACGTTTACATATAAATTCATGGAAACACTTTTCTACAGACTAAGCGACTGATATGGACAGCAGCCGCATCCCAGTGGTTAAAGCGTCATTATGCAACAGCAAGCAGAAGTTTCTAGATCTAGTGGTTATGGGGGTGTTTAAACAGATTCTCAAAGTGTCCCTGTTTTTCCAAATGTCTAGACTATTACTCCATGTCTAAAAACCTAGCTCCTAGTGTACAGTTTGCACAGCAGAAATTCCCAAGCAGCACCCTGGGTACAGACGTGCAGCCCTCTCAGGCTCGTTGCGGCCCCACCCTTGCTTAGCCGGGCTCCTGAGGGTCACATGCATTCCTCTGTATTTGGGTGTGGGCTGGTGAACCGGTGTTGAGGGGACCTTAGGGAGGCTCCCCAGGGAAGTTTAGCCCCTCCTCTCTGCCAAACCCAGCCTAGGCATCATCAGCAGCAGCTGCAGGCGTCATCAGCAGTGGCTGCAGGCCTCAGCATGGTGTTTATCTACGCATTCTTCGGGGGCGGCTTGCAGACCATAGTGATCATCAGCCTTGGGACTCTTCTGCGGTTTTTCCTGCAACCTGCACAACCGATTTCTGTGAAATGCATCCTCCTGCATGAAACAGGAGCGTTTAACAATGAACAGATGTCCCGGCGGAAGGACGGAAGAGAAGACATTAAGTCTGCTCTTATTCTCTTAAAACACCCATTGCGTTTGGCAGACGGCATTTAAATACATGCACCTAGTGAATCTCCTTCCAGCCTTCTCTGATGAAGTGTTTGAGAGTTCCCTGTAATAATTCCTGCCAGCCTGCTCACGCAAAACATGTTTTTTAATGTTTATCGGCATTTAGTGAGTTACAAATCATGTTTGGTAACTCTGGCAAATCAGACACAGAAATATATGGAAATAAATCATGTCACTGTTTCCCATCTTGAATACAGCTCTCATGCCTGGTGTGTGGTTTTTCACCAGATTATACACTTTTTTTGTTGAAAGTCATATTGGCCAACGAAAATTTAATGATCTATAAATGCCACTTTTGTTGGAAAAGTTTAAATGAACATTGATATATGATGTTTACAATGATGCTTAAGATTAATACATGTTTTTAATTGACTTCATTGATAAATGCCAAAAGAATGTGTTTAGTGTTTATTTTTATTTCTTGGGTGTGACTAGGAATACCTCTCCCTTCATAAACAGGCGCTCAGATTTATTGTCCCCGCACCCATCACAGTGCATAATGTCATCAAACCTCTGAAAAGCTCGAAGACATGATCAAATCTAGCAGAAACTCAGAAGACCTACAGAGGTGGGAAAGTGACTGAAGGATTCAAACAGATTAGTCCAAGTGCAGAGTGTGACGAAACGACTGAGGGAAATGTCCTGTAAATATGCTGCTCGGAGAGAGAGAGAGACCCAGAAGGTACCAAATGAGTGTGGGGTCATTTTTACCTGTCTTCACCAATGGCCTGGCAGGAAGCATCCCATCCATCCATCCATCCATCCATTATCTTTCGCTGGATCCAAGGTCGGGCCACAGGGGCAGCAGTCTCAGCAGGGAAACCCAGACTTCCCTCTCCTGGTCACTTCATCCAGCTCCTCCGAGGGGATCCCGAGGTGTTCCCAGGCCAGTCGAGAGACATAGTCCCTCCAGCGTGTCCTGGGTCTTCCCAGGGCCTCCTCCCAGTGGGACATGCCCAGAATATCTCACCAGGGAGGCATCCTAATCAGATGCCCGAGCCACCTCATCTGGCTCCTCTCAATGTGGAGGAGCAGCAGCTCTACTCTGAGTCTCTTGGAACACAAGAAATATTAGTCTGTTGTCTCTTCACAGTGTATCAAGACTTACACCTCAGACTGGCACACTGTCAGCTACAAGTATGAGGATTATTCCGGAGACTTCCGCCAGCTTCCGAAGTAAGCCTTCTGCTCAGCTTTGATTTATCTTGCACCTTACCATATATATCTTTTTTCTGTGCTCCCCTCGTAGCAGGCTTGGAGACTGCATGGCGCCATTACAAATCGAAGTCCTTCATTTCACTCATATTGCTCAGCCAATTGGTTTTGCAACCTTGCCAGATTCTTCCTCTGCCCAGCAGGCCGCAGTTACCAAATCCGTTTTCTTGGCATGTGTTTTGCAGCAAGGTGCCCAGGGCAGAGAAGCTGCCAGTCCACGTGTTTGAGGTAGATGAGGATGCTGACAAAGATGAGGTAAGTCAGAATATTCATCCCCCTGCCAGCTACTCTTTTTGGAACAGAGAGCGGAAGGTGCCGGTCATAAACTCTTTCAGCCAAGTTTTTCATTAGCCCCTGCAGCTGAAGATTCTAGATATGCAGTGGGCTTGTTATTTTAATTTTGCTGGATTCTTCTATCCCGCACTGTTGACTTTCGCCTGTAAAGAAATCACTTACTATTTGTGAATATGTTTTCTGAAGGAACACTATGGCTGCTTGTGCTTTGGTAGAGATCCCTGCCTGGCGGTCTGCTCAGGAAATGTACGGCTCTCTGTGCTCACTGCGTTTTCATGTGAATGAGCGATCTAGATCTTACAGCATGGTTATATTGAGCTCTGTTGGCTTTGTTGACCCTGCTAGCCAATTTAGGAGTGTGTTTGTCATTGACAAACTTGGTTCCTATTGAATTTCACATGTAGCTATTGAATCTAATGGTAAACAAAAAGCCCCCTCCCACATGTTGGTTTCTGACTCTGCTGCAAAACAAGCCTGTCTACTTCTGTTTACTCCACAATTATCGCGAACACCATGGCAAAACGCTCTTCCATTCCACAGTGATGTCAGCCCCCCCCCAGAGAAGGGGTGGGACAGGCGCAGGGTCCTGCTGGCTTCTCTAGACAATCCAGGCTGTCAGACATGTGTCTGTTCAATAATTGCCCCAGACTGAGGATTGATATTTATTTTTTCCTCTCATTAAAAATCGTGAAAGCTCTCCAGTGCTGGACAAAAAAGAAAACAAGGGGATTAACTGTGGCGGAGAACATGATTAAGGGGAGGTGGGACAGAGTCCTGAGCGCTGGAACCCCCCTCCAATCGCCATGTGGTCCATTTTGTTTTTTTTGTGGTCCAGGTCGTCATTTACCCTTTTTTTTGTCCTGGTTGTAGTTCTGTGGTTTTGCTCAGTGGCTCCTCCTAATCTGCTCAGAAGGCGACTCAGCAGCCTATGAATAGCCAGGCAGGAATTGATTTAGATGCCATGTGCTTGCCTTGGTGGCACACGCGGGCCTGGACTGGGACTGGCACTAAGAATCTCAGTAGGCCTCAGGGCGACTCCTTCAGGTACTGAGTGGCAGCATTTAGGGAAGCCAATGCTTTTCCTGCTGCTCGATTATCATCCCGAAAGCAGACATTCAGCATCTGGGGGGCTGTAGGGGGGAAGGAGCACAGAGAGGATGTTGTCCATAATAAGCTGAATATATATATTGAATGTGCACATGCAATACACACTGCTTGCATACTGATGGCCAGCTTGGCGATCCTTCAGGATACGGCATCTCTGGGCTCGCAGAAGGGCGGTGTCACCAAACAAGGCTGGCTGTACAAAGGCAACATGAACAGTGCCATGAGCGTGACCATGCGGGTGAGTCAGCAACAACAGTAATAATGGTGTAGAGGATGACAGGGCCAATGATGACTTAACCTTGTTCTGAAGCCTCTCTTCGTTTTCTTTTGGAAAATATTTGTTTCTTTCTTGAAAAAATTTATTCTGCTTTCCAGTCTTTCAAGAGGAGGTATTTCCACCTGACACAGCTGGGTGACGGCTCCTACAACCTGAACTTCTACAAGGATGACAAGATCTCCAAGGAACCCAAAGGAACCATATTCCTGGACTCTTGCATGGGTGTTGTTCAGGTAATGTCTTATCTTTGTGCTTACCTGTGCCAACTGACAGAAGACGGAAGCAAAAGGTCAGTGTGGCATCAAAGGTGTTATACATGATGTACTGCTTACATTTCAGAAGCTAAGACAACACGTCCGCCAACCTTCCCTGAGCGCTGACTTTACAGCCAAATGTCTGAGTGCCTCTCTGCCGCTTTCAAGGACGTTTTGTCCTGCTGACTTTTCATTTCTGAGCAGTAGGAGCCTGTAAGTCTCAAGTGACCATTGATGAATTTATCACTAATAATGCCCTGAACCTTTTGGTTCGGGTGATGCACCTCCATTCTCATGGATAGATGGTGATGGATGAAAATTAGCAGCAAGCAAGAGATATTTGTCTCAGTGAGAAATAATTTCTGACAGCTGAGAAAATGAGTCCATCTGACCGTAGAGTGACATGAAGCATCACGAGTGTGGGGGGTAGAAAGGTTGACCCATAATCTCCCACTGGCATGAGGTCGTCAAAATTGGGGGGTGAGGTGTTCATGGAGCGCCTGAGCTCATCATGGACCCTGGTCTCTTCTCCATGCCGTACTGTCTCCAGCCACAGTGACATGATATCTGTTAGGTAGCTGAACTTGCTTCAACCTTAGATTTCAGCAGAAACTTGATTGGAGAAGTGTAGAAGTTCAGTTGCATTCCACAGAGGACACATCAGTGTTTTCGTGCAAATTCTGGACTTTGGATATTTATGCATGTCTTTGTGGTAGAAAAATTTTGAACATAATTTTATTGTGATTTTTTTTTTTCTTTTTCTTGTCTTTTCATTTTGTCTCATTTTCCACCTCTATCCCAGTTCTGTGTCTCTGGTTGCTGAGCATTTTACCCTCCCTGAGGATATGCACGTCATGCGGCCTAGATAACGTAACTGCAGTTACAAGCAGCAGGGAGGTAGCTGGCGAGGAGATAGACTCTACTGTACTTTGTAGTACTTTGTAGTACTTTGACTGTACTAGGCTGTACTCGATTAAGTGCAGAAGGTTTTTCCGGCCCATCAAGGTGGAGAGAATACTGACTTCTAAAAAACTGCCCCCTCCCCCCTAGAGAAAGTTTAGGGTTCACACAGGTAACGGACTGGTGATGTGGTCCCCAGAGAAAAGCTTTTCATCTCTGATGGACACTGAGGCCTGCTTTTCATCTCTGATCAATATTGAGGTCTGTTTTTCATCTCTGATCGACACTGAGGCCTGCTTTTTGTGCCTGACTCTTCAGCTATGGTCCACATTCTCCAGCTCAGCACTTTCCGTGATTTGAGCAGCTGGCAGAATATGCAGCTTCTCATCCTGGAAAACATGCTGCACATTTGCAGGATGGTGGCCATTTGTCCCCCCGCGAAGGCTTGCCTGGCTTCTTCATTCTCTTGACTGGCCATCTGATCATTACAAGCTATGGCCCAGATTATTAACACCTATCCTAACTCATAACTGCACACTGACTAAATGGCAGAGTGCAGTTTTGCCCTTAGATTTTCATAAGCCAGGGAAGTTACCTCACCTTACTTTATCCAAGGTGACGCATAGAGTTATCTGCATTTTTAGCTTTTTTCCACATTCGTGTTTATAGCAGCCTGCTGCCAACAGTATAGAGATACCGCAAGCTCCAACCAAGGCGCTGCCTCACCATTTTATTGCCAAATATGCCGGGTTCTTTACCTCCATATTTCTATTAGAATATAATTATCTGTTTACAGAAAAAGGGCCATTAGACTATTGTTTAAGGAAGGACGATAGAACCCTGGTGTTGTTTTCAGAGTTATGGCTGAACGTTCTCTGGCCATTCTGGATTTATCTTCTCTCTCCTGGCTGTTCCATGATGAACTGACACTCCCTTGTGTTGCTGTGTCAACCAGCCATCTGCGGAAGCTGCTCAGTGGCCCAGTAATTACCTTGCCATCATGGTGGGTGTTGCAGTGAACTCCCTCTGACAGCGAGCTCAGTAGTTTCATTAGTAGTGGCACAGTGTTTTTTGCAAGGGCTTTATACAACTATGGAAAACAACCTGGGTATGAAGACTTTGCTGTTTTGTTTTGTTGAACTAGCAGAACATTATGCTTTAGATGTCACGTTGTCATCTTGATGTTAAACTTGAAATCTTGTACTTTACATTGTGACTCTTATGATCTCTGGTCAGTCATGTCTCTTCCTCTTGTCCCCTTTGTGTTCACAGAACAGCAAGGTGCGTCGTTTTGCCTTCGAGCTGAAGATGCAGGACAAAAGCACATACCTGCTGGCTGCTGACAACGAGCTGGAGATGGAGGACTGGATCAGCACCCTCAATAGGATCCTGCACAGCAGCTTCGAGATCGCTATGCAGGAGAAGCGCAATGGGGACTTGCATGACGGTAGGTCACCTGTGGTTGGAGGGTAACTCAGGAACCCTATGAACCCAGAACTTCCATGATGTGTTAGCTGGATGAAAAAATGCTTTAATTACATTTTGCTGCTGTTGTTAAGATCTTTAAGTAGAAGGAACAAGTTAGTGGAACCTTTACTCTCTTGATTTGTCAAAAGCCCTGAAATAAAGAGCATAATCAGCAATAAGAACTCATATTAGAAGCAAAGCACAAATGTACACATCCAGCTCATATCTGTGCACTTTAATTCTGTGGTGATAAACCGTGGAATATCAACAAATATTCCACCCACTGAGAAATGTGCTTCTGCGTGATCTCAATGTAATACAAACATGGTGATAGTAGAAGGACACTCCGCCACCCACAGAGAACACAGCCAGAGATCCCCTATGTGAAAAATCATTGGAAGAGGACAGAGAACTGGCCTAAGGCTGAAGGTCGCTGGTCTCGTTTTTATTCTGTCTGACCTGGACCTAGAGGGGAAAGACACAGCTGCCCCATTTCCTGGAAGTAAACCAGGCGCTAACAAACAGGTGAAGAGCTCATAGGCATGCTGCTCCCATCAAAGATCAGCCATAGATCAGACACAGCTGATTAGACATGTACCAGCCATTAATCGGCTTAGGTCAGCTGAAGGTTACTCTGTAGCAGTCATAGATAGGTCATAGACCAACGAAAGAATGCAGATTTAGGCACATAATTAGCCCGCTGGAGAGGAGGAGGCCTGTATTCAACCGTCATGATTGGGAAAGCTGCCCAGAAATCTCCCCAGTTTCCCCCACAAAGCTGTGGCGACAGACCAGACCACCCAGAGCCTGCATACGCACACTCCCTCACCGGTTTGAGGTTTGCTCGGGAATTTGTGCATACAATACAGGGAATGCAGCCTTTGTGCTGCTTTACTTCATTTAGGAAATGTCTCCCCAATCGTCGTCTCAATAGAAAACTTGTAGGCAAAAGTGTAGTGTGAATTTAGGGATATCTAGGGAATTAGGGATAGCTAACAGTTTCTAGCAAGAGTGTTCATGATTTTTCTTATAGACGAAGATCTGGGGAAAGCAGAGAGCACCTGTGCAGGCCTGGACAGCTATCAGGTGAGTTGTTTTCCATGTTAGCAAACCAGTTATCTCTGTGTTCATTTGCCAGTGACGGCGCCTCGAGACGGCTCATAGGGGAACTCTGAAGACAGAAAAGCCCTTTTTACCCAAACCAAATATTCATATACTAGTATATACCTAGGGGTGCAGATAACTGGTACGCAAGTAAGCATTTACCTTTAAGAACGATACGTGTGACAATTGATTACTTGTAAAAGCGCAAATGCACTTCCGTACTTATTTTATGCGCTGCTATGAAAACAAATCGTAATGTATTTTAATCTTTATATGCTAACTCGACTTCATTTGTGGTATACGGGTTAAAATACAAGGTATGTTCTTGTCATAGCAGCACAAATGCTCATAAAATAAGTACGCATTTGCGCTTTTATAAACAGTCAATTGTTGCAGGTATCGTTCTTAAAGGTGATACGTACTTACGAGTTATCTGCACCCCTGTATATACCTTCCTTCTTAAATGAAATATGTATAATGCCATAATTTTCTGTAACCTTTGTACTTAATAAATATCCATTTTTGCAAAAAACCTTAAATGTAATTGTGAAAGTAAGCATGTTATGAAAGAGGATCATCCAAGCAGTAAGACATAAAATAAAAGCGTGGATGCAGAGTGTGCACCGTGTTTAGCACTGATGCCGGATGTTTGGAGAAGGTGCCCACGAACTTCCCTTAGCCAAATTAGTATGGATGGGCTGTTATCATGGAGAGCAGTGCCTGCTACACCACCTGGGGGTGTGGACAGGTCCAGCTCACGACGCCTTTTGTGAGACTCGCAGGCCTGCTGCTTATGGCTTATGAAAGGCCTGTGTAGCTCTGCACTGACACCCATAGCAGGGAAAGGTCATCAGAGTGAGGGAACACGGCCAAACGCCCTACGAGCAACCAGCTTAGGGACTCTTGCTATTTTAAACTGTGACTGAGCTGAAGGGTCCAATGTTGATTCCTCCCTGTCAATTCCTTTCCAATCACCAGACAGCCAGAGACATTGAAATTAGAATGAGAAATGAGACCAGACTGAAGCTGTTTACTCTGGACCCAGACACGCAGGTCAGTAAGTCAGTCTATGCGGTTATAAAGTACCTTGTGCTATATAAAAGCCTTCATGGATTTATTTTTCTCATGCAAAAGCAAAGATGAAGCTCATTAATAGATCTTTGTTTCCCTCTCGGATTTATGTCGCTTGCAGAAACTAGACTTCTCAGGAATTGAGCCCGACGTGAAGCAGTTTGAGGAAAAATTTGGGAAACGTGTCCTGGTGAACTGCAATGACCTTTCCTTCAATCTGCAAAGCTGCGTGGCAGAAAACGAGGAAGGTCCCACCACCAATGTAAGCCCAGTCTGCTCTGTCCACGGCTGAGTTTGAGATGCACTATGTATGGACCCGACTGCAATGTTCTTTAGTGTTGAGAATGTTAGCTGGAAAAGCTTATTCTGAGGATAGCTAGTCTGTCAGTGTCTTTGAGCCAGGAGACCCATGAGTCAGGCAGTGATTGCATGGGGATGGTCCTGTCGCCCTCACTTCAGGTTCTCTGTCCAGGATTAGTTCATGTTCACACGACTGTATCCCACTTCTCACTCCTTAGATTTTCAGTCATCCAGAACTTTAATATAATTGTTACCATAGCGGCACTGACTAGTTTATATGGTTTTTTTAATAGTAATTTTTAGCAACTAGTGAGCACAAAACCGTTAAGCTGTGTATGTTTTGTACAGTTTTGACGTGTTTGTATATGTCTTCATTTCAAGAGCGTTGATCCAACTTTAACCTATCTGACGCTGTCTTGCATTCCAGGTGGAGCCCTTTTTCGTCACCCTGTCGCTCTTTGACATTCATAGCAGCCGGAAGATCTCAGCCGACTTCCACGTGGACATGAACCACCCATCGGTCCGGCAGATGATTCCCAGCCATGGCGGGCAGCAGATGAACGGGGGTGGTGATCTCTTGCCAGACCAGCAGGGGGCCCTTGATGAGCCACATGAGGGAGGGCTGAATTTCCCCAGACAGGTGGGTCCCCCATCTTTAACAGTGCAGTGTACTTTAATGCCTTTCACTCATACAGCAAATGGATGGATGTAGCTGTTGTGTGGCACTGTCTCATCTCAGTTTTTTCATTTAGTTTCTCATTTTCTCATTTGCTTGTGTTTATTGTTGGCTTTGCCTTTTATCTGCCTGAGAATTTATTTAAACACGGCAACTGAGATCTGTGTCACCTTATTTGCTTTTGGCAGGACAGCAGGCTACTGCATCAAAAAGGATTACTTGTCTTTTCTTGCTCAAGTTGAGATGGGGTAGATAAGGATGGTAGTGACTGTGGCGTAGCTAGAAATTATGGGCCCCCTGACAAAATGTGACAATAGGTGCCCTGTTAGGGTCTCCCCAGTAGAAATTGCTTAGCTTGGGGGGGCAGGGGGTTGATGGTAGATTGTGGAGCCTCTGTGAAATTCTGATTATTTGCCAGTGTCAGCATGTCCCTCCAGTCCCCCTGCTCTCTAGGCTGCCTGATCTCTATTGGGATGCCCCCCTCCGCAGGGTGTTTTTTCCGTGACTTGCCCTCACCCGGACATCTTCCTGGTGGCCCATATCGAGAAGGTCCTGCAGGGTGGAATCACACACTGTGCTGAGCCGTATATGAGGAGCACAGACTCCGCCAAGGTAGCCCTCACTTGCTCACTTGCCGCTAGTCTTCTGCTATCACCTTCATTCCTCATCACTCTCAGAACCGTTGGTCTGACACCATAATTGGAAATCTCACCAAAATCTTGCTGGCTTTATTCATAGAAATCCAGTTATAAACCATTCAGGAGATATCCTGTAATGGGATCTATTTAGACTGAAAATGAGAAATGCATTAGGCAGCATTTCAGGAGTCTATGGCTGAGGAACGGCTAGCGGCAGTTTCAGGTATTTCAGCTGGTTATGCTGAAGTGCTGAAAATAATATCTTTTCTGTAATAACTCTGGAGTTACTTGCTGTCTGGTGTCGCCTGGCAGGCAGCACAGAAGGTCTTGAAAAATGCCAAACTAGCCTGCAGCAGACTGGGCCAGTACAGGATGCCTTTCGCATGGGCTGCCAGGTAAGAGGAGTCTGCGCCTGGCCTGCGCCTGCCCTGCTCCCTTGCTCAGGACGGCGTTATTGTGTCCTCAGACAGAAGCTGTGGGTACAAATACTCTTTAGAGAAGCCGAGTGGTGGTAAGATGTTAGAGGCTTTTGTGAAGGGGAGGCTTTACACTCACAGCTTACAGATGGACAGGAAGCAGCTGCAGGGCAGCTCTGTCCTCCTACAACCAGACATCCTTCAGACACATTCTGCTCCCCTCCTCCATGTTACCCTACCGTTTCTGCTCGTCAGAGAACTTTTAATCACTAAGTTTTTAATCACAGATTGCAGTAGTGATGGGTAATGATGAGTAATAGCGACTAAGTACCCATAGCAGGGGTTGGTAGCCCTGATCCTGGAGTGCTGCTGTCCAGCAGGATTTCTATCCTACCTGAAGAGTTACTATCTGCCTGAAAACAACTGTGGCTCATCATAGAGTAGGTAGGATGGATAACCTGCTGGATTCTGGCACTTCAGAACTACTTAACAAATCCATTTAACTGCTCCTGCACACTGTGTCCTGTCCTGTCCTGTCCTGTGTCCTGCAAAGGGCCAGGCTGGCCTATGACTTTAAGAGGGAATGAGGCCTTAGGGGAGGAAAGCTTACCTCCCTGGCCATGTGGAAACATCCAGAGGCTTAATGTCCCAGTAGGAATTCTGTGTATGGAAAATGAGCTAAGAGAGCCATGTGCTATGAAGGTCTTGCATCAGCAGCTGATCCAGCTTCTCTTCATAGGCCTGTTTTCAAAGATGCTTCCGGCACTTTGGACAAAACGGCCCGTTTCTCCGCCATCTACAGACAAGACAGCAGCAAGCTGTCGAACGAGGACATGTTCAAACTGCTGGCTGATTTCAGAAAGTTAGTATGTCCTGTTAACATCATTCTGTCCAGGGTATTCCAGAGTGACTCTTTCAAGGGAAAGGAATTCACTGGTGAATTAATGATATGACAGCAATAATGAGTATTAATTTTATCACTGTTGTTGACTTTATGGAAAGATTTGTATGGTCTGGTTTATACATTTCACATAACCTGGGCTCATCTGTCAGCAGGGAGACGCTTAATATATAATAGCCTTTCCTGCTTTATCATATTCAGTATTTCCTATCATAAATCTGCAGTTTTTACACCTACACAAATATTTTTTCACTACTCTCTGCTCACAAGGGAGAATCCAGCTCAGTTTGTTTTACATTTGGCCCAAATGAAAAGATAATAATGTCATTTACCACTTACTATCCTCCCCAGACCAGAAAAAATGGCCAAATTTCCGGTAATCCTGGGAAACCTAGATGTTACCATCGACAACGTCGCCCCTGACTTAACAAGTAAGCTTCATAAAAAGCTGAAGTGTCTGCATCCGAAAGAGCTGACTGTAATTCTCATGGTTGTTTTTAATGTTCCAACTTTCTGCTCCACAGACTGCGTGACCTCCTCCTACATCCCAGTGAGGCAGTTTGGGGGCAGTGAGACTGGTCCTCTCTTTGAAGTGGAAGAGTTTGTTCCATGTATAGCCAAATGCTCCCAGCCATTTACCATCTATAAGAACCACCTCTACATTTATCCCAAGCATCTGAAGTATGATGGGCAAAAGTCATTCACGAAGGTACCTTGGCCTGACCTTTGGATTAGTATATGTGCAGTAAATGCTAATTGTCTGTATGGTCTTCCTGGACGCAAGGCCATGCTATACTGTGGTCTGGTGCATGCTAGCACAGCTACACCTAGTGCTTATCTGAAATGGCATTCAGCTGGTTGCATTGGAATAGGCCATGAATGTTCTTCCAGCCTGCAGCACTTTGTCATAAATGGGAACAGAGCCACTACGGGTTACCGCTGTGTTGTTGCATTCTTCCACAGGCAAGGAACATTGCGGTCTGCATCGAGTTCAAGGACTCTGACGAGGAGGAAGCCCAGCCATTGAAGGTAGGCCGTCGTCCAGGATAGCGAGTTGAAGGATCAGTCATCACATTGGCATTTACCAGTTCTGTCGGGTCCCTGCAGTGCATCTATGGGCGTCCTGGGGGGCCATTGTTTACCAAGCATGCATTTGCTACAGTGCTGCACCATCAGCAAAACCCAGACTTTTACGACGAGGTAAGTGCATCGCCACCATAAAAACAGAACTAATACATGTAAACCCAGTTTTTAGGTCCAGCAGCCTAAATTCACACTACAATGCAGCCATCATTTCTAAGGTGCCCTGAGAGTATGTTTCAGTTAAGTCTGATTGATGAGAGGATTAGGCATGCAAAATAGTTTGTTTTACAGAACAGTTAAGAGATGGTCTTGGAGAGAACCAAGGTTAGGCACCTCCAGTAAAAATGTGGAAAACACAACAGGACATACTCTGTATAACAGCCATAATTATCTATTATGCACCCACAGATAAAAATGGAGCTGCCCACTCAGCTCACTGAGAAGCACCATTTGCTCTTCACGTTCTTCCACATCAGCTGTGACAGCAACAGCAAGGCCAGCACCAAGAAGAAGGACCCAGTGGAGACGCAAGGTCAGGTCTCAGGCCCCACCTCTGGCCTTCACTTGGTGTTGTCTCACTGTCTGAACTGGCAGTGCATTAAATTACAACAGTGCAGTGTATCAATGTTTATTATGTGTATGTACAGATGTATATTCCTGTGTCCTTTGTGTAGCGTTTACGTTTGTATAGTTTTTATTTAATGCTAGGTTGATAGTTATGCATGGATGTATACATTGTTTATGCCATTACAAAGGCAGTGTAGTCTACTTGCACAATGACATATAAAAATCCCTGGTCCTTGGTTACTGTTGCCATGTCCTAATATCTCAGGGCATACTGTGGTCTTCAGGATCACCAATAAATAACAGTCACTGTCAACTAGTCACTCTCCTAGTCTAAAGCTGCTGATGTTTATGGAGTCAGACCTAGAGCTGAACACATGCCAGCTACCCCCTTTACAGCCTACACCTCCAGCAGGGCTGCTGCCCAGTGACACATCTCACGCTTTCCGCCTGCAGTTGGCTGTGCTTGGCTGCCCTTGCTGAAGGACGGCAGATTGATCATGAGCGAGCAGCAGGTCCCTGTGGCTGCAAGCCTGCCTGCCGGCTACCTGGGCTGTCAGGAGAGCAGTAGTAAGGTGAAAACCTCTCTTAGGGGCACAGAGGGTTACAGAGGGATGGGGCACAGTGGGGCGGGGCACAGAGGGGTACAGTGGGGCTGGGTACAAAGGCACGGGACACAGAGGGTTGCAGAGTGATGGGGCACGGTACAGAGGGGCATCTAGGGACGGGGCGCAGAGGGGTACAGTGGGACGGGGCGCAGAGGGGTACAGTGGGGCAGGGTACAAAGGGATGGGGCACAGAGTACAGAGGGACAGGGCACAGAGGGGTGCAGAGGGTTACTGTATAAATTTGGTTTTAATTCACATATGTGACAGTTGAATGAGTGACAAATTGGACCAAAGGGCTACTGGAATACCTGGAGGGATATTTTTGCTGTTCCCTTGAAATGATAAGAAACTTAATCTGAGCTGAATCCATTTTTAAGTCGATAAGAGGGCATTTGCTGGCAGGCTTATGCACTGCATTGGGGATCATTAGTGTAGCTGATTGGAAATGCCTAGTATTAATACTGGGTTAGTAACTCATTTTTGTTATTTTCAGCACTTTGGGCCCGAGATTAAATGGGTTGACGGAGGAAAGCCATTGTTTAAGGTGTCCACTCACCTCGTATCGACCATCTACACTCAGGTTAGCTGTCCTGATGGGGTCTTGCTGTGTATCTCCTCTGTCGCTGCAGGAAACAAGACTGTTTGTTGGCTATGCTCTGTCATCTTCTTTACAGGATCAGCATTTGCACAACTTCTTCCACCACTGTCAGAGCAGCAGGTCTGCCAGCCCAGCATCCGGCGGGGAGCTGGTCAAGTTCCTGAAGGTGAGGAACAGCTGTGCCCACCACACAGCAGCAGTGCCCTGGGGGTGACCCTCCTGGGGGTAACACTCTTGGGGGAGAGACAAGCCACACTCAGCGGGTGACTAGCCTTATACCCTCCCCCTTGCCGTCACCACCATCCGGTCTGTGCCTGTCACCTCGCTTTTGGTTGGTGACTGCCTCTGTCACCTAGATCCTTGTCTCAGACCTTCTTAGTGACAAAGTGACAATGTTCTTCAGAAAGCCTTATGCTCACAAATGGTCTTCTTCATAATATTGCGAATTGAGCGGAAATTATGGCAAATCCCTGTGATTTTCCTGCAGTTCTTTTGTGGTGCAGCTTTATAACAGCCTTGAGTTACTTTTCAGTATGCCTTACTGAACCTGGCCTGCCCCCACAGAGTCTGCATGCAATGGAGGGACACGTTATGGTCCAGTTCCTGCCCACCATCCTGAACCAGCTATTCCGCGTGCTGACTAGCGCCTCCCATGAGGATGTGGCAGTCAACGTCACCAAGTAGGCAGCCTCTGGAAGGTTCTGGTATCTTCTGGGACGCGTAACAAGCAACAGCCTTCTCCCTGAAGAGCAAAACAGTGCTTCCAATTTAAACTAATCATATGAGCGAGTGTAATGCATTCCATTGTATATTCTTCAAGCCAAAAGTCATTTTACACATTTTAAAAATGCTGGAATGCTGACAGAACAATATTTATTGGGCTATAAAAAGCATTTATTGATCCAACATTCCTGCATGATCGATGATTCACGCTCGCTTTTTGTGATGAAATGACAGATTTTGCTCTGATAATAAAGCCCCCTTCCCTGATCAAATGAATCTGGGCATCATGTTGGTACAGATACATGTTGGTGTGGATGTTTGAGCACTATGCTGCTCTCCTGCCCTCCCAGGGTCATGATCCATGTCGTCTCCCAATGCCATGAAGAGGGCCTGGAGCACTACCTGCGGTCTTATGTGAAGGTAGGTGCCTGCCCTTCACATTCTTTGCATACTCTGTCTGCTATCATATAATCCTGCACCACATGACTCCAAATATCTGGCCTTGATAAATCCCAAACACATGGTCTCTCTCATTTCACAGTATGTGTTCAAAACGGAGCCCTACACAGACACCACTCTGAGGACCATCCACGAGGAGCTGGCCAAAGCCATGACAGTCATCCTCAAACCATCTACCGACTTTCTCACGAGCAACAAACTGCTAAAGGTATTTCATGGTTTCAACAGCAAAGACTGTTTAGTCCTATTGAGAGTCAAATGGAGTCCACAGTAATTGTGAAGTTGTCACAGGTAATCGTCCTGGTGCTTGGTCAGCTCAGTCTAAAATGGTGGGCAGTAAAGTGGGTTGAGATGTGAGGGGCCACCCGAGGGCAGGGCAGAGGAGAGATGAGGAACAGCTGGAACAATATTATCAACACAGCAGCCGGTGTTCCAGCACGATGCCAGAAGGCAAATAAGTTGCATAACTTAAGTGCTGCAGTATGAGGTGCGTTATAGGGATACAAGGGGCTTTGAGGGTGGGGTTGTGTGTTTTAAGGGGGGAGTGTGTCACGTGTTTAGGCTGCAGGTATACAGTAATACCTAAGGGAAGTGTGGAGGGTAGAGGAGGAACACGAAGAAATGAAAGAAGCCTTGGACAAGAGGACAAGGGGGTATGATGCAAAAAGGTGGATTTGAATTAGCATTATTTTAGCATTGTACTGCTGCAACACTTTATCAATACATTAATTATACACTTTTTTGTTTCCACTCATGTTTTTCAGTACTCCTGGTATTTCTTTGAAGCCTTGATCAAATCCATGGCCCAGTTCTTGATTGAAAGTGGTAAAGTCAAAGTAAGTCCAGTGTTTTGATTGTGAATTATGAGTAATGGGAAACAAACCGATACCGATATGTGTAACAAACCCATACCGATATGGGTAATAAACTGATGCCAATATGGGTAATAAAAAAAATACTGATATGGGCTATAAAGTGATATCCGTGTAAGTTGTGAAACAGTGTGGATTTGGCAGGTCTCTCCGGCATAATATCATACACTTTCCAGAAGACCGTATAGAAGTCCAAGTTATGACACACCCATTTCTTGCTAATGACCTGTGAACTTCCAGATGGCCCAATTTATACCACAAGTGATTATTTGTAACATAAACAACTGTTGTTTTCCAGCCACAGAGAACACTAATCACTCATGTAACTTTATTTGAAAGTTTGGCATGTGTGAGTATAATTTGAAAGCCATGGTGGAAACTTTCTAACAAGTACGCTCAAAGAATGTTGGGAACAAGTGTGTATCTGAGCTTCCACTGGGCTCTTCTGAAGTGGGTCCTTCACTGGTTTGAGTGGATGTTCTCAGAGGGTCACAGCACCTGGTGGAGCTTAGGGATCTGTCGGCCAGCATTAGGGCCCGTCACACATTCACCACGGTCCTCCTTTATTTCATAGCTTCCCAGAAACCAGCGCTTTTCAGTGTCCTTCCACCACACCCTGGAGACCATGGTCAACTTGCTGACTCCACACATCACCCAGAAGTATAAAGACAACCTGGATGCTGCCCGGAGTGCCAACCACAGCCTGGCCGTGTTCGTCAAGGTGGCCATTACACTTGGGGAGCCCCTGCTCTGGCATTTAACCCCACATTTCACTGCATTCTGCTAGCTTCTGTGTCTAGTACACTATGTTAAATACCTAATAGTACCAAGCAATTAGCATATTTTAATATGCGCTGTACTAACTGGCCCACCTCGTTTTTCCCCAGCGCTGTTTCACCTTTATGGACAGAGGCTTTGTCTTCAAGCAGATCAACACCTATATAAACTGCTTCATGCCCGGTGATGCCAAGGTAGTTTGGACATTGTGAGTCCACTAGGACTTAAGGCTGTCAGGTATTTCAATGTAAAATCCCGCCTTTCCTTTTCAGACGTTATTCGAGTTCAAGTTTGACTTCTTGCGCGTGATATGTAACCATGAGCACTACGTCCCTCTGAACCTGCCCATGCCATTTGGAAAGGGAAGAATTCAGAGGTTTCAAGGTAATCTATACTCTCCTCCTCATGGCCATATCCTCAATTCCCAGACACCAACGCAACAGATTGACAGTGTGCTGTAATATCTGTTATGTGAGTGTACTGATAGAGCAGGCTATATGCAAGGCAGCAGAGGTGAACTTCATCGAGCTGCGTCAGGCCCAGCAGGTGAGGATTTGCCTGTGTTCAGGTGTCACCTGGGTGATGCAGCTTGTCTATAAGCACAGATTACTTATGCAGAAATAGGTAACGTGGTTTACTATAACAGGAGAGACCAGAGGCCCAATGGGTTCTAGGATCAGAGCTTCACCACTTAGACCCCTGAGCCTACGCTAGGGTGTTCACTGGCACCCTATGGCAGGGTATTTGCCACCTCATTGGCACCCTACGCCAGGGTGTTCAAACAGCAGCTCTGCACAGGCCTCATATCCCTCACTTTCACTTGTTCCTGTTAACACCGGAGCAGATGTTGGTGTTTGTTTAGACTTTGTTTCCCTCTTTTTTGTGTATAAGCTGTTTCTTTCTCCACGGAGTCATGTGGCACAGGTAGGTGTAAGCTGTGCTGCTTGCCTGTGCTCAACTCTTATATTTTATGGTGTGGGCCTGAAATACTGTTGCTTTATGAATTGTCTGTCATTCAGTCATCAGGGGGATTGTATTCATAGTAGCTGTGGGGGGGGGGATTACCACTAATTTATCACACCCATTTCTCACACAACGGAGAATGTGACCTGGGAATATTGGCTGTAATTGGCTACTTTGTATACTGTATAATTGTGATGTGCTCCATTGAGCAAAGTATTTACCTAAATCCTGAGATCATTTGCTGTCCTGGGCAGCAGGTATGATGGAAATACAAGGTCAATTACAGCACTTGATCACAAGCTTCAGAGGCCCCATTGTTCATCACCATCATAAAGGAATGTGATAATGTTGTGACTGTAACAAAACAGGTGCTGTGATTTATGTGTCGAGTCAGCCAGCTTGCAGAGTAAAGTCCCTGCTTGAAATTATGCTTGGCTCTTGTCTGTGAGCATCCGTTGTCTCTCATTTGATCTTTTTAGCACTACATCCATGCTCTCATTCGGTGACCTTTCACTTTCTAGTGGTTCCTGTTTGTTTGCTTTTGATCGGTTGAAATTTCATTCCATCTTTTAAAGGAGTTAAAACAATATAAACTGTAGCTTAACCATTATACTTAGCCTTTCCAGAATTCCAGGATGCCAGAATGCTTGGCATTGAATGCCCGCTTGTCCGCTGAGCCTCTCATTGGAGTGGTTCATTCCCATTGCTTAATATAGTTTGAGAGCTTCATTATGATTTGTTCACATTTTCTGACATGTTTTTTATTAACTTCAGCTAGGTTCACATATGTGGGAATTTGCTTGCTTATGAAGATACAAGCATTTCATTTTATCCAAGGACACCAGAGCATAGACCTACTGAGAAGTACTCAAGCCCCTCCTTTATCTGGATGTGTGTGTGTGTTTTCCTCACAATCCCCTGCCTAGACCTGCAGCTGGATTACTCGCTGACAGACGACTTCTGCAGGAACCACTTCCTTGTGGGGCTGTTGCTGCGTGAAGTGGGCGGGGCCCTGCAGGAGTACCGGGAGATCCGGCAGGTCGCCATCCAGGTGCTGAAGAACCTGATGATCAAGCACACTTTCGATGACAGATACGCATCCAAGGTGAGCATGTACAGATACTTAACAAAGCACTTCTCTTGAGAGTCCAGGCTTGCTGAATCGGTAGGATACAATAAAGGTGACATTGTGTCTTTCAGAGCCAGCAGGCCAGGCTGTCCACACTCTACTTACCCCTCTTTGGACTGCTTTTGGAGAATGTACACAGACTCAATGTGAAAGAGGTCTTACTTTTTCCTTGTTACTCACTTCAATAATGTAAGCCTGGAGACATCTAGTGGCTGGAGGTAGAGTTGTACCCTCTAGCCTCATGCTGCTGAACACTGGTGATATGGTGTGTTTTTCTCTTTCCTTTCCTTTCTTTCTGAATTCAGAATGGGAGAGATGATTCCCTACTAAGCAGCTCAATGGCAACTCCACAAAAGACAGGTATTAGCTTGGACAACAGCCTACACAAGGATGTGTTTGGTGTTATCTCAGGGACAGGTGAGCATCAGTTAGCCATGAAAGCTACTCTGCAGGAGTAAGACGCTAGTAATTTGGCAAAGCCTGTCTGAACATCTGCTGTCCGTGTCCTGCAGCCTCCCCACATGCCTCATCCACACCGAACATCAACGCAGTGCGGCACGCTGATTCCCGAGGCTCCCTCGTCAGCACTGACTCCGGAAACAGCCTTCCAGAGAAATCTAACGACAAGACTAACTCTCTGGAGAAGGTAGCTCCCAAAGTATCCCCTCTTACCTTCACTCTCGCCTGGCTGTACCCTGACTTACATGCCGTCTTTCAGAATAACTTTTTTTTGTAATATCATGCCAAGAAGACATGAGCCCACCTTGGCATTAATGTCAGTATTAGGATTACAGGGTTCTCAAGTGTCTCGCATTGAGTGTGACAGTCAGTCTTTTTAGTCTTTTGTCACGCACTCCCGCCACACATTGTATTTCTCACGCGGAAGAATAATTTGTAGGCTAATATGCCACAGCACCCAATATTTCTTAGACTACAGCACAGTAGTGCCTCACTATGAAACAAGCGCGTCTCCGTTTCAGTCTTAGAGCCTGTCACTTACCAGCCAATCAAAAAGAAAAGAAAGGGCCTACACAATAGCCAATCGGAAAATAGTATTGTATCTGGGTAAAATGCAGCACAACAACCAATGAAAAGGCATCTTGCCTGTCTTCAAAACTTGAGCCCTGAGATTACCTGAAATGCTAAAATCTGAAACTGGCCCACCAGCAGCTCACTTGCCATTTTTAACCCTCATCACCCCTGCTGGCAGAAGGAGCGATTTGCTCGGAGGCTTTCTGCTGCAACCCTGCCATTGCCGCCCGGCCCCGAGGACTATGTGCTGTCCACTCGCCCCAGGCGTGCCACGGTGGATTTTTCCCAACTTCCATTGCCCACCATGCTAGAGAATGTGGTGCAGGGCAGCCATACACTCCAAGTACTCTTCCTGTTCCCCCGCCTAATCCCCGCTGTCCCCTGACCCCTCCTTGCGAGTGTCCCCTTTGTGGGTGCGTGAGCATGTCTTTGGGACTCAGATCTTTGAGATCTGCTCTTTGCAGGGAGATGGACTGTCAAGGGTCCTTCAAGTGGCATCTGGAGTTCCTCTGCTGATGTTTAGGTCCTTTCCATCTCACATAGCCCTACCTCCCCAGCAGAAGGGCTATGAAGATGGATGCCATACTTTGTGTGTCATGGTATCCCCGACGTGGGGAACATTCCAGGCTTTCCTTCAGTTTCACCTGCAGTGTCACCTTTTGATGGTGTTGAGTGTTAAAATCAACCCAGATAGACTCTCCTTATCGAACCTCGCTTGTCTGCAGTGTCTTCAGAATGATTCACACAGCATATTAGCAGGCACGGCTAACGTCACGGGTGCTGAAGGCCTTTCTCCAAGCCTGCCACTATAAATGGAGCAGCGGCCCGTTTGGACCTTCTGGTCGTGTGGAGCCAGGCGAGGCAGCCAGGCATTTTCTCTGAGGCGAGACGTGGCCTCACTCTTTCCATTCAGCCCCCGAGGAACTTGCTTCTGGCAAAGACATCAACTGGCTCTGCTGGTGTAGGACATGCTGGTCTGGGCCTGGTGCCTGCTCTAAACCCAGCTGTGGTCTTGGGTGTGGAGCTATCATCTCAGGCCTGTAGAATGGATTTGATCACCTGTAGCACCTTGGCGACACTGCAGGCATCCCTTGCGCTTCCACATGCACAATGCTGCATGTTTTTCCCATTACACTCAATTTCTAGCCAGTTGTTGCCCCCATACAGGTGACCTATAATATGAAACTGTATCTGAATTCCTGGGGTCATATTCCTCTGAATTGGGAAACTAAACAAATGTGTAAGAATTTGGTTTGTGCAGTAAAACTATAAATTCGATCTTTATGTTTCCAAACCTGCTCTGCGATGGGTTGCCACCCCGTTCTGGTCTGTCCTTGCGCCCATAACTTCCGGGATAGGCTCTGGACCCCTGTGACCCTGAATAGAAAAAGTGGGTGTGGAAAATGGGTGGATGTTTGTTTCAAAACCTTATTTACCAGCTCTGAAATGGACTTTTGTGATTGTTGTGAGTAAATGTAAAATCTAAGGATTATAGTAATGTAGGCAGTGCAACCACAGCTTGGTCTCCCTGCGAATGATGTTTCTGTAGAGCAGCTCCTGGCGTGACTTTACTGTGAGGAGTGTCCCTCTTTGCTTTCTGAGGAACATCTCCTGGCGTGACTTTGCTGTGAGGAGTGTCCCTCCCTGCTTTCGGAGGAGCAGCTCCTGGTGTGATTTTTCTGTCAGAAGTGTCCCTCCCTGCTTTCTGGCTTTGCTTTCTGTCTGCTGCCATGTGCCCCCTGACCGCTACCATTCTTTTTCAGAACCAGCCGTCCTCCACTCTTGGGAGCTCTCTGCTACGTTGTGACAAACTGGACCAGGCTGAGATCAGAAGCCTGCTAATGTGCTTCCTGCACGTGCTGAAGAGCATGTCAGAGGGTAAGGTTGCGCCAGCAAGCACCCTGCCTCTGTGGGCAGTCTCTGACCTGGTCATGCTGTCCTTCTGCGGGCTTGGTATCTGACACCCAAACTGCCCACGCTTTCCTGCAGATGCCCTCTTTACGTATTGGAACAAGGCCAGTCCTGGAGAGCTGATGGACTTCTTCACTTTAGTTGAGTAAGTGCTTGGTGCTCCATGTTTTTACTGTACCTTCTTCCATCCAGATCAGCCTCATGGTAGGATTCTTTGGCAAGCATTAATAACCCTTGCAGTAAAAGAATACCTTCACATTTTCCTTTTTTAGTTGCTTAGTTTTCCCAGTGCAACCTACATATTAATCTTGCAAATTTACCTAGTTAAATTTATGCAGCTGCGTATTTAAGGAGTAGATCAGCTTAAACGGACCAGGGTGCCACCTCCAAAGATTTTAAAATTTTGTAGAATTCCTTCACCACTGCTCCATCTCATGTCCACAGCAATACTATGCATATATACAGAACATGCAGGGACTGCTTACTGACTGCGCTTTTCACATATTTGCAGAGTGTGTCTTCATCAATTCAGGTACATGGGGAAACGCTACATTGCCAGGTAATGTTTTTATGTGCAAATTGCTACCCATATGATGAATTAGAATCTTGTTATAACACAATCTTGGGTTCAGACAAAAAGAACGTTCTTGTTTTTCTTGATGTCAGCCTGTCGTTATCGTAGCTGAATCCTTTTAATAATTCCTGATATCTGTTGTGCCTCTTTACCTTTCAGTCAAATGGCATGACTTTTGTTGCTGCTGCTTTCTATTAATGCCGTGTAGGTCTACCTGATGGATCCTGTTAACCCTATGAAAGCGCGCACACAATGTGGGACACACCTGCTCTCCTCATTCTCGCTAACCCACCTTTGCCTTTCTCTGTCTTTTGCACGTTAATGCTGACAAGCTTTAATGTAGTAAACAGCATGGTTCCTGCCCTGTCCTGCTTGGGTAAGCCTCACAATGTTTTTGCCCATACCTCAGAGTGCTGTGTGACCCTTTTCCACCCCACCCCCCCTCCCAACAGTCCTGTGTCTCCCATCTTCATCACCAACATACAGCTGGGCATGATGTCTACACTGTAACGGTCTCATTTTCCCATGCTTCTGCTTACACTGCTCCCCCACTACCTTCATCTGCCATATTGGTTTCTGTGTGAGTCCTTCACCTACACGCACAAGCATCCATCTGCCAAGCAGTGCTCACACATCCTTAATCCGCTTGAGTCTCTAATCTCCCATGAGGCCTTGGTACAAGGTCATGAGGATGCACTTTTTCATTTGCTGCTGAGCATCGCAGTTACACTGCTGGCTGCTGTCTGCCGGACAACATCTCCCAGGCCGCCCCTGCCCCATGTGACCGCGTTCCCTGTTGCCTTTCCTTGCCAGGAATCAGGAGGCCGTGGGTCTTGTGGCCCACGAACGCAAGTCTCAGACTCTGCCTGTGTCCCGCAACAGGGCAGGGATGATGCACGCACGCCTTCACCAGCTCAGCAGCCTGGACAACTCCTACACATTCAACCACTGTAAGCCCCTTGCCTCTTTCTCCTCCGCCATCCTCATCCTCAATCATGTTTGTAATGCCCTTTCAGTGTCTTACCAGTCTGGCCTCAATCTTTCTTCCTGTCTTAGAGTTTTTCACAACGTGGTCAGTGATGTTTCGGCATGTAGAAACCTCAAATACAATTTACACAATAATGGGTAGCTCCGTGTGGCTCACCAACTCTCCCTGCACAGCCTACTGCCACTCTGACGCAGACCTGCTGAACCAGTCACTGCTGGAGGCCAACATCGCTACTGAGGTGTGTCTGACGGTGCTCGACACGCTGAGCATCTTCATCATGGGCTTCAAGGTACACCTCCAACCCCCAATTTCACGTTTCCCCAACCTGGCAGTTGATTGGTATATTATGACAAAGGAGTGAAATCGCTCAGTTTAAAAATGCTTGAGATTGATTAATACCATAATAAAGTGTCCGGCTTTGTAATTTTCTCCAGTGATGCACCGTAAGGTGTTTGCATGCTCTTGTTTCCATAGGCACAGCTATGCTCCGACCATGGGCACAACCCCCTGATGAAGAAAGTGTTTGAGGTGCACCTGTGCTTCCTGCAGATCAACCAGTCAGAGTTGGCCCTCAAGCAGGTCTTCACCTCCCTTCGCACCTTCATCTACAAGGTGAGAGGCCAGACAGCTTATCAAACCAAAGCTAAATTCATATAACAAAAGTTAACGTTTAAGATTATCATTAGCTTCCATTATTTTTTTTTTGTGGATTATCAGTTTAGCATTATCGAATTTTGGAGTTAGTGGGCTAGCAGTTATCAAAGCTAACTTTTCGGTTGGCTGTGCCCACCACTGGTTAATGGTAGGGGATGATTGATTTTTAATGTTGATTCTTGAGTGTTGATTGATGATGACGGTGACGACCCTGGCAGTTTCCCAGCACCTTCTTTGAGGGCCGTGCCGACATGTGCGCCTCCTTGTGCTATGAAATCCTCAAGTGCTGCAACTCCAAGCTGAGCTCCATCCGCAGTGAGGCTGCCCATCTTGTCTACTTCCTGATGAAGAGCAACTTTGAATACACAGGCCGCAAGTCCTTTGTCCGTACGCACCTGCAGGTACAGAGGGGCATCATCCATAACTATCCAAATAAATGTGGCTATAGATTCAAGATGGTTGGATGTCGTCATTGGTGTAGTGCTTAGGACCTGGACTCTCTGACAGGTGGTGATCGCGGTGAGTCAGCTGATCGCCGATGTCATCGGGATTGGAGGAATTCGGTTCCAGCAGTCTCTGTCCATCATCAACAACTGTGCCAATAGCGACAAGATTGTGAAGGTTAGCGGCTACCCACGTTATTTATGCAGTAATTGCAAAAGTGCTGTAAAGTCAAGGCCTAATACACTGCCCCACAGAAACGTCAGAAATTAGTGTAGTTACTGTGTTTTGCCATTGTAGGGCCATATATAGTATTTTACTGTATATTACGCAGTACAGTAATGTTGAGGTAAATACAGATAATTGTACAGTTTGCCACTAGTAATGTAGTTTCTGTGTGAATCAAGAGACGGTCCTCTGTACTTTACTGCTGCAGAACACAGCCTTCCCGTCCGAGGTGAAGGACCTGACTAAAAAGATCCGGACGGTGCTGATGGCCACGGCGCAGATGAAGGAGCACGAACATGACCCAGAGATGCTGGTGGACCTGCAGTACAGCCTGGCCAAGTCCTATGCCAGCACACCCGAGCTGCGCAAGACCTGGCTGGACAGCATGGCCCGCATCCATGTGAAGAACGGCGACCTGTCCGAGGTCAGTGCCAGGCTAGGACAGGGGGCGGGGTTCAGACGTGCGTGTTTAACCTCCTCTACTCTGTCATGTCTGCAGGCAGCGATGTGCTACGTCCACGTGGCAGCACTAGTGGCTGAATACCTACGGAGAAAAGGTACTGATTACACAGGAGGATGATTATTAGAAGTTATTCTGTGTATATCCACTAGGTGGAACCAAAGTTGTTGGGTTTTTTTCTGCAACTTAACAGTACCATTTTTATTGGATATTTGTAATTCTCATTTAAGGCACTGAACGTAAAAGGAAATTCATGGAAAATATTCTTTTTCTTTTAGGTTTTCATTTTTCTCATTTACAGTTTTCTAATTTGTAAACAATTAGAAATGGTTAATCAATTAATTACCTTGTTTTAAATTTTAATAATGAAATAATAATGGGGAACCTAAATTGTACTAAAATAGTTTTGCTACGTGTGATGTATTGAGTATTATTTTTACAACCCAAAATCAGGACAGGGAGTGACTGCTGGCATGCAAAGGTGCACTTATCTGCGGCTCTGGAATCCCGTGGGGTTCAAGGGTGGAATATCATACCGCTGATGTGGTGGAATCACCGTGCTCTTTTGATAAGTAGTGATATCTGCCCGTTATCTGTGGTGTAATCAGGTGGCCAGTTATCGCTGAGTACCACGTGGCTATAGATAGAAGGTATAAAGAAAGAGAGAGCACAGCGGTCAGTGCGGAATTATGGGGAGCCAGTGAAGGCAGCCCTTAGTCAACTAAGCCAGAGTCCTCTGGCCTTGCAAAGCTAATAATAATAGATACTTTTTATTGATCCTCGTGTTTTTACAGCTCCCTCAAATTGCTCTTTTTTTGTACAGTAAGTTGTGTGCAATAAGCAGCCACCCGTAGCGGCGCCCCAGGAGCTGGGGGTTAAGGGCCTTGCTCAAGGACCTGCAGACGTACTGAGGCTGGGTTTGAAACAGCAACCTTCTGATTATAGTCACACAAGCTTTACCCACTGAGCCACACGCTGCCCCCTGAATCACAGTCAATTATACTATGGATGATGAAACATGATTTGTCAGTGAATGAATGAAAATGGATAAATAAATAAATACATAATCTTTCCCAAACATCAGTGAATAAACAAATCTGCAAAGTGAATGAATGAATAAATAAGTATGATTTATTTATGGCAAAGATTTTTTTCAAATTCATTTATATATTTCCAGGGAGATGTATCATGAAGCAAGGTTTGTTGGTTAGCTAGATAACTTGTCAGATTAAAGGTATCCCAGTTCAATTACGTTTAGCCTGGACTACCATAGATCTGACAAGTTATCTAGCTAAGCAATAAATCTTGCTTTGTGATTTAAGGATTTCCACATTCATATACTTACAGATGTTTTCACCTATAAGTTAATGAGGTGGGCAGTCCTGACCTTTTGCAAAAGCACTATTCGCCAAGTGGGAAAACCAGACAGAAGTGATAGTGACAGTAATCTACCGACAGCTTATTTATTTATTAATTTGCTCTGAAAACGTATTTACTGATTTATGTGCTTGTTTGATCGTTTTTAAGTCAAGTTTGCTCCTCTCTATTACACATTAATTTCATTTAAATAACTGCCACTTGACATGTGGAATTGGCAGTTAGTTCTCACCCCTCCATCAATTTCCTGTACCCGCTTGTCCTGTGCAGGGTCACAAGAGATCCATTAATTATGCCGTGCAAGACTAAGTCATCGTTCTGTTTCTCATGGTTGCCATGGCGACACGGCAGGTATGTTCAGGCAGGGCTGTTCTGCGTTCCGGGTGCTCACGCCCAACATTGACGAGGAGGTGTCCATGATGGAGGACGTGGGCATGCAGGACGTCCACTTCAATGAGGTGAGGGAGCCGGTCCCGCACACACCCCCTGGTGCACGTGGTCCTCCACTGTTTGTTCTCTATAATTATTATCACCTGGCCAGGCAGTAAGTTGGCCTTGGCCATACAAATTTATTTCACAATTGCCCGTTGTCTCTATGCCAGGGAGTCAGTGACTGCCTGCTGTCTCTGTGCTTATCCACCGTGGCTGTAAGCATCTGTTATTACAGCTGGGGGGGGGAGGCATGACTGTATACCTATAAACACATCCCCTATGGCTTGTCCCTTATCAATCTTTGACTATCATTCCGGTTCAGCCACTCCCCCACACTCATGCCACCCAGCTCGCAGTTGCCTGACAGATGGCCCAGTTTGCACTCTGCTGTCTGAGCTCTGTAGGTACAGTGACCAAACGCTTCACTGCACCTCAGCCACACCAGAACAGAAAACACTCAGCAGTATTTGGACCCCCTTTGTCATCACAGATTACAGAGGGTTTATCGAAACTGCTCTTGCTGGTTTTCCACAACGTTCAAAGTTCCGTCTTCCAAACGTGCTATGGCCACTGCGTTCCCAGAACATATTCCCATGAAATATTCACAAACACGCCGATGGGAACTGAGAGTGACAGTGTTGTCCTTCGTTTAGACATGAGGTTTTAATGATGCTTCTTTTGTAGTTGTTTCTCTACCATGCTACAGGCCTCTGATATACCTTGGGGTCAGAAGTGTCATCTTTTACTGAACATACTATTATTTTCTTAGCACGTTCTGCATGTTTCTTAGCAACAGACAGACATTACAAAATGAATACGCCCTAATATTTATTTAACCAGAGTAATTGTCTTAACCTAATAGACAACCTAATAATCAATGATGGTTATCTTCAAGCACTTAAAAAGGTTGTGAACTGTACTTTAGACAGCTGTATTTTATAATCTTTTTGTAGGAGTCTTTTCAGCTTGGTCCACAATTCCTGCATTATCATTCAGAATAGTTTATGTTGTTGGATTTTTATGATGCCCGGCCGCTGGGTCTTCATATGGGCGCCCCCGAGAGTCAGGCATTTGTCACACACTTCCATGCCCCCACAGGATGTACTGATGGAGCTGCTAGAGGAGTGTGCAGATGGGCTGTGGAAGGCAGAGCGCTATGAGCTCATCGCTGACATCTACAAGCTCATCATCCCCACCTACGAGAAGCGCCGGGACTTTGAGGTGCCAGATGTGGCTGCTTGAACCCAATAATTATGGCATAAATCCATTGATGAGAGCCCCTAAATTTGACTTCAGCAATTACTGTGTTGCAAGCAAAATAAAACTTGTATCCAGAGTGTAATCAATTTTTAAAAGGCTTATAAACATCCCTGCTTAGCAATACCAGGCAAATCACACGCTAAATATTTTCTGCACTAGAGTCTCTTGATCCTGTCTGGTACCTGGATATTAGCATGAAGACATGGGCATAGACCCAGGGTGGCAGTGTGCTGGTGTCATTCTCCTCATTCGCGTCTGTGCATGTGTACTGTGTAGAAACTAGCTCACCTGTACGACACGCTACATCGCGCCTACAGCAAGGTGACGGAGGTCATGCACACGGGCAAGAGGCTCCTGGGAACCTTCTTCAGAGTGGCTTTCTTTGGCCAGGTGAGGCGGGACACATTCTGGCAGGCGTCTGGTAACTGGGTGACAGATGACCCCTCTACCTGGTGGGATTCGAGGTTTACGATCCCTTAACACCTTAACTTCATTGCTTGCATTTTTTGCTGAACTTCAACACGGTGAACGAACAGTGCTGCATTATTTTTTATTAAATGCAAAAACTTCATTTGCCTGCTCCAAATATGTCTGTCCTAATCAAATATTTCTGCTTTTTGTCTTCCTCAAAGGCAGCGGTAAGTTGTGCAGTAGCCCCCACCTCCACCCTAACCCCCTTAGTTTTCCTTTGCCACTTTTAAGCCGTGAGTGTGACGTGCCTCCCTGCTTCTGAGTTGTGTTGTCTCAGACATGTTTATAGCTTAGTTTGCCCTCACGTTGCATAGACACCACTATGGCAGCTCAATGCTCTACGACAGCTGTGCATGCAGCTAAAAATGACAGAAAGACTAATCCCACCTAACCCCAGCCTCTCTGCCCCCCTCCACATCTGCCTGCAACTCATTTATTGTGGAGCATACAAACATCTTGTTGTTTTTCCGTGCCTGTGCTCATACTGCTCATTAAGCAGTCTCATACCATGCAGAGCTTTTTTTCCATAGATCCTCTGGTTGCCATGGTGCTACTTGTGTTCCGTGTAAAGATGTTTGGTCAGTAAAAAACGGTGTATGATTGTTCAAGGCTCAGGACTGCTTGGAATAACAGTGGTTTTGTGTCTCTCTTGTGGCTTTACGGCTCTGTAGCAGTACCAGTTTACAGACTCTGACAGGGACGCGGAGGTAAATGAACGCAAGAGAATCAAGCGGTGCATTAAATGCGATGCATTAAAGCTGCTGGTGTGCGACATGTCCTCATCACCATGGCCAGTTCTGCATCCCTTTCCCATTGCCCCCACCCAGCCCATCCATTTCAGCCGTGTTTCGTGCCTGCTGTTGGTGTGTCCTAGCAACCGTTAGCCATCTTGTTTTTAAATAGACATGAAAAGCCTGCTGCTTTGCTGGCACGGATGTACCCACTGATGCAGACCCATTATCATCCCGATTGTCTCACTGAACAAAACCGCTGTTTAACAGGAGCAGTGTCACGTTATGAAATTTACTTTCTATTTTTAATAATGCCTGAAATGGAGGTAGCACAAAACCCTTGTTGTCTGTTGAACATGCTGCATTCTCCACTTTACTTAGTCTCTGCCATTATAGAGAAGGTCCCTTGTGGCCAATTTCTGTATAAAGAGGCGTAGACACTTTACAGATTTGGACTTGGTGGTGCCATGTAGCACTTGGTTGAAGATCTTGTTCAGACAAAATATTTATCAACATTACAGACGTGAAGTGTGTTAACAGATAACCTCTCTCTACAGAAACTTTTGAAAAAGACTTTTTTGAATAATTTGAGATCACAGGTAGCCAATAACTTGTTTACTTATTAATTGTTCATATTATCATGCATACTTTCCGACCCTTCTGTCACGTGGTTAGAGTGTGAAGCTACTAAACTTGGGTGTGTTTTCCATATGTGCTTTGTTGGAGTGTGTAGATGTGTGAATAGGTCTTGTTCTGCGTGTGCTTTGTTAGTGTGGTCAGTGTTCAGCCAAACCCTGCTGGGTGTGCGTTTCAATGTCTGTCTTGACCATGACAGATCCAGGCATAAATTGTGGGTCTGGTCATGTTTAATGTATGTCCCAGATGCTATGTACATACATGTGTTGGCAATCATTTTTGGATTGGATACACAAAAGCGCATAACACTGACATTTAGGTTTAATTTGACATTTACACATCCCTCCAAATGCTGACGTAGGTTTTTATATTTACACATCCCCCCCAATACTGCCATTTAGGTTCACCTTTAAATTTTTACATCCCTCCAAATACTAGCATTTAGGTTTAACTTTACATTTATACATCCCCCAAATGCTGACATTTAGGTTTAACTTCACATCCTGCAAACATCAACATTTGGCTTTACGTATACTCCAAAGGCTGACATTTCAATTTACAAAGCACGCTCAGATGACAATATACCTCAAAGGAAGAGGCCATAATGGAAGCTGCTGTTGGTCACTGTCTGCCAGGGTTTCTTTGAGGACGAGGATGGCAAAGAGTACATCTACAAGGAACCCAAGCTTACTCCTCTCTCTGAGATCTCCCAAAGACTCCTCAAGCTCTACTCGGACAAATTCGGCCCAGAGAACGTCAAGATGATCCAGGACTCCGGCAGGGTAACAGCTTTTCATCTCGGCCTAGAGGTTGCTTCACTGTGCTACTAACCATTCTCACCTGAAGCAGCTGCTCCATACGGGTAGAGTAGGCAGTACCTCTTTTTTTTCGTGAGAATAAATTATGAAACAACTAACTTGAAATAACTAATTACTTATATTGTCATTTAAAGACACGTGCGCTTGCTTCTTTGGAAAAAAGTCACTCTTGTAATATTGTGAAATGTATTATCTTCTCACTTCCTCAATTTTTTTCCACCATCTGTCACTGATTGTCACTTATGCAAAGCCTATTGTAGCTAAAGCTTTTCCTGTCGATTACCTTATCTATAGGCCAAAATGCTTCAAATTTATAACCAAGGAGTATATCTGCACTTATGGCCTTTTGAAAGCATGGTCGTAGCACATAAGAATGTATGCATATATGTGCCTGTATGCTTGGGTTATCATATGTGCACGTGTTTTGTGGGCATACTCATATGTCACCCCTAGTCTTCAGGAAATCATATCCTTCCTGCTAGATACATGCAGTTCAGGGACAGTCTTGATCTAATCTCATTATGAATAGCATAACATAAGAGTTTTAATACTGTGTATCAGTTTTGGATCCAGGACTGTGACCTTTAACAGACCCCCATTATAAATGGATTGAACTGGGATCTCCTGTGTTTATGTTGTATTAAGGTCAAGTGATACATGTGTACATGTACACATCGGATTGGGTCGTGCTCATTATTTCACACAGATTAACCCAAAAGACCTGGATTCAAAGTACGCATACATCCAGGTCACTCACGTGACCCCCTACCTGGAGGAGAAGGAGCTGGCTGACAGGTTGACAGACTTTGAGAGGAGCCACAACATTCGACGCTTCGTCTTTGAGACGCCTTTCACCGTCTCCGGCAAGAAGCAGGGCCTGGTGGAGGAGCAGTGCAAGCGGCGCACCATCCTGACCAGTAGGTGGCACTACTGCTTCCCCCAGACCCTGCATACACAGCATATCCCATGAAAAAGAGGGAGTGAGACTTACTCACTACAACCCTTCTTATTCTTCATACAAATTACTTATTGATATGGTTTGACTAATCAGTAGTCAGATGTTCTTTTCCTTGTGTCTCACCTTACTTTTATCGTTATATTATTTCAGAAATCCCAAAGTACAGTTTTTATCTTCATTAACTGATAATAGTGCAGCTGATTGCAGAAGACAGACGGACTTTTCCCTGAAAATAATGCTTGAATCACGACTTTTTGTTTGGGCAAAAGTAATTCTGGCAACACGTGTGCCCCTGGACACGGTACCTGAGAAGGTTCAGTGACATGAATTAATCCTGCTGAGATTTCACACATGTCAGTGTTACAGGATCATCATAAGTGTAGATACTGAGATGGTGGGCAAAATATTGCAGTTTTGCACCTTACAGGACTAACTTGTATGAAATATAATGCAGGTTTACTTCTGTGTTCACAAGACATGCAGTTTGGTATTTCTAAAGTGTCTGTAGTGTCTGAGTATGTGTCTGTAACACACTGATGTCCTGTCCAGAGTATATCCCTGCCCTGTGCTGCTCAGGAAAGGCTCCAGGCCACCTGCAACCCTGTCCAGAGATTGGAAGATGGATGGATGGTTTATTAGTCTGAATGTGCTACCCTAACACATTGCATCCCTCCCTGACCCCCCCCTCCCCCCC
>JAODKE010000001.1:41225817-41243008 GCA_026779605.1 Mormyrus hasselquistii
GCCACCCCGACCCATCGCATCCCTCCCTGACCCCCCCCCCCCCCCCCCCCCCAGCCACTCACTGCTTCCCCTACGTGAAGAAGCGCATCGCTGTGATGTACCAGCACCAAACAGACCTGAGCCCCATCGAGGTGGCCATTGATGAAATGAGCAAGAAGGTGGAGGAGCTCCGGCAACTATGCTCAGCTAGTGAGGTGGACATGATCCGGCTGCAGCTCAAGCTGCAGGGCAGCATCAGCGTGCAGGTGTGCAGATGTGTTCTTTGCCTGTATGATAGTATCAGCGTGCAGATGTGTTCATTGTATGATAGCATCAGCACGCAGGTGTGCAGATGTGTTCATTGCTTGTATGATAGCATTAGCGTGCAGTTGTGCAGATGTGTTCTTTGCCTGTATGATAGCGTCAGCGTGCAGGTGTGCAGACGTGTTCTTTGCCTGTATCATAGCATCAGCATGCAAATGTGTTCATTGCTTGTATGATAGCATCAGCATGCAGGTGTGCAGACATGCTCTTTACCTGCGTGATAGCATCAGCATGCAGGTGTGCAGCTGTGCTTTTTATCTGTATAATAGCATCAGTTTGCAAGTGTGCAGACATGTTCTTTGCCTCTATGATAGCATCATTGTGCAGGTGTGCAGTCACACTCTTTACCTGTATGATAGCATCAGTGTGCAAGGTGTGCAGATGCGCTCTTTACCTATATGATAGCATCACTGCAGACGTGCTCTTTGCCTGTATGATATCAACGTACAGTTGTGCAGTCACACTCTTTACTTGCATGATAGCGTCAGCATGCAGGTGTGCAGATGTGCTCTTTACCTGCATGATAGCATCAGCATGCAGTTGTGCAGATGCACTCTTTACCTGTATGACAGCATCAGCATGCAGGTGTGCAGACGTGCTCTTTACCTGCATGATAGAATCAGTGTGCAGGTGTGCAAACGTGTTCTTTGCATGTATGATACCATCAGCGTGCAGGTGTGCAATTCTGTTCATTGCCTGTATGATAGCAGCATGCAGGTGTGCAGACATGGGCTTTACCTGTATGATGTCCTCACCTGCTTCTAAAAGCCACCCCCCCCCGTTATCTGTCCACTCACTGCCCACTCCCCCCTGTACCCCCCAAGGTGAATGCTGGTCCGCTAGCCTATGCTAGAGCATTCTTAGATGACATCAGCAGCAAGAAGTACCCTGACAACAAAGTCAAGCAGCTGAAAGAAGTCTTTAGGTAAGTCACCCCCAAGTTCCACTTTTGCCCCACCTAACTGCCCGGGTCTAATTGTTGGTTTTGTACAGGCAATTTGTGGATGCCTGTGGCCAAGGCCTTACCATAAACGAGCGCCTAATCAAGGAGGACCAGCAGGAGTACCACGACGAGATGAAAGCCAATTACCGTGACCTTGCCAGAGAGCTGTCCGCTATCATGCACGAGCCGGTAAAATCTCAACGTCATTCACTAGACTTTTAGGGGTTTTAAAATAATTTTATTGCTAATCTGACAAACATACCTGACAATGTGAGAATAACTCTGTTTTCTCCTCTCCATTTATGCTGACATGAACAGATTGGATGGTAATATTGACATCAGTGTTCAGTTTAACAAGCATGATTCATGTGAAGGCTAAAAGCTCTCGCCTCTTTCTGAATGGCCTGCGTTTTTCAGATCATTACAGTGGAGGACAGCGTGAAGACTGTCCTGCCCGACTCCCTGCATATCTTCAACGCCATCAGTGGCACACCCAGTGGTGCCACCATCCAGGGAATCCCCAGCTCCTCGTCTGTGGTATGAAGTGGGTCGTGTTGTCCTGACCCAAGGAAGAGCAAACCTCTGTACCCTCCCAAAGAAAAGCGGGCACCCCTGGACACCCCTTCAGCCTCTCTGCTACCCTCTCCAAGTCCTCCAACTCCCCCCCACATTACTCAACCTCTGGTCAGCTTCGCCTCGCCAGCAAATGGCTGTCGGTGGCTGTCAGAAAAGCAGGGTGATGTTCGTTGACCAAACTTGGATGACTTCTCCATATCACACATCAACCCTGTAGCTCAGAGCTTTGCATCTCTCCTGTGTTTTTGCCTCGGGATAAATGCCTTCAAAGATCCCTGAGGAGAAGTGGTCAAAAAGACCACAATGTGGAGAAATCGGGAGAAGTCTGAAAAGCAGACAGTCGGTGTTGGTGATCTCAGCCTTCATCCTGGACTGAACCCAAACAGGATCATTCCGTCATGTTTCCTGTGGAGACATTCTCTTAGTCACAAGAACACTAAATGCATGTAACTCACTTTCCCAGGTTTGTATGTCTTTTTTTGTTGTACTTGTATTATTCACAGGTTTTAAACTTTTATCAGTTCTTTTGTATATATAGCATTTGCCATGTATTGTTAATGAAGTTTTTTGAGGTGTGTGAAAGGGGCAGTATTTGTGATTGTTTTTGTCACTGTACACACAGACAAATTGTACTCCTTGGGAAATGTCCCCTCTGAAAGCAAATGTTCCAGCAGCACTTTTGCTCACAGCTCCTATCACCATGCGGACTGTCTTTTTTTGTTAAGGTGAATGCTGGAGGACACATTGTAAAGGTGTTATGCTGGGCTACACTCGTATCCAAATGCAGTGCAATATTTGTCGTCTTCAGTTCATACACTGTAAAAATGAGGTTTGTCCCGTTTGCCAAAGCAACAGGATGTGGAACCAGTAATATACTGTGGACAACTGGTTGTCAGATAAAGCTTTAACCATTCTGTTGTTTAATTGTTAATAAGTCATTTTATATCTGGGGAGTTTTAGGGTTTTTTTATTTTTATTTAACAGAGTCAAAGTTCTGCTGTATTTAAGAAAGGCAATTTTCCCTGATTACACACTTTTAATTAAAATTCACTAATTTCTCTGCAAATAAATGTTGTGTATTGTTTGCTTTTTGGTTATATCATTTGAAGAAAAATATGCTTATCCAAAATATGCCTGTTTTAGTATAGTATTCAAATCACCATCATTATGGAGAACATTGCTTTTTAGATATTAGCATCTATTTTTTGTAAAAAAGCAATGGATGTAGTATTTGAGTTTTTATAAAGGAAATTGTATTCATATTTGCTTTTGCTTCACCAATTAAAAAAAGAACAACATCCCTGAGAGAGCTGTGTATTTTGGCAAAGCCCACTGGTGAGTAACAAGCTCTCAGATTCGCATGCTCATAATTACGGGCTAATCAGTTCTCTGTTTTTTGATTGGTCCATGAAGAAGATGCCCCTCTTCCAAGGCATGTAATGTTCTTTCTGCTTCCCCTTCTTTACACAGTGTAAACATGGAGCTGCTTATTGGTGCTCCATCACTCAACAGCATCTCGCTTTCCGTTTCACTTTGACTAATCATTGTTTTTACTATAATATTCTGTTTTCAGAGGTTTCAGTAGCAGCTGTAAATCCATTTTCCGGCCTTGACAAAATTCATGTTGATAAGAAGGGTTTTCAGCCTGACACTAAGAACAATGACAATGTGAGCTGAACCTTGCCATTCTTTTTAGTGTTTTTATCTGCCTGACGCCATAACCTTAAGCACAGCCCTGACACAAGTGCCCGCCTTGCTTGGATAAAACCCAGCTTAACAGGTGTCCACACTGTAAAACAACTTCCTGTGCTTGTTGTACACATAGTTCTGTGCTGATGGACAGGGTAGACACATTGCTAGTGTATATGGAAATACTAAATATCTTGGCAGAATTGACCATCATAACAAGGAACTGTAATCACAATGAAATTAATCTGAAAATACAGCGTAGCAGCTATAGCCACCAACGTGTGACCGGTAGGCAGTTGGGTCACATCCTAGCTAGTGAATTACAGTTACTGTACAGTTTGTTGAAATTCAATATCACTTGGCTAAACAACCTGAATACAGAGCAAATCTTCTGTTATTAAAGTTACAAAAAACAAAAATGAAGCCAATCTCCTAACTGGCTGCCAGCAGAACATATTACCTTCTGTATTTTCAGTCTCTTTTGTTTGGCCCCAGCAATAACATTTTATATTATAATCCTTGACTTTCATTGTAATCAGTTACAAAAGGGAAGTTACACCTGCCATTGTTTTCATCATGCTCCCTGCGGGTCAGAGGTCATTTCCATTACTCGGTGACGAGCCGTCATTGTCAAACCTTTATCTGACACCGTAACAGGCGTGGGAACCCGATACGACTGATTAATTGGCATTTGTGTAGCTCCGGTATGATCTCAAATCAGCACGGTCGGCTCATTAAAAACATTTATGGACCTGTATGCATTATGTATTCATATCAGGAATTTGTCACGTGTAAAAACATTTCACGTTATATATCTCCGCTGCTTTTCTATGTAACAGTATACGATGTTGATATTGTTTATGTGTTTTTTTTTTATTATTTTCGTTTTTTTTTTTTTTTTTTTTAAAAAATCGTTTGGTTTTTAAAAATTGCTTCTATTTCACTGGTTTTATCCCAAGTTACAGCATATATTTCTAATTTGAGATTACATTTTGTAATGTAATAATTTATGCGGCAAAATCAATTTACATTTCACATGTAGTGGCGAACATACATACATTGTGATCTAGTCAGGTTTGCTGGCTGTAACTTTTAGTTTTACCGATTGCCAGCAGAGTGACTTACCGAGCGATATGTGAAACGTGGAATATTATTATGATGAATTTGCGGACATTGGTCCAATTATCACGCGGTCCTAGGTTCAATTAAGTTCAGCAATCCTATTACCATGACAAAGTTAATGTACGATATGATTTGCCTGTTTTGAAATGAACAATTCTAATTATTAATATTATAATTTCTGTTATATGATTTTCCTTTTATGTGTGCGGTGTATCCAGAACTATTACGTACAACTGAACGTTTACACATGCTATTTATTGGGAAATCATGATGAATAAGGTGAAACATTCCTTTCCCGGGATCTGACATAAGCGCGCAAATTATAGGCTATTGCACAAATAAACCCTGGCAAAACAGCACTCACTGAAGAGCAATGAATACTAGTCAGTGTCCTCCTCACATTTAAAAGCGGGTTCCCAAAAAGTCGTTGAATGAAACCTGCTGGGCCTCAGCTGTAAACACGATGGACGGCAACAATAAAAAAAAAGATGATGAAGCTGCCCTTTTGGGTCTGTACCGATCTGAGCGGCGCGGCACTCCCGCTGCCCAACCCCGGAAAGCCAGCCATCGGGTCCACCCAGCACAGCGACTCCCGATTAGTGCATAAACCCGGAGCTCAGGGCCAAAGGTCGGTGGGGGTGTGATCTTGAGCGCTTTACAAAAGCAGACTCGGACCGCCCCTCCCCAGGTTTAAAGTGTGGACACCGGACGGCTTCCCCGGAGGACGCTTGAGGCACCTGGCTTGATAAGGACTCGCAGCACGCTGCCATCATGCCGGGTGAGTGCGCTGCCAGCTCACTGTTACTTTGGTTAAAATGTTTAATTTTAATTGCATAGTTTTCTAAGCGTAAGATGCACAGTTATCAGCATTATTTAAGTTGTTAATAATTATAAAGCAAATGTTTCCCGAATTGAAACTTGTTTGGGGGACGTGCATCTATATGATGATGGATTGTTTAGCAGCCAAATTGCCGGGTTGCTGTTTTGCTCTGTCCTGGCACGATTTCTGTGCCTCTCCGAGTTTTTAACTCCTGCCCTTAATGGACTTCGATGTAACTCTCCACAGAAAAGGAAAAGAACGAGAAGAGGGCCAAGTATAAGGTAAAAGGACACACCTCTATGGCTCAGAGTTAGATTTAGTTTTGAAAATAAAAAATGTTGATTTAGTTGATATGCTGGTGCTACTCATGGTTACCATGATGATTAATGAGTCTTTATGGTAATGTGTCACTCTGTGTATTCATTAGCCATCATAATGTTGCATATATTTTAATATGAGTGTAATAATGTATTCTGTTACATTTTACAGCTATTGTTTATCCCTTTTCTAAACCCTTGAATTGTGTGGAATGTTGTTCTAACAGAAAACTGCCCATAACTTTAAATGTACTTGATGCTGTAGTGTCTCAGTGATGTATGGTATGTGACTGTGGCTTCCCCTGCCCTCTCATGATCGTACCCCTCGCCTGGCCCAGGTGGAGGTCTGTGGCTATCCCCTCAGCATTTTCTTCATTGTCATCAATGAGTTCTGCGAGCGTTTCTCCTACTATGGCATGAAAGGTGAGGAGAAGCACAACACCCACCCATGCACATCCACGACCCGGCCAAAGCACAACACCCGCCCGTGAACACCCATCCATGACATAGCGGAGTCTCTTTTACTGCCTGTGACTGTACTGGGTAGCTGAGCCCTGCTGTTTCCCACCACCTTCCAGCTGTGCTGGTCCTCTACTTCAGGTACTTCCTGAAGTGGGATGATGACTTGGCTACTTCCATCTACCACACCTTCGTGGCCCTGTGCTACCTGACGCCAATCCTGGGGGCCATAGTCGCCGACTCATGGCTTGGAAAGTTCAAGTGAGTGCCTGACAGTGGCGTCGCTCAGTTAAACATGGAAACACCTGTCCCTCACCTCACTTGGTGAACGCCTTCTCATTCTCCACAGGACCATCATCTATCTGTCCATTGTCTACACCATCGGACAACTCATCATGGCAGTCAGTACGATTAGTGACATCACGGGCACAAACAGCGATGGAACTCCAAACGACATCACAGTCCACGTGTGAGTCCCATAAATAAGTCAGTCGTTTACCCAGTCTTTATTCTGAGAACACCTCTGTGATTGATGTCATTTTATGTAGGCTATAATATTTCAAGGTGTTTAGTCCCAAGGGGAATTTACTCATTCTGTGAGATGCACAGGTTACCCCAGCAAAAAGTGACTTTGGCTAATGGTGCAGCCGGTGTCTTTCCTCAGCATCCTCTCCATGCTGGGCCTTTCCCTCATTGCTTTGGGGACGGGTGGCATCAAGCCCTGTGTTGCTGCTTTTGGGGGAGACCAGTTTCAGGATCACCAGGTTAGCACCTCATACCCATTTTAACACCATTTGGAAGTCAATATCATGATTGACTATGAACAAAGCAAGACATTCTTTTTGTTTTGTTTTTGAAGGAGAAGCAGAGGAGCGCTTTCTTCTCCATCTTCTACCTATCGATCAACGCTGGCAGCCTCCTGTCCACCATCATCACTCCTACCCTCCGAGGTGTGGCTGAGATCTCCTTAGGTTCCTATTGGCATATCTGCTGAGTTATTCTCCTTTGGGCGAATGCTGTCAAGTACAGAGCAGATGGGTTTATTAACAGTACACAGAATAAGCATCCCTTCTCCTTGTTCCCAGCCACGGAGTGCGGATCCTCTCACCAGCAGTGTTACCCTCTGGCGTTCGGAGTGCCGGCCGCTCTCATGCTGGTTGCTCTCAGTGAGTCCTCGAGCCCAACTGCATGCCCTGCCTCTCCCTGTCTTTGTGCTGACAATCATGAGACATTGTGCCTTGTTCCCCTGCAGTTGTGTTTATTGCTGGGAGTGGAATGTACGACAAACCTGCCCCACAAGGGAACATCATACTGCAAGTCTGTAAATGCATTGGAGTAAGTTTCTATTTTGACAGTTCTTCACACTTAAACACCATTTCACTTAGTCTGTGTCTCTGCCCCCTTTTCTTTTGATTTATACTTCCATCCTGCGTATCCATGGTCAGCTGTCATTTGCTCCTGCACACCTACCCTGACTGATATTAGCTTGTGGCTAAAAATAATACCAGCATGTCAAAATGTACTTCTTTTTTTTTCTTTAGTTTGCGCTGAAGAACCGCTTCAAGCACCGGAATAATGAGTTCCCAAAGCGGGAGCACTGGATGGACTGGGCTTCTGAAAAATATGATGTATGTCCCTATAGTGACCACTTACGTTTAGTGTGAATGTGTTTGTAAGGCGTCTCACTCACTGTATCTACATCCTTCTAGAAACTTCTTATCACTCAAGTCAAGATGGTGCTGAAAGTGCTGTTCCTGTATATCCCCCTGCCAATGTTCTGGGCACTGTTTGACCAGCAGGTAATGAGAAGACCGCTAATTGCCAATTTGACATCACTGTCATCTCAGGACGGGCAGTACTAGTGATCACCGGCAGGCGCTTAGCTCTTCAGGAGACTGAATGTCTATGATCAGAACCATGAAAAATGTCTTAAGGAGCCACCTATTCCCTTGCAGGGCTCACGATGGACCCTCCAAGCCACCACTATGGACGGAAACTTTGTGAGTTTCTCCTCTGCACACACACTGTCGTTTTGATGACTAGCATGTTTTTAGAGAGTACCTTACACTTCTCTTCCTTCTCATCAGGGGGCAATCACCATCCAGCCAGATCAAATGCAGGTAAGCCACAGCTTCTCACTGCATCTGTGGTTCCGGTTCTAAGAGAAGATTTAACGATGAAATATGGGCACATTAATAATTTGTGACATGGTAATATATTTTTTCCCCCCCAGACTGTGAACCCAATCCTAATTCTGGTGATGGTGCCAGTTATGGATAATGTGGTGTATCCCATCATCAAAAAGTGCCACCTGAACTTCACGTAAGTGCTGTCCAGGCAGGAGGCTCCTGAAAAATTTATAAAGGAAGGAAAAGAAGCCTAGAGTACCAAGTGTTTGAGACGGGACACACACTACATTCAGGAGCAGTGCCATTCAGCTTGAAGACTGGAGCCTGTAAATTGGTGCCCAAATACAGCTGACACACTGCTGTCCCCTACAGGCCGCTGAGGAGGATGACTGTCGGCATGTTCCTGGCAGCACTGGCTTTCATTGCCGCTGCTCTGCTCCAGATTCAGATTGACGTAAGTTAGCCCCTCCAACCACAGCCTGCTTTGGTCCTTTTAGAAGTTTCTTGGAGGAGCGATTTTCTGATCTGCATGTTTAACACTGGCTCTCATATTTTTCTGCGGGCTCGTACGTGAAGCTCCATTCCAAAGTGACACCTTGAAACTGCCCTGACCTGATCTCGTTCACCGTAAATCAGAGCAGGCGTGCACTGACACACTGTGGCCCTGTCCACCTCCAGAAAACCATGCCCACGTTCCCGTCATCCTCAGAGAGCCAGGTGAAATTCCTCAACCTGAGGGACACACCAGTATCTGTCAAAGTCAATGATATGGAGGCATTCCAGACAAAACCATTTGAGGTATGTTTACAACTGGGAAGTACTGGTTACAGCTAATAGTTAGCCGTGCAGTGAGGCAAAATTGTGGTGTTTCACCACAATAAGCAATAATCATGCAATATAAAAGTGCCTTAGCATTGTGAGCTTTTTATTTTTAAATGGGAATGTGCTTCCAAAACTGACTACTAGGGGGCAGATTTGTATTGTTTTGTAGTAATAATGCTACTTTGACCTCAGAGTAAGCTTTTTGTTTTTAGGCCACAGCTGACTACCTGACATATGATACAGACAGTATTTCAGTAGCATTGAACATGGACAGCCCTCAAACTTTTCCTTTACAAAAAGGACAACGGCAGACATTTTTGATAACACCAAACTTCCAAAAATCATATATGGTAAGCCGTTTCTCTCTTGAATTTGAATTCCTTCTTTTAAGAGCAAAAGTAAAGCAATGATTTTGTAGGCCTTTGCCAGCATATTTTGGGGATAATGTACAAGGTCATGTAGAACAAATGGATAACAAGCTTCAATGCTTCGCACACAAAGATAATCACGTAAGCTTCCAGCCAATATGCCAAAAAGTGAATTTTTTAAAGTCCTGTCTTTAGTCATTAAAGATGTGCCATTAGTGTAGACTCGTCAAATTTACAGTCACTTGGGACGCGGTGAAGTTTCTCCCCAATTCACAGAATCAGAACATTGGAATGTAACTACTTATCTTTCTGTGCTCCAGATCAATGATTTAACCAGTAAACCAGATCAAGGAAAAAATGAGATCAGGTGTGTTGCTCTCCTGCATCTTCATTAAAAGCTGCATTACGTTAAGCCAGAATATCATCATATCTGGTCAAACTGTGCATTATTAGGTAACTTCTCATGTTTCACTCTTTTTCCTGCACAGGTTTGTCAATGGCTTGGCTACTAAAGTCACTGTGTCCAAGGGAGACTTCCTCCAAGATATCAGACCTGCTGGCGTGTCAAATGCCACGATGGTATCACAAGGAAAGTAAGTGCTGCTATGAATTTAGGAATGAGACTAATGGGGAAGTAACACTATCAGGATTATCTCATCTTTTGAGAACATTCCAGAGTTTTTATTTTGGCTTTGTATCTTTAGTTTTGCCTCTTTAGTTTTTCCTGGTATGGATCCTGAGTTACACATAGATGTTCTTATTCACAGGTCAACATTTACCATCACCTCTGAGAGACTGAATTGTACTTACTCCCAGGATTTCGGTTTTGGAAGCACTTACACCTTCCTTATATCCAGCAAGTCGAGCAATGTGAGTTGGTGTTTCTATACCCTTTCTCAGTCTGGGCACGCAGCCGGCCCACAATATGTACCGCTCACCCTGTGGTTCACGCCTGCCCAACAGTGCCAGGAGACCGTTGTTGCTGTAGTGGACATCGAGCCCAACAGCGTCCACATGGCCTGGCTGATCCCCCAGTACTTCATCTTGACCACGGGGGAGGTGGTCTTTTCTGTCACGGGTTTGGAGTTCTCCTACTCACAGGTACAGTCTTACTAGTTTCACTTGCAGTCCTGTGCCCCCGTCCTTCCCGAGGACAGGCGATGGGCTGCATCTTGGATGCCTTCACTCAAGCAGAGCAGCGTGTGTGTAGAGATGCCTGAAAAACAAACATTCACAAACGCAAACTCTAACAGCATATTGAAGCCTCCTTAGGTGCAATTGTCTCTTCTTCCAGGCTCCTAGCAACATGAAATCAGTCCTGCAGGCAGGTTGGCTGTTCACCGTGGCTGTGGGTAACATCATTGTGCTGATTGTGGCAGAGGCGGGTGCAGTTTCCGAGCAGGTGGGTATCACCACGGCCAATTGTTTCATCTGCCCTCTCACCAGGCAGAAACCCGGATCCCTGTATCATGGCATTCTGTGTATGGCACTATGGTATTCGCTCCTGCCCAACACCCAGTAAAACCCAGTATTCCCTATTAACTGTGATATAAGCAATGTGTAATTTCCTGCTTGGGAAAGATAAGTGATTATTTTCATAACAGACCTGCAATAATCACGTCCTCTGTGTGTGATCCAACAGTGGGCCGAATATGTGCTCTTTGCCTGCCTTCTGATGCTGGTCTGCGTCATTTTTGCCATCATGGGCTACTTCTACATCTACGTGGACCCTGTGGAGATAGAAGCCAAGTTGCTCTCAGGGGAGGATGACGAGAAAGACAAGAATAAAGAAAAGGATGGGTGGCACATGGACTCCATTGAGCTGAACAATGACGAGAAGAAAACCAAAATATAACAAGCAAACCACACTTTGCTTCTCACCCGAACTCATCTCTGTGTTCTTCACGTTGGCTTGAATATGTGCAGTTCCACCCAGGAAGTCTACTTGGAACAACTGAAGTAGAAGATTCATTGTATTTAAGCTCACCTTAAGAAAGTAAGCGAGTTAAGATGTCATACAACAGTTAATGGTATTTCCTGGGGGGGTTCACATGTATTAAAATACAGAACTTCAGAACCAGTTGCTCCAGTTTAAGAAGAAGACAGACGGGAGCAAGAATTTAATTTCACTGTATGAAACTTTTTACACCAGTCTTCTAGTGTTGTGGCTAAGATTTTTTTAATCTATTTCACTGTTATTGGTTAAAAACGTTGTAATTTTTTACAATTGAATCTTGCACTATGTAGCAACAGTAAAGCTATATTCCTGTTATAGCGACGGAGGAGGGAAATTATGTGAAGAATATTTATAAGGTTTGTATTTACAAATTTAATTAATATTCTATTTTTATTAGTCAGAAAGTAACCAAGTGAGCAGTCCAAATTCCCATAAGAAGAGGTCTTGTCCTGTTTCACCGTGCTAAATAAGTTTCACGAATCGCGTTCCAGTTTATTAATTACAGATAGTACAAATAGTTGTCATGTATAATGCCGTCTGGCTTTAATATGATAGGAAATCACTCGAACCCACAATATAACAAAAAAATGACATTTCTCACAGGGAAACAATGTACATTTACAATTCATATTAAAATTCATGGTATGGGTACACGTAAATACGATGAATACATAATGTTGTGTAGCGCGTTGAAAGATGAAACAGAACTCTGAATAAAGAACAGGTGTTGCTGTAATAACCACCCCCGTCTCTGTTTTCTTTGGTATATGCCAAGATGTGTCCAACTATACAAGACACTGGGCCAGCACTATGTATACAGTACACTGTAGTGGGTTCATAAGCAGTCAGAATTCTCAGGGCAGAGGTGCTCTTATTCTGAAGGCTTGTTCAACTTCCGGATATTGGTTTTTGGTATTCTTGGCGGCAACCGGATCTTGCTCTCTGTCTCTTTTTCTTGTGGTTGTTAATAAAAAGTGTTCATCCCTTTTCACGGACAAAGCATCTGCCTCCTGTCTTTTTCCTCTCGCCACAACACTATGTTTTCAAGGTGATTCCATGGTTGAACTGAGTATCTGACTGCACGAAATATTTAGAAGCTAAATAGTACATTCTAAACAACTGGAATACAACACTAAACAAAATTGTAAACATTATATTTATAATATCCCATGCTTTCTGAAACAAGTTCCAGCCTCATTGCAAACCTGTAAAGGACAAACGGTTAGTGAAATGGACAGTTTAAAATGTTGACATTTATTTAGCTCTTTTCTCATACAGTTCCTCTCACCATCCTGCAATGCCCATTTCAGTGATGCACCTCATTATTTACTTATATTGACGGTGGGTCTTTTGAAAGGTCCCGCTTAGGCATTTGGACTGGTGGACAGAGAAAGGAGCCGCTCACCTCTTATGAGATTTGGGTACTGCGGGCTAAACCAACTATGTTTCTGCTAGTTCACCTCCAGAGAGCGTTACTGTTCGAGTTTTAAAGCTAGAAGATTTGCTTCAACTAAAAAAATGCATCAATTGTGTGTTCCTTTGGAGAACAATATTTTACAACATTTAGTACTTGAGCCGTTGACTGTTATACTATGAATACGATATCAAATTTGCGGGGGGAATCCGATTTACGTTAAGCAGGCAATACTGTCCATCTTCAGAATCTCTCCTAATGCTTTTATTACAAGTACAAACACCCCGTTTTTGATCTCTCTATTTAGAAATCCTACCATTTAAGGTTCGTCTTATTAAAACATTTTTCTCTTCAGTCTAGTGACCTCATGCTAGCTAAACTGCTAAAGGTTATTCTATGTGCTTTGTGGCTCCATGTGCGCCACTCGGGCAACGGGGGCCCTCGTGGGTTCTGTGCCCCCTGCAGTTTCCTTGGCGTTAATGGACTCGGATCCGCCCCGATGTCGGAGTGACAGCGCTGACAAGATGGCGGAGGGCATAGCAGCGAATTGAGGAGGACGGCGCCACATTACAGTTCACAAAAAATAGCAAGAAGAGGACAGGACCCCCTCCGTGCGGCAAGCCGCCTGCTGCCAGTCGGTCCGGGCTTGCGGGCAGCGCGGAGCAGATGCGCCCCGGTCTGCGGCCGCGTTTCACGGCTGAGCGTCGGCGCCGAGTGGCTATCCTGGAGCAGAGCGAAGAACCCCGTCTCAGTTCATCAAGAGGGGGAAAAAAACTGGAACAAAATGCAGCGAAACTCCACAACTCTGACATATTCCGTCCCCGCCTAGCCGACAGGCGGGTACTCCCCGCTGTTCCTTTCCCTTGTTTCCCCTCTTTCTTTCTTTGCCCTCCTGTAGTTTCGCTCTTCAGCGCAGCGCATCGGCGCCTTGGTCCGAATCCGGAGGGAGACGCTCGGGACACGCTGTACCGACCGGCTGCCTCCCTTCTCTTTCGGCTCGAAATCATTCTCTTTTTACTTTGACGGAGTAACAGGACTGAACATTCAAGCGAACGCCACGGGACCAGGGGGGGGGTCTGTGATTTGTGGGCGATTTTGCTTTTCTTTTTATTTGCGGACTTTGCCCAGGTGGCCATGGCTCTCTCCCCGGTGCAGGGCGGCCTCCCGGGGATGCAGGTAAGGCGCCTTGTCCCTCTGCTCTGCTCCCCAAGCCCACCAGGGACTGTATAATAGCCGTATAGCGCCCTTTCCTGCCTCCGACCTGTTAGGCGGTGGTCGGTTGCCGGTTGCCGGTGGGATGGCGGTTTGCGGTGACCGTAACGAGCCCGCCGGTCCGCGGCCACATGTGCTACAGCATCACACGCGCGATTAAGCAGTTTCTCCGTGTTTAAAAGGGCTTGTTTGCTACCACATCTGAGCTCCTGCACCTTTGTTACATGCTTGCAAACAGTATACGTGGGGGATGGAGGATTAGTTAACCAACCTACCAACTGTTAGCTGCAATCCGAACAGTGTTTTTGAGTACGTGCGTTTAGGCCGGTAGTCGTGAGTTAGTTCGGTAGTTCTGTGAAAGGGAGCAGAACCCCCCCATCGCCCCGGTCCGGTTTGGTTCGGTTCCGTCCCAGTAACTCAACCCCCCGGCCGTGTCCCCGTTCCCACGCCACTGATCATCTAGGCAGCCATGTATGTGCATCATACACACTGTGATACCAGTAGAATATCGCGTTATGGTTTTTCTCATGGAAGTAAGACAATTCTTGTTTAAACATTAGTGTGCTTGTATCTGATGCGGCTTACCACTGTACAGATAAATGCTGGGTGTTTTGGCTGTTTCACTGGGAGCCCTCTTTCCTGCTCCTGAACCTTCCTGCTGACATCTCGCTAATAGGTTTGTTTGTTTCTCCTGCTGTCTTGATGCTAGGACGTGTGAGATCAGCATGGTCAGGTTAGGCTGCAGAATGAGATGGCCTATTTAGTTAACTATTAACGGTAAGAGGAGGACAGAATGGGCTGGAAAACAAAGCTCTTCCAGTTACAACTACACATGGGTCAGTGTGGGATAGTCCGTCAGGGACTGCCCTGGGCAGATGAGCTCTCCTATTGCTGTGAGAGTCTGTGCCCAAGAGCGCCCCCAGGTATGGATATTGCTGTACAGATTTTATTTATTTAACTGTTGAACAGTTAACTGAACAAACTGAGATCAATAATAATGATGATGATAATTTTGTTTTTGTGCCGTCCTATGAAAATCTTTGGCCCCCCGACTTCTAGCGGCGCCCCTGTTTCTGCTGCTACCCGGTGATGATGAGCTTTCTTTCTCTGGGCTGTTGTCTGGGGGTGCCTGGGCATGTCTTGCCAGGGTCATAGTGGTTGTAGCAGACCAAGACTTATTTCTTCTATCTCAAAGGGTTTTACTTGAGCCATGCCTCACAGCATAAGCCTTGCAGGGCATTATAATCATTAGGGCCTTATTGAATGTTCTGTTGCATGTGCTGTAAATCTGTCTTATCTAGGAATACAGGCACAGTAATCTTTCCCCTGTCACTCCTCAGATATATCTGACTGCATTTTTGGTTTTGGTGCCATTGCTGGGTATTTATTTTGGCTTCTTAACAAAGGACTTGTCCGTTAGATAAGCGTCAGGTCAGGAAGGTTTACTTACCAAAAGGAAATTGTCAAACAGTTGTCCTGCTAACGAATGTAATTTGGAAATAAGGTGTCTATTAGGGTTATCATGGCTGGCTGGTTATTTAATGCTTTTGTCACTCACATAGGAGCCAGCGGCTGGCCTGTTTTCTCTGAAGGGAACTAACGCTGCAGTGCATATCCCAGCATGCTTTTAGCTGCCGTTGGCAGGCTAGTTAGTGCTTGCGACATCAAGTGCAACTAGAACAACATACTTACTTGATACATGCTTAGTCAGTGATGTGTGTTTCATGGATTGGCATTCTTATTCAGAGTGAAATGTGCTAAATATGGAAATGATATTCTTGGGGATATCTAAAGGACTGTACATGGTTTTCCTTGTAAAACACAATGTGGTTCTACATAACTGGAACACTAGAACTGTTTAAATATGTGCATGTTTGGAGAAAATTAAAATTTTATTTTCTGGAATCTGTGTTATGAGATTCTAGACTTCTCCTTCCAGATTTTACAAAAATATTCTTTCAGGACTTATGTTGTCATATTTGTCAAGTGTGGTCTTTTGGTGCAATTTATGTGCTTCCAAATGAAAGTATTATGGGCTGCAACAGCAGGATGGTTCAACATGCCAATTTAAGGTTTCTAGTTCAACGCTCAGGATCAGCTAACAACATTTGCATGAGTAAGTACTTGACTTTGAGCTTAACCTGAAACATGTTGATGGGTCCAGTTCCCATTGCAGTACCTACTGATGTATAAAACCCATATGAGTACATCCTGGGCATAAATGAGGGCAGCAGCGGTCAGAGACAGGTGCATGTTGGGATGCCATTTGAAATCCCTGTGGATTTAAGGCTGCACACGTTGGTGAGTTTATGTGAGTTTACTTTTTATTTAGTGTTGCCTGCTAAGATGATGTTAAAGTGGATTTTTTTAAATCAAGTTAGAACTGCTTTTAATTAAAAAGCCAGAAAATGGTGCTGCTCTCTGTTCCACGTCTTGGACATCTATTTGTGAATGATCCTTTATGAGAAGACTTGGAAGAAGACGGAGGTGACTTGTGGTGCGCAATGTTGGTTGGAAATGCTGTACAAGATTATGAGGGTTTTTGTTTTTTCGCTGTATTCTGATAAAAAGTTCACTTATCATAGGTGTCCTGTTGAACAGGTTGAAGGCTGATGTTTCCCAGAAGTGAAATATTGTCCCCCGCCAGAAGTGAAACGCTTCCAAGTTTGATTGATTCAGTTATTCTTCCACAGACCAGTCTTTCATTAAGCTGATTTTCTCACCATCAGCCTCTTTTTTTTTATTGTTATTTTTTTAACCCAGTTAATCCTCGTTTTTTCTGAATATTTGATTATTTCATTTGGCATGGTTTAAATGGTCAAATTTTAGCAGCGAACCTTGTACTTGGAATGAGCTCATGTGGGCAGTATTGCAGTTCTGTTGCTGGCGTAGTCTCGTCACCTGGTCCAGCTCTGCTCGTACGCAGTGTATACAGTCAGGTCCATAAATATTGGGACATCGACACAATGCTAACATTTTTGGTTCTATACACCACCACAATGGATATCAAATGAAACGAACAAGATGTGCTTTAACTGCAGACTGTCAGCTTTTATTTGA
>JAODKE010000001.1:41253329-41264716 GCA_026779605.1 Mormyrus hasselquistii
TATATATAAATAAAAAAATACATTTTGATCTGATTTCTGATAGCTAAAGAGTTTTACCATCCACTGGAAATATGTGCCCTGTGTCCAGGTGGTCATGATCACCATTGTTTTTTTTGTGGTTGTCCCTGGGCATTAGAGGCCAGGTGGTGGCAGGTCGATGTTATCAGAGTGTCACCCTGTACGACCTCAGGAAGGCAGTGTGACACCCCTAGCTTCTGCTGGCCCAGGGGAGTCATTCTTATTTTTCAACTCTGCTTCCCTACCCCGCAGTGCTCCCCGCAGGCCTCACTGTGCCAGTGTAGCGCCCAAGTCTTCCAGCTGCACCTTGCAGTGGTGCTGGCATCTGCTATTCAGCAGCCTGATTTGCACTCACTGTACAGACTGGCTGCCAGCAGCCTACATCAGCTCTTAAATCCTCAGGTGGGGGCAGTGCAGGATTTGCACGTGTGTGTGTATGTGAGGCTTTTTAAAAATTATTCTCCTTAAGCAGTTTGACTTTAAAAATGTGGAGAACAATGGGGGGGAAATCAGCCACATATAAATCCCTGTCCTGACTTTGTGGGCCCTCCAGCAGAACCGGGCCATCCACTAGATCTGGCTCTGACCCTGTCATCCACTGACACCTCTGGTTTTTAAGTGCCATGTCACCCGCCCTCCTGGTATATCACATCCTGCTTATTTCAATTTCTCAGTTGCACTTTGTCAAATGTCTATTAGTATTTAATGATTTAATGGTACCAGAGGTCTTGTCATTTCTTACCGTTGCTACTGTACCTTTGCAAGTATGGCAATAATGCAGTGTGTGTGCGCTGGATGTTCTTCAGGAACGTTTTGTTGTATGAAATCAAAATCCAATATTTTTCTAACTATAAAGAGCAAGTATTGTAGTACAGAATAAATTTTAAAATCTGATTATAAAGGAAGACCTCTATTGTAAGTTATGGGGAAACACTGCAAGTAGAAATTGTAAATTTCACTTCTGTAACGACAGTTTATATTCCTGTATATAATCCTTACTTCTGATATTAAAATGCTGAGGTATTTAACTTCTAAGTTTTCAGGTGATCAAATGAATTTCAGCTCAGTGTCTCCCAGTGCTACAGCATCATAATTTTTACTGAATGCCTTAGTTTGTGTATAATACTTATAGAGCTGTATAATGAGCTGCACTGGCACAGCCATTCGTACCTGCCCACTGGTTTGTCTATTAGCTTAATGTTCCAGCCAGGTGTGTCTCAACTAAGGCTGGGCGCCCCTGTGCAACGTGCCAGGCATCCAGCAAAACAACAAAATGCAAGAAACAAGCCAGGGTTGTGTTCTAGCTCACATTGCTGTCTTTTGTGTATACAACTCAATTTTTTGCATTTGATTTATAATGCACCAGCTTGGAAACACTGGACAGCAAAGGAAAAGAGACATTTTGAATTTTCAAGATAGGACACTGAGCAAAATAACAGGCTCACATCAAGTGTCTATTACATTTAAACCATTAAATCATGGTATCTTAATTTGTCCTAATAAGCCCCTATCCCACAGAGGCAAACGCCACCCCAGTATGCATTTAGAACATAAGAACTATACAAACAAGAGGAGGCCATTCGGCCCATCAAGCTCACTTGGGGAAAACTTAACTAATAGCTCAGAGTTGTTAAAATCTTATCTAGCTCTGATTTAAAGGAATCCAAGGATTCAGCTTGCACTATTTGCTGTAGGTTTGCAGAGCGAAATGCTCTGTGATGCTCAGCACTGACGCCGGAGCTTCCACGCTATTATTTAACAGCCTTTTATCCCAGGCATCTATTACTGTGCCTGAAGTGATGAATTTGAACCTTAATGTAAACCCCTTTCATGCTGCCACCCTCTGGAGGATTTGTTTGTCAGACAGCTCCGGTAGATCAGGACAAAGAAAAACTTCAAGATTGTAACCCTGGAAAAAAAACACTAATCCATTGTTGAACACTCTCCCCTTTACAAATAAGTTTAGCACAAATAATAGTGGTTAATTCCCATTTAAAACTGGGCCAGTCAAAATCCTCACTGCAAGTTTTATTCATACATCCAAAAACAAAGATCAATTGGCCACACTATATATACATTACATACAGTTTATACACGTTACATAATTTGTACACAAATATACATAAAAATGTAAACCTTTGATACAAAAAATACTTTAAACCAAGAGACAAAGACAAAAGGTGACTCATCCTCACGCCATCTTTAAAAACAGTAATACAGTACATTCAAAGAGTACAGGAATTAGCGCCTGCTTAAAAGCCCTCTTCTTATGCTTCATCAGAGGGTGGGGGTGCTTTTAACCTGTGCTTCCACAGTTGTCTGAATAGGACAGTGCTTCATAGCTTGCAGTAAATGGATCATACCCCTATCCCTCCTCTTACTATTCAAACTACTCAGACAGAATAATTGCTTTTTTGTCTGGCTGCATCTTAAAGGTCAAACAGGCCTGAGGTGAAGGCAGGTGTGAGCGCAGGGCCTGAGCGGGGGCCGCCCCCCCATCACGAAGACCGGCTCTCCCATTACAAACCACTGGGGGCTGAGGTTAGGTCGCAGTTACCTGATAGTTATTCTATTCCCGGGCGGCAGCACTGGCCCTTGGGGGACGGGGTGTGTTCACAGAAGGTCTACTTCATGTTTGGGACAGTGCCAACCACAGCTGTCCACAAGGGACCAAATGGCAAACAAGTGATTCTCAGACGCCATGTTTGTCCAAGGATATGTAAAGCAGACAGGCAATCTGCAATATCCGGGTGCCTCGTGAGCCACTAGGATGGAAACCCGTTAAAACTGTGCCCCCATCGGCACAGTGTTACCTTCATCGTCAGCTCAATATCATTTGTTTGAGTTCACCATAAAACCCAATGTATAGAAGACAGTATAAATATTTTTAACGAGACATGATTAGGCTGTTCCAAGAAAACAGGGTTTAGTGTTTCTGTAAAACTCTTCCTAAAAGCAGTTTCATAGCACTGGTCTTCAGCTCCTTTCCAGTTTAGGTGGCTACAGAGAATCCCAAAAACAAACAATGCCATCCTATCTACCATAACAGACAAACTGGTTAGCTACCCTGTAACTGCAGGACTTGGCTATAGTGAGATGGCACGCCCCATCCGCCCCTGCGTTTTGGTTGCATCCGTTTCATTACCTCAGAGTCAAGTGTCATGGGATCAGGCTTTTGTAACATGAAATTGCTTAGGTGTTCCTGAAACAAAGGGAGCCTCGTGCTGTGAAATGACCTTGTCATTAGCAAAAGGTCCAATTTAAAGGCAACATTAGCAAGTGTAGAGCACCGACGATTGTGGCGACTGACCCAGGGACCTCTGTCCGCAGGCGGGGGCCACCCTGCTAAACGTATCAGGGGTATGAAACGGCGGGCACCATGACCCTGGAGAACCTGAGTCTGAACCAGGACCCTGATGGGCCCTTGCATTAAAAAAATAATAAAAAAAAAAATCACCCTCGTCACTGAAAATGCTGCAAACGGTGACATGGTACACAAGCACAGACTACATGCTAATGTCCTGTTGGGGCGGGGGGGTACAATGACCCTGTTATGGGTTATTGCTTAAAATAACCAGCATTTTGTGTTTAATATGCAGCTCCAGTGGATCCACAGCAACACAGATCATTGAATCTCAAATTTGAGTCACCTGATTAAAAAAAAAATTTAAAAGTAATTTGGCAAGGTGCCCCTGTGTAATGCAAACTGGGGAACGTTTCAGGGCAGGGACCCTGAAGGAGTCACATACACACATTCAGGCTTAAAAACATCTGGTTCAGTAATGATAAGAAGCAGCTTATAATACAAGATGGTGAATGGAGAGGCAGAGACAGCAGGACAGGCCTGAAGAGGAAATGCAGATAGAGTGGGGCCCTGCTCAGTATGCAGCATGCCCCCTTTCATACCCCAATGCACACTATGCTTCCTGTAACCTGCAAACCCTGACAATCACTCATCACTGGCAAAACCCTGCTGCTAGCGGGCAATCAGATGAACGTTACAGCATTTTCTGACCCGCCCGGCACTCACGGAACAGTGAGTGCATCCACATCTCTGACCCACCACGCGAATGTCTTGGCAATGCACGCCGCCAGTTCACTGAGGGGAGAATGGATGGGCAGAGCCACCAGCGCTGGCTGCTGCACTGGTAGTGGAGAAGCCAGTGGGGGGAGCAGTGGAGCTGTGGCTGGGCTGTATGTCCTTGGGGATTCCGCAGTGCGAGGCCAGCTGGTGTCCAAAGGCAGCGCTGAACTGAGGCAGCTGCAGCTTGGGCTGGCTGGAGGTTGGGAGGCCATGTGCCGAGACTGAGAAGGAGGAAGATGGCGAGGAGTTGCAGGCTGGCGGCATGGGGAGGCTGGTCAGACCACCAGGGGGCAGCACGGGGAGGCTAACCAGGTGCGCGGTGGAAGGCGGTGTGGACAGAGAGGTGGATATCAGGTGGCCGTCAGGAACAACAAGGTTACTGAACTGGGGGTCCGTGAGGGTCAGGGGAAGGCTGCTCCAGGAGGACCTTGTAGGGCATGGGACACCACTCAGGGGAATCTCCAGCAGCAAGGGAGACTCGGCCGAAAAAGGCCTGGGGCGGGGTGACGCCATGTGCTCACTGTAGGGGGATGGCACGGGCTCACTGCTGTAGTGGCTGCCGTGTGGCGAGGATTGTACCGGCTCTGGGTCAGCCAGTAGATGGGGCTGAAATGGTTGGCCGGCCAGGGGGCTCTGCACCGGGCCATGGGGGGGCACTGCCGGGGACTGTAGCAGGCTGTGCTCTAGGTCCAGGCTGGGGAAGCTCTCAGTAGCGATGCGGCCGTTCAGCAGTTCCCCCATGGTCCCAGCCTGCCCTCCCGAGCCAGAAAACACAGACATGGGCCGGGAGTCCACTGCATCCGGCTGAGCTAGCTCCCCTATTGAGCCCAAACATGCCAGGGAGTCAGGGTAGGAGCCCATGGCTTGGAGAGCACGCACCAGCTCCTCCGCCTCCTCCGTAGTGGGCAGAAGGTCCCCGTTCTTTTCTACACACACACACGCGCAGACACGGACAAATGCACACACAGACGTACAGACACACACACAGGTGAGCACACAAACACATACACAGACACCATTAGAACACAAACAGACCGTGTGAGTTATGACGGCATCCATATTTAGTCTTTGCTCTCTGAAATATTCATTTAGTAGATAAAATTGTCATTTAACAAGAACATGCTACAGGAAATGCCAGAACTTGAGATCCCAGCTGAATTTTTAGTATCTCACCGACAATTACGGCACAGGCACAGTACCTTCGAAGAGATCAAAGTCCTGTAGGTCGTCGGGAAGTCTGGGTAACACATCAGAGAAGTCCTCCTGGTTGAGCTCCAGGTCATGGGGAATGTCTGTAATGTCACTGGTGATGTCGTCGTGAAGCTGGCCAGTGCTCAGGTCGGGACTCCTGCCAGCAGGAAAAGTTGTGACAGTGAGTGACTCTTATGCCACGTGGACACTAAAGGCTGTTTCAAACTTCTGCACACAAGCATAACACTTGCGTATCAACTCTGCGTATGCGTACACTGAAACGTTCATAGCTGTCTGGCCAAGCCACGTACTTTGCAAATGTGCACAACATGTCATATTTATATTATTATTAATTATATAAATTATTATTCTGATATTACCTGCACATGTACCACCGCAGTTTTACAAATTCAGAGAACCAGCTCACAGGGTTGCCAATTTCAGCCAGCTGCCTGGCGCCAGATTTTCAATTTTTTGCATTCACATACACATGCATTTACATGTATGCAACAGTTTCATTACCTCTGTTGGATTTTATTAGTCTGTAAGGTTTGCAAACTACCCCAGCACTCATGAAAAGCATCCATGTTAGTATTTAAAGTGGACGCGAGCAAATCCATTGTGCGCAAGTGAGTCCAGATCTGTGCTTGCACCGCTGTGCAGACACAAATTTGGAATGCAGCAAGCGTTCATCTGCGAAGGTGGAAAATGACGTCAGATGCGTCAAACGTTCGACGGGTGGAGGAGTATGAACCAGCCATAGCAGACACAAACAGAGGAGCATGATGCACTCAGTTTAAATGAAGGCAGAAGACAATAAGCAGGAAAGCCATGGTGGCCCAGACAAAGCATCAGGACCATGCAGGACTTTCCCCAATGGCTGCTTAAGAGTGCCACCCGCTCAGGGTAATGCGAACCCTAGGAGCACGCTCAGGTTCCCCTCGCCGCCTCTCATGCCACCCGGCAGGACTGACCGGAGGCTAGCGGCTTGAGTGTGCAGCAACAGGCAGGTAGGCATTGCCAAGTCGCCCTGGGGCAGCGCGGGCGGGATGGGCTTCTGGGGCCGCCGTGGAGCCCGCTTGTGCTTCTTCTTGTGTTTCTTGCCGAGCACGGGCTGCTTGATCTTGCGAGGCTTGTGCTGCTGCTGCATCATCCTGCGGTTACTGTCGCCACGCAGGAAATCATCCTGCCGAAAGGGGACACACAGCGTCCTAGATGAGGCCATCAGCATCCCCCCCCCCCCCCCCAGGGACGAGGAGCGGAAGTGAGACGGGCTCTCACCATCTTCTTGGCATGTTCCTGGCACAGGGGTGTCTGGTGCGTGATGTCAAAGACGGGAACGGGACATTGCTGGCCGTCCGCGAAGCGGGCCGTACAGCTGGAGAACAGCTGCTGGGAACGATTCTGGAGGATGTCTGGGTGAAGGTCAAGGAGGGGAGCACACACAGAGGCACAAGTGCCAAGCATCGAACTCAACCAACACGCTCCGCCTAGTAACAGTTTGTTGTCTGCACTAATTATACCCTGATACTCCAGGCACGATAAAATGCTTCAAAAAGGAACAGTCTAACATGCCAAGGCAGGCAGATTAGCTTCTTTATAACATTCCACAATTCCCAAAGGAAAATATTACACAGTTAAACTCAACTGAGGGAAATAAACATTGTGCAGGAGTCCCGGCAGACAGTGCTGTGGCCTGGCGGAGGGATACGCTGGAAGCAGTGGCGAGTGAAAGGCAGAGCGCGACTGCGGCAGGCTTGTCCCCCTGAGCCGCCTGCACAGGATCCTGAGGCCGCGTCCTCTCTCTGCGGTGGCTGCGTGCTGGGGGTGAGCAAACCCAACAATTCAGAACGAAGTCAAATTAGACCTTTCCCCTGCTCAGCTACACCAAATATATATCTTCATATTTTACTTCATAAAACTAAATAGGGAGCTAAACTTTTTAAAGAATTTAATGTTACAATGTTTTCATTTTAGATATGAGGCTAAAATAATACAGACTGTTAAGCAGTAATAAATATTTAAACCCAGCGAGTTATACAGGCAGTGTATTGTAACAACCTGAATGCCCAGACAATGGAGGGCATGCAACTCTAAATTAACCACCCGCCCCCCCAGAAAAATGGCTAGGAGGCGGGTGAAGTGCAAAGAAGCCACTTTTGCATGCCTGGCAAATCTGGAAGGCCTCCGTAGCTCCTGCAGCAGCTGCCCAGCGCAGTGGGGATCCCGGCAGGCGGCGCGCAGCAGCGCCACCCGGAGGGCACGCTGGTCACTGCAGTGGCGTGTGGCTGCCTGGTCTTGCCTGTATTTGAGCCGCAGGTGGGCACAAAGCCGGGTCAGGCGGGAGCTGCGGGAGTCGGTGGCAGCCTGCACATCAGACCTGGGGGGAGGGTCAGCAGCGAGGGTGGCTCAGCATTGCACAGGACATGTTCCATACACGCACGCATCCGTCCATCATCATCCCTCATCCCAGAAACCCGAAAGCGTAGGAGGGTGGGGGGGACAACCAGATGAGGACAGTCACCTCTGCATTGGGGGGAGAAAGTGAATCACTCAGAAAAACCAACACAGACATTGGAAGACGGTGAAACACACACAGACAGACACACACAAACACAGGCACCAAGTCAGACACAGGCACTAACAGACAGAGACACAGGCACACAAACACAGGCACACAGACAGATACAGAGACACACAGACAGACAGACATGCACAGACTAACGCACATAGACACAGTGAAACACACAAATTAACACAGACAGAGAGACTAGTGCTGGGTGGTATAAACAAAAATGGTTTTATTTATTTATTTATTTATTTGAATCTTGTGGTTTCATGGTATATCGCTGTTTTTTTTTCAGTTTACTCAGATCACGGCAGCAAGTGTTTACATCAATAAAACAAATTTTCCAAATGTTTTTAAAAAGCCAATCCTTGCACACAAAGCCTACGACTGCAGATGCTGCCACTCACCTGTCCTGCAAACATCTCTCACGCAGCCTCAGGGTGCAGCCGGGAGGCAGCGGCCGCTCGCTGTCATCCTCCTCATTCTCACTGTCCTCAGACCAGTCCAACCCTGCAAACACACAGGCATATGGGTGTCCAGTAGCAGCCAATAGGAGGCTTCCCATCCCAGACATTAGCCAATAACCTACTACATCATTTTAAGTAATCTCAAATCTGATAGATTCTCTGAAACGCTCCTAAGCTTTTACACAAAAGCATCTGAAATACAAATGAAGTGTAAGGGATGGGGAAAATAACAAGGGGAATTTGAAGCTGCACCTAGATGTGGGAAGAGGTCCCCATGTAGCTGTCGCCGCTGACAGCACAGGTGGGCTAGGCGTCTCAGACGCACATGGCAGGCAGCCGAAGGAAGGAAGGTGGAGGGGCGCAGCACCACAATGTGAGGTCCAGGGGTGCTGCCCCCAGGCATGGGCGCGGCCTTCTGAGTGATGACATTGTCAATAGCCTCTTCTGGGCTGTGGTAGCTCCCCAGGTTTGGCTGGGGCTGGGTGTCAGGCAGCGCTGGTTTGCATAACTGTCCCTGTTGCAGTCCAGGGAGGCCGGAAGGAGAAAGGTGGCTAGAGCTTTGAGGCTGTGGATGGAGCCCCTGCTGCTGGGAAGGAAGCTGAGAGTTTCGGGGTGACGGCGGACCCTGAGAGGGGAGAGGGGAGGGGCTAAAGTGCTCGATTGGCGATAATAGGTGGTTGAAGTCACTCAGCTTCTGCAGCTGGTTGAGCGCTGGTCGCCTCTGTAGCTCTTTCCTTAAAACTGAACTTTTCTGCAGACTCCCCTCTTCACCGTCTGTCTCGTCCTCACAGAAAGCGAAGGGGTCCAGCAAGCTCGCCTCCAGTGGATGCACACTGGGCAGGCAGGGGGCCAGTGTGTTCAGTGCATTGGGGGCCTTCAAGGCCAGAGAGGGAACCACAATGTTAAGGGCCACCGACTCCAGACGAGGCTTCAGGCGCACTTCATCCACGACCTCCTGCTTTTTCTTTCGCTCCTTTTTGGGGATGAAGCCCAGGACCTGCAGGTGGCTGTTGCAGTACCTGAGGCATTTTGAAGGGACACAGGCAAATAAAGAACAGAATAGGACAGAAGAAAATGCTTCAATTGTCATTTTAAAGGTAGTGGGCACTATGAAATTCAGTCTTTGCATATACTGCATATATATGGAGCCAGCCATTTTTCCTACAACCCTAGAGCAGTTTCTGGGGTTAAGGGCCTTGCTTAAAGAACCAACAGGGAAACAGCAACCTTCCAGGTACAGGTAGAGGCACAAGCAACTGACCTGCGGTCCTCGGATTTGGGAATGGGGTTGGTGCACCTCTGGCTGTTGTACTTGGCCACATACTCGCACTGCTTGAAGGGAGCGGTCTTGTCCTCCAGGACATGGCGGATACAGAAGGCGTAGCCGTTTAGCCTGCGCTGCTTGCACAGTTTGGGGCTGTATGAGCACAGTGGCTTATTGTCCACCTCCGAGAAATGTATGTGTTTGCCTTCAAACATCACGTGACTCTGGTCCTTGAGAACATCAGCTGACAGGAGATAAAAAAGGGAGTTGAGTGCAATATCACAGGCAGCATGCGACAAACCCAAAGTACCCTACATGGAACAGTGTAGAGAGTTTGGTCCAGAAGTCAAAAGAACGATGTGAAACATCCTTTACACAGACATGTTTTTTACAAAGTAATTTAGTCTGGGTTCCAAGTCAGGTGCTCATTACAGAAAAAGCATTAGCTAAATGACAGTTTCAGTGATAAGTTCATTAACTAAGTAATACAATTCAATTCAATTTTCAATTCAATTTTATTTATATAGCACTTTTAACAACAGTCATTGTCACAAAGCACTTTACATTAACCTGGCTAGTACCCCACCAAGCAAGCCTGTGGCAACAGTGGCAAGGAAAAACTCCCTATGGCAGGAAAAACCTTGAGGGGAACCTAGACTCAGAAGGGGACCCCATCCTCCTCTGGGCGACCAGGTAGCATGAAACTGTATTTACAATCACATTAATTTGAGTCCATATAGTTACAAGTCATTTATTGCACTGTGCCACATAAGGAGACCTCTCAATTAAAATTTAATTTACAATTTAAGAGGAATTTTATTATATTTTAATATATTTTAATATTTTATATATTTTATATTAAGTTACTAAGAATACACAAAACACGGTCAACAATCATCTAATTAGACAACATACAACCTTATTATGTCAGTGTCCTATGACAGTACAGCGTTATAGCCCCTATTATAACCTAAAACTGAGAATCAGTGCATCCAAAAGGTTACAGGGAGGGTGGGCTGGGCACTGAACTACTACGTACCTACTACACTATATGCACGATCATGTGCTTGTGCTGAACAATCTCACAAACATTCAACATACTAGCTGACGGCCAGTTCTTGCGACAAACATTCACATAATTACCTAGCTTCTGATTTTTAATGTCTGACATTTCACAGCATTTCTTAAGTTCAAAATAAAGCAATATCCAGGTGCCACTGATAGTAATGAGAACAAGAGTCATGCGGCCATTAATAATGTCCGCGAATGACAGCCGGCCCGGCTTTAAATGTGCATCGGGATACAAGCCTGTGAGGGTCACCGTACAGGCATCTCCGCAGTGTTATTTCCGAGTATAGATGCTTCTCTGCTACTCGCTTATTTTTACAGATAATTAGCTGTTTCAATATCGACACCAGACGCAATTTCTCAAAAAGAGAGCAAATTAATAATGATTTAACATTTGTAATGGATACAGGGAAATAGTGATGTGCATGAAGTAAACGAAACACTGCGTGGGTTTACAGCAAATGTTTAATAATACACGATTAACAACTAATAATAATAACAAACGTTAACGCTATAAGTTAAAACATGATAAGCTTCGTCGGTTACCTATAAATTTAATACTGCTGAAATATAGATTTCAGCACGGACACGAAAATAGATGGGTGGTTCATTTTTCAACTTGTCAGATTAATATTAAATAATCTTTAAACTAAGGGAGTGCTTGTAATGTTTTTAGTTTCCACGAAACGTTTAAAACTGAAAAAACAAAAAAGAACAATATTAAAC
>JAODKE010000001.1:41266971-41278348 GCA_026779605.1 Mormyrus hasselquistii
GATAATGCCTTTCAAGGTATATTTCTACCATCTGTATCATTTGTACCACCTTTACTATTTGCTTTGTTGTTTTGTGTCTTTGATGATGGATTTCGTGGGTATTTATCTTTTATTATAATAATAATAAAAACAACAACAATAATAAAAAACAATAATCATCATTTATATTATTATTATTATTATTTTGTAAGCCCCCTAGAGAAACAAAAAAAACATTTTCTGAGCATGTAGGAGTGGCTTAAGGTAACTGACAGCTCTTAAGCGCCACCCACTCTTGGTCACTGCTTCAGCGTGATTGCCCGTGCTTCAGGAGCTCTCACGGGATGGTGGCAGCCGTTGACAGGGAGAAATAAGGATAACACGTGAGCCAGTGTAGCAAAAGCATTCCTGTATGTGAACGTCTCTCGCAGTCAGCTAACGAGGAACTAGAAGTTCTACAGAGAACATCTGATTTACAATCACAATGACAAAAAATAATGTGAAAAATAATTTAAACATAAATGCACCACCATTGCTCAATCTACAACCACTCTAGGCAAATTTGCTTTAAAACTCAAGATGCCAACATGATGTGGGAAAAAACACCATTAGATTCAATTTGCAGAGTAAATCTATTCGTACACCTTCAACTGTACATTAGCACCGTTACTGTAGGTCAAACAAGTTGCAAATTCAAAGGCTTGCTAATAACATAAATAAAATCAGATTTACTCAACTGCATTGCCACAAACACATCACAATATTTTTACCCGTATTTTCAAAGTGGTCAACATCAATGCATTAGGCTTCTCCGAGTGGCTGACGAAGCAGTCACCCCTAATAGATCCCAGGATAAGTAAGTGTAATGTAGTGCTGGTGAGTTAAACATTCCACAAACGTCTACAATTACGTCCATAATACATAGTTCTTACTATAGCTTACCGATCCCGACGACACATTCGACGCAGTTACTGTGCAAGTATGATGTCGTGAAACTTTTAATTTCTAGGGATGATCTATGATTTTAAAAATAGTGCCTTTGTGTAGATCCTCTCCATATAACAGAGAAGCTGGAATTCCTAGTTCGCACTCTCGCTATTTAAATTTACTCCACAACCTCCTGCGTTCATTATACGAAAGAAAAGAAAGAGTTGTTCGTATTGCTCCAAAAGTAGGAGGAGTCCACTGTCATTACAAATCCCCGACCGCGCGGCTCTTCGCCCTTTTCCTCAGCTTGTTCACACGAGGTCTTTGCACGTCTTTCACAATGGGCTTTGGCGATCTTAAAACCCCTGCTGGTCTTAAAGTCTTGAATGACTTTTTAGCCGATAAAAGCTACATCGAGGGGTGAGTATTTGCGAATGTAAATTTATCGCATTGTTTATTGTAGTCATCTTGTTAATCCGCAGTTTTATTTGTTAGACGCTAACATGTTAGCCCACGGCTAGCTGCTGTAAATGAGCAAACCAATTCGCGTTGTGATCCGTTCGACATCTATTTTAAATTTTTGTATTTTGAAGACTAAATGAAACTAATAGAATTTTGTAGAACTCAGTAACATCTGCATATTTAAATGTTTACTTATAAATTAAGAAATTTGGATGAAGGCCTGTAATTTGCCGTTCTCTGCCTACTTGATGTTTGAGCGCATGCGCGGCCGAAAATCACAAGCTATGGAGTGGAATATTAGGGGGAAGCAGGGACGGCTTTTGAAATGTTAAATTGCAATTAATTAAGAAACACATTAGAGTTATTGAAAGCTTAAGAACAGAGCTTAAGTTAATAATACCCCAGAGGTGTACAAATAGAGCAACATTCATCCTATTTCAGTGAAAGTGCATCTTTGTTTTACTTTTGCAGGTTTGTTCCCTCTCAGGCTGACGTTGTGGTATTCGAGGCCCTCACTGCTGCTCCCCCTGCAGATTTATGCCATGCACTCCGCTGGTACAACCATATCAAGTCCTATCAGTCAGAGAAATTAAGGTATTTGCCTAGAGAATGCTCATGTTTGCCATGCATGAGAAATGGTTTTCCAGGATGAATGATGATCTACCTCACCATCTTCTGAAGTATGATGCAGAACTTGTAAACCATGACTGTCCTCAATAGCTTGTATAAAGGACCAAATTGAGGGTCTCTTCTGTACAGCCTTCCTGGGGTGAAGAAGGCCCTCGGCCTGTATGGTCCTGCTGGGGTCGAGGACACCACCAGTGCAGATTCCAAGGACGATGATGATGACATTGACCTATTCGGCTCTGATGATGAGGAGGTGATGACGGTTTCCATGTCGACACGACCCTCTTGTCGTTTATATGTGCAGCGAGACTAACATGGTCGTCTTACAGGAAAATGAAGAAGCCAAGAGGTTGAAAGAAGAAAGACTTGCAGCCTATAATGCAAAGAAGGCTAAAAGTAAGGTGTCGGTTTCTAGATTACTTTGTAGGAGTGTGAGCATTAGCCACTCATTAGTCTGTGGTCACTGAATAGGGCTGCCTCTGTGTACCTGTGTTTCTGCGTCTCCATTCAAAAATTCTCAAGCACTCTTTCCTTCCCCGAACCACAGAGCCAGCGCTGATAGCAAAGTCCTCCATTTTGTTAGACGTGAAGCCATGGGACGACGAAACAGACATGACAAAGCTGGAGGAATGTGTCCGCAGCATCCAGATGGACGGGCTGCTGTGGGGCAGCTGTAAGTCCTCTGTGTGGATGGGGGGGGGGTATCTGCTCAGTCACAGAATCACAGCGCACAGTCCAACAGCGAATAGGGGAGTGTGTGTGTGTGGGGGGGGAGGCTTATAATGGCTTGTTTCCTAGTCAGTCAGGTTGTGATGGACTGGCATTTTCCCACCTTTGAGTAAGCCGGGCCCACCCTGGGTAGAATATGAATTTCATAGTCCCCTAAGAGGGATTCAGTGTGTAAACATGTTCTGGCCCAAAGTCCTGCAACTGGGGAAGAAATAAAGATGGACTGGAAGTGTGAGATGGGAATAACCACTGACTTTCTGCCTTTAGCCAAACTGGTGCCTGTGGGCTATGGCATCAAGAAGCTGCAGATCCAGTGTGTGGTGGAGGATGACAAGGTTGGTGTAGACCAACTGGAGGAGGAGATCACAGCCTTCGAGGATTATGTACAGTCCATGGATGTGGCTGCCTTCAACAAGATCTGAAAATGTACTAGGCATATTAATAAAGGCACTTAGATTGCAAACACCCCCTTCAGTATGCTGGTGGTTTTTCCATCTAAAATTCACCTCTGTCTACCTTTTCCTGCTAAATATTATGGTGGCATCTTTCCTCTCTGGTCAGGACTGAATGGAATCAACCGATATTAGGATAGGGAAATGGGGTTTTATTCTAGGGTAACCACCCATTTTAGGGTAAATTAAGTTTTGGTAGGAGAGGGACTTCAGGTGTAACAGAAGATGAGGGTGTTGGTGTCAATGTGATTTACAACGGGCACCTCAAACTTCATATTGGAGGGGGGGGGGGTCTACACAGCTAATCAACATTAGACTTCCATTAGCCAACTTCCCCTTCAGTGCCCATATCCTTCCTTCATCCAGCTCTCTGTCCCTCTTTTATAGTTGCATATTCAGGGTATGTCATTATGGTGAGCCGATTGCCCAAGCACAAGGTGTAGAGCAGGTGGCAGCCTGGGCTGGAAGCAGCACGCTGTATGGTGGATCATTACATGCAGCAGGGCAATTTGGACACCCCTTAACTGCATGTTGATTTTGAGTGGAACCGGAGGGAATTGGTGAAAAGGAACAGGATGAGAACATTTGTTTTATTTTCCTTGGTGTGGCTAGCTGAAGGTTACATGTGTAGCCCATGTGTTTCAATGTTGTTCGATTTGCTATTGATGTGACATTTTTTGCTGAAATGCCATTGGACTGGGAATTCTGTAAAATGTTAATATGCCTGGCAAGCCCATCTCTGCAAAAGGAGTTGTGCTTGGGTCGACTGCTGTCAATTTAATTTCATCATTTTAGATGTAGGTCTGATCCTGTTTTAAAATGTTCCTGATGGTACTTAATGGGCACTGGGAGGTAGCTTGTGTTTCTACTTGCATAATTTGTACAGACCAAATGATTAATACAGAATGGAGCTGCCGTGCAGCTGGAATATCCAATTCTGAAGGGGGAAAACAGGTTTGAACCTGTGCTGCACACCTCACTGTTAAAATCTTGCAGAGATATTTCATTTGATTTGCATATTTACTGTATGGATGCTCTCCATTATTTCCAGGGGGCCATTCCCAGTAAGAACAAGCCAGGCTGTGTTTAATTCTGCTTTTTTTTATCAGAAACCCTGGTCACTACTGATGTGGTGAACAAGGTGGCAATTTCACAGGCACTACAGTGACCGGCCACTCTGTAAATCACACAGTGTAGCAATTAGATAAAAGAGCAGTAAACAGCATGATTAAACACCTTTATTTTTGTATAAATATCATAAATGATACCAGATTAAAAGTACACCAAATAAAAATAAGACAGGCTTAGTATAGCTAAAGCATTTCAATGTATAAATTATATAAGTAATGTTTTCAGTCTCAGGCCCTAAAATTGAAAAGTATAGACTGCAAACGTGAAACATTGATTGATCATGTATATTAGTTAAATATAAATGCATTTATGTGCTTAATTTTGTAGAAGTAATACAAGTCCTTATAAGTGGCGCAATACAGCATTTACAGTCAACTCCAGAAATATTGGCCAATTTCCCTCAAACATTTGTAGAAATCACTACCTATTCAATTTAATAGAAGTAATTCCTGTAAAAGTGTTGTTTTATCTTTCGAATAGCTTATTCTGTCAAAAACACGTGGCAAAATTACAGGCACCCAATTCAAACCAAAGGAATGTGCATATTTGGGGAAAAATGTGTCTTGATAGTGCTTCAGTGTTCTTGTTGTCTATGACCATTTCCTGTTTCCCTGGGGTATAAATACGAGGTAACACAGGTAAAATCCTTTTGCCATCTATCAACATGGGTAAAGTCAAAGAGCACTCAACTCAAATGAAGAACAAAAAATCTGTAGAGCTGCATAGATTGGGGAATGGCTACAAACATGTTATTTAGTTGACGCTGCCAGTAAGCACAGTCAGGGCTACAGTAAACTTTGAAAAGCATGGAACTGGTGAAAATTTGCCAGGAAGGACTGCCCCCCACCTCCTGCACATACTGGAAAGCATTTTAAGGAAGCTGCAGAAGAGGCTAAAGATCACTTTCATAACCACAAAGTTTAGCTGAATCTTGGAGTTTCACCATATCAAAATCAAAAGTGAGATACCATCACAATACACCATCATCATATTTGGTGAAATAAGGGGTGAATTATCATAGCTGCAGTGAATTATTGTGTGGGATCTTTGGGGCTGTTTTGCTGCTAGTGGTCCAGGGGCTCTTGTTAAATGATTTGCATAATGAATTCCATTCAATACCAGAACATTTTAGCAAAAAATCTGATTGCCTCTGTGAGAATACTGCAACTGGGCCATGATTGGGTCTTCATACATCAAAATCAACAAAGAAACAGTTGCAGCAACACAAAGTCAAGGTTCTGCAATGGCCCTCGCAGTCTCCAGACCTGATGCTAATTGAAAATCTGTGATTTCAGTTGAAGAGGGTACTTCACAAGAGAAAACCAAAGATCCACAATGAGTTGGAAATGTTCTGCATGGAAAAATGGTCCAAGATCGCTTCACAAGTGTTCTGCAGCCTTGTTAAATGCTACAGTAAGAGGCAGAGTGTTGTCATTCTCACCAGGGAAGGCTCCGCCAAATACAGACATTTGGGGGGGGGGGGGGGGCTTTGGGACCCAAATTCTTATGAAAATAGGTGGAACTAAAGGAAAAATAAATTTTGTTTGGAAACACAGTAAAAACATGAGGGTTACCTATTTGTGTTAAAGCACAAAATGTCACTCATTACATATGTGGTTCTTTTTATATATTAATTTTAGCTCATTTTCATGAAAGGTGCCAATAATTCTGGAGTTGCCTGGGCTGTGAAAAAAACACAATATAACCAGATACAACGGCATGTAGCCAGACAGGAAGGAAACTGCAGTCTGTCCCGGCTGACCTCACACAAAGCGAAGCAGGAACATTTGTCAATTATTTTGTGTCATTACAGAAAGCCATGGTGATCAGAACGCTTTCTTGGTGCATGTCGGTACAGCTTAATGATGGGAAAACAAAATAATGTCAGTTGCTCTGAACCAGTGTCAGCTCAACCGGCTCTGCGATGGCACTACTAGCTAGTACAGACTGGGACTCTGTGGCAGAGACAGAGTGGCTGAGCTCCCGGAGGGAGTGCTTAGTGAGCCGGAGGCAGGATCGCTTCAGGAGTTTCCGCACCTTCTGGCCAAGCAGCACGTACAGCACGGGGTTGACACAGCTGTTGAAGAAACCCAGGCTGGTGGCGAGCGGAAAACCCACCTTCAGAACGTCACTCAGGTGAAAGGTCATGTGCATTGACAGCTCCATTAGGCAGAAGATGTGGAAGGGAGCCCAGCAGAAGAAGAAAGCTAAGATGATTGCCAACACCAGCTGGGAAAAGTTGGACCTGTGTGTGGTGTGCGGGCTGCGAGCCTGGACTGCAAGACGCACGCCGGTGACTGTGATGGCAGTGAAAGGCAGCAAGAAGCCGACCGTGGTCCGGACAACAACTATGATGAAGTGTCTTGTGGCAGCCTTGTGCGGATGGTCGTGGAAGTTGTTGAAGCACAAAGTTTTCCCGTGCAAATCAATGGTGTCTCGGTACACCAGGGCGGGCATGCTGAGGCAGGTGGCGACAAACCATAGCCCCCCACAGACAATCCAGGCCCTGCACACAGTGCGGTGCCTCTGAGACCAGGTGTGGTGCACCAGAGAAATGTAGCGGTCAAGACTGAGCACCGTGACAAACAGCACACTGGCATACATGTTCACCACAGACACAAAGGAGCTGACTTTGCACATTGTCACACCAAAGCCCCAATGGAAGTCCCTCAGCACATAGTCGATGGTGACAGGCAGAAAAAGCACAAAGATGAAGTCTGCCACGGCCAGGTTAAGCAGCCACACTGTGTTCACCGATGGCCTGCTTTTGCATGTCGTCACCCAGATCACAACTGCATTGCCAAAAAGGCCAAGCACAAAGGCGGTGCAGTAGATCACCACCGAGATGATGTGTGTTACCTCCCTTTGACTGTAGTCATGATCTGGCAGATCTTCTAACTCACCACACTCATAGAAAATGTAGCTGTAATTGTCAAAACATTCTGTCACGTTCTCCATGACTTCTCTTGTTTCTGGTTTTTAAAAGTATTTGTTGTTGTTGTTGCTATGGTGTATCCAGAGAACCTGAAAAACCTAGAAAATGAGGATTATATATGCATATTTAAAACTTTCGTGGTACATTATCCTTACTTACATTCTAAGGTTATTCTATTTTTAATCATAATTAAGTGCTTACTATGAATAAGAGTACTGCTCTGGCGCAGCTGCACGCCTCGTATGTGTGAGCTGGCTTTTCCGCGAGCCCGGCAAGTTTTCCCTACGCCAAGGCAATGCACCGCTTACTTCGCGTTGTATCCTGATGTTTTGATTTGGGGCTGATTCCATTCTTGCCAGTAATTAACATAAACCAAAACAGCCAAGACACCGCTTTGAGAACACATGACTTTGTTGCGTGCATATCTTTCCGTGCAAGAACTAGCTGGGCGGTGGAACACGGCTGCCTGTATAACCAGACTCACGTCTTGTTCCCCTCTTTTTCGTTACGTAATGCATTGACGTTTCTATTGTAAAATTCAGATTATCTTTTCAAGGGTCGAATACTGATTTTCCAATTAAATTTAGCGTACCCGTCTCACCGATAAAACGGAACAGTCATTTCTGATTAGACAATTCATACACCGACTATATTAACGTGTAAATAAATAATATATTTTACCCGTCAAGCCGCAATACAGTACAAACATATTAAAACATGCTTAACTACACGCTTAGTCTCTTCCCAAAGTGCAAACCAAAGGTAAAATCATAAAATTATTTAATAATACAAACTGTGAAAATAACTATCAAGCACAAAAACTTTCACATGAAGTCGGACTTAAAAACGTAATCTACTGCGTTTAGAAATCAACCAATCTGAGACAAGTTGCAAGTGTTATTTTATAAAATGCTCCAGTGTCAAAGTCTGCTAATTGAATAAAAGAACGAAAAAACTCTCCAAAATAGCTGAGGCTACAGCACAACCAGCTCACAAAAACATCTAACTACCACTGTACCGTCTTCCAAGTATACAGCATTTCCCTTGCATTTTCCAAGCCCAAGAGCCAAATAACGTGACAAACGCACAAAGTAGTCGATCGGCGATGTGCCTGTTTAGTATAGTACATTATGTACCAGTCGATTTATAAGAAGCCTAATGACCAGTCGTTCATTCCATATACTCACCGATCAGCCGGCTACCCTTCTCTGAAGTATGAAGTTGTTTTCAGTCCGTAATGATGACCAGTACCGAGGTCGGTGAGCTCGTCCCTCTGGCCGGCGTCACTGATCGGGGGGGGGAGCTCTGGCAGCTCTGTGAGGGGTAACATACCAAGAGGAGCATTTTAGCTGCTGGGTGAGGGGCAGGATACCGTGGATATCGCTCGTTGTAGAGATAGGTTCTCTTGAATGTCCCGTTGCTATCTACCAACAATTAGGTTGTGAAAAAAGGGAACAATAGTGACATATGCTGATTTGGGTGGGCAGGTGTGGTCGCCCTTAGAATGAGTTGATTTAGGGGACATCTCATGGTCACTGTCTGGGATAGGCTGCAGGCCCCCTGATCAGGGTAATTGGTTAGAAGATGGATGGAGAAGGAGCAAGGAATGGAAGACTTGGCTACTGCAATTTGGGATTTTCAAACTTTAAATTTTGTGGGCTGGGGTATTCAAGCAATAGAGCTGAATATCTCGGTATTGTGAATTTAATCACTGTCTAGTATTAGGGTATAACTGTTATTTGGTTAAACTAGCAGTGAAGTAGGCCTACTGCTACCAATTTATGAACACAATGAATTTCACTTTCTGTACAAGAAATCTGAAAAATCCAACTGTTGTTCAAATGTCAACAGGTGGTTAAATTGTATATATATATATATATATATATATCTGCAGTTGAGTTAGTTCAAATTATTTTTTTAATTAGTGCTTTGTAGTCTAGGGGGGATCCTGTGCAGCTATTTTTTTTCCATTACAGCCAAGTTTTATTTGTACGGCCAGTGTGAATTTTCACCCTGACTTAGCATACAATGATAGTGCAGAGGTCCCATTGCACGTTTTAACATATACTTGCTTGTTTTATCTTTCACTGTCTTGTCTTACGCTGCATTGCTGTATGTCCTACACTCTCCTGTCTTGTAATGTGTTGCTGTTTGTCCTGCACTCGCCTGTCTTGTATTTGCTGCTGTTTGTCCCATTCTCCTGGTGACCAACTCTGCAACAGTAGCATAAGAGTTTTGCTGTGTTCCTTGGGCCACATGTGACAATAAAACTTGAACCTTTATTTATACAAAAGAAAAAACAAAGTTTTTTGTTCCTGACCCCACTTAATAACAGTATTGAGGCCGTATCACATTACGTGTATTTTTCCTCAGAAAAAAAAAAAGTTGGGTTTCTGTAACTCAGACAGTTGTTCTACACTATTTATCTGAGAAACAGGTTCTAGCCCTATGGAGGAGGGCATATTAGGACGTTCAGGCTCCCATGACAGACTTCTCTGCTGCCATGCATAGAGCAGGAGATGGACACCCATGGCAGTGTCACTTATGGTGGGGCTGTGCTATGGATGGTATGCACCCAAAAATGTTTAAGAGGGGGCTAATTCCAGGCCAGTGTAGTTATTATGTAGTGATTGGCCATCTGCAAGGGAAATCACTGCTCTTGACTCATGAAAAAAGGAAGGAAGAAAAAATATCTTTCTTTTCTTCTCAAGAATCCACTGATGTTTGACAGAGAAAGCTTTAAACAGCTAGAACACTTACATTGAGGGGCATTGGGGGGACACCTTGGCTGGTCCTGGGGGGCAAGCACTTGACTGGTGCCCGTGAATATGTAATATTAAATGTAGTACTGGGCAGGGTGTTGTTTCTGAAGGGATGAAGGACATGGAGGCAGGCATTATGGCCAAGCAAAAGGGGTTTTATTAAACTCAAAAGAACAACTAGAAATGAATGCAAGGGATCAGAACAGGAGGAGGAGCAGAGGCAACATTAGAGAATGATGTCAGTGACCGAACTGGCTAATTCAGCACTGGGAAGCACTTTTATACAGGACTGATGATGGAGCAAATGAGAGGCAGCTGGAGTTATTAACACAAGGGGAGGGACAAGAGATACAACAAATGAGTGATGAGTGTGACATGTTAGGGCCAAGCCAAGGAGGAGATAGGAGGGGGAGTGATGGGCATGGCATATTAGGACCACGCCAGGGAGGAGATAAGAGGGTGAATGATAGGCATGGCATGTTAGGACCACGTCATGGAGGACATATGAGGGTGAATGATCGGCGTGGCATGTTCAGACCACACAAGGGAGGAGGTAGGAGGGGGAGTGATGGGTGTGGCATGTTAGGACCATGCCAGGGAGGACATATGTGGGTCAATGATGGGTGTGGCATGTTAGGGCCACGCTAGGGAGGAGATAGGAGGGTCAATAATGGGCGTGGCATGTTAGGGCCACGCCAGGGAGGAGATATGGGGATGAGGTGGATGTGACAGGCAGGACTTGACACAGGTAGGCTCAAGATAACATTTTGTCAGGGAGACCAGAATTTCAAGGTACGTCTCTGATTACAGTTGTTATTCTTCCATCAGCAAGGAATGTTTTTCCTCAAAATTTAGTTCTAAATTTAGTTTAATTCTAGATTTTTTAATTATCAGCATTGTCTCTACAGGCTAGCACAGGCCCCTTCTTCCCTTGCTGAGAAACACATGAAGGCATCAATTGCAAACATGTAACAGAGAGGTTGATATCATGGGACATTACCAGTGGGACACTTACTGACTTCACCCTTTTTTGAAAAAGTTTAACACACACTCACGTTTTATCTGATACCTCACACATTAGCCTTGGTTTGGCGCATTGTCAGCTCATACTATGTTTTTGCTGCAGCCGCTGGTTTCCAAAATAACTTTTTCATTATCCTGGCAACAGCATCAACACATGTAATCAAAGGCTGTGTCAAGTCTTAAGCACCACCACTAGAAGCAGTATTGTATAAATCTACTGGGGCTTTGAGAAATTTCTTCCAGAGGTGCTCAGTATGGTTATGACAAATCTCCAATTTATTAGCCTGGGGTTGTAATTGATGAACTTTTACCTAAAACTCACAAAAATGACTTTGGTTTTGCCAGAACAT
>JAODKE010000001.1:41285495-41308915 GCA_026779605.1 Mormyrus hasselquistii
CCACAGTCTGCCCTGCTTTTCTATAGCAGATAGACACCATGTCTCCACTCTGCTTCCTACTGCAGTCTCTTCCTCGCTACCCTCGCTGTCCCCAACCCCAGGCACCCTCACACCCGGCCCTTCCCCCCCAAACACACTGCAGTGTTATTCTGCATTGCTGCTGCCTGCTTCCTTCTCTCTCTCTCACACGCACCCCCACATACACGCACACTGCAGCGTCAAACTCAGTTTCTTCTTGCCACACCATTGGGTTAAAAATAGTCCCTCATTTCAAAGAATCGGCCCAGTTCCTTTTCCTGCTGCGCTCAGTGGGCTCTCAGTGCCCAGAGCTGCCACCATCGGCTACGTCAGGTCAGGACTTACATATACTAACCACAAAGGATAAACATCAAAAGGAATGTTATCGTCATGTATTGGGTTTCCCTCAAGAGAACTCCCAAAATTTCAGGAGTTTCAGAAAGTGCTAGTTTAACCGATTTCCCCTTAGTTACTCTGTTAAACATGTCAATGATTGACAGCACATGGTACTCAATCCCACAATTCATTTCCTTCATTACTAGACTCATTTTCATTTTAGTTTTACATTCATGTTATCTTCTTAATTTACATAAATATATGACACGGGGATTTGGTTGGGACAGATACTTTATTATGGGCGTGTGCGTCCTTTTCCTGCACCTGTGGGGTCAACACAACACCATTAGCACGTACAGGGATCGAGGGACAGGAATGGTGCAGTAAGTAGATGTTAGTAGAAACCCAGACTTCTTGCCTCCACCATTCATGTTATTACAATACCAGGAGGTCAGGAGATCAGAGGCTGAGATGTGTAAAGCCAACACTAGCCATGGGTACAATGGACATCAACCATTTCCCCCTATTGTTAAAAATGTAGGGGCCACAACAATAGATTATTCAGTTGTAGACAACAGCTAAGGTAGTATTTTCCTTTATCTTTTTAATTAATTCCGGAATTCTGTCCGGGTCTTACTGATGCTCAGTTATCTGTCCATATCTGTCAGTTTTTTAGTTGTTGTTATCATTAGGTCTGCCCAGCAAGGTTCAGTCTAATCAACCAACAGGCATCACTCAGTTATCCTTCAGGCCCTTCCATGTTGGGATCTCACCATCACATTTTGGTGAAACATGACCAATTCTCTGAAATCTCACCATAATTTTTTTGTCAAACGTGACCAATCCGCTGGGATCTCACCGTCACTTTTTGGTCAAACATGACCAGTCCCTTGAAATCTTTCTGGTGAAACGTGACCAATCTTCTGGGATCTCACCATCACTTTTTGGTGAAACTTAACCAATTCCCTGGGATCTCACCATCACTTTTTGCGAAACATGACCCCCCTGGGATCTCACTATCACTTCTTTGTGAAAGGTGACCAATCCTCTGAGATCTCGCCATCACTTTTTAGTCAAACATGACCAATTCCCTGGAATCTCACCATCATTTTTTTGCCTTTCGGACCAATTACTGACTCACTCAACTCAAATTACAGGGGATGTAAAACAGAACTGTATGTGTCTTGTGAACTGGACCAAGGTTTTAACAATAGCCATGTCCTCTGCCACGCTAGCCTGCCTTACATGGCTGTCTTACCCCTCCTTCATGATGAAGAATGAACTGATTTGTCTTTTGCGCCCCCCAGTGACCTGCTATCTTCAGATTACGTGGAGATCCACTATGAAGATGGTGGCAAGCCTGTGCTGTCAAAGGTAAGACATTCAGCCCTGCAACTGTTTGTAGCAAAGGTGGCAGGAGCTGAAAAGGCCTTGTTCTTTTTCTCTCTGATTCCTGAACAGGATAGAGTTGTGGAGCTGAGCTAGTGGCCACACGTAGATGTTTTTAATGACTTAATGTCACAAAGTAGCTGGCAGCCAGTATTAAAACCTGTACCTTGCCATGTGTAGTGTCTGATACCAGTTCATTTCTAATTTTGTTCTGGGATAGTGCAAACCGAATGTATTATATTTGTGACCTAATTAAATTAAATGGCCTAATTTCTGTAGTCTCATGAGGGCCCAACTCCAGGGCTGGTGTAAGTAATTGATTATTTGGACAGGATATGTTTGAATACAAAGAATCATATTATTTTAGTTTATGAGTGTTTGTTTCAGTAGTGATCTACAATGCAAATAACTGTCCATAACTGTCCATTCATCCAGATCTGGAACTCTGGCTCTGTCTTCATATTGCCCATTTCTCTCTCAATTCAATACAGCTGCTCTGTATTATCTGGAAACATCATTGTTCCAAAATCAGCATGTCGGCATGACTCACTAAGAGCCCACATTCCCGCTCTCACAGAGTTCACGCAAATGCTGTGTGTGGCTACGTCCAGTGCACAAAACTGGGCACTCAATCTGAAGGGAGAGACAGGCAGGATTATAAATGCGAGTGCTTTAAGGGCCTGCAGAGATCAGCTGTGATCTTTATGGTAATTTGTGTTAAATAATAATGAAGCCACGCTTACGACACTACGGAAACTGCATTGCGTTTCGTCTCAGAATGGAGCGTTTCCATGACATTGCTGGTGTTCCCCTGGCTTTGATGAGAATCAGACATGAGGCAGATTTGCACTGCTCTCTTCAGCTCAATGCCATTGTGGCTGTGGCGTCTGGAACGGGGATGGTGGTGCGAGCGGCGGGGGGTGGGGGGGGGATACCAAGGCACTTATTCAGCAGGACTGTGTTTGTCCTGCCGTTGCCTTCTGGGAAAGGGGGTGATGTGACAGGGAAGAGCCACAGACCACAGCAGTGGCGCAGGGTGGGAGGGGCAAAGGGGGGTGCGGCCAACCAATTGTGGTGATTTGGGTGCCCCATGCAATTAGTGGCCAAACCCTAACTGTAGCCAGGCTATGTCATGTGACCAAAGAAGGATAAGAGATGTTGGTAGGCTTTAAAAACAGCACACTTTAGACATTGTAAACAACATTTATCGATGACCTCATAGCCTGAAACACTGTGCTAATTGATTGTACAGAAATGTGTGTGATTCCACTGTCTCCCTGCAGGGCGGTGAGCACTGCTATTACCACGGACATGTCAGGGGGGTCAAGGACTCTCGCGTTGCCCTTTCTACCTGCAACGGGCTACAGTGAGTCCCGTGCTCTCTTTGTGTGTTTATGGGTGTATGCTATTGAGAAAGTCTCAAAACTGAAGGTAATTTCACAACGATTAATGATCTTGTGATGCATGTGGAAGTGAGTGGCTTTATGTGACGTGATAAACTTCCAGTCAACCATATCCCGAGAACATGAGGTTTAAAGGGGAATGTTGTCATTTATACCCATATTAAGGAACATGAATAGAATGAGACAGTTACTACAGTACAAAAGTAAAGACACCATTTTCTCGGGGGTGGGGAGGGGGAAATGCTGTTTCTGTTTCAAGGAGAAATTAAAGAGTAAATCAAACCACAAACATACTGACAGGATTTCTTATCACTGCAGCTGACAGCACTGTGATGCTGTTTGGCAAGAAAGAAAGCTGAATGTACTTTTACAAATCACAGGGAATAAGGGGCAGGTGGAAGGAATCAGCAGAAATCAATAGAGAAATCAGTAGAGATCATCAGACACTCCTTTCCAGACACTCTGTACCGGACACTGGTTTCCAGACACTCCCTACCATACACTCTGTACCAGTCACTCCTTACCAGACACGGCTTACCAGACACTCTGTACCAGACACTTTTTATCAGACCCTCTGTACCAGACACTCTGCACCAAACACTCCCAACCAGACACTCTGTACCAGACAATGCTTACCAGACCCTCTGTACCAGACACTCTGCATCAAACACTCCCAACTTGACACTCAGTACCAGACACTGCTTACCAGACAGACTGTACCATACACTGCTTACCAGACACTCCCCTTATTTTATTTTCTATATGAGCATGTTTGTAATTTTGTGTTTTTGGATGTGCTGTGGTGGTGTGGAAAGCTTTGTTTACATTCATGTGATTTTCAAAGCCCTAAACTTCCAATGACATCCCCCCTGGTTGATGAGGTCATCTCCCAATATCACTTTGGTGCTATACTCAACAAGGATACATCTGTTCTTTTTACCATCAAATTCACACTAAAGATTCACAGTAAATTTAAAGATTTTTAAATCTCTTTTATTCTTCTTTTCTCTTGACATCCCCTTCATTGCTTGACAGTGGAATGTTTGTTCATGGAAACTATATCTACAATATTGAACCCTTACAACAGACCCATCTCATAGTAAGTGCCATTTAATCATAGATTTATGTGTCTTGGCATAAAGAACACACATACAGATATATAAAGTCATGAAAATTCTGGATTATTTAACAGCAGCATTATTAAAATTAAACTATATGAACCATATTCTGGATTCCAAGAAATGTAAATAGGTCATGGCTTAAGCATCATTGTTTAGAAAAAATACTTTAAGACTTTAATTTGCTTTTTATTGCTTTAGGAAGCTAACATACACAGGGCTGGCTCTGCTAGTTTGCCGTGAAATCTTTGCCTTTTTTTACCTGAATTGACCGCTGACCTTTCACCCTTAGGATATGGCCGCCCGGCCCCACAGCCTCTGCCGCATGCACACGCTGCAGTGGGCCCATGATCCAGACAACCTCAGTAAGTTCTGGGTCCATTCCAATGTGACCCCTCATACCTTATGCTGGTAATGCACTCTCCATGCGCTTAAAGATGTTCCTCTCCGTTAACGGCAGCCGCTCTCTCTCCACTGCTCTCCTTGCTCACAGAGATGTCCTGGCTGAGACGCAGGAAGAAACGTGCTGTGGGTATCTACCCAGTCTTTGCCTCCCATCTACCATGCTGGTTCACATGCTCCACCAAACCCGTATTACCTGTATTACCGTGCCCTGAAACTTACCCTCATCTTAGGAGCATAAATATCACAATGCATTTTGGACATATATACTACCAACATTATCTTAAAATATGATCCAGTACTGACCTGCGTTCATCCAAGGACTGGCCCACAACTACCATACCCGGAATCTCTTTCCAGCCCCCACTGTGCGCTTTGTGCTGCTGTAAGCCACCCCCATCCCATTTACATTAGTGTCCTTCTTTTCCTGAATCAGCAGTAACAGTGCTGCTGTTAACCGTGTCCTCCTACCGCAGTTTTATATGCTTGGCTGTTTCCTCTCTATGCCCTTTGCTCTAGATTGGTGATGTTTGTATGTTTTTCTGAATTGTTTCCTAGAGATAGTGTCAGTTGGTTACACTTCCTAAAATAAAGTCATTCTATTTCCATGCATGCAAACACATTTCAGCCACTGTATTTGGTTAATTCACAAAAGCTCAATTAGTCTTTAACAAACACACAGCCTCTGCAGTGTCACGCTGTCTGTCACTCGCTCTCTTGCTCAAAACCGTTGCCCCCATCATAATATAGGCAGTCTGAATCTGCCTGTCTCCTCACAGATGCCCCGCAGTGTCTTTGAAGAGATGAAGTACTTGGAGCTCATGATAGTCGCTGATCACAACATGGTGGGTGCCTAGTGGTGATTCTACAAGCCTGCACTTTCATCATCTTTCGGATCATGCCCTAAGACAGAGTTCCCCAGTGCAGTTTGCAGCCTGATCAAATGCATCCTAATCAGCTGATTACCAAGTTTTGTGGATGTGTTTGAGGAGAAATCCGCAAACTGTGTTGGATTTTGGCCCTCGAGGACTGGAACTGGGGAACCCTGCCATAAGACTTCTTTTAGTGTTCTGCCTTATGCAGCAGATTAAAAGCTAAATAAGAAATTAAGATACATTTTGGTATGTTTCTACATAAAGTGTAACACCACATTTTCTCTCATTATTTCATCTCCCTAAGTCAGTTTTGCAGAATATCACCGAAATAAAGTAAAAACATTAGAAGTTTGTTCACTTGACCTCTTTTTTCACCATTATTGCCTCCACTCCATGTTGCCACGTTGTCCCTAAACTTCGATGTGTAAATGGGGCAATATTTACCTAATTTAGCTTGTTTTGTGGATTAAGAAAGATAATAGATTTTGATCAAAGTACCCTGACTTTTTTATTTTTGGCTTTTTAGTCTTTTTTGTGCTTTGAAAGAGACAGGTTGCTTTTGTTTTTTAAGGAACCATACCCCTATGCTACTCAAATAAAACAATTAGGTATACAAGCCTTTGGCCATTTCTTTTCACAAGTTGTTTCCAGTGACCCTGCATTCATAAATTTTTGATCCATTTAGAGATTTGTAAACATCTTTACAAATATGGAAAGCCACTGTGCAGTATTTCATATCTTATTCCTATTGAATCAATATTGACTCAAGTTGAATTGAATCATTAGCTTGTTAATCAGAATCGAATCGAATTGGGGCCTCTGTGACAATACCCAGCCTAAATAACAATAATTTGGCAGTGTGGTAGCGTGAGCTACACCTTTTAAAAGGACTTGTAGGTTATATACAGTTTACATTGATATCTATGGGTTGGTCTGTGTGCCTGCCACAGTGTAGATAGATGTGCAGCACAGAGCCTTTGGATCAGTGGAATAACCTTCAAGGATTCAGATAGTGTGTGTAGATTTAAATGTGGCTTTGAAGGTTCTTTGCTGATTTTATTATAGATGTTGTGTGCAGTGACATGACAGCATTTCCCAGGACATGACCAGCACGGTAAAACACCACGCTTAATTTCAGCTTTAAACACATGGATGTACACATTAAGGCACAGAGTACTCAGCTGGTTGGTTGGTTGAAACAAAATCTTGCTCCACCTTTGGTTATAGTACATGTAGAAGTAGCAGCACGTATGGCGTGACAGCCCCATGACGTCACAGTATGTTTGTCCTTGTTATTGTTTAGAGAAAATTATCTTGATATTTCGAGAAAATGAGACTTGTTATCCCTTTATTTCAAGAAAACAAGCTTTATTATCTCGAAAGAGTGAGGTGGATGATCTTGTTATCACTTGATAATGATATAACATTAATAATTGCAAACACAGCCATCTTCAGCTTCTGTCATCCAACAGTTTGGAACTTCTCTTTCCTGTCGCCCATGTCCCCCTCCCATCCTGTCACATGAAGGCAATTAGCCCTCTGAGTCATGGCACCAGTATAATTTTGTACTCATAGCTGTTGCCACAGTGCAGATGTTATCTTTATTTTATGAGTTTTGCAGTATTGTTGAAATACAAGAGGAAGGGACGTAGACCCTGGAAGGATCCAGCCTGTTTCTGAGGTCTTTGGGGAAAAATCTGCAGGATTGTGAGCTGCCACTTTCACCCTCATGTCTTCTCTCCCCCTGTCCCATAGTATAAAAGACACAAGACCAAGCAATACACCAAGAACTTTGCCAAATCCGTGGTCAATCTGGTGGATGGTGTGAGTACCCTGTGGAAAATGGCGGACTGCATGGGGAAAGATGTCAGTGCCTTCAAAAACGTGTGCTATCTTGTCCTGTTTGCACCTCCACAAGGAGGTGGTCATGACTAGGTTAGGGTTAGGATCCCTCTCTGTAAAGAGAATGCCAGTGAGTGAGAACATTTCTGCCTCTACCTCGACCAGGAGGTGGTGACCCTTACATGTTGTCCACATCTGGGTGAGGCCCCCAACTTCCCTTAGGCATCCTCTGATGTTTCCTTGCAGCCACATGTTTCCTGTTCTGTGCAGTAATGGTGTATGTCTCCTTGTCTTCCCCTGCCCCTCTGTCCCCTGTGCTGTGTGATTCTGTATGCATTGACAGTAACCCACAAAAACTTAAACCTAGCGCCTTTTTACCCTGTCCCCCCGTGTTGTGCATCCACATCTCTGCTCTGCCTGCCAATGGCCCTGTCCCTCTACTTCCGATCTCAGATTTTCAAGGATCAGCTGCACACACGAGTGGTTCTGGTCGGCATGGAGATCTGGACTGAACGGGACCAGATCCCCATAAGTGTGTGGCCCTTGGAGATGTTGCGGGACTTTGCCAAGTACCGGCAGCACAGCATCAAGCAGCATGCAGATGTGGTGCAGCTCTTCTCGTAAGTCCCTGCCTCCCTCCTGCCACCAATTTGATTCACTTTTTCATCTTGTCGCTCAACACTTCAAAGTGGTAGAGGACCCAAGATTCATCGTGAAGATTTTGGGTCAGAGTTGTGGGTTGTGGGTTCAAGTCTGATTTGTATGATGTGCATTGTTGTACATAGAAGGTTTCAGAAAAACTAAATAAATAATACTGAATGGTTCAACTTTGTAAGATGACTGATATTTGACTCTCCTGCCCACAGCAACGTGACATTTCACTACCGCAGAAGCAGTGCCGCCTACTTTGCAGGTGTATGTTCATCGAGCCGGGGAGTCGGTGTCAATGAGGTGAGTCTCCCCATCTCCACAGGCCATTGTACTCATCTGAGGGGACACAAGCGTACAACATCTGGTGCTGTCCCTCTGCAGTATGGCAATACATGGACGATGGCTGCCTCGCTTTTGCAAAGCCTGGCCCAGAACTTGGGCATCCTGTGGGACCCAGCCATCAAGAGAAGTATGTGCCTGCCGTCCCACACAACCGCACATGTCCATCCTGCACAGCTGCACTTGCACAAACACACAAACTGTAGAACTGGCAAGTCACTAACGACACTTGTGCAATGCTACCCAATTTTAACAATATCGGTCTACAGTCAGTCCTGTTACACCATGACTAATCCATTCCTGAAAAATCTCGAGTTCATTAAATCATGTACTAAAATACTCATATCCAGCAAGAAAATTAGGGCTAGGGGAATGCTACTTCAAAACTTAGTAACTTATGGCAAAATTAAATAAATGATAAAAACTAATACCAGCGGCTGATAATTATATTAAATTAAGACATAATAATAATAATACATTGATAAAATATATCATAAACATCTCCAATGGGTCTTATGAGTCTCAGGAGAATTGCCTAGTGATGGCCGAAATAACTCCATGAACCATTTGCTGTATTTTCTGACCCCACTAGATGGTGCTCTTGGTTTACTTGGGGGGGGGGGCTTTTTTGGACAGATAGCCCCATCTAGTGGGGTCAGAAAATACAGCAAATGGTTCATGAAGCGTCCTTTTACCCATTATCAATTGATAGTAGTGTGCCACAGCAACCACGTGGCAGGGTGTGCACACAGCACAAACATAACTGGATTACGGTGTGCAGAGGGGCACAGGAGGCAACAGGGCTACAGACAGTCAAGAAAAGCAAAAGTAAATGCATTAAAAAATGTTGCTGTTTTTATATGATATGTTTTTGCATGTGAGTAGTGTGTCTCACTAAGACCATACTGCGTCATACTTCGCATAGTGCTTTTCCCTCCAACTAAAAATGGCGCAAATACAAATGTGATTCCATTCATCCACATGAGAGCAAATTTGTATTGTGTGGTAGCAGGACTGACTTGTATTTATTTATATATTTTATTTTACCAGTGAAATTAGTATATCTTCAACCACAGTACTGTAGTTATTTCCATATTCACTCATTTATTTCCATCTTTATTTGGTATACGTGTTTATTTTTGTCTGTAATTCCAAGAAATTTTCTCCATGGTGGTAAAAGTATTCTGATTCTGGTTTTGAAATACACACATTTCAAATTTCAAATGACTCATTTATCATTTCCGGAGTGCAGTTATATACAGTATTGTTTGTTTATTTATGGTTCCTTTGGAATAAAAATTGACCTTTTTAACTGCTGCAGACTTTGTTTTAATGACTTGCACATCCCTGATGCACAATGGACCTGCTAAAAGTGTTGGTCACATATTAAACTGAGTCCATTGGCATGCCAGGGAGAATGCTTCTCAGTCTATGTCTTCCTCTCTCCCCGGCAGAGGATTGTGGCTGTGTGGACTCCTGGGTAGGCTGCATCATGGAGGACACTGGGTAATGCCCTGCATCTCCACATGCCCCTGGGCCAATAAAGCAGTTGTACAGAAGGGGCGAGCCTTTGTGGTCACATGCCCCTTTCCACATACGTCATTTTTCCAAAGGCATTTGGTTATTTACACACACATATTTTGTTTTGCTAAAATTGACCAGACTTTTTTTACATAGTTAAGGAAACACTACCCAAACCTTTCAAAATTCAAAACCAGATGGCAACTGTTATAAAAGAAAAACAAGCCATTTGTCCAGTGGAGATCCCCACAGTGTCTTGTCCTGGTGAGCCCATAATGCCTTGTGCCTCGTAAGCAGGCTGACCCCGTTCTGTGTAGCAGCTTGTCCTGCTGCTCTGATGCCCTTTCTCCTCTTTCCTCACCAAGCATCCAACACCCGCGTATGTTCTCCAAGTGCAGCATCTCTGATTACAAGGAGTTCCTGCTGAAGGGGGGCGGCTCCTGCCTTTTCAACCGACCCAACAAGGTGAGTTTGGCCACTGCAGCCTTCACTCCATACCACTGTTCGGTCGTTGCGCCCTGCACTCCATACCATTAACCAGCCACCACAACCTTTGCTCTATGCCAGCGCCATGTCTCGCTAATGCTACGCTTTCCCCTACAGCTTTTTGAGGCTACGGAGTGCGGCAATGGCTACGTGGAGGTGGGGGAGGAATGCGACTGTGGCTTGCGGGCGGTGAGTTCCTGCATGTGTGGTGATCTGTTTCTGTGGGCACCTGCCTCACTTGATGACAATGCATTTTCACATATGTCTCCTGTGCGGTGTGCATGCATGTCGCAGGACTGCTACAGGGAGTGCTGTAAGAAATGCTCCCTCGCCAACGGCGCCCATTGCAGCGACGGGCGATGCTGCAACAATACCTGCCTGGTAAGCATACACTCTCCATGTAAGTGTGGGGGGTCAGAGACATGTAAATTCTGAAGAAGAGTCATATGATAACCAGGTGCACTTTTTCTTGCCCCTGACCCACCCCACACAGTTCTTCCCACGAGGATACACCTGCCGCTACGAGATTAATGACTGTGACATCTCCGAAACATGCACTGGGGACTCTGGCCAGGTGGGTTGACTCAGATGGGGCGCCTTCAGCCATACTATCATGTCATACTATCAGATGAAATAGTGCCACCGTGGGGGCGACATAACAGCTGATGGCAGTTTCTCATTGTCCTCTTCACCTCAGTGCCCACCCAACCTTCACAAGCAGGATGGCTATGCTTGCCACCTCAACCAGGTGAGATGGAGGACAAGAGTGGGGGGAGGGTGGTGATGTTGTATAAGGGACAACAGAACATGAGTCTGTGGCTGTTTCAGGGACGTTGCTACGGTGGTGAATGCAAGAACCGAGAGAGCCAGTGCAGATACGTATGGGGCCCAAGTGAGTAGAGAAAGCAGCCCTGCCTAGCCCAGTGTTTTCCAACCTGGTCCACCCACAGTTGGTCCATGTTTTTGCTTCCTTCCAGCTCTCTGCTAGACAGTCCATATATAGGGAGCTGGGAGGGAGCAAAAACATGGATTGTATACAGGTTTCCCAGGACCAGCTTGGGAAATTCTGTCTTAAAGGATAGAGGAGCCAGCTGGACCAGGGTCTAGAGGCTAAAGTCTTTGGATCAGGGGCTTTAGAATGTCATCCAGTTGCTTCCTGTCTTAGTGATTCTATGTCTAAATCATTTAACCACCACACCACATCCCCTGGGCCAGATGCTGGAGCATCAGAGAAGTTCTGCTATGAGAAGCTCAACACTGAAGGTACCGAGAAGGGCAACTGTGGGAAGGATGGAGAGAAGTGGATCCCGTGCAGCAAACAGTGAGTCTGATGCTAGTGTACAGCCGTCAGGATCCAGCAGCACAGGCTTCCATAGGACACAGAATGTTCTTATGGCACAGTGTAGATGCAGGACAGCTTCAGCACAGCATAGCACTCATCGGCTTCCTTATTATATAGCAATTAGCTCCAGCTCTAGGTCATTTGAGTGTGGAAGAGGTATGGTAGTGTGCTCCAGACATGGCAGCCCAGTCTAGCTGTAGTATGCTCAAGGAGAGAGGCTGAGTTGGTTGTCTCTCTCATTTATCTTCCATGCAGTGATGTGTTTTGTGGATACCTCCTCTGCACCAACATTGGCCGGACCCCTCGCATTGGCCAGATGAAGGGTGACATCACACCCACCTCCTTCAACCACCAAGCCAGGCTGGTTGACTGCAGGTCAGAAGGGGGGAGCACTTGCAGCTGCAGTCCACCATGGAGCGGGCCCTGGGCCTGGGCTTCATGTCCCTCTCCCCTGGCAGTGGTGGGCACGTTCTTCTGGATGATGAGACAGACCTGGGATATGTAGAGGACGGCACACCGTGTGGGCCCTCTATGATGTGCCTTGACCGCAAGTGTCTGCCCATCCAGTCCCTCAACATGAGTGCCTGCCCCAGTGGCTCCAATGGTCAGGTGTGCTCCGCCCACGGGGTAAGTATGACTGCTCCAAAAATCAGGTTACCTGAATTCTTCCCCACCCACAGGGTGAGTATCAACATCGAACAACCAGGATGGTCCCAATGCATTTTATGCATCAATCAGTTACCATGATGTATATCTCCTCCTGACTTCTCCCTTTTAACCCTCCACCCTCTGCACAACCAGGTGTGCAATAATGAGGCGGCATGCTCCTGCGATGTTACCTGGGCTGGGACAGACTGCAGCATGGCAGACCCCCCGAAGGAGCCCCCACCTAAGGAAGACGAAGGACCCAAGGGTTTGTCACCTTTGTTCACACCTGGACCAGAGTGCCCTGACTCTGGGACTTCATCCGGAGCCACTGAGACACTCTTATTAGTTCATTTGGTTAAGTGACTTAAAGGCGGGGAACAGATTTTGGACACAGAGTGTCTGCTGACTGACCTGCCTTCCTTTCTGTATGCTGAGGTTTGCTACTCCCTGGTCCTGGAGCTCTGCAGGGCTCCCCAACTCTCCCTCAAAGCCAGGTCATGTATATTTAACCTGAATTGATAGGTGAACATAATTGGGCTCTTCAGAACTCATTAAATAAAACAATACACAGAGAAATTCATAACAATAATGAATCCAAAATCAGATTACAGTGTTTAGTCATTTACCATTCCGATGCTTAACACCTAATTTTTTTATGATATAACAAATTTAAGGGAAACGAGAATGCAGCTGAAAAGCAAATTTCCAAAACTCATTCAGTCCATTTGCTGTTGTTCTTCAGATGAGACCACTGCTGACCTAAAATCAGGCTTTGTCATTGTATGTTACAGTGTTGGAAACCAAACCTCACTCAGTCCTCATGTATTCCAATGAAGAACAAAACTCTTTTTCACAGAAATGTTCTTGAAAACATATACTGTGGACTAAGTATTGGAAATTTGCTTTTGTGCTTCATAAGAAGAAAACATCTGGTACAGTTCATGAAGTACATAACTGAAATAATGAACATGTCCGTTATTATAAAAAGGATAAAAGGTTATATTTTCACCATTACAGATATTCTTTTATTAAAAATGAAAACAAAAGGAAAAACAAGAAAGAATTTAATGCAATCTTGTGACTTTTCTAATGAAGTAGAGGGTGCTAACCAGTGGTAGACAGGGTTCCACTAATCCGTTAACCGCTACTTAGCAAAGCTAACTTTTTTGTTAGCGGTTTAGCATTTCTGCTGACTTTGAAAAACATTAGCAAACTGGTTACAGGGCTCTCAAGTGTCACACATTGAGCGTGACAGTCACTCTTTTCAGTCTTTTGTCACACACTCCCACCACACATTGTATTTCTCACATGGAAAAACAATTTGAAAAAAAAAGAAAGGGTCTACATAATAGCCAATCAGAAAATAGTAGTATTGTATCTGGGTAAAATTCAACACAACAACCAATGAAAAGGCATCCTGTGGAATGTCACTCTTGCCTGTCTTCAAAACTTGAGAGCCCTGTGGTGAGTTGCCACTAAATTTAGTTCTGCTAACTGTAAATTCACTAACAAGTGAATAAATTTTAATGGTCAAAAATGTGTGTAAATACTAAAATCATGCATATTTGTTCCTTTCTGTTGTGAGCGTGCCTGCAACAGTCTGGTACGTGCGTAAACACAAGACGTGATTGGTCGATATCTTGTTGGATTTAAGGTAGTTTGGGCTAAATGTAACTCAATGAATATAAAGTCCATTTAAACTGAGGTACCCTGAACGAAGTGGAGAAGAGGGGCCTGTATGACGAGGCTGGATTTCTTGCTTAGCTGGATAATATATCAGAATTAAGGGTAACACTTTACATTAAGTGCACCTTTATAATGCATTCATCATGAATTCATATAACATTCAGTGCACCTTCATAAAACATTCATAATGCATTCATAGAACATTTATAAGCAGCATGCAAGTACATCTTAACATCCTAACATCCCTTAACAGCTTTAATAGACATTAATAACAAACATTACATGACTACAATTATGTTTGTTATTATTATATAATGATGTTTATAAATGTTTTATGAATACTTAGTGAGTACATTATGAAGGTGTACTGAATGTTTTATGAATGCAATATAAAAGCATTACGAAGGTGCACTATAAAGTGTTACCGAATTAAGGTACCCTAGTTTTAATGGACTTTGTTCATTTTCATTGAGCCCAAACTACCTTAAATCAAACAAGTTTTCCGGTAAAACAAGAAATACTATTTCATGACATAGGCCCTCAGTTGTATTTTCTGGGCTCTGATTGATAGTGCTATAGACTAATAAAGAGCTGAAACCCTCATTCCTAGTTCCGAGTAAACGAAAACACATATCATGGAAATAAAATATCATACAAAATTTCAATGCTGATGTATTCCAGAAACTCTACAGAATCCAATGCTACCCAATTGGGTAAGTCCTAAATACCCCCTGGTAATTTTCTCTACCCTGACAGCTGGGATCTTAGTCTTAAATCGTTTAAAATTTGAGCTCTCTAGGTATGTTTTTAAGGGTTTCAGAGCCAAAAACCAAACCAAAACCAAATTCATACAATATGAGCTAGCGGTTATCATTAGTTTCTGCTGATTTTTTTAGTAGTTCATTGGTTTAGCATTATCAAAACTTTGCTGTTAACGGATTAGCGGTTATCAAAGCTACCTTTTCGGCTAGGTGTGCCCACCACTGGTGTCAAGAAAAGCCACTCAATATTTGTTCCCAGGTCCAGGGATTAGCTAACCTTGACCAAAGTTGATGGTCACCCTGGAGCCACTGTGAGCTCACGTAGCATGAATGCCATGTAAGGAGAGACACTGACACTTAGCAAACCCAGTGTAACAGTATGTGGTATCCTAAGTCAACGTTTTATTCCACAGCGTTCCCCATACTTATGACTGGTTTTTATTCCACATGCTTGCAGGATTCTTTTGAGTGGGGGTCTGTCACCTGGGAATGTGTACTCCTGAGAAAGGCTTTGCTGGGTGGGAGGGTAGAACATGTTATTGATAGTCACTAAAGGAAGAGAAAGTCTGACTCCATGCGCAGTTTGCCTCCAATCAGCTGGTGATGATGCTCTGTTTTGAATGACCCCTTTTCCCTCTGTGCAGTGAGCATGGCCACTAACAGGCTGATAGGGGCAGTAGCAGGGACCATTCTGGCCCTGGGGGTGATTTTTGGAGGCACAGGGTGGGGAATAGAGTAAGCATCTTTCTCCCTTTCACAGTTCTCCTTTCCATAGTGGTTGCCTCCATGTGGGGTTGGGTTTGGGTGGGGGCGGGGGTGGGGCGGGGTGGGGGTGACATCACTCAGCTTGAGCCCTGTGTGTGTCCCGGTGACTTTGTCTCGTGGGGTGATTGTGCTGATGTCATGTGATTGAACGTGTCAGTGCTGTGTGATGAATTGATGGATTGATTTTCCTCCCCCATTGTTGTTCTTACTACAACTTCTATCTGTTGTTATGACCATTGTTGTTGTTATTATTAGCACCATGCCATGCAGTGTTTAACCCTCTCCTTTCTGGGCCATGTGGGGCATGTACACAAAATGCAGGGAAAGCAGGTTAACCTGAGGTGACCCTTCGCTGCGCTGGGCATCATGTCCTTGAACTGGTTGCCTCTTGCTGGTTGGGTGTTACCGCCCTGGGCCGTTTGCCCAAACACCGTAGAACATGTAAGACATCAGCACTAGACTGGTTGACTTTTTTTTGATTGAGCGTGAAGACCTTGGACTGGTTGTCCCTTGCATAGGACATCAGTATTGAATTAGTTGACCCTCACCATGTAGAACATCAGCGGTTGACTGGTACTCCCTCCCTTCATTGAGTTGGGCATCAGTACTCTGGACAGATCAACCTTGACTGTGTAGTAAATCATAGCCTTGGACTGACTGCCCCTTCTTTGTAAGATACCAGTCTGCCATGTAGGTTTCATATGGATATGGGGGGGGAAGCATCTTTGGGCTCACCCCCTCATATGCATGTAATTTATCTGGGACATGCCATAAAATGCAACTGCAATAGGGCCACAGTTATAATTTACATCACAAAGGATTTAGACTAGGAGCGATAAACCAGTCTCTGAATTCAGTCTCTTCATTATTATTTCATGTATCCATCACTTGTTTTCCACACTGAGTATTTGTGTACCATGTTTCATTTGAGAAGAACGTCCATGTCTCCTATGAACATCAGGGTCTCATGTGTTTCTCCCCACAACCCTTCACAGGTCCTAGCGCCACCAATCTTATTATAGGCTCCATTGCGGGGGCCATCCTCGTGGCGGCCATTGTGCTGGGGGGGACAGGATGGGGCTTTAAGTAAGCAACACGATGCATGTCTTCTCTTCCATGAGTCTGGCATCTCTCCTGCTTACAGACACCAGGGTCTGAGCTTCTGCTACAGAAATCCAAGGTCCGAGCGATAAATTGATGAGATCAGAGATTTGTTACCTCACAGGACAGATGAGGGAAGGCCTGTTTTCACATGTGGGCATCCTAGGCAAAAATTAATATTGTTCCTGAAACACAAACCTACTTACACACCAGGACAACAGCACAGGAACCATGAGCTGGGTAGACCATGGAAATGAAGGAGACACGCAGAAGGAGCTTCAGCTTGAAAAGAGTAAAGCCTATAATGTTGTAAAGTGCTTTGAGACAATGTAAAGTTGTGATAACGCACTATACAAAAATAGATTTGTTATTGTTGTATAAATCTGTAGCAGAACCCCAAACCAACGGGCCCAGCCCAGCTCAAAGCTTGACGCGCATGTGCCTGAAAAACACTTGACCCATCTGGATGAGAGACATGAACACCTGCAAGAAGATTGGAGTTACACTGAACTCACATGCTACACACTGTTTCCCGTCAAACGACATGCAGGTTGTCATGCTTAGCCACCATCGCGATGCTTGTATGGGCTGGGGTCACTGGTTCTTTTGTCGGTTTTGGGACCCTCGCCCACTGAGCTCACGTGGGCACCTATAGCCCTGTTACGGCACATGCATCAGTGCCCAGGGCCTGCTGGTAGGGTCATCTGCTGGATATTAAGGGAAGGATAGCCTGGCGGGGCTCAGTGAAAGATGCATTAGCGAAGAGTAGGTGTGGTACAGGACGTGGAAATGGGACAAGTATTTTAATATAATATCTTAGGTACACCTGCCTTGATTCTAAAGGTGGTTTTGAAGAGACTCTTCCAGAAAAAACAAAGCGCATTAAATATGAATAAAGTGCAGGAGACACTGAGGAAACTGAAAGAATTGTGGTCGGGTAAGAGGCAGGGTGACGTCAAACATATGGATGGTCTTTTGCCTGAACAGTGGCAATTCCTGTCTACTCTCTGTCGCTTTGTGTGCTCAGAGAGAAGCCGTCATTCCACCCTCAGCGTCCTCGCCCATCTGTGGGAGGGAGATACGTGCACATCGTCTGTCCCCATCCGTCTAAGAGCACGCGCTCTCACACACATGGCCTGGACACCTCTGTGTTAGCACTAACCACGGCTTGTAGTGTAGAAGTATTGGCTAGGATGAGCTTATCAAGACAGGTAGCTCTGAAGGATTTCAGCACTCACCTAAAGCATGCGGGTCGAAATGGCATCTTGGTGGGGGGGGGGGGGGGGTTATTTGCATGCTGACTGGACCGAGCTGGGACAGAACGAGGCGGGTCAGTGCATTGCAGAAAGGCTGGGCTTGCCCCTAGGAAACCCCCCCATCCTGGCTGACATGCACTGCCGCCATCCAATCGCCGCTGATTTCTTTTTCAATCCGATACCACCAGAGGGTGAGGGTTCATGCGGAGTGGCAAGAGAAGCCATACCCACACTTGGCTGGCTGCAGCCTTTATGCCATGGCTGACCACACCTCCATGAATGACCAGGCTCCGCCCCTTATGCAGAGCAGGACCCCCTGGATTGGCCCACCAGCTGCCATTGCTGCCTGCCTCACAGACCTGGTACAGACATGGTGTGCTGCACTGCATGCCCCTGTCCACAGCGATAGCGGTGTCCTGTGCTCGCCTGCTATTGGACCAGAACTGCGATAGCGATGGCAGATGCTTGCCTGTTATTGGATCAGATGCATGACAGACTGCTGGATGCCCCACAGGAAGCCACAGTACGGGGAGGTTGTGCCAAACCCCTTGGTGTCGTTGTGCCTATTGTACCGTAACGTCCATTAGCCCTTCCTTTCTATACTCTGTTTCCTGTTTTGTGTTGTTTTATTTTTCTTTATTGGTAATATTTGTTTGAGCCAGTGTGTTTTCTGTATAGAGTTGCATCCACATACAGAAATGCTGTTTGTATCTGATGTCAAAAGAGAAACAGCTCCACAGATTTGTACCTCACCCGTTCGCCAGCACTACCAAAACAAAATGGAACCAGGTGACGCTTTCACAGAGTAGCAGCAGCTAGCGGATCAGCCTTTAGCACAGACCAATGAGGCAGTGTGTATATTCCTACAGATTATTGTGGAGTGCAAAAAATGGTAAAAGCAGACCAAGAAAACAGGCAGCCCAGGCAAATTTGAGGGGGAAACCAGCTGGAGCAGGGTGGCAGGCTCCATGTGCCTGGGTGGTGCTGGGAGGAGGCGAAGGCTCCAATCTGTGACATGCTGCTTGAGGTTGAATGCTCGGATTGGCCCTGATTCCTCTCCTCTGTCTTCCCCCATTCTCTTCTGCAATGGCAAGAAATGTCAAGAAGAGAAGGTACGACCCCAATGCCAGTGCCATCTAAGGGGAGACAGGGGACAGCCGTCGCCAGGAAGCGTTGTCTCTGGTTTTGTTTTTTCATCTACAGAAGGACCTATTGCAGCTCTATTTTGCATTAGTTTTACTTGAAGAAAAAAAAATACACAAAGAGGACAAATACAGCAGCACCCTTTCAGCAGAATAGAAATGCAGGCTTTAAGCGCCCCTCACCCCCACCCGGCCCTGCACATTTTTTACTGAACCCAGTTATCAGTGTGAAAGATTTCTCTTTTTGGAAGCAGCAGTGCAGACACATGGATGGGGCAGGGAGGATGCATGGCATAGCATCCAGGTGATCCGTAGTCAATGTCCCTTCCTGTACAGAAGAGCCCCGCCCTCTTCCTGGCATGACGAGCCCTCGCTGAAGGATCCCGCATGGCTGCGAGAGCTTTGAATGCAAACAAAAGCAAACTTATGTCAGAAAAGAAGGAAACTCCACATTTAAAAAAGCAAGCCACCGAGTGGGCAGCAGAAAGCTGAAGTTCTCACCTTTATGGGAAAGTGTCCGTTTGCCTGGCTGGGACACAGGAACCATGTCGACAAAATAGAACTATAGACAAGGCTGTGCATAGAGTAGCCAAAATTCACTAAATTTGAACATATCATTTGACACTGATATTAAATGCTTTTTAAAATTTTTAGCATGTTATATAATGGGTGCCTTGGGCTATGTTTATGAAAAACAGAAAAAAAAGATATTGTGAGTTTGGATAAATTATCATATTTTGCCTGCAATCACATTCAGGAACTGAGGTCAGAAATCTAATATTTGGGAGGGGGTTGAAGAATATACCCCAGATCGGGCCAATTCTTATGTCATTTCAAACCCAAGGACAGTTTCTTTGGATTATACTTTGTCACAGGAATCCCAGGGTATATCCCCTCCAAAAAAGCCAAAGAAGTAAAGGAGTAGATACATGGGTACCTCCCCCCCACCTGAGAGTCAATAAAGGCTGTCATACACACCCCCACATAGCAGGTTTTTGTATTCAAACAGCTGGCAGAGAAACGCCTCCACACCTGGGGCTAGTGGTTCAATCTATGCTCAATGTTTATTTGGAACCAAGGTCACTATCCATCCATCCATTCTGAAACCGCTTGTCTTATTCAGGGTTGCGGGGGTTCCGGAGCCTATCCCAGAAACTATGGGTGCAAGGCAGAGAACAACCTAGGACGGGGTGCCAACCCATCACAGGGCACACTCACACACCATGTACTCACACATGCAAGGCAGGGAACAGCCCAGGATGGGGCGCCAACCCATCACAGGGCACACACACCATTCACTCACACACGCATACCTATGGGCAATTTGAAAATGCCAATTGACATTACCATGTTTTTCAACTTGGTGGGGGGAGACCAGAGTCCCCAAAGGCACCTCCACAATGAAGTGGGGGAGAACACAAAAACATCACACATGGAGCTCCCAGAGTGTGAAGCAGCAGTGCTTATCACTGTGACAAGCTGTCCCTGAAACTAAAATCTATGAAAACTAAATAGAGACATTAAAATAAAATGAGAACTAATGAAATCACACTGAAAACTAAATTAGATTTCAAATAAAAATATACAAAAAACATTTAAAAAAAATCTAAACTAATGCATAACACTGATATCAGCTCATTATGCCTTTCATTAGTAGGTTTCCTTTACAGAGTCAAGTGTGTTGGTTTATTTTACCACTTTGAGATAAAAAAAACAATTCAGTCAAACTGCCAGTGAAAGGAACATGGACTGAACGGGATAAACTGGTTTGGGGTTTAGCTCTTCTGGTGCCTACGACACATTACATTAGCTACTGCTGCCCCTTAGGGCATCCATTAGGTTTTCTATCCTACCTGGCTTCTGATGAGCCACAGCTGTTCCTGATTTACCCAAAAACAGGCGTGGCTCATCAGAAGCCAGGTAGGATAGGAAACTACTGGATAGTAGCTCTCTAGGACCGGAGTTGGAGACCCCTGGATTAGCCAGTGGTCATAGTGACAGATATATTGGGTGGTTAGGGTTAATACTGGGGTGACTCAGATGTTTTTAAACTACACTTTGATGAACTAAAAAAAAATCATACTTGCTCACATAATTTCATTTGGCTGCCATGTCCATTTTTGCACACACATTTATACAATGCTTTCTGCTATTGATACCCCTTGTAAAAGTTAGTAGGAAGGATTTTTTTTTAAAAAAAAAGATGTTTGCTGAAGTACCTTCATCTTGCTCTGAAAGAAAAAAAACCTGACTTTTAATTGAAAAAGGTTTATAAAAAAATATCCCTTGAGAAATAAATATTAACACATGATGTATCACCATTGGTGGCACCCCTGCATTTAATACTTTGTACAACCTCCCTTTGCCAATATAACAGCAAGAGTCTTCCCTTATAACCTTTTATTAGGTTGCAGAGTACAGAGCTTGGCATCCTTACCACCATTCTTTACAGAATCTCTCCAGATCATCCATAGTCCTAGGCACTCTCCTTTTCGGCTCAGGCCACATGTTCTCAGTGGCCTTCAGGTCAGAGGACTAAGATGGCCATGTCAGAAGCTTGGTTCTGTGGTTGAGGCCAACAAGGTTGATTTGTTTCGACTCACTGGCCTCCTGGATGATCCAGTGATGACCCTGTATTAGTTCCCTGGCAGAGGCAGCCAGGTTTTGATTTAATCTTCCACTATTTCATGGAATCCATGATTCCATGTCCCCTAACAATGTTTCCAGGGCCTGGAGGAAAAGCAAAGATCAAGTGCCAGGGAAGTCAGTCCTACAGGTCAGCACGGGACAAGATGACAGGGAAGGTGGATCGATGGAGATGGGTCAGGTGAGGCACACTGGAATCATGAGGTTGGGAAGGCAGGACAGGGCAAGCGAGACAGACAGGGTGCAGCATGCAGGGAAAGTGGGAGAGACAAAAGACCACCTGGTAATGCTCTTTTTAACATAGCAACAATACTTTGCATTGTTTGCAGAGTACCATCTGCTTAAGTGGAGCTAATCAGAGGAGAGATTGTCCACAGCTGCTACATCCCACCCATTATTTTTATTACAGCCATACCTTTTACACCAAACCCACTTTGAGCGTTTATTGGCAAAAAGTTCAATTTTTGTTTCATCAGAACGTAGAACAGTTACAGTCAAAGACTGTAGTAACATTTAACAAACACCAGGTGCTTATGTTTCTGTATAACTGACAGGAAAGGCTTTTTTCTGGGATTCCTTCCATACAATCTTGGTGCATGGAGATGCCATCTGATGGTGGTTCTGGAGAATTGATGACCCCAGGATTTTACTTTTTCTTGCAATTCCCCAACAGTGATCCTTGGAGATATTTGTTTTTCCTGACCATCCTTCTCACTGAACCTGGTGGTAAGATAAACTTGGGTCCTCTTCCAGGCAAGTTTATCACAGTTGATGACCACATCATCATTTTTACCCCCCACTGTAGAAATAGGCATTTTCAGGTGAGTAACTATTTTTATAACAATTTCCTGAGTTACAAAGGTCAACACACTTCACCTATATTTGGATTAAGTGTTCTTTTTCTTTGCCATGATGAAGGTTGGCTAAGGGAATTTGGTTCTGTCTCCTCACAATTGTATCCCAGCTAATCAGGAAGTCATTGATTTCACCTGGTAAGTTCAAATAAACTCAAATCAACTAAAGAATTTACAATTTAATTGGGAAACGTGCTTCAGTTATATTGTTTCACATTAATTTCCAAGGGTGCAAACAATTGTGGCACATGTGTTTTTGTTTAGAATATTTATTTCTTGATAAGGGATATGTTTTTCATTGAATAAACTTGTTTTAATTAAAAGTCCGATTTTTTTCCTCATTTTTTCAGTGCAGATTTTTTTTTTTACCAAATATTCTTACTAATTTTTACAAGCGGAGCCAATAATAGTAGAGGGCACTGTATATAATATATATCACATACACAAATTATAAACAGACACACGGTGTCAGTCAAAAGTGTGGACATGCCAAGCCAACTATAAAGTCAGACTGTCACATCACATGACCTGACCTAAACACAAGAGAAATGGTTTTGGAGGAATTTGACCAGGGAATGAAGAAAAAGTATGTGGGAGCTCCTTCAGGACAGCTGGAAAAGCACCTAAGGAGGTCACCTTACGAAACTGGAGTAAAGGAGACAGCAGGTTAGCCAGCCTGGAGCAGCTGGGGGCAGTAAGGGGATTACTGTACTGACCCAGGGATTTGTCCTGGCAACCTTCTGAGTCCTCACAGAACTCACAGAACTGCGCCCCTACCACACCCCCCCCCCCCCCCCCCACACTCTCCCTCCTTACTATTATTTCTTCTTTCTCATCTC
>JAODKE010000001.1:41311003-41323230 GCA_026779605.1 Mormyrus hasselquistii
TTTTACCCACAAGCAGTGAGACTCCTCAACCACAGCACAAAACTGGACAACATGATGGACAACTACACACACAGCACGTAACGGACAACCTCACACAGTCATAACATAGTTTAATTTTCCTTCTGGAAATTATAAAAATATCTGTACCTCATGGCACATCTGCACCTTACCTTATCTGCACCTTATGGCACACTATCACCATACTAAATGCATCTATTTATGTATAAATATGTATATATTTTAGTTTTCTCTATACCCTTCAGTGCAATACCTCAGGTACTTTATATTTGTACATATACATATGGCTGCTACATTTTTATATATAGGTTTCCTTGTCTTTTTTTTTCTTTTTTACACTTTATGATTTTTCTCTTATTTTACACTTATCTTCTGTTAGTACTTATTTCCTTGGCTTTTTTATCTTTTTTAACACTTAAAATGTTCATCTTATTTTATACTTATCTTCTGTTAGTACTTATTTCTCACATTTTTTGTATGTTTTAGCACAGTTGGAGTTTACTTTTTTTAGCCAGGAAAAAACATTTCACTGTATGTTGTACCAGCTGGATATCTGAAATGCCATTTTTGACTAGGAAGAATTGAAGTACGTATATCTGCAATACATATCCAGTCTAGCGATTGAATGTTAAAACGCCTTGCCATATGCGCCCACTTCAGCGATCTTTATCGTAGATTTTTCGTTGTATGCTCTCATTCGGTCTCTGCCCACGTCATTCCGCTTCATGAGTCACTGCCTATCCCTAGCCGTGAGCATTCAATATTCCCCGGATCACAGCCCCTTCCGAGGGCTAACACACGTCTCACCAGGAGTGTTACAACCTCAATTCCCCCCATAACTATCTTCATCCGCGGCCAGTCTACCACCGGCGACGGACGCATGCACCCACGGTTTCTTTCTCCACATGCTGACAGCCGCTGACAGTTTCTCTGCAAAGAAAATCTTTCCCTCAAATGGGCGTTCTCTTTATAATTCTCCCCTCCGCCCCAATCCTAGTCACAGGTGTTCTCCATTAGCATTGCAGGAAGTGACCACAGACCCAGAGCCGTTCACTACATACTACACTATTATACATTTAATGTGGTTTAATGTATTAAAATTGCGACCAATAATCACCAAATTTGTAACACATATATATGGCCATAAAGACTTTCACCTGACAAAAAAACTCAAAACCGAAATGCTAGGAATATGGACTTTAAATTACGTTAAGCATTTCCCCCTCCATTGACGACCATTATAAGGAAAGGGCTTAACGTGACTTAATGTATCAAAATAGCAACCAATAATCACAAAATTTCTCACACGCATATCTGGCCATACAGAGTTTCACTTGACAAAATATCAAAACCGAAATACTAGAATATGGACTTTAACTTACGTTAAGCGTTTTCCCCTCAGTTATTGGTCGCTATTTTGGTACATTAAACCACATTAAGCTTGTTCACATTACGCGTTTTATAATGTACCGAATATCATTTTTTTCACGTTCACTGACTGTCTCACCAAATACACTTCGGAAACCGGATATATATCAATGTGAAAAGTTTATTGTGAAATGTAAATCAAATTAAGTAACCGTATAAAGTAATATTTTTATTATTTAAAAATAAAAGGACACTATAGCCCCGATTCCATCAACAAAAAAGGCCGGAGGCAAATAGCTTGCAGAAATGCCCGCCGGAAGCACATGGGCTTTATATAGGCTACTGTCTCGGTGTTCATTACTACTCCTTAAGCTCCTGAAGTCGTCCAAGCTTCCGAATACATTCTGCGCAAAAAGGTGAACATTTTTGTGTGTTTCGGGGAAAAATGATTTACAAAGATATTTTATTCGGCGTTAATTTAGTTATGATATATATTATATGTTACTGTTGTTGTTATTATTATTATTGTTCTTGTTTTTTTATTATTTTTATTAGTAGTAGTCTAGTACCGGTGGTGGTGGTAGCGATGTTTTTCTCTTTTTTTCGTTATGGTCAGTCCCGTTGTCACTTTTAGGGTTTCTTGGAACTCCATGCCTTAAATAGCCTACTTTATGTTTCTTTAAGTTAGGAACTTCCAATTAATCGTTTTCGCTTTACTTCTTGCTTGTCTTCACCGAGTGGATACTTAGGCTTACTACATTTTTTAAAAATGGCTTGAAAGTTAGTATATTACATAATCATAGGGTATTAGGCTATTCTCAGCCTGTTGATATTAAAATTAATATTTTTTAATTAGTCGTTGTCGATAAAATTTCTCATTCAGTAAAAAAATCTTCCCGTATGAAATAGCCTACGTTTTCCACTCCTGCCGAAGAAGCCAAGTTGTCCTGTAGTAATATTTTCGGATAAAATTAGATTTAAAGAGAAAAAAATTGCAGTGGGTCTAACGAGACTTGCGGTCGATGTTGGTTTCAACATCGTATTGCGAAATTAAAGTTAATGAATTTGACGGTATTTGTGAATCGAATTTATTCCAAGGCGAATTTCAATCTACTTTAAAATGTCAAAACAGGTAAAGCGTATTCATTAATCGATGTGTAATTCGAAAGTGAAAGGCAACCCGTGTGTCGTCACGGGTTTAGTTTTTCTGGTTGCTTTATTACTTCCGTAAACGAAACCGATTTCATTCCATTTTATATCCTTTTTATGTACCTAAGAAAGGGGAAGGCCGTACTTTATATCCTGTTATTTTTTTCTTGATTTTCTTTTCTAATGTCATCGCTGTCGGGTTCTCTGTAGGTTTACACGGACAGGTGATGGAGTTTCAGATGGTTCTGCTCGAGGTGGAACAGGGTCTTGGCACGAAGGACGTGGAGGCCCTATCATTTCTGTGCAGTGAGCTGCTCCGCAGGGACCTTAGCGGAGTTACCGAGGCCCGCGAGCTCTTCTCCATGCTGCAGAAGGAAGACTTCATGTCCGCAAAGGATCATTCTCTTTTGACAGAGCTGCTTACCATTTGTGGTCATTACAAATTAATTCGTGATCATCGACTGCCTCCTGCCTCCAGTATTATAACCTCCTACAGGTACCGGTTTGTTTTCTTAGGACCGATTTATATTTGACGCTCAGAAGGTATTCGCGTACGCATCACGACCGCCACGCGTTTCCTGCGTTTGTTCAACGCGTCGTAGGTGTAGTAGCCTACGCCAAGAGTTAACGGTACGCGTACTGGGGGCAGTATGGTTTTTAAGAATGGATGGCCGGAAGAACTGTATATTTTCATAAGCAAGAGATAACATATTGCGAGCACCATTGTGTCCCGCTGTATAGAGTGTCTTCAAAATTTAATTGTAGTTTAAGTTAGTAATTAAGTATCATGATATGTATATGAAGTACAATGAAAATCTAACTTGAAATTCTGACTTGCATACTTTCATAAGCAATGTTATTTTTCAATACAGTTCCGTTATTTATAAATCTTGATTACAAAATTTGCCGAGAGCATACTGAGGTGAAGTCAGTTTTAGGTTGGATATTCGACGGATATTCAGATCCACACTCTCCAGACTTAGCGGCGGTGCTTCACTCACGCTAGCCGGCATAAGGCGGCCGAAAGACTACTAGAACAACTTCATAGCCCTGGAGGCGCTCGCTCACCGCTGATTTAGGGACCGTCAACGAATAGTAAAATACTGTCAATAATAAAATACTGATTGCTTGCAATAACTTATATGCAATAGGATCCAGTAACTCCAAAATGGGTGCATATGCTACAACTACCTGACATACACAGGACACAGTGAATTTTACTAATTTTTAACACTTTATTGTATTTTAAATGATGATTTTGAAAAGAAAAAGTGGGGAAATAAATTTCTTTCAATAGCTTCTAGGCAATTGGAGCTTATGATGCCCAAATGGGTGCAAATTATGCTACTACCTGGGTACTATATGACACAGTATCTTTCTTTTGATTTTAACCCTTCGTTTAATTTATATGATTTTTTTTCTCTAAAATTAGGCATTTTTTTTCAATAGCTGCTAGACCATGGGATTCTATGTCAGGTATTGTTGTGTTCATGCAACCTACTGAGGTTTTATTCTGTGTTCTCAGCATCTTCTGGGGGACTTGGAAGGACGGGAGCTTACTTTCCTTTATAGACATAGAATGTGGGGCCTATCAGCGTATTAAAGGCAGCTGGACAAGTGCAGTCACTTAATCGTAACTTTCTGAAAAATTTCTTAGAGGTGTTATATAGTGGGTTTTATTAACATTGAACATCATTAGGGTGACACAATTTCACAATAAAAATACATATACAGTGCTTGAAAAGATACAAACAAAAGTTAAAAATGGTACATGGACTGCATTTATATAGTGCTTTACAACACATGCCTCACATTCACCCATCCACACACCGGTGGTGGAGGCTACCATGCAAGGCACCAACCTGCTAACCGGGAGCAATTATGGGTTCAGTATCTTGCTCAAGGACACTTTGATGGGGTCTGGAGGAATCAGGGGAACCTGCAACCCTCCCATTGCCGAATGCTACAGTAGCACTACCTCCTGCGCCACCATCTTCCTCATCAAAAGTTGTGGTGTCAAATAGGGCTGAGGTAGTACTACACTTGGTACTAGGTTTTGGGTCACAGGCTCCCACGGCCTAGCAGCTATTGGAAAAAAGGCCTAATTTTAGGAAAAAAATCATATCAAGTACATAAAGGGTTAAAATCGAATGAAAGGTGCTATGCCCTATAGTGCTCAGGTAGTAGCATAATTTGCACCCATTTGGGGGTCATAAGCTCCCATTGCCTAGAAGCTATTGAAAGAAATCTATTTCCCCACTTTTTCCTTTTAAAACGATCATTTAAAATATAAAGTGTTAAAAATGAGTAAAATTCACTGTGTATGTCTGGTAGTTGTAGGATATGCACCCATTTTGGAGTTACTGGATCCCATTGCATTTAAGTTATTGCAAGCAATCAGTATTTTATTTTTCTGAAAGTAATACGTTGACGGTAGCTAAATCAGCGGTGCGCGAGCGCCTCCGTGGCTGTGGAATTGTTCTGGAAGTCTTTCGACCACCTTATGCCGGTTAGCGTGAGTGAAGCACCGCCATTAAGTCTGGAGAGTGTGGATCTGAATACCAGTCGAATATCCAACCTGAAACTGACTTCACCTCGGTCGAGAACATGGGGTTTACGTTTAGCTAGAACATATATATTGTTATAGGAGACTAAATTTAGCAAGCTGTGAAATCTTAATGACCGCCATTTTCTGGATTATCTAGTATATGTTTAACAGGTTGAAGTTTACCGCCGCTACTTTTGTATGAGCTCTGCCTGCGGTCTTCACACCATTCCTCATCATTTTCATCGTTGCTGTTTAAATCACTCTATCGTGAATAAATGTGTTTATGGGAAATTTATTTCGAACATTTTTTTTCTTTAAAAATACTGCAATACGTCTTGCAGAAATAGATATTTTCCAGTGACGTGCAGTCTAATTACGAAATACTAACTACTACAAGATACAACATACGATGCAACATTCAACATGGGGTAGTAAAGTGATATGTGGCAGAGCGAAGCACGACGTGAAGCAGTGGTTAGAATACAGAGAATGCGGTAGCAGTATTAAAAAAAACTAACAACTCGATCGCTGTCGACGCATACATCATTTCATGTAACAATCCTATACGATCAAGTGAGACCAGAAACGAAGGAGCTGACCAAGATGGATTTCTCGCACTGCCCCTGGTGGACATGACCTTAAATAATCCAGATAGACGTAAACTAGCACAGTCAGCCACCAAACATCATTTTCAAACATAAGCGAGCGAGCGAGTCTAGCCTCGTTATTTATCAGTTAAACATATAACGTAATGTTCGACACATTTCAGAAAGATGCTATTTGAATTGTCAGAAGAAATCACACAGCAGGACCTTAAGAGGATCAAGTTTCTGCTGAAAGAAAACCTTCCTCGGAGTAGACTGGATGAAACCACTGTAAGTGAATAATGGTCAAACCAAACTGTCCCTTCTACCAAAAGGGCAGTGTGTGTTTGTTAGGAGGGAGAAAACACTGCATGAAATATCAAGCCGTTTGTTGCTTTCAGACAATGTTTAAACTGCTGCTGGAGATGGAGAAGGCAGACGAGCTTAGCCATAGCAACTTGGAAACACTGGAGAAAGTTGTCGGGAAGGTTACTCCCAAACTGAAAAGCAAAATAAGACATTACATGAAGACTCAGGGTAAGTTGTAGAGGGGCATTGTAGAATCTTTTGCAAATTGTGACTCGTGCTAAGGTGTACGGTGGAAGCCGATTTTGAAGAAGCTAGTAATGTCATAAAGAGTTAATATTAAGCATCACTAAAATAAAGCTAAAGATGTAGCTAATTGAATGTAATGATTCCATGCTAAAATAGCATTTTTTGAGAAGCCGTGGTGTGCATGTTTTTTGATTGATTGTTTGCAGGGGTCCTTATCTATATAATTTGCCTAAGCACTTACCACAGGTCAGGCTGGTATTAAAATCACAGTTTGATCACCTACCCCTCACCCATGAACGCCATGACTTTTATTCCTAGCCATGGGGCTGCCACACGTGTGTGTCCTTGTCTGTGACACATCCAACTTTTGCAGGTACCCATTCTCAGGAGACTGGCGAGAGTAGAACAGAGAGTGTGAAGCTGTCTATGCCTGAGCAGAGTTTGTCTACTGGACAGGTTGTTTATATGAATGTCCATCCCTCTCTATAGCTCAGTTTTTTTTTAAATAAATACTTCACCTGTTTTTGTTGTCATTTTACTTTCATGGTCACATACAACCATGTATTTTTCTCCTCTTCAGAGTGCACTGTCTCTTCCCTCTCACATCAGCCATACTTCAGGTATGTTTAATTTGCATGATTCTTCCTTATTAGCAAAGCAAGTGCGAGTCAGCTTCAGAAGACATCTTAAGTGTAAGTTAAACTTCAGAATGTTACTTGTCAGCAAAGAACAACCTTGCTGTATTCAGTCATGCAGGAGCTCAATATGAGGATCCCAGTGGAGACTGAATTCAGATCGTTATCCTTCAGCTTATCTCGGGTACCTAGAGCTAACTCCAATGGTGAGTCCTGATTTTTAAAGGAGGAGCAAAATCATGTGACCCTAACTACATTCATTTATTTGTTATTAATGTGCTGGTTGCATGTGTGTATGTTACAGTAGCATGATTTGAGGGAGATGTGCAGGTCAGCGGGCTAAAGGCTGATTTATACGTCTGCATCAAACCGATGCCATAAGTATGGCATAGCCTCATACCCTACACCACAGCCTGACAGGCGCCACCCCTGAAATGTAACTACAAATCATGGCAACGCAGACTGCAGCAGCTGTGATTGGTCTGTTTGGTAGCATCACACTTCCTCCTGTACAAAACTTTCTTGTTGCTTGTTTCCAGCTGAGGGTATTTTACTGTGGAACAAGTTGTTTAGCTTATTGCTAGTCCGCTGTTTTTGCAATTGTTGCAGCCACACGGCTGCAGCCAGTTATGCTAAGGCTGCACGATATTAGAAAATGTCACATATCGCAATGTGATTCTTTTTTGTGGTAAATATTACGATATTCATAAACCAAAAATGAGTAATTTAAACAGCAAGGATGGGAGCTCATTAAAAAGCAGCAGCAAGCTCTTAAAAGTATGCTAGATAATTTTGAAACAATAGTTAAAATCGCAAAGCTTGCTGAGTTTTGCTTCCTGTTAGAGTAAAATGTTTTAGCAAAACTTAAACCACTGCACTTAGCCAAGCAGGGTTTTGATAGTGTAATTGCAAAGGGACACAGAAACATCAGTTCACCACTTGCACTAGCTATAACGTAGGTATGATTCAGAAGCTTAAATCAGTCTTAACCCTCTGTGCCGGATATAAGGTCACTGGTTTGACGGTTTGACCCCTGGCCTCAGCAGCATGTTAACATGTCCGAATTAGTCTATTGTATAAGAAATAAAGAAAAGGATGTCAGGTGGTTTATCCTGGATGCTGGAACCACGTCTGTAGAACATGTAACATATTCGGATATACCGCTTCTTGGATGTAATGTAGGGCACATGCTCCTGACATTCATAACACCTTGTGCCCTCCAGCCCTCAGCGGGAATGTTTCTGAGGATGAGTCAATGTAAGGGATTTGACTTTGTCCTGCTCTTAGATGGTGGACCTGTTGAAACACTAAGCAGTCCAAGCCCACTTAGCGCGGAGGCATCTGACTCCACAGGTGAGCTCTGCCTGCCATCAACTCGACATGCCACCTGATCTCCTGTCCTTCTGCAGTGGCTCTGCTGCTTCTTCATTCTGCTCTAACTGAAAATAAACTTTGCTGTCCTCCAGTAGACCATAAACCAGACGCTCCAAACACAGCCTTGGATGACCAGGTATTGCTCCATGTTCCTCTTGTACAGAATTTTACAATTTTATAATTGAAAGGACTCAAAATCATGTGGCATAAGAATGTAACCAGTAAGTTTTAATGCTTTACACTGTATTGTGTTGTACAATTTCAACTGTTTCTCTAAAGGCCTTGAGTGTATATGAGATGAAGGGAGAGAAAAGAGGATTCTGTTTAATCATAAACAACTATGACTTCTCAAACTCGCAACCAAGGCTAAATAACAGAGTAGGAACACACAAAGATGCGGGTAAGTGCTGATTCCAAATTGGATTTGAAGGACAAAATGTAAATGATTGAAAATGACAAGCATATAAGACAAACATCTGTCTGCTTTCCAGAGAACTTGGAGAATGTGTTTCATTGGCTTGGATTTGAAACATCGGTTGAGCATGACTGCAGCCACGAAAAGATCCTGTCCCTGCTTCAGAGGCTGAGCAACGAAGACCACACCCTCATGGATGTCCTGGTGTGCTGCGTGCTAAGCCACGGCCAGCTGGGGGCTGTCTACGGGGTGGATGGCAAAGTGGTACCGCTCAAGGATCTGACAGAGCCTTTTTCAGGCAGCCGGTGCTCTACGCTAAGGGACAAGCCCAAGTTATTCTTTGTGCAGGCATGTCAAGATAAGCCTAGGCAGTCGTGTGCATCTGTCCAGGCCGACGGAGACTATGAGAGTGACGCCTTAGTGCCCAAGGACTCCCTCCATGATGCGGCGGACATCCTGTTAGGCATGTCCACCGTGCCCTACTCCCTTTCTTACAGAGACGGGAAACAGGGAACCTGGTATATCCAGTCTCTTTGCCGAAAACTGCTGCTGCTGGTACCCAGGTCAGTGGAACATGTGGTTCCTTTGGTCTGGCGGAACTGAAGATTCTAGAAAAGCTACCATCATGTGTATATGTTTCAGTTAAGCAGGAATTTTCAATCTCCAATCTAAATATACATCCACAGGAAAATATCATATAAACTATTGTATTGTAGTTCAACAGCTTTGCTTTTATAGTATATTTGAAAATACAACATCTGATAATCTGGAATGCAAAAGTCAGCAGTGAGCTGATCTGTGGTTTTTTTTTTGGCCAGTGGGGCAGACCTGCTCTCCATCATGACAGAGGTCAACAACGATGTCAGCAAAATGTCAGATCAGACAGGCACCAAAAGGCAGATACCCCAGCCTGCATTTTCACTACGCAAGAAGGTTGTCTTCCCTGTGCCAAAGGCACCAGCCCCTTCGCTGCCCAAGTAAAGAGTCCGACATTAAATCAACGTTTCAAGAATACAACACTGCAAAGAATGTTATTGTGTCTAATGACTTTATTTTTAGGAAATAAATTTTTTTTACAAATAAAATATTTCTGCTTAAGATTCTTTGCTTTATATATAGCAGAAAAAGTATGTGCTTGGCAAGAGTATGATATGTCAGACCAAGGGAATTTGTCTTTTTTTTTTTTTTTTTAACTAAAAGTCTAGTAAACGAGCAGATGTATAAAATCCTTAATTTGTTCCTTCAGCATCAATACAAGGGAGCTGCACTAGAAAGTGCCTCCGGTGCTCTGATGAAAGGGGATGAGATCCAGCAGGGTCCATCCTCAGTCCACAGGCAGAACCAGAGTCTTGGTTAGTGTGTACCAGGGCTCAGGCATCTGTTTGAAGTCAGGGTAGCTCCTGAGGCCTACCTCCCGATTTACTATGGTCAAGATTTCCAGGATGTTTTTGTTCCTACCAACAAAGAAGAAAATGTAGACGTAATAAAAACAAGGCAGCTGTCCCTCTCCCCACATTTCCTGCAGCCCAGCCCACATACCTTTGGCAGCCGTCTCTCAGCTGCTTACAGAGCTCCTGTATATAGATGGAGCCTAGGCGAACATGGCGGAATGACTGGTAATTTGCCACGGTAGCCATGCCCAGGAGGAAGTCTGAGTCATCTGGGATTTGCAGGGTGTCCCTGCTGTAGTTTCTGTCGTCGCCTTCATCACCATCAGCCTGGATATACATGCCCTTCTGCTTGTTCTGGCCCTGACAAGCCTGGATGAAGAACATTTTAGGCTTGCCTGCTAAGGAGGGGCAGTTGCTGCTTTTGAACGGCTGGGTAATTTGCTGAATGAGGATCGATTTGCCATCCGTGCCAAAGACGGAGCCTTTCTCGCCGTGCGAGAGGATACAGCAAACAAAGGCGTCCATGGAGCTATGGTCCAACTTTCCAAATTGATTCACAGTGTTCAGAATTTCTGTTGCAGTCAAATCTTGGTATTTTTGCACCTCAAAATGCAGCCAGCTGAAGACTGATGATAGGCTGTCTAAAGTCAAAGGGACAGAGTGGGAAGTTAGTGAATTCAGATACCTGTTTTGCTCTGGAGATTTTCTGTTAGCAATTTCAAAACATTATACCTATTAGGTCATATTTTGTGGAAAAAATAAGGTTGGGGCAGACAACTAAAATGCTTGTATGTTCAGTGTTTCCTCTACCATTATATTGGGGGGGGGGGGCTCCCCCCCTCAACAGCACCTCCCCACCCCCCCCACCTCACTTGAAGGTCAAGTTAATTTAATTTCATTTTATTTTCTATATAGCGCCAAATCACAACATAAGTCATTTAAAGTTACCTTTCTTATAGAACAGATCTATACATTGTCCTTTTAGTAAACAAACCAATTAGTCTTATTTATCTTAGTTACACAACAGCTTGTCATTTTTGTCTCTACACAGTCACCCGTTTACAATTCTCCTCTGCTTTCTGTATCACGCATGGCAGCGTTCCAGCCCGACGCACGCACAGACAAATGCTCGCGCACACAGGTGTGCACACCCCTCAGCGAACAGAGATCGTGCGTCAGAAAATATATTGCATCAACCACCCAAAAAGCAGACAAAAATATACTGCATATACAAAAATATAGTGGCAAAAGCTACACACTTTGTGGATAATTGTCGTAAAAAGAAATGTTCTAATGTTTAGTTCAGTTGTTATATTGATTGCTGTAAAACTGTGTATAAGCCAATAGAAATTTACCAGTTCAGTATTAACCAATCTGCAATTTTGAAACACGTAAAAGCATACACGCCTGTCTTCATCTGAATAGTCCCTTCACTTAAGGGCAGGTGTGCACATGACCTGGAGGAGACCCTTCCTACATTGCGTGTGGCCCTCACCGGCATCTTTATCTGTACCCTTACGGTTTCCCAGCTGACAGGCCTTCTCAAATGTATAGTTGTTGATGATGAGACAGTATCCACGTGGATAATGAGTCATGTTATACCAGTCCTGTAACGTCAGAGGATGAATGTAGAGCACAGTAGTACAGATTTTACATAGTAAAAAACATTCAACAACAACAACTGCTTGCATATAACTTGTGGTTGTCATCATACTGAGGCAAATTTACCTTCTCTAAGGGTGTTCCTCTAGGTCCCGTGTCTGTGAAAAGACTCATTTCTGCCTCACTACTGATTGGACTCATAGCTGTCAGAAACAAGAAAGATTTAATGCATCACTGAAGTAGCTTTATAATAACTGTAGACATGGTAAAAAGATCTTCAGGCACAGGCAAGAGAAACACAAGGCAAACCAAAGAACAAGATTGGTGCACTGGGCATTGGTGGTGCATCTTCTCATGGTTTTTGTTATACGACTCAGATAAACTCAGAGCACCAAATTCCTCTGTGTTCACCTGGCGGAGAACCTCTCCTGATCCCTCAACACCAGCTCCATAGCCAAGAAAGCCCAACAGCGTCTCTACTTTCTGTGGAGGCTGAGGAAAACCCATCTCCTACCACCCATCCTCACAACCTTCTACAGAGGGACGATCGAGAGCATCCTGAGCAGCTGTATCACTGTCTGGTATGGA
>JAODKE010000001.1:41352003-41391357 GCA_026779605.1 Mormyrus hasselquistii
CTGTTAGTTAAGTTCTCCCCAAGCGAGCTTGATGGGCCGAATGGCCTCCTCTCGTTTGTATATTTCTTATGTTCTTATGTGGAATACACATACTATCCGATACTTAGGGGTACTCGCCTCTGTTATGTGGAATACACATCCTATCCGATACTTAGGGGTACTCACCTCTGTTATGTGGAATACACATCCTATCCGATACTTACGGGTGCTCGCCTCTATTATGCCGAATACGCATCCTATCTGATACTTAGGGGTACTCGCCTCTATTATGTTGAATACACATCATATCCAATACTTAGAGGTGCTCGCCTCTATTACACCACAGCAGCATCACATCACTTGCTTTTTGCCACCCCAACACCATCAATCTGAGTTTCAGGAATTCCAACAATACCCTCTCTGCAGGTGTTTCATGATGATGCCCCTTATTACTGAGAACTTCTATAAGTTTGCAAAAAATGTCTGCAGTATAAAGCAAAATGAATGGTCTTCAAATTAAATTGTTTATATTACTGCATTTTAGATAATGGTCAACACAACATCAATAAATGACTCCAATTTGTCTTGATTCACCGATAATTCACATTCTCACAGTGGCACAAATTTTTCAGTATTGGTCGAACAACCTATTTGTATATTTTCTTATGCAAAAAACTTGGCCCAAAACAGACAACTGATTTGGTCCACAAAATCATCCCCAGTATAATTTCCACGAGAAACATAAAAAGGTTTTCAACTAGAACTTTGAACAGTTGTATTACCCACTAGTAAATAGAGGCAACTGAATTACAAATATTACTTTTACTGTACCACTAGTTCTGCCCTAAGTAATGTACACCAGTACAGCTTAAAACCATTTTAACTCTACCTCCATTGACTACTGATTTCAAATGTTATTTAAACAAGGGTACAAACTTTTAATTTCAATTTCTTGACAACAGAGAACTGCTACAAAGAAAACCTATGGTTAAATAAACTAAACTATTCCCTTAAGTTTCTTTTACTGCATTGCAGAAAGGAAAAAAGTTTCTACTTAGACTTGTGAATACATGTTTACATAATTTATACATCTAAAATATCACAGGTTTAATGCGGATTCATGCATGTGGTTCATGTTTTAACAACTTCATGTGCTAAACCAGAGGAAACTCCGGCTATAGATGCGGTTAAGAGTTTCATAATAATGCAATTAATTATCAATCATCGACACGAAAGAATGGAAATATTAAGAATGAGTGAAATGCCATAATGATTTAAAAAAAAGGATCTTAAAAATAGATTCAGGTCTGATCGCCTCCTTCCGAACATGTATCATCCAAATGACGATGACAGTTAGATTAAAGCACAGCCCGCTGTGCTTTTCGCTTTATTTCTGGGGTCTCCATAGCAGTTACGTCGCCAAACGCAGCCGCGCAGACGGTAATCGAGTACGTACCTCTCAGAAACAATTTTATATTCGGTCCAGACCCGAAAGTACACGTGATTCTCTCTCTTCGGAGTCAGAGACAAAAGACAGCTCGAATTTCAGGGAGGGAAGTTTAGGGCACACTTTGGGAAGATTAGGGCCTCATATCGTCATCATCGGCGGACTCCATTTGGAATTGCTTGGACATAAAAGCAAGGCAGAGTCAAGTTGCAACTTATTAAACTGAATTTGTGAATGACTCGATAAACACTGTCATATGTATTCACGGTATTACGTTCCTTGGATAAAAAGTGGCCACTTGAACAAGGCGGTACTGTTAGATGGGGACAAAATGAAGTCGTCATTGTCGTCATTATTGTGCGACTTTGTTTTCGATCCGCCGTGTCCATTTATATTGTTCGTCATTGTCAAATCGGTCGGGATCAGCAGACGCTGCAGAGCTTTGGCATTTCTACAACTTTTAACTCTGAGATATACTGTGTGCGCGAACGATTTTACGGTTTGCGCGTTAGTGAAAGTCGACTTCACTCTGTAATTTTGCCTGTCAAGGCGGAAAGTTATGCTATAAATTGGATATAATAATCGCGAAGTCAGACAATGGTATGTTCGTAAGTACACTTAACTTAAAGTTCAGCACTGTTTCTTGGCATTTTCGTATCCATTTGTGAAGGACTAACCTGGTATGTGCAGTACGGCAAAAAGTTCAATCAGTCTACAGAAAACTTGAAAGCGATATAATGATCAGTATTAAATTAGTATCAGTGAAGAATATTAGTAACAGTTGAAATGTTTGACTGTGGCAATGCTCATTTTCGCGTCTTTGTTATCCTTTTATGTGCTTTGGGTTTAAAACAGCTCTTCCTACCCAGGTAATTTTCTCCCAGTCTCAGGAGCATATTTTATGGAGTCCTTTTTTACTATTAAACTTAATGACGCTCTTTAAAACCTACACATAAGACAGGTATATGCATGCTGGTTAGCCCGACAAAAAGCTGTAATACACACGTCTCTTTGGATGCTTTGCGCTCAGTGTTGAATGGGCAGCAGCTACACCATCACTATTAACCGTGAAACTAGCGCCGTTCAGCAGCGACAGCATGGGACGCCTCGGTCCCTCCATTCACCGCCAAACGGAGAGGGGGCTTCATTCTCAGGGAAGAACTTAACGCGGAACTGCGTAATGCAGCACTCTGGCAAGAAATATGCACGGTTGTTTAATTATTAGCTATGAAACGACTGCACTACTGATTTCAACAAAAACACCATTGTGAGGATTTTCACACATCTGATTTGAAAGGAATGGGGATCTTGATTTGATTTATAGCATTTTTTCATTTTCTCATCGTCTGCTTTGATAAATGGCAAAGGCGACATCCGAGTAAATGACCGTAGCGCTGTAAATTATTTGGATTTTATGTCTGAGACACTATACGACGCACTCAGATTCTTATAAAAAATATTTGCCGTTGCTTGAAAGGGAATAGAGAGCGCACCATTTGCCGAAATCTGAAGGCAGAGACCGTGCTGGGAAATCCCTAACCGTTTTGAATGCGAGCAGGTAAGAGTGCAAATCTACTCGTTCTCACAAACGAATAAAGTGCAAGATATATGAGGCGTGAATTAGCGAGACACGATTTGCCGCTGTTTTCCTCATCTGTGTTGTTCCTGCCTTCGTTTTGCAGAGCGACGAGCTGAAGGATAAATGCCCTCGCGGAGAGCGATACGGACCAGGCGATTCCATGTCTTTCTTGGTGAGATTTATTTCTGGCGTGATGCGCTATTAAATAATGTGTGAATTGTTTCCCCGTTTTTGTTCTCATTGAATAACGGTATCAGCTATATGATTTTTGAATGTCGTCTTGCCGACAGAGATATGGAACAAAATGTATGTTTTTCTCTGTGGTATTTTGAGTCTGTCATATGAAAACAGAGTGTTTCAGACAGTGCCCAGTGCATATTCTATTAACAAATGTCATAATTTGTCTGGAGTCCGTCCTTTAGATGGGGCAGTAGTTCACAAAACTCCCCCATCTACTCCCCTCTCCATGCTTTGGGCAGCACCAGCATTTCACAGCACTCTCCCCTTTTCTTGAACACTACTTTCTCCTAGCTCTGCTCATTTGGGCTGCTCACTAAACAACCTCCACCCCCTTTCCCCCAGGACTGCTCCTGCATATCCAACACCCAGGTCCACTCTTTCAGCATTGAGGACCACTATGAAGATGTCAGCCAACAGCACTTGGTTTGTATGACATTTCCCCCTGCATCATTTTGAGTCTTTCTTCTGTAGTTATGTGAAAGGTACTACTACTAGTACTGATAGTACTGTCCTTGCGTATTGCTGGGCACTTTTCTCAGCTGTTTTTCATCTGCTGGTCAGAGGTGGAGATTTTGGGTCCTGAGAGTACAAATCCAGACCAGGATTTTGTTTCAACCAACCACTTGAGTATAAAGAGTCACAGAGTACTTAACTGGTTGGTTGAAACAAAATCCTGGTCTGGATTTGTACTCTCTGGAACTGAAATCTCCACCTCTGCTGCTGGTACAGCCCAAAAGACTTTACTGTCTTTACTGGGCATCAGCTCTAACTGAAACACCTTCCTGCATTTGGAAGTCCTCTATTCCTGCAGCATTCTGTGCTGTTGTGCTAACAGCACAATTCCACAATGTACTGCCCAGTGATCCGGGACAGGGTCCCCCCTCTGAAAGATGCAGAGGCTCCCTGGGTTCCATGTCCCCTGCACAAGCACATAAAAGGATAACAAAGACGCGAAAATGAGCATTGCCACTTAGCGCTTGTTTGTTGATGCTGTACAGAGCAGAGACGGGTCAACGTGTGCTCTGAGTGGGGCAGCTGACAGTGATGACCTCGCCTCGCTGTCCGCTGATGCTTCCCATTACCAGCTTCTGTCAGAGCTGGGTGAGTTTGTCACAAGCCTTCACTTTTGTTTCTGCAGCAGTCACAATCTTTTGGATATGGTGCTCTCCCCATAGATGCACACTGTGTGACCTTCATTGACTAGTGGTGGCCAGGAGGCCATATCGATGAAATGACTTGGCTTTGTTCTGCTAACGGGATTGGGGACATTGAGGGATGGTATCTACTTCCTGACTAGCAGCACGTGGCTTCATATGTCGGCTGCCTCTGTTAGTGGTTGCCAGCAGCGATATTGTGCTGCTCAGCCAATCGGCTCTGAGCCTTTCCACGTGATGCTGCTTAGCCAGTGGGCTCCGAGCCTTTCCACGGGACACTGCTCAGCCACTGGGCTCCAAGACTTTCCATGCTGGTTTCAGTGGACCTGCAGAGCAGGAAGGAGGGCGGAGCAGGCAGGCATGTAACTAAGAGGTGCACTTATTGATGTACCTCACCTTTAACCTCTGTCAGTGTCTTGCCAGAATCATGTTATTCTCTAAGAAAGAATTGATGGCAGGAGGTCCTCTAGTGGACATATTGCATGTTGCTTGGCGCACACTCATCGTAGCATTAAGTGCATTTAGTATGTGTTGAGGCTGTAAATTTGCTGCAATCCCGTGACAGAGCTTAGTCATAGATCCAACAGCGTAGCATGACTTATTCTCAGTCATCTTGTCACTAACTTAGCCAATGATTAATGAGCAGTGGAGAGTCACTATGACGATGCCAGATGAAATTCTTAGGAAAGAAATGTCTAGCAAATGCTTCTGAATATAGAAATTAAAAAATACAGGTAAGTATGCTAATTGTATGTAATATTCTATATATGTATACCTGGATCAATGCTGAAAATGTACATAATTTGGGTGGGGCTTATCTTGTTTTGGGGGAGGAGTATTTTTGTCCCTTGCCAGCTTGGCTCGGGCATTTTTCAGTGTTTTTGTGTCAGTTGACCCCATCTGCTCCCTTGTTAACCTTGAAAAGAGGGAGCTTTCTAACGAACTATCATATACCCCTGATCCCTCCCAACGGGGTGGTCTCTCATGTCCGGGCTTGTCTGCTTGAATCCCATCAAAAATGGAGGAAAGTGGCCAAGATGACCACATGCTTTGTGCTGAGCCTATGTGGGGGATCTGCCGAATCTCAGCTGTACCCCTAACCCCCTTTGCTTTGTGAAAACAGGCTGGGGCTTCAACAACCTGAGTCAGGTGTGTATGGCACGTCACACACCGTCTGGCCGGCTGGTGGCGTTGAAGCGCACCAACCTGGATCGCTGTAGTGAGGACGAGCTGCTACAGCTGCTGGTGAGCTGGCTCCCGCTGCCTCGCTGCTCTTTGGGGGTGAAAATATCTGTCTGTGTTTCTCTGATCAGCAGGCTTAGAACCTTGTCATCCTTGCATGTATATCTGAAATTGAAAATTAGCAGAGTATTGGCTGCTGACTAGTGGCACTATTCTTCAGTCAACATACCTGTCGTACATGAAGTTGTGCTGCTGGTGCTTTCAGTTGAAGTTCCTTTCCATGGGCACACTTTGGTGTTACACTGGTGCTCGCCTGCTCTTGTATCCCCCTAGAACGAGGTACTACTGTGTCGGCTGTTCCGCCACCCCAATCTCCTGACATCACGCCTGGTATTCAGCTTCTGCTGCCAGCTGTGGGTCCTCACGCCCCTCGTTAGTTATGGTGAGCCACCTGACTCTTCCTCGGGTGCATCCCAAGGTGGAGATGCCACCCACAGCTTGATGTCTCTTCTGGCTGGCTCGCCCAGGCTCGGCAGACGCCCTACTCAGGACGTATTTCCCGGATGGCATGAGCGAGTCCCTCATCGCATACCTTCTGCATGGTGTCCTCAAGGGCCTAGAGTACCTACATGAGATGGGATATGTGCACAGGTGAGAGGAGAGTGCAGTTCTCATTTGGATGGAAAGATCCGGAAAGTGAACATAAGACGTATAGGTGGTTCAGCTGCTATACCTTAAATTGGTGTTTTTCAAACTGGTCCTTGGGGACCCCGAGACAATCTAGCAGGGAGCTGGGAGGGAGCAAAAACAAGGACCACCCGGGTGTGGTGACCGAGGGAGACCTCCCACCCGGGTGTGGCGACTGAGGGAGATCTCCCTGTCTTCTGGCAGAGGTGTGAAGGCCAGCCACATCCTGCTGTCCACCGAGGGCCGTGTGTACCTGTCGGGACTGCACAGCGTGTATAGCCTGGTGCGGGATGGCCGGCGGCTGCAGGCCGTGTATGACATGCCGCAACACAGCCCTGCCCTGCTGCCCTGGCTTAGCCCAGAGCTCCTTCGACAGGTGTGTATGTCTGCGTGTCTGTGTGTCGGTGGGTCTCTCTGTGTCTATATGTTTATGCCTGTGTGGTAAGCATGCTGCTGTCATCATCCTCCCTCCCTCCACCCCACCCAGGATCTCCATGGATATGGGGTAAAGTCTGACATCTACAGCCTGGGAATTGTGGCCTGTGAGCTGGTCAGCGGGCGGGTGCCCTTCCAGGACATGCACCCCACTCTGGTACTAACCCACACCTCAGTGCCTGTACTCCCATCTCTGTCCTTCTCTAGACGGGCTGTTTGTATCCATCTCCAGCTCGGTGTGTCAGTAATCTGCTCTGTAAAAGCCCTGTCTCTAACGCATTCAGTGCGATTCCCCTTTAAACCCCCCACTTCCTGTTTAAATGAGGCTTGTGCCCCCTCTTCACCCAGATGCTGCTTCAGAAGTTGCGTGGTACGCATTGCTGCCTGTTGGACGTGGCTCCCTTCCCTCTGGGAGAGATGGGCGGCCTGAAGGTGTCCCGCTCAGGCGTGGACTCTGGCATCGGAGAGAGTGTGGTCACAGGGAGCCTGACCCGCGCTGTGGTGCCGGACCGGCCACAGAGCCCAACGCTGAAGAACCACTCGGCCACCTTCCACAACTTGGTACAGCTGTGCCTGCAGCAGCAGCCGGAGCGCCGGTGAGCTGGCTGTCCTGTGTGGCCGCATGCCACTTGCTCTTGCGCTTTTCTCATGGATGAGGGGGGGTCTGACTCCGTATCTCTCTCACACAGACCATCTGCCTCCGCCTTGTCAACGCACACTTTCTTCAGACAGGTAGGTCTTGTCTTCTGTGACTTAGCAGCTGCTTTGCTGCCCCCTGCAGGCTGACCTATGACACTGCTCCTGTCTGCTCCCCCCCTCTGTGTCTTTCAGGTGAGGCGACACACCCGGGACTCCTTCCTCAGCCTCATGTACCCGGCCATACCTTTCTGCAGCCCCCCGGACACACCCACGTCCCACCCTCTTTTCCCGCCCTGCCACGGCCTCGCTCCCCGGGTAGACTCTCAGGATGGGGCTTGGGACTTTTCTTAAGTTCCCTTCAACCCCCATCACTCCCCAAATGACCAGCACTGCTTCCAGAAAACCAGTATACTACATTTTCCATTACCTGAGTGAGATATTTATTATTTTTATTTTTTTGTAAGACGTGGTCCAGTGAAGCAGAAGCTGTGTCACTGAAGAGCTGTGAATTGTCTGCTTCTGCAGCCTCGGCTGAAAGGATCAGCCCCAACCTACAGGTGAATGTGAATGCAGAGCGGCTGGCCTTGTCTGCAGTGATGGCACAGGCGTTCTGGGCCTAGGTTCCCTCTGCCCTGTCTCTCGCTAGATATTTGCTGTGTTCTGCTTTGTTTTTTCATTCATGTTTATGTGTACATTTCAACCAGGGCATAGATGATGAATTTCTCCAAACAACCGTTTTTTCCGAGCAGAGCCCACATTCTGCCCCGTCTGTGAAAATTAAATGTAAAAATGATTTTTTTTTTCCCCCAGTGTATTTAAAATACTAGATGCATTTTGGTTTGAACACATGTCATCCTGTGTTAATGAGGGTGGTACTACCGGCATTAAATATACTGTTGTTGTTGTGTCCTCCCTCTTCCTTAGAGCTAGATATTTCTGGAGTGACTAGTGACTGCAATATTTATCAGTGCTCCTTTGCAATTCCCGCCCGTTATTTAACGGCACATACATAAATGGTGTGATTGTGGGTGTGGGTGTGACCGCCCCCCCCCCCCCCCCCGAAATGTCCTACTTTGGGTCTGAATCAACAGTATTGTGGGTAACATACATTACTATAGCATTTCATATACCTCCATATGAGGAATATTTCAGTGTTGCTGTACCTTGTGACAGATGAAGCCCACTGTCTCACGACTGCATACTGTAGGGTGCATCCCACCATCAGAAATTCTCTGCCAGATCACAGTCAACATCAGCTGTATGGCTGCTATACATGTTTAATTGAAGTATCTGAAAAGTCTGTCATATGCCTGTCTATATTTTGCAATTTATTTTTATATTATCATCCTACCAAGTCAACTTAATGATCTTAAAATTATACATTACTCCAGCTGCTTTTTCCCTTAACATATTTGTTCATAGAAGTATTTCATTTTCCCCATTGATATGGTTCCAGTCACTCTTTTTCCCTGGTCTTGACATCAAAACATCAAGAGCAAAGTGGCACGTTGTGCCTGATCTGCATGGCGACACCACCATTCCTGTGCATTGTGTACATGTTTGTATTGTACAGCTGCCTTTGTACTGTTGACTGAGATGCTGTTTCGCCCTTGCATTTATATTGTGAAGGGAAACCTGTATAGCACATTTTGACTGTAAAATACCTTGTGTTTTTCAAACCGTATTCTTAATCTGTTTATATGTGTGTGAATCCTTTTTGTATAATAAAATATAAGCATGCCGAGGGACCCGGCCATGTGTCCCCCTCCCAGTAGCCGCCGGCCATGTCCAGTTATCGTTCTGTCACTGAGCCGGCCCCCCAACCCGTCCCTGTTTGGTTTTTGAATCCACGTCTTGCTCTGTATACTGTCCAGTGTTGCACTTGGCTGTTCTCCATAATAACATAACCATAGTGACCTATTTTGCTGATGAGATGTGAAATAGAGAACTAAGTGGAGGAAAAATCAAATGCACACTATCAGATGATGTGCAAAAATACATAGATGTGAGGTTTGTGTTTATAAGAATTGGAGGTGGTTTGTGGTTATTCTGAGAACCTGACAAATTCAGAAAAATCACGTTACCATATAACCCAGAAAAGTACTACAGGATTAAATTCATAGTAATACTGAAAACCTTTGTGGCCAAGGTAGTGGCCCTGAGGAATTCCATGGTGATGTGCAAAGAAGAGATACAGGGGACAAGGACGGCTTTTTGGAGACAAAACAGGTGGACAGTGGAAGCAGTGGTCACCCTAGTTTTCGCCTTACTGACAACACTGCCTGAGGAATCTTCAGCAAGTGTCCTGTGCAGCTGCTTTCTGTGGATGGCTGTCACGCGACTGGGCGGTGCCCCTACCCAGTGTGCCTCAAACCACAGTTCCACATTCACTGTTTGTCCCAGAAAAGTTTCTTTGTAAGTCTTATGGCCCTTATACACAGAAGCCAGTATTTACCTATCAGTGCTATACATTTTGCAAACAGCACCATTGTCATAAATGATAACAACGTAGAGATGAGGGCTAAATGGACTTCTAATATAACAGCATCCCACAGAGTAGAATGTGCCTCTGAACTCAAAGAACTTTACTGCTCTGTCCTGTTGAGTAAGGCTTAGACTGGTCCAGGACCACAGAGAAAATTCACATTGACCCCCATGCCATTTCTAGATAACTTATTTGTAGAATTAACTAATGGGTGTGTGCTGTAATGTAGCAAGCAGCCCTGCAGTGCAGGTTCTCCCAGCCATAACCGTGTCTGCTATGTACAGTCTGCTAGGCCCACATTTACCTCCAGAACTGCTTCAGGGCCACACAAGCCATGTTCTACTGAGCTGTTAGTTCTGTGCCCTTCCTGTTAGCTACATTGTCCTCTAATCACTCTCATTAACAGATTTTTTGTGCACAGAAATGCCTTTGACTGAATATTTGTTGTTCATCAGACCATTCTCTGCAAATTCTAGACACTAGCATATGAAATTCCCTGGTGACTGCTTATGAGATGCTGGAGCCACCCATACCAATGCTTAGGTGACCAGTAAGTGATCCTCCTCAGCCCATCTGTCTCTGTATGTATTCAGTGTCTGTCACATCAGCCCCCATGCAGGAGTGTGATGTTTACATTAGTGCATGGCCATGGCCTGTACTCCATGCACTGCTCCATGCATTCATGTCTCTGTTCAATTTCCAAAAGCATGTCTAACCCTAATTATCACCTCTGCAGAACAATCTACTGAACTTTGATCACACTTTGAAAAGTGTGCATTTTAATAGCCTACATAAGCCTGCCACTCCTTTGAATCAGTCTATGAAAGTGAGTCACAAACAAAGGTCAGCGAAACGCCAGTATCAGGAACCTCGTCTATCCTTTAAACAAATAAATCCAGCCAAACAGGTTCTCAATATGACCTTCTGCTGTCTTATACTGACAGCAAAAATGAATCATTGCACTGGGTATCATGCTTAAAAATATTTGGTGATACAATTAAAAAGTGTAGATAAAATCATAGTGTATAAAAAAGTGTATAAATAACATTTTTAGGATTTTCTGGAAGTGGTTTCCTGTGACACTAAGAAAATAAGTGGAAAACAAGTGGTTGGCTGGATGGATGGACAGATGGATATAAATGTTTTACAAAATAGTTATCAGTCAAAACATAGCTATTCTTAAAAGCATAAATAAAGCCCGGGTGTTTATACTTAGTCCAGCTTAAATGCCTAAATGAAAATCACATCTTTAACTGTTTGCCCCTTCTTGTATTCCAATATTTTTGCGAATAAATAGAAGTGCTTAGAAGTCTCATCAGTGAATACATTCTGTTCAGAAACATCTAGGATTGTTAGTATGACTTTATTATAATGAAAATAAGATATATTTTACTAACAATATGGCGGAGACGTAGACGTGTAGCTAACTCAACGCAGTGCGAGTTATTGCCCTGGAAATTTTACACGTGATGCTCAGTAATAGCACTATATCGACAGCAGATGGCGCCCTCTCCCAATATACTGTCCTGCAGGTAATACAAAACTAACACTGTCCAGGGTATCCCCCCATTGGCTATGAAACTGCAGAATTTTGAGTACATTAATTCTTTAGTGTTTACACAATATCGAGAAGATATTAACGACACGGGAACATTCAGCAGAACAAAGTATGTGGTATTGTGCATAAAATTGCTAAACAGTTCTTTAGAGTTAGAGTTATCTTTAGAGTTATCTGTACTTCAAATAGTTTCACAAGTAATGTAATAACTTTTAATTTCCATATTCTAGTTATTCGGTCGTTTTAATTCAGCAAGTGACGTTTTATTATAGGCCACGGTATAATTTGTGTAAAGCGATTAAGCGACATATTTACGCGAAGCGGAGAAGCTAGGCGCGTCTCGGACTACTGATTACGCCGTGTTTTGGACCTCAGACAGATATGGACCTCATTTTCATCGATGTCCAGCCCTTACCGAACCGAAGTTCGGCGCCCTAGCAACAGTGACCCACCCTTAACGACCCGCTGACCGCCGAGCTCCACATCGTCGCCGTAAAGGAGGGGGAGACTGTCGTAAAGCAGACGCGCTGATTAGTCAACAAGCCGTCAGCGGTGGCCGCTGGCTTTCGGAGGGCTGCGACGGACGCGACATCGCCTTGGCCTGTCCGACGCCCTCTCTGTCAGTCAGGGCGACTTGTGAATGTACGTTTCCGTGAGGGAAAGTGCGGCGTCGCTACTCGATTCTCCCCCTTGCGAGGACGGAGCCGATCTGGGCATTACTTCTATTGGAAGTTTTCTGCCTTGCTTCCCACTGATCTTTCTGGTGAAACGCTGCCGACTTATCGACACAGGTAGGTCGCTACTTAACCAGCACCAGCCTGGGGTAGTTTAGCAGCCCGAGACTTCCACTAACTACCTGGCCAATGGCTAGCCATCATAAGAGCAGCAGAGCCAGCTTATACGCCGGCCTGTCGGTGTACGGTTCCCATTAGGACGGCTTGGCTCTGCCTTTGTAAATACCGTGAACATCAGGTCCGTCAAGTGCCGAATTATAAACTGATTGAAATATATATACATTTATTAGGCGAGCGATCTGTAGGTATGTTTGTACTTGGACTGCGTATTGTGGACTGTCATGCAATGTCAGTCACGGGATCCAATTACAAATAACTGTAATAATGGGACTCAGGCTGCCCGGTTTAGTTCAGCGTAGCCGCCCCGCGGTGTCCGTCCAGTTACCAAGCGCCCCTGGGACTCGCCTGCGCTACCTTCCCCGAGGCTGTTAAATCAACGCCGGCGAACATAATAAATCTCCCACGCACGGGGTGGAAATCTGGCCTTTTTAAGCCGCGCCATAACATCTGCTGGATTTTGCTTGATAATTAACTGTAGATGATGCCCTGTCAAGTGTTCCTGGGGCGAACGATCGGGTTACAGTCTCCCTGAGAATTTGACTAACAAATCGTCACTTTCACATAGCCCTCTGCACAGCTGTGCTCCGTCTCAGTTTCACCGTTGACAGTTGTGTGTGTTTTTTCCTCCCTTTTTCCTTTTCACTTTGTATCCGTTAAAGAGACGGAGAGTCTGGCTTCAGCTGGACCGGCCGCAGGACGCGGAGGAGCGGCGTGACGGAGTGATGCGCTGAAACCGAAGCCGAGCGGAGTGTGGGGCGCCCGGCATAACACAAGCCGCCCTGCCGGCCTGTCACCCGGGGATAAATAATTCACGGCGGATAACTTAACGCCGATCAACACAGGACTGGCTCCCTTCACCAAACAGGAACAACAGCTTTTGTTTTTCTTAAGTCAAAACAAAAATCCATTTTAAAAGCGGCCTACCACGTCTCCTAGTCGGTGGCCGACCGGCGGGCCATGAGGAGGAACAGCCGAGACAGGGGCGTCTCTGCTGCAGTTTCCCGAAGCAGCCGGCGCTGACGATCGGGCCGGGATGGCCTCCAGCGAGAGACTGTACGAGGTTTGGATGCTGTACTGCAGCAAGGTAGATCACCCGCCGGCTCTTTCCGAAGTCGATACAAGTTTTGTTGCACTGCTTTGGGAAGGATTAAAATCACACTATCCGCTCTATTTTTATTGACAACATCAGTGTTTGGGTCATTGGGATCAGAAACCACTAAAAACAACGAGACGTATGTATGTGTGTTACCTGTACCAGTAACTGGCGGTATTTACAGGACGGAGCGGGGTATGTGGACCCGAGTCTGGCGGTGATGTGAAGCGTCCTTGGTTTCGAACCGAACGAAGCGCCCTGGGCTTCAGCCCCGGGTTTAGAGCAATCTCTGCCATGCAATGAGCATGAATTTAGAAGGGCATAAAAATATTTTTGTTTTAAAATAACGCTACACTAGGGGTTATGCTTTGCAGTTGTTATCGTCTTCACCGTTTCTTCACACTGCGCTCTATCACGTTTCCAAAGGTCGTTGGATAAAATGATTTTAAGCAATAAATTTACACAGTAATGGATTTCTTTGAAGTACTTAAGCATTTAGAGGGAGGGCAGTCTCCCCTTCCCACTGCCTAACAAACTGGGATGTAGTGCCTCAGGCGGACGTAATTATTCCGGCTGTGGGCTACTGCGAGGTTTGCCAACTGCAACCCGAGGAAGCCGCTTAGTGTGTAAAGCGCGCACGCACGCACAGATTCAGTAAAATGTAGTGCTTCATTGTGCGCTGCTGAACCGTTTTCTGTGGTAAAACGTTTCATTTCCTTTTTGATTTTTAAATCAGCCTGTCTCTTGTCCTGTTATTGTATATTATTGTTAAATAATGCCTACTACTGTATCAGTTGTGCAGTTCTATGTTATTGTGGGGAGAATAATGTAGCGATTTTTGGCACCGTGGTTTTAAGTTTCTACACTTTCTGGTATCTTTATGCCCACCTGGGACCCATGTGGTGCCTTGCAGAGTGGGGCCTGTGATCTTATGTGAGCAACGTAGCCTGTGCAGCAATCTGAAGCTTCCGGCACGCACAGTTCGGTTCATCCCTTGAGTTTAACTGAACGTTTTGACATATTGCTTGTGCTTGTGTATTGCTAGACAGCTCTAAAGCACAGAGGGTTGCGTCGCCTGAGCTTGGGCTCTGAGTAAAATGCACTTTGCTATATTTTGGAACTTGTGGAAAATATCAGCTTAAGCTTTTTAACCCAGGATTTGCTGCTGGGGAGGTTCCTCTGAAGTCCCACAGGGCTTCCATGTTTGGGTTTTGCCTTCACCTCTGCTGAGTACTTTGCTGAACTGCTTATTTGCCCTGCTGAAGTCAACCTCATCAGTTTTCCCACATTTTTCCAGGCTAAACCCACAGGGTGGCTTTTGTCAGTCCTGGGGAGTTACGCAGATCACTGTCTTCCATCCCTCTTTGAGAAGCTTTAGGGTGTAACGTCCACGCGATGCTGGTATCAGTTGTGGCCACCACAACTTCCAGACCCGGTCAGGCACCCCGGCTGTTGGGTTTGGAATTTGACTGTCATTCTTATCATATCAGATCATCAGGAATGAATATTCACTGCCATGTCATTTGCTTCATAATGATGGTATTAGTCAAGAGTCATTTATCTACATTTTATTGGTTTAGGGTACTTGTGTCATAATAAATAATTGATCTTCCCGGGCTTGGTGTCTTTTCTGCCGGTTTCACCCTCCTCCCCATTTTCACCCTGCAAGCCACTGAAATGCTCCTAGGAATCTTTGAAGGCATTTTTTGCCAGGCTTTGCCCTTCCTGGGCCTGGCCCCTCCCATCTTGCACAAGGAGTCCTTTGAGCTGCTTCTCTGGTCCTCTCAGCTGCCAAGCACTGTCCCGCTCTCGACGTGCTGCCTCCAGCTGCCCCATGCCTGGATTCGCCCAGGCTCACCCCTCCCGGCAGCCCCGGGCTGGTTGCCATGCCGGCAGCGGGACTATGCGTGGAGGTGGTGCGGTGGGTCGTGAGAGGCTGGCTCGCTCTCCCATTGCAGGTCCCTCTTCTGTCAGTGCTGCTGTAATTATTAACCTCGGGGAGCAGCTGCTGGCGCCTGCTTCTCCCAGCTCCGTATCATAGGCCCCCATTTCCCTGAGTTGACTCCAGATTTCTGTCAAGGCTTCTCTTTAAATCAGTTAGCTGTGCTGTCTTGTAAGAAAGGGTTAGTAGAGGCTTGTGGGGGCACCAGCCCTTTATAAGGTCAAGGGGTCATTCTTACAGCCCGTTCTAGCTCAAGTGTCAGTCTGCTCTCAACATGGCTGGAGGTTTGTCATGCTACTGATCTGGAGGCTCTGTGTGTGTTTAAGCTTTCGCTATTGTTTTGTTAGTGTGACGTGTGTTCATTATCAAATTCCACAAACTAGACCGAGCCTAATACAAAAAAACCACCAACTTTCTGCCAAGGAGTGTCTTAATCGTGTGCCATTGGGGAGCGTGATATGGCTTTTGATCATCTTTGTAGGAAACTGTCTCAAAAAGGAAGCCGGAGGAATAAGGATTATTGGTGGAGAGAGATGGGAAGTACTAGGAGCAAAGAATCTGCAGTAGTTTCACATATTTACCCAAGCAGATTTTCCCTGTTTCTTAGTTACAGTTTAATCTACTTCTGTGGGGGCCAGACTTATGGGGGGGGGGGGCATATGGGAGAGCTCCCTTTGCAATAAAATGGTAAGAAGGTCCCTCTGTCTTTGCTGGCTGTCTGAAGTGGTGGACTCTGACCCGTTCAGTGGGCCTCTGTGACATTTTGAGATGTCCTGCGTCCTCCCCACACCCCCTGTCAGTGAGCTCTGCCAAAATGGCCTAACTGCATGGCAGATCCGCCACAGGCGTCTCCCCCTGTTGGAGCTGCCCTCCTCTGCGCTATAAATACCGGCAGCATGGTGACATCAGGCACTTGTCTGGCTCTGCCTTCCTCCCCATCCCCCGTTACAGGACTGAGGGCTCCAGCTCCTCCTACTGCTTTGACCTCATGTGTGATGCCTCGCTCCTGCGTAGGATCCAAACATATCCGTGTAGGATCCAGATGCAGGTTGTGTCTTGTCTTTCTCTTTATTTTCTGGACCTTGCCTAAAGCAGGGTGAAGCCTGTGTGCTCTGTAAACGTAGAGTATATATCGTGAAGATAAATGTGGAGTGAATTGCTGGTGCAGTGTTGGGTCAGCTACCCAGAAATGCATATGCTGGTGCGCATCAGGTTTCCTTGGAGCTGTTTTCCGTGATGCTTTTCAGAGTATCTTTGCTGTGCTGTGTGGCTGTGCACCTATCACTTGGTTCAGTGTAACCCTCCTGGGTCTGCCCCACGCAGAGTGGACCGGCCTTCTTGAATGCTCAGCCGTCTGGCTAGACACTGGCCCCTGGGCGAGAACGCTGCCACAGAACCACTCCTCGACACAGCTGCTAGCCTCGCGACAAGGAGCTGCGCAGAATTCACCAGATCCTATGTTCCCCGTAATGACAGGTCTGGGATCCACAAAAGCCAAGTCACCCAGCTGCTGGTGGCTGTTTATAGTTACGGCTTTGCATAGAAGCGTCCTGCTTTAAGCAGACCATGCCGGAGCTGTAGCCAGGTGCCTGGGGATCTACTGTATATGTTAGGGATAGTGATGCTTAAGAGGAGGAGAGGGATGTCCTGCTGCCACCGGGGATGAAATCTTGGTAGGAGACCTGAGGTCAGCGAGGCCCAGATCACGGGTTTCGGGCCAAGTGGCTATGTTAAAATGTCATGTGACTGGGACTGCTGGCTGAAGGAAGAGCAGGCTTGACAAAAGGATCACATGCGGGGCATTAAGTACTCGTTTTACGCTGTGCGGGTGCAGCAGGGTGGACCCACACCAGGCTGCTGTCTGACGTTGTGCTTCAGCCACCTTTGAGATGAACCTAGACCCTGAACTTCTGAAGTCAGTAAGTAATACAGGACATGTTCTTAAATGTGTGTATGTGTTTGCTGCCTTAACAGTGGGAATTGTGACATTTAAATTGGCGTGTAGATGTTCTGAGCAGTTGTCGACTTTCAGACTGAAGTCTTTGGCAGGGAATGCTCTAACTTGACCTCTTGACAGTTGTGTCTTGGTTCAGTGTCGGCCTGTTACCTCGTGTTGGGTCAGCTCGATCCAAAACAAACATCGCTTCAGTAGCAGAAGGTGTTTCCCCAGTAAACAGCCTGTCACCGAATGAGTGTTTTGTCAGATGTAGGCTAATGCATTGAAAAGATCATTTCACGCCATGTCACAGACACACACACACAGTCACATGTGCTGCCTCTCATTGTCGTCACCAGGAATGCAGGAGAGAAAGCTTCCCATTGCAGAGGACTTTGACTCAGACATTAGGCTGCCTCTGCTTGTCTGTTAAAGTGCATGCTGGGATCCAGGCCTCCCATCGATTTCACGTGACCCCCCCCCCAAAGATTAGTGTGCATAACCAGCTACCTTTTTTCAGGCAAAATGGCTTGCTTTAGAGATTTTGCTGGTGGTTCTCTCTATTAAGGCCCAAAAGAGAACATCCTGTCCATCGCTCCACATTCCTCCCACTTCCTGTTGCTTGGCTGTCTGTGGCTGTTACTTTTCTATGGTTCCTCGTCTTCCTGCTTTTATTTATGGTCTTTAATATGTGCAATAATTTGTCAGTGCTGTCATTCTGCTGTAGTCCTGCTCAACCGCACACTGTGAGCCGTCGCAGTGCTCGGATGCTGGCAATGGGTCACGTTCCCGGAATGCCAGGAATGCCTGCGAGACGGAGGCGTACGATTGTGCTCCAGTGCTGGGAATGTGACAAAGCCTGTTGCGAGGAGTCCAGTTTCACTGGTGTCAACCGGCTCCTGTGATTCCTGCCCCACCGGTTGGGTCAGGTCGCGTCCTTTTGCTTCCTCATCTTTCTGTCAATATCAAACACATCTTTGTTTTCTTTTGCACTTGTCCCCATCCATCTGTCCACCCATCTCTGTCTGCCCATCTCCTAACCCCATTTCCTTGTCAGGGTCACACAGGAGGGATGGTGGTGCTAAGTTTTTCCCAGGCAGCACAGCATACAAGACGTATGTATGCAGTGGACAGTTCATTGCAGGGCCCACACACACACACACACACACACACACACACATTGTGGGCAGTTTGGAGATGAGTTACCTCGACTATATGAAAAACGAGACTTAGGCAGTGGTGGGATTTGAATCCCTAACCACCGAGCCACCATGTCACTCCTACACCCTTCCATGGTTATGTCCACTTGCTGTCTGCCAGTGTGAATATAGTGGTGATGAATCCATTTTTTTTTCCTGCCCACCACCACCCCCCTCTTTGGAGGACAACTTTTATTCTTGCATGAAATTAAAGGTACAGTGTAAAGAGTGGCCATTCTGAACTCGCCCATCTCAATGTTGTTTGTAAAAAAACAAAGGTAAACAGAAATAATAATAAAAATGGGATGGAGATAACAAAGTGTGGGAGAATACAGAATACAAACAACCATAAGAAACATACGGTGATGAATGCTGCTCATTTTGTCTGCCTGGTCAGCTTCTCAGTTAAGTCCTATGTTTCTCCATCTGCAGAAAGACCCGGACCTCTTAAAGCTGTGGCTCGAAATCTTCATCAGCTCCTATGAAAAATGCCTAGATGTGGATTTCGAGAAGCCGCCCACGAGGTGAGGCGGTCCATACCTGTATGGCTCTTCGTGGCGCCTCAATGATTTGTGGGCAGGGCTTATGGAGCAGCTTCATCATGTAAGCAGTAGCTGTTATAATGCTCCTGAGGCTGGCGGGTTGGCCTGGGGACTCTACCTGTCCCATCCTGTGCGGCTGCTGTAAGTGTGTCAGCCTTCGTGAGGCCATGTCCCCAGCGCCTGGCTGCAGTCACATGACCAGTGGAATGTCCAGTCGCTTCATGTTATGTAACACGTGAACTGTCAAGTGAAGCAGAATCCCATTAGCTGGACTCCATTAGTTTGCCTGCATCATAATGGCACAGCTGACCGGCCACTACTTCGGGTCTGTCAGGCCCTCGCGTGAAGATAAAAACACATGATGATCTTCTAATCTCCGTGATGCACCCCCTCCCCCATAAATGGCTGCCCACCGCAGGCTGGAGGAGTTTCCCCCGGTGATGTCGCTGCTGCCAGACAACATTCTGCAGGTTCTCCGGCACCAGCTCCTGCAGTGCGTCCAGAAGGTGTCCGTCGGGCTGGAGCCCGAGCAACAGGACCTGTCCCTGCTGCTTGTCAAGTTCCTCATAGTGGTGTGCAGGTGTGCATCGCCGTGCCTCCACCCACTCTGTCTTCATCTGCGTGGGGGGGCCCAGGATAACCTGCAGGTGTGATGTCTTGACAGGAACCTCTCCAATGTGGAGGAGATTGGCACCTGCTCTTATATCAACCATGTCATCACCATAACAACACTGTACATACAGCAGGTGAGTGAGTGTGTGTGTGTGCACGCGTGTTTGTACATTTTTCCAACCTTGTGAGGGTATCTTGGAAGCCCAGGACAAAACAAACCTTGTGGGTCACCATTATAAGAAAGAAAGATCTTATGAAGGTTTGGAAGTTCGTGATCTGCTCTGTGTCTTGTGGGTCACCTGATCCTATCTACCACCTGACAGCTGAAGACGAAGACGAAGGAGAAGGAGCTGGCTGATCAGACGCCGGCCGAGGAGTTTGTGCGGCACGCCCTGGCCTTTTGCGAGAGCCTGTATGACCCCTATCGCAACTGGCGGCACCGAATCTGCGGGTAGGCCCACTGCTGTCCCCCTGCCTGGCACGTGTCGCCCGAGTGGAGGAATAAAGCCAACGGTCTCCTGTGTTTGTCGGTAGGCAGCAACTGAGCCCTGCGGAGACCAGTCGCCAGAAGTACAGAGCTGCCCCGCTCACCGTGGAGTTTGTGCCCTTTTTCTATCGTGAGTACCTACCCCCCTATGACTTCTATGGTTTGGAGAAGCTGACGCATCTGTCTTCATTCATTAATGTGCCTGTGTCATCCTGAACACACCTTAATTTAATGACTCTGTCCGTATGGCTGCCAGGAGTCTGCGTCTGGCGTGACAGCACAGGGTAGTGATTCTGCCTTGCTGACATGCTTGATTTTTCTGGGTGGAGCGATGCAGATGAGCAGAGGTGTGCTGTCTGCTGAGGTGGCTTCAGGCACGAGTTTGGCGAGATCTTTGCTGCCTGAGTGATGAGTGAGGTTCTCTCAGTGAAGCCGTCAGCGTTAAGGAAGCAGTCACATTTTTTTTTTCCACGCATCTGTCTGTAGGCTGGTGCTCTGGGCCCAGATGGCGCCCCCCCCAGGAGAAAGAATCCGTGCTTTATGCAGAGTGCTGGCTCTGACGGTGCTTAGGTGGGCCGATAGTGGGAAGGCGGGCATCTGTGGGCCTGCGGCTTTATCTGCAGTGGTGGTGTCCACGGAGCCTGTCTGGCAGCTGACTCTGAGTGACAGGGCAGGTCCAGGTGCGACAGGTGCTGCTGGGGGGGTGGGGTGCGGGAGGATATGTCCGTACGGAAAATTTAAAAAGGAGCATAAGAGAAGATAAAAATCATAGCAAAAACGTAGATAACCAGAACATGGTGTTAGGTGAGAAATGCAGAAACGACGTGTAGCCAAAATGAAATGACAGCGCAGGGCTTCCTGCTCTCTGCAAACGTACAGCTATGGACATTCTCCTTATTCCAGACGTGTCTCAAAATGAAGGGAAAATAAATTATGTTATATTACATGGGCCAAATAAAGCAGCTCATTTTATGACACTGCTCTCAAAACAGAAGGTGAATGTTTCTATAACCTTTTTGGCAAATGGATCTAAACAGACGCCTGAACTCTGACCGTTGAATGTGCGCTTTTGGAAAGATCCTTGTTTTAAGGCATTAGTCTAAAGTGAAATAAAAATGAATATTGAAAATCACAACATTTTTAACATGCGTGCCATTTGGCCATGTTTTTAAACAAAATGCACTAAATGAAATGCTTCTTCACCCCGCATAAATTTCCCATGAGATACTAGATGAACCGTTTGATTATAGCTGTGAATTCTGGGATTTCATGCAGCCACACGACCGAAGCCTTTGCTTTGTTTACAGCCAAGAAGGAATATTACATATCTTTGAGAATCTTTGCTTCTACTGCTATAATGTACGAAAGATATGTCTACATAAGTGATATTTTCTTGTCCTGTATCTGCTTTGGAAATTTATCAGTATACTGTAAATATGTGGATATGCCGCCCAGCACCAGCCGGTCCGTATGGAGTGAGTGACTGGCCTTTCATTCCAGCAGCAAGCTGCACAAGGAGTAACAAAGGCTGCACAGCTACCAGCAGGGGACATGATTATCTTTTTTTGAGGTTTTCTGTGAGGTTCCCTAAGCGTATCTTTGGAGAGGTGATGGGAAATACACTGTGCCAGCATTTGTTTAGGGCACCTTAGTGCGGAAGGGAATCTGGTGTAATGGCTGCTTGTGTCGACCCCCACCCCCCTCCGCTGGGTGAGTATGTTTAACATGACCTCTGCCCCCACCCCACCCCACAGAATGCTTCCAGGAAAGTGAGCACCTGAAGAACAGTCTGAAGTGCTGTTTGCTGCACCTGTTTGGGGCCATTGTGGCGGGGGGACAGGTGAGTTCATAGCCATGGGGGTCCTTCACAGAGTGGCCATATTCAGATGGGTGCCAAGCATTTCCTGATGTGCCTGGCCCCGCCCCCGCAGCGGAACGCGCTCCTGGCCATCTCGCCTGCCACTATGGAGGTGCTGCTGCGTGTGTTGGCGGATTACGAGGCCACTGATGGAGACGTCTGGGACTCTGAGGCCCCTGACCGCCGGGCCCTGCTGACCCTTGGCTGCCTGCGCGAGGTGGTGCAGAGGCTGCTCGCCAGCAGCTCCGACCAGAGGCAGGTGGAGATTGGCGGCGTGCTGGAGAACTACTTCAAGTTGCTGAACTCTGATGCGGCGGCACTGCAGGCCAAAAGTGGAGGACCGCAGCCTGCCCAGCGCTCCCCACGCTCTCACCAGTGGGAGGCGCGCTTTGTGGCCCTCCAAGTGCACATGCTAGGTGAGAGAGCTGCCCACCCCCCTCCTGCTTTGCTCCCCCTCCCAGCGGTACCCATAGCCTGACGGCCAGTGTGCTACCTCTTTGTCCTCAGACACCATCAGAGACATGTTCCAGTGTTCAGACCGGCCCGTCCTGCAGGCTATCTTCCTCAACAGTAACTGCTTTGAGCACCTCATCCGACTCCTGCAGAACAGCAAGGTAGTTCTTCGAGGCATCTGGGCAGCCCGCACCCCCACAGGCCAGCTGCTCCTCTGTGCCGCACGGCCACGCCCCGCCTTTCCCGGTGACCCCTCCCCCCACTCCTCCTGGCCCCACCCACAGCTGACGCCTTCCTTGTTATTCACCCAACAGCTGCTTAATGCTAGGTGTAAGACAGCAGAGAAGAGCCAGAAAGATTTAACCAACAGATTACTGACAGGAGAGAGTGACCCCCAGGTACCGCCACGCTTGGTGTGCCTGCCGCCCGCCACCGGCCCCGCACCCACACCACTCCACCACAGGGCTGTGTGGTTTCTGCTGCAGGCTCCTACAACATCGTATTACCTTGAAATCGCTTTACAAACGTCAGCTGCCTGAGGCTGAAGAGCGCCCTCTGGTGGAGTGGTTTCTCACTACTTCCACTCTGTGGATGATCGTGTCGATGTACACTCACCGCCGCTGCCCCTCCTGCCCTCCACCCCACGTCTGTTCTCCCATGGGTTTTTTGGTTTGGGTCTGCTGGTGTCGCTTGGTGCCTCTGTGTTCTGTCTGCGTGCCCCTTGACGGCCTGCCTAATCCAGTTTGGTTTCCGGGTGTGGCTTCTGTCCTGCCTCATTTGGGGTGGAGCAAACGTGGGGAGATAGTCTGCCCACCCCCTTTTTGACAAATAAGGCCCTTGGATTTGCTGGAAACAGAAAGCTTCTGTCATGGCTGCCAAAGCTCTCTGGGGTGCAAATCGCTTTGCAAAATTTCCAGAGAGTTTTGAAGCCCATAACACCCCCTGGTATCTGCCGTGGGTCAATGTCGCCACATTGTGGTGGCTCATCATGTCATTGATGTTATTTTCTTCTTGGTGTGTTGGCTGCAGCATGCAGCTGAAGGCATGTTGTCGTTGTGTCTGCAGTGTGACCTCCACGGCGCCTCCTACTGGCGGACCTCATCACATTATTCAATTTCATGTGTTCTGCATGTGGGCCTTGCTGTGTCTAGGGTGGGACTGAAAGGGGGCGGGCACTGTCATGAGGGGGGTGGGGAGCAGTGAGAAGGGGGCAGAGTGAATGTGACCCATGTGTCGCGGCTACCTCCAGGTGTTCCAGGGCCGACTGGACTCTCTGGCGGTGGCCACCATCCAGACCCTGACGACGGTGATGCACAAATCCCCAGCTGCTAAGGTGAGGCACAGAGAAGGCCAGGGGCCACATGCCAGCAGGGGGCATGGTTAACCGCTTAACCTTGGGCTGGTAGTCTTGAACCAAGGGCACATTCTTACTTTTTATTTATGCTTTTAGTTGTTAACTTTTATAAATGAACTTTGATTTGATGAAAGACCTGGATGTTTGCTAGTAGTCTGACTGTATAAATTGGGGAAATGCCATGTTCGCTTGTTTCTCAGCCATTATAGCTGTTCTGTGTGTCAGGAACCTTAAACTCAGTATTGTTGAGAATGTGGGTAGCAGATGAGGCAGAACGACAGCCTGTCTGCAGCGCCTGATCTTCACAGAGTGAGTCTGCAGGACTGACCCCCCACCCCTGCCTGTCTCCTGCAGGAGGTCTTCAAGGAGCGCATCGGCTACACTCACCTCTACGAGGTGCTGGTGTCCCAGGGCCAGCCATCCCGGCACCTGCTGAAGGAGCTCATGAATATGGTAAGGTGTGCGTGTGTGTATGCGTATGCGCTTATGTGGATGCATGTGTGTGCCACGGGTGGGCTCCAGTCCTTCCAGTTGCAGCAGCCTCTGCCATCCCCTGCAGGCCGTGGAGGGTGAGCATACGTCTGTAGGCATCCTGGGGATCAGCAATGTGCAGCCGCTGCTGCTGCTGGTTCAGTGGTTGCCGGAGCTGCAGTCCCCGGAGCTGCAGATTTTCACGGCTGACTGGCTGCGGCGGCTCTGTGGCCTCAACCGGCAGACGCGCGCCGTCTGTGTCAACGCTGCCATGGCCATGCGCATCCTGGACACGCTGGGTCACCATGCGCGGCTGCACCGTGCCTGTGCTGAGAGCCTGGTGTCCCTGCTGGGGGTGCTGGGTAGCCAGTCCCTGAGCAGGGAGGAGCTCCTGCAGCTGCTCCGCCTACTGCGCACGGAAGATGCCCGCCAGCCACACCCCTACGTGGCGCCAGTTCTTAGGACCATCCTGGGCATGGTGCGCAAGCAGGGCCTGGAAAGCGCTATGCAGTACTTCGACCTGTCTCCCAGCATGGCGGGCATCGCCGTGCCCACCATCCAGCGCTGGCCTGGCTCTGCCTTCAGCTTCCTGGCCTGGCTGTCCCTGGACCAGGACCAGCAGGGCCCTGACAAGGGCGACAAGAGGAAGCAGCTCTACAGGTGAGGGGGGGTGGTTTGGAGACAGGTTTCCTTCTTAAAATGTTATCAGATTACAAATATATTACGAATTCTCATTTATCCAGGAATGTCTGCAGTACTGCCTTTACAGCAGTGAAACAGGGTCATCTTTTATTTATGCAGCTTGTCTATTATTGATGGGGTCTTTGAATTGTTCAAAATGAATTGTTCATTTTGTATGAATTATGCACATTCCAGCCGTGTGCCAGCAGTTTGACCAGCGTGTTACCGGCGGCTGTTCTGAGGCAGTACCTTTAGGTGGCGCTCTGATCCTCAGAGAGGGCAGGGCGAGTGTACAGTGAAGGGGATGAAGCCCACCTCTCAGCCTGCATGTGTCTTCTCTGTGCACCCAGCTTCTTCACATCCGGTGGCATCGGGTTTGAGGCCTTCATAAGCACGGTCGGCATGCTGGTGGTGGCCGTGTGCACCAAGAAGGAGTATGTCACCGTCATGCTTCCAGATCACTGCTTCTGCGACTCGCTCTGGGTGAGCGGCGCCCCCCCCTGCCTGGCTGGGGTCCTTTGTGTGTGACCTGTGTCGTGCCTGTGTGCCTTGTGCCTTGTGACGTGCACGTTGTGCGTTCTGATGTGTGCGTCTCCCCCACAGCACAGCATTGCCGTGGTCCACATGCCTGGAAAGCGGCCCTTTGGACAGAGCCTGGTTTACATCTACGTGGATGGCCAGCAGAAGCTGTCAGCCCCGCTGAAGTACCCAACTATGACAGAGGTGTGCAGCTGTGTGTCCATCTTGCTAAGGGGTGCCATTTGCCCTGAGCTGGCCGTTCTTTCTCTGTAACTGTCCCCCTCTGTCACTTCAGCCCTTCACGTCCTGCTGCATTGGCTCGGCAGGCCACAGGACCACCACGCCCCCCCCGTCCCAGATCCCGGATCCCCCCTTTTCAGCGGCACCGGTGCCGGGTCGCTCCTCCCTGGGGGGTATCCTATCCCCCCAGGCCTGGGGGGGCCTGCTGGGCAGCAAGCCGGAGTCAGTGACCAAACTGATCTCAGCCGGGACGCAGGACAGTGAGTGGGGCAGCCCCACCTCCCTGCAGGGACAGCTAGGGGGTGTCATGATTTTCCACGAGCCCCTGCAGGCGGCCCAGGTCAGGGCCCTGTGTGGCTCAGGTGAGAGGCGTGCCAGGGAGGTCGGGGGTGAAGCTACACAGCGGGTCCAAGTCAACACGATCATCCTGCCTTTCAGGACCAAACTGCATCTCTCCGCTGAAGAATGTGGAGTCTGAGCTGGGAGACCTGTCCTCCAAGCTTCTCCTGCACTACTCCCCCAAGGTGAGTGCTGCTTACCCCTGGCCTCCTCGCCCTTGTTTTCCCCCTTTCCCGACACATTAGTGACACTGACAGTGTGCCCTGACAGGCGTGCCGCAGCCCCATCTGCTTGGATCTGTCCCCCAACGTGCTGCATGGCCGACTGACTGGCAACAACGTGGTGAACTGGGATATCAAGGTGAGGCTCATCCGGCTGCTCGGTCCGCTCCGTGTCCCCCCTCGTCCGGCTGCTCTGTCCGCTCCGCTCAGTCCCTTGCTGGCCCCCTTGCTGTGCAGGACATGATTAACTGTGTCGGCGGCCTGCCCGTGCTCTTCCCGCTGCTGGAGCAGCTTTGCCTGCTGACACCGGAGCCACAGGCTGAGCCAGGGGCCCCCGAGTTCATAACGCCAGAGCTGAGCACACCTGCAGATGGTGACTGGGTCATCCTGCCCTCCAACCGGGCTTCAGGTTAGCAGCTCCAGACATCTGTTTGACCTTTTCTTAATGTTACAGTACGTAGTTTAATCTGTACCACCAAATGGCAAAGGTTGTATGCTAATTTATACCCATAACTTGGAAGGTCTGTTTATGCTTCTATTGTTTAGAAGCACGTCTGGAGAAAAACCTGGTGGCCACCTTCCTGCTGGTGATCAAGCACTTCATCCAGAGACACCCCATCAACCAGGAGAGCCTGTTGCACTCCCATGGCGTGGCTACGCTCGGAGCCCTGCTTCAGAAGGTCAGCTGCCTCACCCTTGGCTCTCCACCAGAGGGTGTCTCCCTCCACACGCTGACCCCAGCAGGTCCTTTCGCCCCCACAGATGCCCCAGGGCCTGGTCGACGTGAGTGTCTTGGTGGCCGTGCAGCTCTTGGTGGAGCAGGTGACCGTGGAGAAGAACCCCCAGCTCCTTCAGCAGCTGCACACACACCTACTCTTCAACTTCGGGATCTGGAATCAGGGAGATTTCCCCCTGCGTATAGGTGAGGCGTGTGTGTCTGTGAATGTTTGCTTGTGTTTCTGAGGTCACATGACCACTGTCAGTGAGAGTCTCTCTTTGTGGTGGAAGGTCACATCCAGTACATGTCCACCATCATCAAGGACAACAGGAAACAGTTCCGAAAGAAATATGGCGTGCAGTTTTTGTTGGACACCATGCGTTTGTACTACGGGTGAGCTCTCCACCCGCCCTCCCACCTCTGCGCTCCGCCGTCAGGGTGCTATGTGCCTGGCATGACTCCCATCTCCACACCAGGAACAGCAGCCCAGGGACTGACATGAGTGAGGACGACCTCCGCACTATCCGGGCCTCGCTTTGTGGCCTACTCAAGTACTACATCAGCAAGGGTGTGGCTCAGGAGGAGCTGCATAGCATCCTGGGATACATTGCAGCCATTGGGAACGAGGAGCAGGTAGGGACTAGCCAGTGTATGGCAGGGGAGCTGTCCTCCCACCATACCCCCCATACGAATCCTGTTCTTCCCGGCTGCTCTTTCACAGCTCTGCGAAATGCTGGAGCTGCTGCTGAGCCTGTTGCAGACCAGCATGGCGAGGGACCAGCTCTTCCTGCTGCTCTTTGAACCCGGGGCCGCAGACACCTGCTACGCACTTATCCTCAACAGCAAGTACTCAGACCGGCTACGCGAGCTGGTCTTCAAGGTGGGTGGCGGGCGGGGCTCTGCTTCTAATTATGGGACGATTGCCAGGCCAGCCTCGGTTCCCCTGGTTCTCCTTGGTCTATCAGATATTGTGTATCCCTGTGCCATTTTACCCTGGACCCAACTGGGACACAGGCCCGTTGCGACAAGGCAGGCAAACCAAGCAATTGCTTGGGGCCCCGAGCTGGCCTGGGGCCCCAAGACAATGACTGGTTAAGAATAAAATGCAGCGACAAACTGTGTGAGCGCCCTCCATGTCCATTTTGCTTGGGGCCCCCAAATTCCTTCAAACGGCCCTGCTGGGACATGTAGTCTCCCCTCCGGCCCGCTCATCCGGAGCCTGCTGTTCCTTACCATTGCTGTCCTTCCAAAACAGGGTTTTGCTCTTAAAGTTATTTTCAAACACCCTGAAGTAGAAAGTCTGCCTGTGTTTACGCCCCACGCCATGTGACCTGTCTGCCCCTCCCCCCTACTGTCTCCTGTCCCAGTGACTCTGGCCTGGCTGGAGCTCCATTTGCTGGCATCATTAGCAGCAGATAGGGACCGCTTGGTATCTGCTTATGCTGTGGTTTCACCGGGCTTCGTATGCACTGACGTGTTAGGCAGTTAGACTCTCTTGGCTAATTTGTCACCAGTCATTAGTAAATGTCCCCGTGACCAAAATGGCTGCTCCTTTTTTTTTGTGCTGTTGTCCTGCATTTGGTCTTTGTTGATGTCTCACATCACCACCCTTGCAGCTCTTCCAGCGCATGCTGAAATGCGACCGCGTCTATGAGAAAAGCAAGCAGAGGCTGAAGCTGCGGGAAGCTGGCTACTCAGGGCTGACGCTGCTCTTCTCTGAGCTGCATGTCACCCCTACGCTCGTCCGGAGCCTGCTGGACCAGGTGCTCTCTGCGGGTGAGCCCTTGCATTGCCGCCCCCCAACCCGACCATCCCTTTTCACCCAATTTGCTGCCCCGCCGGGAAGGATACCCTTCCCCCATGGGTCTTATGGCCAGCTGTGCCACCGTGCAGGAAGCAGCATTCTGCAAGAGCCTCGTGGACAGCGGGTAAACGCTGCCGGATTTCCACAGCCGGTCCCGGAGGCTGTGGTTTGGGATGGGCCTGGCCGAGACTGAGATCAGCAGAGTGGATCTTAGCAACACCTGGGGTGTATTTATGCAATTATTCCTTTTTGTTTTTATCATTTGCAGACCCCGTGGTGAATTACAAGGATCTGATGGCGCTGGTCCAGCTGAGTCACCGGGCTGGGCTCAGTGTGCGTCTGCTTGTGTGCAAGAAGGTGAGGCACGTGTGCAGGCACATGCAGACACAGTTCCTGGGACTTCCTGTTGACTCATTTTACTGTAATTAATGGTCCGTGAAAGCAGGCCACCAATCATCCTCAGATTGTTATTAGACTTTGATGTTTGTCCCTAAACCAACACCTACAGTGACTGACCCTGTCCACACACACACACACACACACACACACACACACACACACACACACACCATGACTGACACACACCTTTTAATGTGTTAATCGGGAATCCAGAACAACATGGCCAGCGTGAAGAAGGAGGAACTGAAAGCGAGCCTGGCCGCTGTTCCTCTGGGGTTTGTGTCAGTGTCACCTTTGTGACACACACCCTCACGTTTGCCCCCCCCCCCAGCTGTACCACCTCCTCCAGTCGCAGCAGGATGCCGCCCAGCAGATATCTAGGCAGCTCTGCTGGCAGGAGACACTGGCTAAGCTGTTCCTGCGGCCCTCGGGCCCCGAAAGCGCGCTGGGCCGGGGTGGGGGGGGCGATGGTGGCAGCAGCACAGGCAGTCTGGATCTCGGCAGGGATGGCGGTGGCCCCCTGGGGGACAGGAGGGACCCTGCAGAGAGCCAGGTGGATGAGGAGAAGGAGACAGACAGCATCGCCGACAGCCGCTCCGTGGACAGCCTGGAGAGTGGGGAGCCACCACCAGCAAAGGCCTGGACTGCCAAGGCTGGTGGACTCACCCTGGACTTGACGCATGTGCACCTGTATGAGCACGGCGATAGCGGCAGCCAGACCCCCGCTAGCATGCCCAGCACGCCATCGCCGCTGGAGACTGCCAAGCCCTTCCCTGGGCCAGCAGCCGAGCGTGAGGCTTCCTCCTCCCTCACAGAGGACAGCTTCCTGTTCAGCGATGACCTGTCGCTCGGGGAATCCTTCAGCGGCATGGAGGTGGAGCATCGCCGGCTGATTCTGTGTTTCCTGTCCTTCCTGTGAATACCTTCCTTTCCGTTATGAGGAAGCTTGGGATGGTATATGTTGTTGTTCTGAAAGCTCCTGGGATGTCTCCCCCTAGAGGACCGAGGAGGAACTGTGCCGCATCCTGCTGGAGATCATGCTGTGTATGATGTGGCGCGGGGTGGAGTGCTCTGATGATGCAGCCTGGCTGGAGCGCGGTCAGGTCTTCTCCGCCCTCACCAAACTGGGCACCACCAATGAGCTGCTGCTCCCCGTTGATAACATCAAGCTGAGGTATACAGACTCTGGGTTGGAAGGTCCTTCATTATCAGGCAGCCACCAAATCACCGGCTATGCTCTCAGCCAATGAGAATCCAGTATAATACTGAATGAGTCAGGGAAATTATTCTCTTGTGGGTAATTTAAAGAATGCTTCTTAGACATGGTTTGGAGACCATGGTGGGCCATAATGACTGTGTAGCTCTTGCGTGCCTGCCTGTCTACCCAGGACCCCCCAAGGTTATTGGTAACAAAATTAAAACGTGGAATAAAAAAAACACATACAAGTAAACAAAAACTTAAAAATAAAATGAAAATAATTAAAATAGATTGTTAGTTTCTAAATACTGTTTATTGATTTATCTTTATTTACCAAGAACATGTTTTGTCCAGTTTGAGGACATCAGTACATAATGTCCACTGTGTATTCATGTAGGGTACTAAAGATCAGACATAAAATAGCTGTACACTTTTTTTCACCAGAAGTAAAATTACTAAAACCTTTAGCTAAAACTAAAATATATAAAAACTTAAACATATCTTTATCATAACAGTGTGTGAGAGTGCCCTGCGATGGGCTGGCCCCCTGTCCAGGGTTGTTCCCTGCCTCGTGTCCATTGCTTCCGGGATAGGCTTCGGACCCCCCGCGACCCAATAGGATAATGAATGAATGAATGAATGAATATCTTTATCTTGGAAATTACTGATATTTCTCTGAAAACTAGCAAACTCAACTGGATTACAAATGGAAGCTGAAAATATTGTAAATGCTAAATGAAAGCTGGGATCCCTCTTCCAGCCTCCTGGAGAAGATGCTGGAATGGGCGGTGACCGATAACCGGGAGGCGACGGCGGCCATGCTGCCGCAGCACACGGAGAATGCCGTGCGGCTGCTGCACATCCTGCAGGACTTCCTGCAGGCTGAGGGGCTGGTGAACCCGGCGCTGTGGACTGAGCGGCTGCTGGAGGAAGCCGTCACGCTGATGGACAGCCTGATGGTGTGGTACTCCTCGGGGACACAGTGGCTGCAGTTGTGCCGCGTCGGCATCCGCTTGCTCCTGGGGTTCATGGCGCAGGACAATATGCAGGTGAGGGGACGGATATTTCTGATATCGGTTATCAAAATGTGGGAAGGATACCAGTGCCCTGCGTGACGCCCCCTGCCTGCAGGTGTGTGCCATGGCGACGGCCAAGCTGAATGCCATCCTGCAGACAAAGAGCGTGGAGACGCAGGATGAGGCCTGCTACTTGCTGGGCCGCCTTGAGGGCATCCTGAGCCGCTCGGTGCGTGAGCAGACGGAGACATACTCCTTCCTCATCCCACTGCTGCGCACGCTGCTTTCCAAGATCCACAAGCTGCTCTACATGGAGCTGCACCTTCCCTCGCTGCCCGACACCAATGGCAGCCCATCCTTTTTCGAGGACTTTCAGCTCTACTGCAGCTCGCCGGAGTGGAGGATCTATCTCGATAAATACGTATGTGCCGTCATTTCCAGACCGGATCATGTGACTCATGATCATACAGACAGGGATAGCAGTATGATACTGATGAGAAAAATCAGGGTATGTCAGGATAACGGGAAACACATACAGGAATGAGTGTGAAATCTGCAGTTTCAGCACATTTCAGTAGTTTTATGTAGAGCTCGTGTAGGGCATTTCAACTTGACCTGCAACTCAGAAAATGATACAACACTAAGGATTCCAATGCTTGAGTAGTACTGGTTATACTGGGAGAGTCGCTCCCTTGACTGGCTGGTTACCCATACTGTAGATCATCCCCTACATGAAGCAGTACGAGATCGAGATGTTCAGCCAGGGGCACGAAACCATGGCGCTCTTCTGGAAGGAATGTTACGAGGCGTTCATGGTGAACTTGCACCGGCGAGAGAGGGAGCGGGGGGAGAGCAAGATCCGCTTTCAGGTGAGGGTTGCGGCCATGTTGCGCCCCACACCCCCCCATGCCTGCAGAGGCACTGCTCCAGGCACACTCATCCTGCTCCCCCCCCCCCCGGCCTTCAGGAGCAGTTTGTGGAGCCTTTCTCCCGACGCAGTCGGCAAGAGAACCTGCGCTACAACAGCATGCTGAAACAACTGCACAGCCAGCATGGCGCCATCTTGAGGCAGTGGAAGGCAGCACGGCGTAACTTAGTCTGCGAGAGAGGCCCGTGGGCTGAGGAGTGAGTAGGAAGCCATGGAGGGGGGTCATAATAAGGTGTTGGTGGCGGCTTTCTGGACCCTGATGACGGCTTTCTGGATAGGCTGCAGGGCAAGAGGCACTGGAGGCTCTCCAGCGTGGAGAACTACTCCCGTATGAGGCTCAAGCTGGTGCCCAACTATAGCTTCGACCCCCACCGTGAAGCCAGCGCTCTTAGGGACAACCTGGGTGAGTGGAGTCCCGCCATGCTCGACGGTGCCCCCTTCTCACTGCCGTCGCTAACATTCACTCGTATCCTCGCCACCCAGGTATGCAGCAGCAGCAGACTAATGCAGAGTCTCTGCTGCTGGAGGCGGCAAAGCAGGTAAAGGTCAGCGACCTGGAGGATGACATGCTGGACATGCCAGAGGATGACCCCAGCGGGGGGAACCCCATGTGAGTCTGGAGGGTGGGGCTAAAGGGCGGGCTTATTGGGGCTGGTCTTGTGGGTGTGGTTATGGGGGCGAGGCTATGGGAAGCTTTAGCATGGAGGTTTATACTCACTGGCTGCAGGAGCGAGACGGAGGAGGCCACCCAGAGGGAGAAGATGGTGCTGTCAGAGGACTGCGAGCTGGTGACAGTGGTGGATGTCATCCCTGGGCGCCTGGAGCTTACCACCCAGCACATCTACTTCTATGACAGCAGCATGGAGAAGGAGGAAGGTATGGAGAAGAGGTCGTGGGAGGGAGGGTGTTCAGGCTGGCGGAGGCTATAAGAAGAGATGGAGGGGCGGCCGTGGGAGGGAGGGTGTTCAGGCTGACGAAGGCTGGAGGAGCTGATAGACAGGTGGTCTCCCTGTTCCAGGCGTGGGCTACGACTTCAAGTGGCCATTGTCACAGATCCGGGAGATTCACCTTCGCAGGTATAACCTGAGACGTTCTGCCCTGGAGGTCTTCCTCATCGACCAGACAAACTACTTTCTCAACTTCAAGAAAGAGGTGAGATCCCCCCCCCTTTCCATTGAATTTCCATTCATTCCTGTCTTTCTCAAGCCTGTTGTGCATCAACACCGATGCTCTGTTCAATCGGCAGGTGCGGAATAAGGTCTATAATCGGATTCTGCTCCTCCGCTCTTTCAACCTGTATGGCACACGGTCACCTCAGGAGCTGCTGAGAGCATCAGGGCTTACTCAGGTCGGGGCTCTGGGCCACTGGCTCATTTTAGCAGGCTGGCTCCTCAGGTAGCAGACATTTGCAAGACCACTGGTGTCATTTTCCTCTTCTTTTTCAGAAATGGGTGAACCGGGAAATATCCAACTTTGACTACCTCATCCAGCTAAACACCATTGCAGGCCGTACCTACAATGATTTGGCCCAATATCCTGTGGTAAGCGTCCTTCTTAGTAGCCTCTGGGGACTGTTTTTAAACCTAAACGGAAGATGACAACCAATGAAATCCTTTGCCTCTCAGTTTCCTTGGGTCTTAGCTGACTACACATCTGATGAGCTGGACCTCACAGACCCAAGGGTGTTCCGGGATCTCTCCAAGCCCATTGCTGTGGTCAACGAGAAGAATGCCAAAGCCGTGAGGGAGAAGTATGTCCCTATTTGGCCTTTTGGAGATCTTAAAGCAGAGAGTGCTTGGCATTCAAGCAATTCCTATGTAAAACAAAGTGGACTAGTTGATGTTTGGAAAATAAAAATGGGAAGTGGTATCAGTTAAGAGGAACTGACATTGAGCCTGTGTTTCTTGAGGTATGAGAGCTTTGAGGACCCCACGGGAACCATAGATAAATTCCACTATGGCACGCACTATTCCAACGCCGCTGGGGTCATGCACTACTTGATTCGGGTGGAGCCTTTCACTTCCTTGCACATTCAGCTGCAGAGTGGCAGGTAAGGGTGGGTGGAGATGGGGGGGGCAGGGGTGGCTGTCCCTTGGCTCTCTGGTGCTCACGTGACGACTTCCGCCAGGTTTGACTGTGCCGACCGACAGTTCCACTCCATCCCAGCCACCTGGCAGGTGCTGATGGACAATCCCAATGATGTCAAGGAGCTCATCCCAGAATTCTTCTACTTTCCTGAGTTTCTGGAGAACCAAAATAGTGAGTCTTGACCATCTGTCCAGGGCTCTGGATTATGGTGTAGAGCAGTAGCCATGTACCTATTTCCAAGCCACTCCAGTACAGGGTCACAGTGGGACCCAGTGTGCATTTTGTAAAAATCGACTGTGTCTCCATCCTTATGCAAGAGTGAGTAATGTAAGGTCGCTTCAGGTACTAGCAGCCCAGTGAGAGAGGCTCCCTGTGCTAATTTCCTTCTCCACACAGATTTCAATTTGGGTCGCCTGCAGATATCCAAAGAGAGCGTCAACGATGTCATCCTCCCCAGGTGGGCAAAGTCCCCCGAAGACTTTATCTACAAGCACAGGAAGGCGCTGGTGAGTGGAGATGCCTCTGCTCCCAGGAGGCCCCCTCTTCCTACTCAGCAGCTGTGGAGCCCACTAGCTCGAGGCTAACGCGTGCATGTCTGCCCTAATATCCCAGGAGTCTGAGCACGTCTCGGCCCACCTGCACGAGTGGATAGACCTGATATTCGGATACAAGCAGAGGGGCCCGGCGGCTGTGGAGGCCCTCAACGTCTTCTACTACTGCACCTATGAAGGTACGAGTGCGTCCTGCCTCCTCTCGGCGAGCAAACCCAAAGGCCATGGGCTCACACCAATTGCACATGCAGGTGCAGTGGATCTGGATGCCATAATGGATGAGAAGGAGCGCAAGGCCCTCGAGGGGATGATCAGCAACTTCGGACAGACGCCTTGCCAGCTACTGAAGGTATCACCCCCTCCTGGCCAGTCAACAGATCCCTGGTGTCCTGGGAACCAGCCTCTAGTTCTGAAACCGGGCTTCCATGTGACTCCTTAAAATCCGGAATCCCTAATGTGTTTGGTTGGACCCCTCCACAGAAGCAGAATAGGCACAGTACTCTGGGGAAAGTGGATTGCAGTTGACTTTGTAGCTTCTGTGCCAAAGAACAGATAATTGAAGAGGATAATCTTCGGCATGTGGTCAATTTGCAGTTAAAGCTTTTTGCAGTCGGTCTCTGCAGGCTGGCTCAGTTCACAGTAGTGCTTGGCCCCTCCCAGGAGCCGCACCCCATCCGCCTATCCCTCGAGGAGGTTGAGAAGAGGAAATCGAAGCTGGATACCTGCCCACTGAACATGTTCGAGCACCTGTCCGAGCTCAAATCCTTTTTCGTGGAGGTGAGGCATGAGGCAGCAGTGTTTAAGGGGAGGTGCTTTGGCTTATCCTGGTTGAGAAGCATGATTTTACCAGCTGTTTATGGTTGGCTGTTGTGCTGCAGGGTATCTGTGACAATGTGCCCCTAGTGAAGGCAGTCGTACCCAAAGACCAGTCACACTCCTTCATCTCTCAGGGCAGCCCTGACACCCTGGTGAGCTTCCTCAGCCCGTTGAGCGTTTGAAGCTATACTTGAGGCAGCAGCATCCACAAGCGTGGACAGGACACTGGCTAACAGCTGTGGTTTCCAGGTGACACTGAGCCGGACCTGTCTGATGGGGATGCACGGATGGCTGCCTTATGACAGGAACATCTCCAACTACTTCACCTTCATTAAGGACCCCAGCGTTTCCAACCCCAGGTGTGTTCTCTGCACAAACATGCAGGGTGTTGGCGGCAGGTGAGCAGTGCATCTGAGCGCCCTGCATCTGCCTTTCCCCCCAGGGCACAGCGATTCCTAGCCGGGCCCTTCTCCCCCGGTGTGGAGGTCACGGCTCAGCTCTTTGTGGTGTCGCACGATGGCAAGCTGCTCTTCACCGGGGGCCACTGGGATAACAGCCTACGGGTCACGTCCCTGACCAAAGGAAAGACAGTGAGCCAGCACATCCGCCATATGGGTATGAGCCACCAAGGGTGCAGTCTGCACTGGCTGCACAGTGATTAACTAGTAATCATGGATTCAGCTTGAGTACATTGGGACATCGCCAGAGAGATCTGACAGCTGTTTGCAGGGATCCTCCTGTCTCTCGTCTTTCACTGACAGCCTGTGTTTCTTCTGCCTGTAGACATTGTGACTTGCCTTGCAACAGACTACTGTGGCATTCATCTGATTTCGGGCTCTAAGGACACCACCTGTATGGTGTGGCAGGTCCTCCAGCAGGTGGGGCCAGTGTGATATGTGGGCGCCCTTAGCCCAGGAATGATGGCCATCAAGCTAACAGTTTGGTTTCTCTGTGCCCAGGGTGGAGCGCCGGTGGGGCTGAGCCCCAAGCCCATGCAGGTGCTGTACGGCCATACTGACGAGGTGCTTAGTGTCAGCATCAGTACAGAGTTGGACATGGCTGTCTCAGGATCGCGGGTACCAAAAACTCTCCATCCAGTAAACCTTGCTCTTTATTAAGCATATGTCTGTGTGTGTGGTTCTAAGCGATTCTGTGTTCACATCCGACAGGGGGGCACCGTGATCATCCACACTGTGCGGAGAGGCCAGTACATGCGCTCGCTGCGCCCCCCCTGTGAGAGTTCACTGCCGGCCTCCATCCTGCACCTGGCCGTGTCCTGGGAGGGACACCTAGTGGTCCATTCCTGCATCGAGGGCAAGGCCTCTTTAAAGGTGAATCAGCAGCTCCCTCTGTCGCCACTCTTTACCCCAGTGGATCCGTGTTAATTTGACAGCATAATTTGATTTCGTTTTAGTCTTAGTCCTAAGTTTACTTATTTTTAGTCTTATTTTAATCATCTTTTTTTTTTTTTTAAATCGTGTTTTAGTTGAGGAAAATTAGAGAATATCGACCTAAATCTGCAAAATGTGTGGTCAAATGAAACGAACAGGTTTAGTTGCAGTCTACACATGCATGTACACATTAGTTTACCTCTATCCCCTCCTGATTCCTGAAGGAAGCATCTGTAAAGCTGCAATTTATATCATGCCATTGGGATTGAACATGCAATCTTTAAGGATTTAACTGCTGTATTGCAGAACGCAGCAATTTTTAAATGGCTTTATATGAAGTTTATTTATCGTTAAATAAAATATATAAATAAAACCAAAATTTAGTCTCAAACAAAATACTTTCACATCTTCATTCATATTATATATAGGAATGTCCTCTCTCAAACACTATCAAGTATCAGACTGTCGTGCAGTAAGCATGAAGGACGCAGGAGCAGCAGAGTTCGCAGACAAACTAACAGACTAAAACAGGAAGGATCAGCATCACAGCAGAGTCGCCAGCTTTGGTCAGCTGGCTGGTGTGACACTTTCAACCCCAGACAAGTCTGCACATGCATTTACTGAGGCCTACTTCTCGTCATTAAAGATGTCTATTTAATTTTGCTCTGTTATCCCAGAAAAAATGAGTATTTTTCGTCTTAGTTTTTACCAAAAAACTTAGTGGATTATGGGATAGGTTTCCCTCATCTGGCTTTTTTCTTTGATACTAGCCCTAAGTCTTTGGGTTTTGAAGATAAAGGTTAGATTGTTCTAGCACTGATGCTTTACTCTAGCCATTTGCATGTGTCCAGGACAAGAATGCACTGCACCTGTACTCGGTGAATGGGAAGTACCTGTGCTCAGAGGGCCTGAAAGAGCAGGTGACAGACATGTGTGTGTCTGGGGAGCACATAGTACTGGGGAGCGAGCAGGGCTTCCTGTCCATCCGGGACCTCTACAGGTAAGCTGGGCCCACTGCTCTTTCATCCTGGGTTTACTGGTCCATAAGGACTTATGCAATCACAGTCATCAGCCTGCAGGAGTTTATCTGCATTTCTGGCTGGCTCACTTTCCCATTTAACGCCCTGTAAAGATTGAAGCCGGAATAGAACAGAGCATGGCATACACAGATGGAGGACCACTGGCCGGAGGGGCACCGGCAGGAGGGCCGGACCCTTCCCTCTCTGACTGTATTTGTTACCTTGCTGTTCGCAGCCTCTCCCTCTGTGTGGCACCTATGGCTATGAGGGTGCCAGTTCACTGTGTCTCCGTCACCAAGGAGCAGAGCCACGTGCTGGTGGGCCTGCAGGACGGGAAGCTCATCGTGGTGGGCGTGGGCAAGCCGACAGAGGTAAAAACCTCTCTCAGGAGCTACATCGCCCAGGGCCTGGGTGGCGCCGGCCTCATCGCCTCACCCCTTCTGGCCCCCCTTCGAGCTCACTCCCATGCCCGGCTGCCTCACCTCCGTCCCACCCCCTGAGAGGCGGGGGGGGCTTTGCTGGGTGTGATCGTCTTCCGGTGGAAGGGACTCACCTCTCCAGCCATATCTGATATCGGGGCAAATGGCTTGTGTTCCATAGCAGACCTCTGAATAGTTTGGCAAGAAACCCCCTCCAATGACCCTTAACTTGTTCTGCTTCTTTCCCGATAATTTCCCGCTGGATTTGGATTGATGCATGTGCAAGTGAATGAGAAATCAGTAAACTAACAATCATACTTTCATCCATTTTTCCCCCATCTTCACTCTTTCTTTTCCACATTCCTCCTCATACCTTTCTCAGATGCGTTCTGGCCAAATCACCCGCAAGCTTTGGGGATCCAGTAAGCGCTTGACCCAGATCTCTGCTGGGGAGACAGAGTACCACACCCGGGACCAGAACTGACTCTCCCCCTCCAGCCCACCATCACTGCCCCCCATATTTTGCTGACATTTGTCAGTCCTTTTCTGGCACTACTCATCTGCAATGTGATTGGCCCAAGCCCCTGTCAATCACTTGAATTTTTATCCAGCTGAAATGGGGATTTTGCCATACTGGATTTGAATGTTCTTTACTGTCAGATTAATTTTAATAAGACAGAGTATATTTTGTGTGCACGTTTGTGTATTAGTGTGTGTGTGTGTGTGTGTGTGTGTGTGTGTGTGTGTGTGTGTGTGTGTGTGTTTGAGCACTATCAGGCAGCGCTGGTGCTGAGGAGTGATCTGTTCATATAGCGTACCGC
>JAODKE010000001.1:41391457-41406971 GCA_026779605.1 Mormyrus hasselquistii
CGCGCGTGTGTGTGTGCGCACGTGTGTGTGTGTGCGTCTGTGTGTGTGTGTGTGTGTGTGTGTGTGTGTGTGTGTGTTTCAGCACTATCAGGCAGCGCTGGTGCTGAGGAGTGATCTGTTCATATAGCGTACCGCCTTCCAAGCCCCAGGTCCCAGTCACATACCCCCCCATTCCCACCTTGCTCATGTCCAATTTCTCAGAGGATCAAGGTGATTTAGAATTTTTTAAAATGCAGATCACCCAGGCCGCTCTCGCTAATGGGCGATCTCAGGTAGCTGACCTCGCGTCAGTGTGCTCTGCCTGTCCCAGAGGGACACTTTAAAGTGATGTATGCTCATACATTTATCTCTCTTCTTTAAGTGCTCTTTGTAAGTTTTACAGTCTTGTGCCCTGTCGTCTCTGAGGGTGCAGTTGACGCATCTATGGCTTTTATGCAGTGTCAATCTGGTCATGCTGAGTGACCACCATTGTTCTTTGGTGTGCCCTCCCCCCCACCCTATCCTTGCTGCATGAACTGAATTATGGGTACAGAGTTGTTGCCAGTCCACAGTCATCGTGACCAACTCATGTAAGCCTGTGTCTCGCACATCTGGTCATTTCTGGGCACGTTGTGAGTGCTTCTCGTCTGCCCGCGCCATGACATTGCATGCTGGTTCTCTCTCCTGACACGACGGCGGGCAGCAGACTCTGGGCATCTACCAGGAGGGCCGCATGGTGCTCATCCAGCAGCGGCACCAGGCCCTGGCTGGTCACGCCTGGAGCTTGCGATCTGCTTCTTCATGCAGCATGGGAGCTGGCGCTCCACAGGAATGCAGTTACTTTCATGGACAGTGGGAGCCTGAAAGTAAACATGGTAGGTACTCCCAACAAAGCCGGCGTGAGGAGTGCAGCCTTTTCATGGTGTCTGTCTGAGGGTCTGACCTTCAGCGATGATTGTGGCGATCTACTCCAGGCTGCTTCTGGATGTGAGGATGGTTAAATCACCAATCGCCAATCGCCTAGCATAGCTGCTAACATCTCATCTCTGTCCCGGATTTGGTCCTCCAAGTTTGTTCACACTGATGTCGTAAACACCTCTCCCCAATTTGCCTCCTGGTTACTGGTGGGGTGCTGTCTGTGTCTTGCACAGTTACTGCAGTAGGTGACTGATGCTGCCAGCCTGCGTCGTCATTTATTTTCCTGTGTACTTGAGTGGATGATTTTGTTTTAATTATTGTTGCATCTGAATTTTTTTTTCTTATAGACACTGAACTCTGTGTCTTATCCAAATCCAGCCTGAGCCCCAACTTTTTTTTGTTGATCTTTCTGTTATAAAATTTGTTTTATATGCCAACATGTTGACGAACATGAACATTTTTATAATATTTTGGTGGGAATCCAGTTGAATGACACTTGTATCCATCTTGGTAATATTGTTTTTAGCTTGGGCTTGGGCACAGCACCAGCTTGCCAGGTTTAATGAATAGCAGTAGAATTTGGGTTTAAAAAAAAAACAAAGAAGATTCCTGTTATCCAGCAGGTGGCACTAATGCACCAACAAGTCTGGTCAAATCTGAGAATCTTGACAAGCAATCACAGGACTTTTTTTTTTCTTTCTTTCTTTTTTTAAATGCTGTCTAAAAATTCCACTGTTAAACAAGGGCAGTGCCTTTTATTGTTTTGGGTCACTTGACCTAAAGGACGGTCACGTGCAGTTATGCAATTAATCTCTCGCCAGCGATCGCTAGTACCCGGCGTCATTCCATTAACGGGCTGCCGTTTCCAGAAGAACCAAATGAAGAACGATTTCTCTCGGAAGGGTTGAACAAAATCCGGCGGATCGTAATTCTAGCTGCTTCATTTTGCAATTCCTAAAATTTGATGGGTGTATATGTGTGTAGGTGACTATTTATAAATATGATATATAAATAATGTACAGCATGATTTTTATTTTGGTGTTTCTGAAATGTATTTTTTTTTTTTGCACTTTCCAGGTACAACAGATTGTAGTTGTTTTTAATGTTCCCCTGTCTGTAAGGACAAACTGCTCTATTAAATGAGAAGTGAGACAACAATCATTAAATTAAAGGAGAAAACACCTTGATGGCGTTCTATTCCCTTTATGGTCCCAAGCATGCCAGTAGTGCCTGTTGTTGATATGATAATGTTACCATGGTGACACTGCTGACACAGATTTGGCAAAAGGTTTACTTCGGAAACTAGGTTATTCTTTTTTGGTGGGGTCAAGTGGAGGAGCACTGCTCTGCTGCGTTTTGATGCGGTCCTCACTGTGCCCCTGCACTGTTAACTTTTTACTGGAACCTGGGGGAATCTGGTCACTTTCACTCACCCTGATTGCAAACATACAACACAGTGACAGGTGTTTCGATGGAGCACAGCAAACAGGTGAACACAGATTAACATCTATGGTATTCGTTTACATATATAAACTGCGGCAGTAGAAAACTTAAGCGTTTAAGAATTTGGCTGTTTCTCATGCCGGTAGCTGTTAAGTGATGGTAATGTGGGTGTCTGATGATTAATGCACACGATTATTGGCAGCACCAAGATGATGAGCAGTGAGGGACAGTACACTGTCTTTGCCTTGAGGCCTCAGTCTTCCTGCCCGCAGTGCCTGTGGTGCTCGAGCCTCACTGGTCTCACTGGGCTCTCTTATTTTACATACCTCTGGTGAGCTGCACGGCAGGACAGTAAGCTATACCTTCCCACTGTCTTGGCCAACTGATTGCCTCTCTTCAAACTGTTGTTTTACATAGCGATTGAAAATACACTCTTATTTAAATCATTCAACTGTATAAATAGCCATACAGCTTCCAAACAACAAAAGACCAGTTATTCTGCTGCCAAGGGACACTACTATCTGTTTGTCACTTGCACAAAGGGTGCAGTTTGCATTGCCTGCATTTTATGCATTTGATTCCACACGTGATTTGGACCTGGGAAACAGAGTTATAATTTTACAAGATTACAAAAAATTATTTTCAGTCAAATCAGTGCATGAAATTGCATTGAAATTGTTAATAACTTAATGACATATAATAGAGATATATGTCAGATTGTTTTGAAGTCTTAAGAAAATTTAAGTCTCAACTACAGTCAAAATCAGCAGAACACCAAATGTATGCACCTCTTTGGCTTTGGGTTCTGTAAAACCTGCTTTTATGTAAAGAAATAAACCAAAGCCCCCTAAGACCATTACCCTGGGGTTAGCTTTTATTTGGTGCCACTTTGTGTTGAGCTATTAAATAATTCTGGGCGATCGTGATGTGGAATAATGATCCTATGGTCTAATGGTCTCATCTTTTTCTACATGATGTACGCAAAACAAAGAGCATATTAGTTAACAGGTTTTTGCATTAGTGAATAATTTAATAATACTGAAATCCTACTCATTTTATTCTGTTGAAAATGAACCCTAATTATAAATAATATGGATAACACTTTACTATACGGTTCCTTAATAACTCAGCAGTAAATCATTTATTACTCAAGAACAAATCATGGACAAATATAGTAACTACATGAGATAAACATTCATTATGATTCATTAATGATGAATAAACATGAGATTAGTTTGCTTGATTTGTTCTGGTTCTGACTTTTGGCCCGGTTTCTGGATTTGCTTTGCATCTTGCTGATTGCATTTATCGAATGCCTGACCTTGTGTCCTTTGGCCTGAGACTATGCTCAGGAATTTATTAACACAGTTTGGCCTGAGACGTGCTCAGGACTTTATAAACACAGTTTGGGCTGTGTCCTTTTGCATGAGACCGTGATCAGGACTTTGTGAACACAGTTTGGGCTGTGTCCTTTTGCCTGAGACCGTGATCAGGACTTTATTAACATTTTGGGCTGTGTCCTTTGACCTAAGATCATGCTCGGGATTTTATTAACAGTTTGGGGTGTGTGTGTGAATAAATTGAGATGTGATATTTATCTTTCAATTAAATCCCATTTTGGAAATATAGGTTCATTAGCAAAATCTGACATTTTGCCCAGGAACAGATCAGAATTTGCTTGCTCTTAGTATTACTTTCAACTTTGAGTAGGTAAACCAATCAATATCTTTCCCATCTCAGTACTGAATGAAAAAGACAGGTGAAGAATCTGTAAGCATGTTGGTATGTAGTAGCAACTTTACTCATTGTCTTGGGGGATTTGAACGTACGTCCGGGAAGAGTGATGCTGATTTTTCACTTTGTTAATTTTTCCTGTTTCCAGTTATATTTTGTTAATGAGTAACAGCGAACACAGACATGTCAAAGCAGCTAAATACGTCTTTATTTTATCTCATGTTTGCAGGCTTTTGACATCTTGGGAGAAGCAATGCTGCTTTGGAAAAGCTCATTTTCTGACACATTGACACCTGACATTTTAGCAGGTGTCTGTAATGCGCCTCATGGACGTGAACCTGACAGAGCCCAGACCCATATCCCTGAAGGTCTGGTACTCCCCAGGTCTCAGGTACATCATCCTGCCCCTGTAATGAGGCTGCTCGTACAGCAGCCAGTGCCCGTCCATCACATGGCAGGACTGGCAGTCCGACATGCGGTATCTCTCTGTGACGGAGTCACAGTCATCCGCTAGCTCCACCATCTGGCCTCCAAAACTCTCAAACTCATAGATCCTCATTCTGAAGGGTCCTCTGTGCTGTTTGTGCAGTAGATTTAACACATTAATGATGACGGGAAGTCTGGCTAAACAAAACAATCTATGATTTCAGAATCACAAGAGCATGTGCAGAAGAACATACCAGAGGAATCAAACGGCAAGACTGGATGAAGTCGCTGAATCCCATTCCACGGGTGCAGTCCGGGTACTCGCCCCTCCTCAGGAAGTACTGGTTTCCCACGTAGTTGGACCGTTCATAGACCATGAAGTAACCACTGTCCACCCTGCAGGAGTAGCAGCGGCTCAGATGGGAGGTGAGGTCCACGCAGTCGCTGTTGCACTCATAAGAGCGACCCTGGAAGTTCCTGTCCTCGTAGAAGATGATCTGAAAATAAATCATGAATCATTCAGCTATACACAAGCCCATTAGTTGTCTTAATGGATATGACGTGCACTTGTTTGCTAGAACAAGTAAAGCTGCAAATCACTGCAAACATTCACTGATTATATGAGAAGATATTAACAGCAGTGATAACTATTACAGTATGTAGTATTTATTAGTTGCACATGATGTGCAAGAGGCTAAAGCCCCAGTGAGAAATTAATAATTAATAAACATTCACTTTAACACAGCTGAAATGAATTTTATAAATTTAAATCACAGTCACATGGTGTGATGGGAACTAAAGAAATAAGTATTCACTCTCCAACAACAAGCGTTTAATACAATTTAAATTAATATTGCACGCTTGAACATAGTCATATGCTGTCACATGCTGTGAGTGGCACCAAGTTAATCGGTACTTGCCTTGCCCATGGTGATCGGTGGTTGCCCGGCGAGTCGCTCTGCCGCTGTCCACGCCTCCTGGTACTTTTATACCCCTCCCACCCCAACCAGGCTTTATGGCTCTCATTGTGAGAAGTCCTGACCTAGCAGCATTCGGCTATGCCAAGCTTTTATTTGGTATTGTGCTCATTTGTGTGCCGTAAATGGATGTCCCTACTGTATTATTTATAAGGGATGAGTAGAAATTTCACAACATGCCCGCAGACTGAATAGACAGATTGAACAAATAAATGTGAAAAACAGACAAAGAGCATGCAAGTTTCATTAGGGTAAGGCAATGTTTACATTATCACTCAAAATGTATTCAGCAAAAATATATATTTATGTTTGACCACTCTTTTGGAATGGATTCATGGTAAAAACAAACCGGTCTCTGGGGAAATCACTTCTTAAAAATATTTGTACTTTTATTTTGTCGTGTTTTTCATCAGTCAATGAGAGAAGCTGCAGGAGTCTTCATGGTTCTGATAGCCCCGCAGAACAGCACAACCGCGGATATCTGGAGAGTTTCAAATAGGTTATAATGGTGGCATCAGATTTAGAGTGTTGTGTTGTAATGTTCACACATGCATGTTGCACTTTATATTGAATGAATTATAATAACTCAATTGCTTACATATACGATGATGGACAGCACTAGAGCACCATCCTGCTCCATCTCATTCATTGTCATTTTCAATTTAATCACTATGTCTACAGGATCAGTGGTGTTATGAACTCATCTCTATAGGTTCAGTTTTTGCTGGTATCCCTCTGACTGTCACGTTCTAGCGCATAAATTTGGATATCAATGGTAGGGGCATGTTCCTGGTAATGGTCAAAATGACTCCCCATGAATCAATTGCTGTATTTTTTGACCTCACTAGATCTCTGATCTCCGCTCTCTGCTCAAAAAAGGGCATGAAGCATGTACCAAAGTAAACCAAGAGCACCATCTATTGGGGTCAAAAAATATAGAAAATGGTTCATGGAAACTCATTTTGTCCATCACTAGTCCCAACGAATATTGTGAAAGTACCATGTTCGTTTGTCGGCAGATCAGTCATAACCATTCACATTATTTCCACCTGTGATTGCATCTAACACACATCTAACTCACTGCCTCTATCAAACACAAAATGATTTGAATCATATATGGCACTGAAATAACTCTGGTAATACGTGAAAACCTGAATGTAAGTTTAATTTATTAATATGATCTCTAATATATTTATTGAGAAGAAGGACTCTTCCCATTTCAGTCATATTTTGTGAAATACCATGTTTGTTTCCTTAGTGAACTGTTATAAAATGCATCCAGAACTAGGCAGTTAGTTCAACCTCATGAACTGTAAAGTGACTTGCATCTAATAAGTGGGCATCTCCTTTGACTTCCTTGGATGTTTCAAAACACCTGTTTTCCACGCTTTTGTTTTTGCTTAGATTTTTCACCAATATCCTGATTGTAAAGAAACCATGATCTTCTTTGTAATTCCTTAATTCCAAAGCAGATAATGTGTCTGTGAGCTGTTTGAAAAATCAAAATACCATCCAATTTCTAACCAACTTATCCTTCTGGGTCACAGGGGGGTCTGGAGCCTATCCCAGAAGCTATGGGCATGAGACAGGGAACAACCCAGATTAGGGAGCCAGCCCATCACAGAGCACACAATTTAGTAACTCCAATTAACCTCAGCATGTCTTCAGACCAAGGGGAAACCAGAGCACCTGGAGGAAACCCCACAACAACAGAGGGAGAGCATGCAAACTCCATGCACAGGAACCAGGCAAAGATTCAAACCCTGGTCTCAGAGGTGTGAGATGACAGTGTTAACCACCATACCACCATGCCACCCAAATCATGATACCAATGTATGTTTTTTACTTTGAAAATGGTTATTTTACATGTAAGGTTAGCTTAATTGAATAGACTCCAACCTTTGTATTTAGTGTTTGATATCACATAGAGCTATGACCAACTGCAACTGAGAAATCAATTGATAACTGACACCAGTTATTTAACATTTCTCTGATTAAAACTAATACTAATTACTACCTTAATACCATCTGCAATGTTTGCTCAGAGGTACAGCGAGCAATATTAAGTATTGCAATCATATTGAAAGGAACGTACGTCCGGGAGGAGTGATGCATGGTAATGGGCAATATTACCAACAAACCCACTGCTCTTTTACGTCTGGCTTAATAGCAAGATAATCTCTAAATTCATTGTGGTAAATGGCTCCTTACCAGCCTGCAGATGGACAGGGTAACACTTTCAAACTGAGTGGGAAACGTGTCACTGGGTCTCTGACTTAGAAGCCACAGGATAACCTAGTACAGCAGAGCCTTGGAAGTTCACTGGTGGTGCTTTGAAGTGGACTCATGGATATTCAGAGAGAATGGTACATCAAAATACACAGGGTGTCCATTTTAGTTTTACATGGTGCTATGTGACTCAGTGGGTTCGGACGCTGTACCTGTGATTGGAAGGTCCATCCCTGTTCTGTAACCACTTGTCCTATTCAGGGTCACAGGGGATACAGAGCCTATCCAAGAGGCTACGGGTGTGAGGCAGGGAACAACCCTGGATGGGCATGTGGCCCAGAGGCGTGAGATGACAGTGCTGACCACTGCACCATCGTACTGCCTCATGATCAGAAGGTTCTAGAGTTGGCAGAGTGATTTCACTAATGGGCTCCAGGGGCTATCTGACCCTGCTCTCTCAAAAATATACATTGCTTTGGATAAAACTGTCTAGTAAATAAATGCAAAGTAGTTCGTTTGCATGGGCTTTGATTTGGCTGATCGTGAATATGGTCACAACACAGCCAATCAGTATCCCTGAATGAAATAAAAGATCTACATGGTGAATGGTTGCTATTTGTCATTATCAGTGGGCATAAACAAAATGCCCATTCAGTCAGTGCCGTGTGGCCAGGAGCCTGTTCAGTCTGCGGGGTGGTAAACACTCGGAACACAGCGGAACACATGCGGGATGTCAGGTGCTATACAGTCCATCCGTCATGTTTGACCTTAAAGAAGCTTCACTCTGAAGTGCAGGACCACGAATGATCGTCTTTTAGCGCGATTGTGTTTTCCATGTGGATTCTAAAGGTAGGGAGCAAACATACATTTTTAACATTTCCAGAGAAGCTCAGACTACTACAGGAACCCAGCATGTTTTCAGCACTCATCACAGGGTTCACATCAAAGCCCTCCGGATAAAAGCCCTGCCGTGTGATGTCACTGGTGCAATGTCATCGTGTCAAAGCCTGCAACTTTTTTGGATTATTGATGACTGAGATATTAAGTTATTAATATATACATCATTCTCTTGATTTTCCTATAATACTGTTAGTAATTATTGTGGTGCACGTTGGTACTGTTCTTTTAAGCACAATTTCAGTGCAATGCCTTGTGGGTCTGACAGCAAATATGTCAAATTGCCACAAGAGGGCGCTTTGACATTTTATTTAAAAGTCTGTACCGTTTTTTTTGACCCAGTTTTAAAGCAGTTCTAGAAACATTTTATTTAATTGATTACCATCTTTTGCATCATTCAGACAGTTTTATATGAATACAAGAGTGGTGCCTAAAGTGAGTTTCCTGATGTAATATATTAAAATGCACTTTAAACATAAAAGTGTAATTCTTAACAATGCCCAATGTAGTGCAAATGGTTTTTTTAACATTAGGCTCATAAATCAACATACGTGTCTCAGCTTTTTTTTTTTTTTTTTTAATAAAAATGTTTATTTTGCCAGAGGCTTGAGTTTCCTAACCTTCAACACCTTCACCCTCTGTGTAAAATCACCGTAGAAGAGCAAGACAATACAAAATCATTTCTCATTCTATGGCAATTTCAGTGGTGTGATAAAGGAAGTTTTATGTAACTGATTGTACCCAACACCCTGTCATCTATGTGTGTCGTCACCACTGAAGTTTGGGACCCGTTAACATTTTAACTGCCCTTTGTTTGGGGAGATCTGTGGTTCAGTACTATACATAGGTTGAGGCCCAGATAAAATTTCAAATTGTTGATTGAATTTTCTGACTCAGTTATGCTGGATGTGTGTTTGGCTGCTTTGTTCTTGTTGTGTATAAAGAAGATAATTTCAGAGTTTGTGCTGATTTTGTGTGTTGTTTCTGCGTTGATAGATTTTGAGACTTGAAAGGGTATGCTGCATTTGAATGAGTTTGAGCATGCTTCCTGTAACCACTGCAGTTCCATCAGAGAGGGGAGCGGGCACTGGGACCTGTGAGAGTGGCCCAAATTCACCATGTAAGAGAGTATAGGACAGGGGACACCCTGGGTGGGATGCCAGTCCATCGTGAGGCACCTGCACTCTTATAGACTAGCGGCAATTGCCAGGTAGCCTAACTGCATGTTTTTGGACTGTGAAAGGAGACCATTCTCCAAGGAGAAGAACGGAACATTCAATCTGTGATCAGGTTATAACAAAAGCTGGACAGCAGATATCAAATTATAGTGTCTTTTAAGGGCTCCAAGGTACATACAGTAAGGACCAAGAGATATTTCAGCTGAGTAATTCAGCGTAACTCTGTTATCTGTGCGTCGTGTGTTTATACAGTATTAGCATGATCTCTGCGCTACAAGCCGCTCAATATCAGGTCAGTTCTGACAGCATAATCTGGAAACATTTTAATTGGATAAATGAATACTTTCTGGAATTAGTCTGGAATTACAGAATCAGTTCCCATTCAATAGCCATTAAACATTGCATAAAGCCACACCTTCTGAAAAAAGCCACACACAATGCTGTCCCCATTTAAAAAACAATGATTTCCCTGGCAGTGCATTTTAAAGACTTTGATATAAAAACTCTCATCCTTGCCAATGTTAATACAATCATTGTCAGTGGGTGATATGACCTTGCAGTAACCTTGGCGAGACGATAGACTGTATGGGGAAGGTAAGTGGCCTTCCTTCGCCTGCCCTCAGATTTCCAGTCGACGTCACTTACTGTTTGAGCTTTCGACCTGGCCCAGATCATCTTCTATGAGGACCAGAACTCCCACTGCTGATGTTTTGAGTGCAGTGGTGACTGCACTGACCTGCAAGCTCATTTCAGCCACTGTAACTCCATCCGCATGGAGCATGGGGTCTGGGTCCTCTACGGGCGGCCCAACTACAATGACAGTGTCAGGTCCTGCCTCCTCGTTAGAAACATCATTCCCTCTCCTGGGCTCAGTGCCAGGGGGGTGGATTGGGATATAGGCTACTAGAGCCAGTGGATCCGTCCCACCAGGATGCCCCCCGGGTCAACTTGATTAAACTAACATAACATTAAATGTGCTGGCCACAGGTAATTGTGACATTCTGAGGGAAGACTGACCACAGTAAGCAGAACTTTATAGAGAAAATTATTGTCAGTGTGTTTACAGATTAGCAGCGTTTAGAGTTTGGAGTAGAAGCAGTAATGCACGTGTATGACGACCAGCTGTGTTTGCATCGCTTGCATTATCTGAGCACACAGAAGCCGTACTGTACTGCGCATTACTACCCTCTGTTATGAAACAGTCTGTCCGCCCGTGATGCAACACACAGAAATCCTATTTATCGTGGTATTTCTAGTTATTTATTGTGTTATATGTCCCAGTTACTTCTATCTAGAACAGACCGGATGGCATTTTCCAAACAATTTATAAACTATTTACTATAATCTTAGCATGCCCAGGGTGGTTTGGGCAGCCAGCTGACCTCGGGCCCCCAGAGGTTTTTTTTGGTTCCTCTCCTCTGCTATCTTCCAGTTTTCTGTCTTTCAGTCTTCTGTCTACCGTTCTGTATAAATGGAGTAATGCAATAACGCATTGCCACACACAATCTTGTCAAGCATTTTGGGGTGTCTCTATTGTGAAAGGTGCTAAAAAGTAAATTGAATTGAATTATAATGTTATTTAGTTCCCGAAACACTGAATTTAGAGATGATTGTAATTGAGGTGCAATCTGACTCCATAACCTACTGGGAAATACACCATCTTAAGTGATACCATGCTCTGTTTGGACTGGGGGTAGTTTAAGTGGTTCTGGGAAACCATTGGGCTTACGAGGGTCAGTATAAAGGTGGCCCCTGACACTGTCACCCCTGCCCTGCATTCTAGAGTTTCGCCACCCCCTGGATCCACATCTATGAACGTCCCAACTTCGCAGGCCAGATTCTGGAGGTGACGGAGGACTGCCCGTCGCTTGCTTCAGCCAGCGTGAGGTCCACTCCTCTAAGGTTCTGAATGGGGCCTGGATCCTCCATGACCAGCTCAACTACCGTGGCCACCAGTGCCTGCTGGAGAAGGGCAAGTACAGTCGCTATAGCGAATGGAATGCCACACACCCCTCTGTGGGTTCTCTCAGGCATATCTAGGAATATTAGAACCCAGAGAGAATGTCCCAGTTATATCAGCCTGAACCATAAACTCAGTCAAAGCAAAACCAAACCTGAGTGTATCTCCTGAAATTTACTGATAGTTTTACTTTTAAAGGTTTAAAGCTACCCTCACTGACATAAGAAACCTCACTTCAAGCCTCTGCTGCAAAAGAAAACATTAGCAACATTAATATTAACTTTCTGGAGTCTTTAGTTACACCTTGCGAGGAACACCTTGGAGGCCATCCTTGTACGTCCCGTGGTCAGGTGACCTAGGCAGCCTAGCCAACTACTCTAAATGCATTTTGTTTGGGTGGGGTCCTAACAGGGGGGTATCCTACAGGGCTGTGCCTGCACCATGTACCACTATATCCAAAAGGTGCTGAAATCAACTGTAAAACCCAATAATGATGCACTGTTGGGAAGGGTGGATGCTGTATTCTTTTTTGCCGTACAGTCTTTCACTGTACGCTCTTTTGCTGTATTCTCTATCGCTGACCAATCTTTTGCTGTGCAGTCTCACTGTATGCTCTTTCGCTGTACGCTCTTCCTTAATCTATGCATCTCATCTCCACCCCAGTTGCTGTTATATTGAATATGAACAGATGATGTTGCTGATGGACTTAACTATTTCTGTTCTGGCTCTTCTGCTTTCCCAGTGTCTCCATGTAGTGACCATGCACTGTGGTGTATTCAGATTCAGAATCAGATTCAGAATACTTTATTGATCCCTGAGGAAATTATGTGGGTACAGTTGCTCCCGGACAGTGTACTGTGTACTGGTCTGTGTTGTGGTTTTGTGGATGGTTTGTATTGGTCACTGTCTCTATGTATTTGTTTTCAATGTTGTATTCATTCATTTATTTGTTTTGTTTAACTTGACTTGAGTTCTGATTTCTTGCATCGTCCAGTTCTGTTTTCCTCCCTGCCTGCATCACATTGTACACTAAATGCAAATGCCCTTATTTTTCCTTCAGCACACAATCAATTTATGTAGTCTTTATTAATTTAGGTTAATCATCCAAAGCAACACTTGGGACTATCGTGTCTGTACTCATGGAATGTAAATAACAACACAATGTCGCACTGATTTTTAGACTGCATTGTCTAAAACGTGAAAACAAAAGTAAACAGGCTGTTAATTTTTTTATTATAACATTTTCAAATGATATATTACCTAGAAAACTTGGTGAGTTTAAATAATTCATAAGCCACTATGTTTTATCCTTTATTTGTTATATCATTAAATTAAATTTTAAATCCTTTGGCAGGAGAGTTGCTCAGCGTTGCCCCCTGCTAGTTCGTTTGGGCAGTAGCTTATTTGTGCATGGGCCAAAAGGGATGTGTCCATATAAATCAGCTTTTGAAGGCATATTACGTATATATTGGCAGCTAGCCAAGTACAAACAGATCTTTGAAAAGTCAGTTTTAGGGATTTCTTTATGCAACACGACATATTTCTCTCCATGGCAAGATGGGGATGTTTGTGCCAATATCGTTAACTACTGCTAATGGTTATTGAGTGTGTTTGCTGTTGCAGCTTGCCAACAGTGGCTGTAGTGCACCCTCACAAAAAAAAAACCCATAAATTTTAGATATACAGAAAAAGCGATGTGAATGCAGGCTTTTACAGCTCTGAGTGCCTGGCGTGACGAAGCCATATCGAATGATGGTCATTGGGCAAGAATGTGGTGGGGCAAGATTGCCAGCAACTATGGACCCGAGTGAGGGGGGGAGGGGGGTTGGGGGAGGTAGACAGGGTGCGACTAAAGTCTCAAAACAATGAAAACCAAAACCAGGATGAGCCTAGCCAGCCGGACACTCAAAAGGGTTCTGCTGATGTGGCAGCAGGGGTCAGGGTGGCATAAGGAATTGAGGGGGAATAATAAGCCCCTCCCTGTGTCACTGGGACCACGTATGAATCTAAGGAGCATCACTGAGGACTGATACGACAGGGTTCCCCAGTTCTGGTCCTGGTGGGAAAGAATCCAATAATCCAAGTTTGCAGATTTTGTTGTTCAAACACAGCTAACTTGGCTAATACCAAGGGCATAGTAGGTGTGTCTGAGCAGGGAAAAATGCATACTAGCCCCACACGACTGCAACTGGGGAATCCTGCTGTAGACTTGGAACCTGCACTTACTATACTCTCAAAAGGCTTTAAAATTTCAAGCGTACATTAGCTTTTAAACCAAATATACAAACCAGAAGCTTTCCACCCACCTATCCATCTGCCCATCGGGAAGGAGGAGTCACAGAGAGCCTGGAGTCTATCCCAGAAACCACAGGCACAAGGCGGAGGAACACCTTGGAGGCCATGCTAGGGCACACAGACATGCATGTACACGCTCACACACATAGACACAGTCACACACACATGCATACATGCATGCACACACACTCACATATACAGGAACACCTTGGCGGGAATGCTAGGGCACACACACACACACGCACACAGACAACATGATGACAATGCACCAAGATGGCGGCATTTATCAATCATGCAATAAATTGCAACTGTCCTGTAAATGAGGCATAATGATTAATGTCTCATTCCTTTGGTGGTCAAATAACAAGTCCAAAAAGCAGAAAGGGTGAACAAAGGAGGGAATTTTATATTACTTAGGGGATAATTTCTGATAGCTTGTCAGGCAGGATGTTATAAAATTTTGGCAGCCCTACAGGAAAACTAGACAAGTGATTTTGTGAGCCATGCAGTATGAGGCCAAGCCTAGTACCTGCAATGGAATCAGCGATCTGTCCTCAAACATCAGGTGTCACGTTACCTGCAGACGTTTGTTTAGCCCTGATGTTAATAGTGTGATGACCATTTGTCTGGTGCCCCACCACCGGAAAATGAGAGTTTCCTGACCGGTTATATTTGCAAATAATTATTGTCACAGCGGAGGGAATAACACATCTTTCCTCCCTCCATGGTGCAGGAAATGAGGTTCTGAGGGGCTGACTGAGAAAAGGTGTGAATGTCAGGAAGGCCGCCCTCTTGGGGCAGATCTAATAAATGCTGGTGTAGATTTGTGCTCTTGGCGCCTGAGCTATTAGGTAGGGTAAGTGGAGGGGCCTGAAAACAGAAGTGTGGCTGGGCGTGTGGAGCCCCCACAAACAGGACAGATGGGCTTAGAACCCAGAATCAACATAAAGGGGGGGAGGCTCAGTCCTGCCTTTAGAGATGCTACTGCTTAGCCCAACACTCCACAGAACGGCATAACGGACAGTGAGTCAGACAGGAAACACTTACGCCATCTCTGCTTTTGGTGGCTGACTGCACTGATGTCCTGGGATAAGAGGCATTTCACCCGCTAATTAAATCAACTGACACTCCCCATCTCGCCAGGGGCTATTTTTACTCACCAATGTCAGCGATGTGGCTGCACAGCTGACAGGAATTAGTGTAATCCCAGGGCAGGAATGCAAAAAATAAACTTGCAGAGGCAAAGGGTGGCCATGTAAGGCAGTCAGGCACAGAACACAGTCCCCCACTCTGCTGGGGCAGACAGGGGCTTTTATCCTTAAGGGGGCTCAGTCACTTCACCTCAAAGAAGCAGTGGGGGGGGGGGGGGGGGGGGTGAAGGGTTTAGGGGGGGGGAAAGGCAGAGATGGGGGGCCTCTTTTTTTTATTTTCTTTTATTGTGTGAAAAAAATCCTTGGGCGACCACTTACAGGCTATTC